>OX451737.1:1253906266-1254546923 GCA_948472305.1 Vicia faba | reverse complement strand
TAAACGGGAAAGCAAATTTCTCCTACTTTAAGAAAAGATTGGAGGCCAAACTTGAACGAGGCCCGGTATCCCAGATATTTTATCAGAGTCCAGTCTTTTTTGGAAACAATCAAGTCATATTTTATAAGGTTGCAATTCAAGATGACGAGGATTTCCAGAACATGATTTCCAGCCATGTCTATTCTGGAAACGACTCTATTGAGTTGTACGTTCTGTTTCAAGAGCCTCCGGTGACACAGGAGGTAGAGCCTCCGGTGACACAGGAGGTTGATCCTTTGGAGAATGAGCAAGATGAGGTGGATGCAGTTGATGATGAAGAAGAAGATAACGAGTTAGAGTTCGATGAAATGGTGAACGACGATTCTGACGATGATGGCATCCCAAGTATTCCTACCGACAAAATCTACACACCACCTACGCACATGACAAACTTCAACATGGGCGAAGATGAACCTTCTACGGACTTGTTTTTCCAACCGTATATGCAATCAGATGAAAATTTAAAAGAGAAGGACAAGTTTCGTAATAGAGAGGAATGCATAAGGGCCATCAAAAAATTTCACATGCTCAACTCGGTTGATTATAAGGTGGATCGTGTAAACCCGGAAAGGTACAAGATAAAGTGTGTCCACCCTGACTGCATGTTCAAGCTGACCGCTTCATACAGACTAAGGGGTGACTGCTGGGTCATAGGTTCTATGACTACCCATACTTGTGTAAGTTCCACTCAATCACAAGACCACCGAAAACTCAACCATGATCTAATCTGTCAAGAAATCCTACCCCTGGTCAGCAACGACCCTTCTTTGAAGGTGAAAACAATCATCTCCCACATCACCACGGTTTTTAACTACACTCCGTCTTACCGTAAGGCGTGGTTAGCTAAGACTAAGGCGATTGAAAGGGTGTACGGAAACTGGGAGGAGTCATACCGAGAACTTCCCCGCTACCTAAATGCACTCAAGACATATTCTCCAGGTAGTGTTTATGTTCTGGAAACATTGCCAGCGTACGCTCAAGATGGTAGTCTACTACATGGCAACGGAATATTCAGTCGTGTCTTTTGGGCATTTCAACCATGCATCTCAGGGTTTGCATCATGCAAACCAATTCTACAAATAGACGGGACTTGGTTGTATGGGAAGTACAAAGGCACGCTTTTGATGGCAGTTGCACAAGATGGCAACAATAACATTTTCCCCGTTGCGTTTGCCCTTGTCGAGGGGGAGACCGGTGGTGCTTGGAGCTTTTTCCTGAAAAATCTTCGTACACACGTGGCTCCTCAACCAGATCTCTGTTTGATCTCGGACAGACATGCCTCCATTGAAAGTGCCTATAATAATCCGGCAAATGGTTGGCATGACCCTCCTTCTACGCATGTCTATTGCGTCAGGCATATCGTCCAGAATTTCTCGAGGGAGGTCAAGGACAAAACATTGAGGAAAGTGGTGATGAATGCGGGATACGCACTGACACAGCCCACATTCAAATATTACCGCAACGAGATCCGTTTGTCTAACCCAGAAGCCGGTACGTGGATCGACAATATACCGGTCGAAAAATGGACAAGGTCATACGACAATGGCCAAAGATGGGGGCATATGACTACAAATCTTATTGAATCAATGAATGGGGTATTCAAGGGCATACGAAACCTCCCCATCACTGCCTTGGTGAAATCCACGTATTTTAGGATGGCTGCGTTATTTGCCAAAAGAGGTGAAATGTGGTATGCGGTCTTGCAATCAGGACAACTATGGAGTGAAAGCTGTATGAAATACATTAAGGCTGAAAGTGCTAAAGCCAACACTCACATGGTTACACGGTTTGACCGCCATAGCCACAACTTCATTGTGAAAGAGACAATTGACCACAATGAAGGCCTGGCAAGACAACAATACAGGGTCATTTTACCTTCTCAATGGTGCGATTGTGGCAGGTTTCAAGCTTTTCGTATGCCTTGCTCTCATGTCATTGCCGCTTGTGCGCATACCCATCAAGACGCGCTTCAACTGCTCTCAAACGTTTATAAATCTGAAACGTTGCTCACTGTTTACAACAACAACTTTCCTTTGGTGGCAAAACCGGACTATTGGCCTGAATACAACGGTGATATAGTTTGGCACAATGACCAAATGCGAAGGAACAAGAAGGGTCGTCCCAAAAGCAGGCGCATAACAACAGAAATGGACGATCTTGACAGGTTGGAAAGAAAGTGTGGTTTATGCCGTCAGGTCGGACACAATCGCAAAAACTGTCTGAATCGGGCGTCTGGCTCGACCACATAAATTTTGTAATACAATAAATCTTTTCAATATTTGTGTTGTAAACATTATGGGTTTTCCGTTAATAAAACTGTTCACACAATTTAAGAAATTCAATATAGGAAATTACATTAGGGTTTTCGCGTACAACAATGATTAACGATAATCAATCTAGGAAATTACAACTGTTAACACAATTTCATCTGACCCATGCATCATCAGCATTACATCACTGTCTGTTTTGACTTCCTCCAACCACACATTAGGTCTTCCTGTCGCATGCGAGGTTGTTGTTCGTTTTCGCTGGATCCTTCGAATTTTTTCCCCCTCGGCGATGTCTCCATCTAGCCACCGCATCAACTCCCGCTTCAGACGCTCCATGGAGTGAATGTGCCAGAATTTCATTTTCATCGCGGGTTTCGTGGCGGAGAATATTACGTAACCATCTCTGCTAAAAATCATAGGCGACGTCATTACATAAATAAGGGAGTACAAAATAAAAATACAGTGCGAGAAAGTGTGAGAAATTTCAAAGAAACGGACGAATTATTTATAAAACAGCAAAAAACCCTAGTTTTGCCCTAGGCGCCAAGTGAGATGGCGCCTCCTCTCCTTTTTAAGGAGCATGCGCCATCTCACTTGGCTAAAAGCCAATGGAGGCGCCAAGTGAGATGGCGCCTAGGGCAAAACCCTAGGTGCATGCGCCAAATGAGATGGCTCCTCCTTTGTGGAGCCATCTCAAACATGGTTATTTGCGTAATTTTTTCCGAAACCCGGTTATTTGCGAAATATTTTTTTAATACTTGGTTATTAATAAAAAAAATTCTGAACATGTAACTTGGCCAAATCAAAAGTGAGTTTTTCCCAACTTGCCAAATTCGATTCTCCCTAACCATGAGGTTGTTTGATGAGTTCTTTGACATTTTGGAAAGCTTGGAATGTATAATACAATCCATCTTTGAAATGAAAATTGAAATTCTAAGTGGAAGCATGTGAAAAATGGTCTTGAAGTTAGGCAAAAATCCTGCCTAAAATAGGTCAAATTTTCTCTAAGTTAAGAATGGTTTGGTACCCTTGCTCCAAAAATTGTAACTTGAGCTGCAAGCTTCTTTTGGGAAAACTTTGTGACTCAAAGTTGTAGATTTTGCAATAGACTACAACTTTCATGTTTTGACTTTTTCTTGAATCCAAATGAATCTTGGTGAGAAAGTGGGGCAAAGTTAGGAAAAAATTAGGGTTTTTCATAACTTAGAAAAATTCTAAGTTATGAAAAATCTTCATTTCAAACCCTAATTTGCAATTCTTGATTTCTTGATGAACAAGTTTCATGATTTGGCATGTTTTGATGAAAAATGAATCTTGACACTTGATTTTGACCAAAAAGTCAAAGTTTGACTTTTCAGTATACAGTCAAAATTGATCAATTGATTGGGAAATTCAACTGTCAATCTTGTGTATTTGGGATCTTTTGAACTTGTTGAGTATGTCAAGACAATTCAATGGGGTCCTTGAGTCCATATGTGAGTTTGGTTTGCCATTGGCTAGGTTAAACAGTCAAAAATTGCCTTTGTGCAGTCAAAACCCTAAAAATGACCATTTTGCCATTTTGGTGATCTGATCAAATTTCTTGTGGAATTGTGATCCAAACTTGATCAAATGGTCCATGTGAGTTCATAATGTTGATGTGGGTCAATTTTCATGAGATTTTATTGTCAATTGGCCACGGTTGACTTTTTCCCCAATACAGCTGATTTCTATGTCAACTGTCCAATTGACTGGGCAAAATTTGGAATCAAGACTTGAAACTTGGTATAGATAAACTTGGGAGTCCAATATGAAGCATGAAAGTCATCTTAGGCATTTTAGGTCAAAACATCTTTGTTCAAACACAAACCCTAATTTGGGTCCACAGTGCAAGGAGAAGTCTTGAGCAGAGGAAACCCTAACTGGATCTTGAGCTCCAAGGGTTTTGTGATGAGAAAATGTTGAGGAAATGGGAGGGCAAATTTTGGGGTACAACAGGTATGATCGAAGGCTCGTCGGAGTCAGATGTATGGTCAGAGGCTTCAAAAATGCGGATGGGTGTTGTTTATTGATGGAAGAGGACGAGATATTTCATCTATCTCAAAGAAGATGTTGGCTTCTATCTGTTTCTTTTTTTATATTTTTGTGATGAGATAAGTGATAAGCTAGAATGAATGGTTACAGATGATGAAGATATAGTGGTTTTTGTTTGGATTTTTGATCAATGATTTATGAAATTGTTTTGGTTAGATTTGGAAGAAGGGTAAAAATTGGAAACAGTATCAAGTTCACGTGAAAGTGACAATCTTTTTTGTATGATGTCTCCTCTAATCTCCCCCACTCAGACTGATTCAATACTCTAGCTAAATAAAAAAATTAATCTCAAAATATGATAAGTCTCACTCCTTCCTTTCTTCTTGTTTTTGAAAAGTTGTCATTCTCATGTAAGACTCTTGGTTAGTTTTGGCTAAACCTCTCTTAGTGCTAAAACTGTCTTTTCTTTCTTCTTGGTAGGTTTTAGCTTAGCCATTTTGAGCATGTTTTGGGCAGCAATGATAGGGACAATGTAGTTTTTTTGGACATCATTTTTGTAGTTTTATGGACAGTTTTGCAGCATGGTCTTGACAAGGATGTGGCATGGTTTTTCCTCATGAGTTGCATTGGTTTGTGACCTGTTTTTGTTTGTTTATAGACAATACATGTTGAGGATAATGTAACAGTAACATTTTGAAATGAAGGTGGTGTTAATCGTGTGAACCTCTAGTGGTAGTTCTATATTGCTATTTTTCTATTATTACAAAAAGATAAAAGACACAATAATAGTAATAACAATAAAGTAACAAAAGGAAAAATTGTTAGTAAGACAATAATGAAAAAAAATAAATTATTAATGAAAAATTCAAAAATGATTAAAACAAAAAAATAAATTAATAATTAGAAATGAAAACTCAATTTCAAATATAATTACTATTTAAATAAAAATGCAATATGTAAAATGGTATGAACTATATTTTTTGTGATTTTTGGAATTAAAAGAAATAAAAATTACAAATAAAGTAGAGTAATTCTAGATGTATTTTTGTGATATTTTTTAATGAAAAAGAAATCATGAATAAAACACAATCGAAATCAAATTTCACCAAATTCACAAAACGACATCTAACGTTTCCATTTTTTCCATGGTTTTTCAAGCATAATCGACTCTTGAATTGTAAAGAAAAGTTGTAGATGACATCAAGGAGAATAATATGCAAAAATAACCGCTTAAAATTACAAAATTTGAAGAAGTTATGAATTTTTGAAATTTGACTCGAGAATTGGCAAAAATAGCTCAAACCACTCGTGAACACTTGCTATGAAATGATGCAAATTAAGGATTGGATCTTATGTCAAAAATTAGGATATGACAGATGCCCTTGTAATATGGTGGGTGAAGTCACTTGGTTTGCGTTTTATCGCAAATATGCAGATAGTAAGAGTCGCCATCGACTTTTCTTTTTATCCAATAAGGAAAGGGTGAAAAGAACAGGAAAGATTCATCACCTGCAACTTCAATAATTAGTAACAACAACTTAATTTAGTGGAAGTGCTTTAGTAGGAACGTGTTAATAACATTATTGGCGTGTGTAAGTTGTTATTACTAATTATTGAAGTTACAGGTGTTAGCACCATTTTCATCCATAGTTATTTACGAGCTCTTAATCGCTAGCTCACTTTGTTTTTGAAAATGCTTTGTGTTGTGTGTTTGAAAAATATTTTGAAATGCTAAAAGGCAATACTTTGTATTGATTCTCGTATTTGTCCTCGAGAACATGTACAAAAGGTTTTTGAAAATATTTTTGAAGAGATTTGTGAAAAATGTTTTTGTTTTGAAATGTTTGTGAGTAAGTGTAACGCGGAGGAAGAACTGACTTGGGATGTTTTGCGTTTGATCGAAATTGTTGCGGATAGCAAGAGTCGCCACTGACTTTTCTTTTATCCACTAAGGAAAGGCTGAAAAGAACAGGAAAGACCTTTCGAGATCATTTCTTGAGTTCGGGGGGTAGATTACGAAAAGGGAAGGTGTTAGCACCCTTTTTATCCATAGATATATATGGGCTCTTAGTTGCTTGCTGGATCACTTGCTTTTGTTTGAAAGTGTGCTTTGTGGTATGGTTTTGAGAGTATTTTAAAAACGTGCCTTTGTAATGATTCTCGTCTCTATAAGAACGCATACAAAGTGTTGTTTGGAAAATAGTTCAAAGAAGTGTTTGTGTAATGCGATTTTGAAAGCGATTTTGAAAAGGGTGTCTTTTTAATGGTTCCCGTTTCTATAAGAACGCATAGAAAGTGTTGTCTTTTGAAAATGTTTCAAAATGAAAGTGTTGGTGTATAAAATGTTTTTGTTGTGAGCAAGCGAACAACTAGGAGCAACCTGCCTACTCAAAGGTCTTTAGTGTTCTTTTCCTCCTCCTTTTAGATGTTGTTATCTTACCATTGATTTGATAAGAAGGCCCATCATTGGATGTAAAGGAACAGACGTGGGTCATTTATATAGTCATGATAGCAATGTTGTGAGATATCTTAGCATTTCTCTTGAGGGACTAAAATCATTTGTAAGGCAACATCCGTAGCGTCATCGAGGGACTATGATCTTGTATTTTGATTGTTTTTGCTAAGACGTCTCACATGCATAACATGATTATTTTTCATAAGGCAACAAGTGGAGTTAACCCTAGGGGTACATGTGTGAATAGTGTGTTTGATTTGCATGCATTTAATTTTTGATTATGGGTGTCGTACCCCAAATTTGTCTTACCTCGGTTATTTTATTTTTCTAAATTAAAAATAGAAGAAATGTTTAATTAAAGATGGTACAACAATATCTGATGGCTCATCTTTATCCGACTAGGAGGAGGTATCTTAATAGGGGCTTTCTAAAACAGAAAGACTCATAAATTCATTCATAAAGCATGTTGGCCAATCGCCCATGCAATTCAAAAATAAAAAATTATTTTAAAGAAAAACAAGATAATAATTACTAGGTTATTAAAATCTACTTATGTTTAATTAACTAGTAATTAATAATTAAGTTTTAATTAATAAAACCCATTTTAGTGTTATTAGTAAAACAAAAAGGGATGGTGTGTGCAACTTATAAGTCCATTAAAACTCAGCAATTCATTTGATATCTTGTTGTTGTTTTGTTTTAAAGGAAAAAAGTCATTAAACCCCTTTGCTATTACTGTTTAATAATATATATATATATATATATATATATATATATATCCTTATTAAAAGGAAACGCAATGTGTTTTGCTGAGAACTTTTTATCATAATAGTGTTTTACTAAAAAAGATTTTCAGTAGAGATTATTATCAACATATATTATTTATGAGATCTATTTAATTATTAAAGGTTTTGTTTGAAAACAATTACAATTGAGCCAGGTTATACAAAAAAGGAGCATTTGCTACAAAATATTGTTCCTGGATACAACAAATCAAATTAACGCGGGGCCCAATGTAATTAAAACAGCACTGACCCATTTTATTTTCTTGGGAAAAAATATTATTACTATTATGAAAAAGTTGTTCATTATTATTAGTATTATAAATAAATAAAGAAGATGTGGCATGCTTTATTATTGTTAACCCTTTTTGTGACAATAGTGTTTTGTTAAAATATTATTTGTAATTTGTTCATCAAGTTTTTTTCTTTTTGACTTGGGAAAAAGAAAGACCGGTTGGGCCTAGGTGTATTAAAAAAAAGAGACATTTTTGGACTTTAACGCATGGCCCAGTTTGCTGCTAACACTTACTGTTCCAATCATCCCTAAATAAATACACGTTTTGCACAAACGGTTATTGTAGGAATCCAAATCAAATCCTAAACTAAAAGTTACAGAAATAGGATGAACAAAATCAAATCTCCATTACATTACCAAATCTGGAAAAATTAATGCTTGACAGTATCAAATCCGAAAAACAACAGTACAAATTGAAAACCAAATTAAATACAAATCTAAATCACAAAAATTACACAAAATGAATCAAATCTTACAATCTGATTACAGAACAAATCAAGAACGAATCAAATATTGCATATTGCAATGAATTCTGAATCAATTACAATAAGAAGGAAATCCCTAAATCACTGAAAATATTAAAATACAAACTTATAAATACAGAAAAATAGTACAGAAGTAGGGGTCGTTCAGAGAATAGAAGAAGAGTGACGACGATTGCTTGAAAGAAAAAGAACGAGGATGAGACAAATTTTGGAAGAAACCCTTGTATGGAAGATCCATAGGAAGAGGCGGTTAGAGTTTCCAGATCGGAAACCCTAATCACCCTTGAACCACCGCTAGCTATAATTGTTATCGCCATCTCCGCCGTCATTATTGTCTCCACCACCTTAGAAACTTGCAAGCAAGGAGAAGAAGCAAGCTTAGAAGAAAATCAGAGGAAGCTCAAGATTCAGAAATCGCGAAAGGGTAACTAACACTTAGCTTTTCGTTTTCTGTTTGGATTGTTGGGTTGGGGTTTGGTTGGTTACGGTGAGGAAGGATAAACTTATGGTGGTTAGGGGTTTGTTTAGGGTTACTGTGCCGCCACTTTGGGTGAACATTAGGGTTTGGGTTTGAAGGGTAGAGCGAGGGAGAATGGGAAGAGTGTTATTATAATGGTAGAATAGCAACAAAAATGAATTAAAAGAAATATTATATATTTTGTCTTATTACGTATGCACTAGCACACAATAATGAATTTGTTCCTTCACCATCATCCATTTGATGCGCATCAGACGATCGTAAGGCCGAGTATGCATGATAGTCCATACGCCCGCGCCACACTCAATCATCAATCCCTCTTCCCAAACTGTTTGGGCCTAAGCCAAATTCTTTTCACGCCCCCTTTTTCCTCTTTTCTAAATACATGAAACAAATCGCACCCCTCTGGCCAACAAATGTAGTGGGCTAAGCCCAGATTCCTAGCTACACCCCCCTGTTTTACTTCTAAACTAAAACTGCACTCCCCCTGAAACTAATTAAATTATTTTCTATTTTTTACATAATCCTTATATTTTTATATTTTTTTCTTTTTATATTATTTATTTATTTTTATAATAATTATTAGTATATTATTTTTATATTACTTTTTTATAATAATTATTAGTACTTTATTTTATTTTATATTATTATTATTATTTATTATCACATGTAAATAATTTTATTCAAAATACATGTACATATTATTTTCACGTATATTGCATTAAATCTTTTTTATCATGCATTAATCAAGACTTTATTGCAATTAATATTATTAAAAAACACAAACAAATCTCAAACTACTTTCGCGAATAAAACTAAGCTAATCAACAGTCTTTTTTGCAAATGGGTTTCAAACTAATTTTGACTTACTGCGTACTCAGTCAAAATATCCGCAATCACTACTCCCGACCGAGTGCAAAGTGATTCAAAATATGTTTACAAACCCCTAAAAGACACCAACCCATACGAACTACGAATTGGGACTCTGATTCCTCATAAGAGGATATGTAGGCACGCGATCTAAAATCGTGGCGAGTCTTGCTAATAAAACTTAAAACCCTATTTACCCCAAACCTAAACCTAGAGCTTAATATCCTTGTGAACAAGGTGGATGAAAGGTGCTTAACACCTTCCTTTCATCTAATTGAGTCTAAAACCTAGAATCTTTGACCGCGAATTAGGGTTTTCTGTTAGGTTCCCTTCCCTAGGATAAAAACTAATAGTGGCGACTCTTGATTAAAAAACTAGTCGCGATAGCTGGAGACTCTGCTGAGGACTCTCCTTAACCCTAGGTTTAGGTATTTTTTGGGTTTCTTATTTTTATTGCTTTATTTATTTGCATTAATTCTATTTATTGCGTTATTTATTTATTGTCAATTTTTATTATGATCATATATTTGCTATGTGGTGGGTTTTTATCTCAAAAAAAATATATTTTCGATAAACCTTAAAAAGAAGGTTCGTCTATTATCTTAGGGGGTATATCATCCCTACGAGTTTATGTGACGACTTCGCCAAGAGTCGGTGAACTTCCGAAAAAGGAATACTTATCGAGAGATATCCTCTTGACGAGTAGGACTTTGGAAGATCACCCATGACTCTTTGTAACAACCTTAACCCAAAATCTCATGACGAGACCTTTCACGACTTTGAGACGAAAGTTTCGATCCGTAAAGAGGCTCCACCTAAGGGGGGCCCTTGTGCCTTTTCCCTCTGGTGTTATTCGTGGCACCCTTAAGGAAGCCACCTTTGGGGAGGGTAGATTTACCGTAGGTTAAAATTAAGGAGCCTACCTCATAGGGGTACCTGTGATACGGTGGGAGAACTGACTTGGTGTTTTGCGTTTGTGTTTGCAAATGTTTCGATATAGCAAGAGTCGCCACCGACTTTTTATTTTATCCTAAGGAAAGGTAAAAAAGCACAGGAAAGACCTTTGAGATGTTTTCTTGGGTTCGGGGAGTAGATTATGAAAAGGGAAGTTTCAAGCACCCTTTTCATCCATGGTTATCCATGGGCTCTTAGTTACTTGTTTAGATCACTTGCTTTGCTTTTCCAATTGTTTGAAATGGTGCTTTGTGTGTGGTTTTGAAATATGTTTTGAAAAGAGGCCATCGTTGTGGCAACCTTTGTAATGATTCTTGTTTGAATGTATACAAAGATGTTTTATCTTTTTGAAAAGATTTCAATGTTTGAAAGTTTGATTTGGGAAAATGTTTTGAAATTGTGTTGTGAAGTGTGTTTGAAAATAGCAAGGATGTTTTGCAAGATTTTTGATCAAGTAACTAAGAGCTATCTACCCTATTTTACTCAAAGATCTTTCCTAATGTTTTTAACCCTTTTGAGAGTGTTATTTCACTATTGCATTTGGTGAATAACCTTGTATTAGGATGTTAAACGGGACAGGCGTGGGTCATCGTATAGACCATGATAGCAATTGTGTCAAGTATCTTTGGTAATTTTTTTGAGGGACTTGATCATTTTTGTTTAGGCAACCAAGATAGCGTCATCGAGAGACTATGATCTTTTGTTTTTTTGTTTTGCCAAAGTACCCAACATGCATAACATGGCCCATTTTTGAAGGCAACAAGTGGATTGTAACCCTAGGGGTGCAAGTGTGCATTGTGTTTGATTTTCATGCATTTTTGTCTTTGATTAGGTCAAACTATTTGTTGATTTGGATTTTTTGCATACAAACCCTAATTCTCTAATCATGGCATAATTGAAAGCGTAAAGTGCGAGAATTAAAAATCTAGACTATTACAACATGATTATGGGGATGGGGGTACAATCTTTGAATGAGGGGTATTTGACAAGAAATATAAATCCTAATTTACTATTACATCCAAATTGGATTCCCAATGCATAAATATTAAATGGACAATATTTAAATAAACAAAATAAATAAATATATCAACTAAATGAATTATGCAAAAAAAGGTTTTTGTTTGTTCATGTTAGTAAAAGTATTTAATGTAAAAAAAAAAGATTTATTTTATTTGTTTAAGGGTAAAACCTTAATTTCTTTAAGAAAATAAATACATTAAATTATTTATATACAATAAAATATATTAATATATACAAAAATAAAATATACTTAAAAAAGGGTATTTTTTAGTATGAATAATAATAAAAGTGAAAATGTAATATTTTTATATTTTATTCTAAAGTATTTAATAAAATAAAAGTATATATGTATATATATATATATATATGTATATTAATCAAATTAAATATGTACAATATAAAATAAAATATGTACAAAAATAAAATATATTTAGGAAAATATTTTTAGTATGAATAAAAATAAAGAACAAAATATAAAGTATAAATTATATATTTTTCAAGTCTTAATAAATAATATAAAAGTATTTAAATACTTTTTCATGTTAGAAAAATTAAAATAAAATGCCAAATAAATGTAAAAAAATTATGAAAATATTTTTGAGCATTTTTTATATTTGGAAATAAATAAACAAAATCAGAAATGAAAACAAAAATGCAAAAATATAAAAATACAAGAAATTGGGCCAGAGGGTGCAAAAAGGAAAAGAGGGGGTGTCAAGAGTGAGCCAGGCCAAGCCCAGCCTACCACTTCATCTTCAACCTCCAGATTTTGAAAAAAATGCGCGCGCCTGTACAAACTTGGACATCTTGCATATGAGCTCTATTGCAAAAACTCACAACATCAAACTTGTAGAGAATTTCAAGACGATTCCAACCATATAAACAACTTGTCTTAACTCTCAAAGACCAGAGAGAATTTCTCTGGCCCTAAAATCTGACCTAGTTTTTTTCAGCATGTTCATGGATGAAATTCTCCTAGCACACTTAATATAAATGAAAACTGAGCATATGTGCAGCTTCATGGCAATGAACACTATATTTTTTATTCAAAAACCTAAGGCTAAATGTTCCTAAATAGAGAGATAGAAAGTGGAGAAAAACCTGTTTCAGTTGGATTCGTGTAGGGCAATGTAGTGCTTTTTAACAAGGCTTGAGATGTCTGGTAGCTTGCTTGAACTTCACTTGACCTTCTCCAATAGCTAGCTTGCCTTGAATGTCCTTGAAACAACCTATAGAACTCAACCTGCATAAGCTCAAAATGAAAATGGTGAACACTGCAAATGGAGTTACAGTTGGTGTTTGAGGTTTGGGATAGCTTGGGTGAGTTGAATGGAAGGTGTTTGAAGCAACTTGGGGCAAAACGCACGAGCCAAATGAGCTATGGAACTCAAGTTGCAGAACCTGCCCTGTTTTACCAAAGGAATGTGATTTCCGGCTATGGGGTGTTTAGAAGCTCAAGCAATCGTGTTTCTAGCTCAAAGGGGTGTGAGAAAGATGTTTAAACTGTTTGCATAAGTTGGTATTGGCTGGTTTTCAAGTTCTATGGTTTTAGACAAATTTCTTGTTTTTAAAGTAAGAATGTGGAAGTTGTTGTTACAGGCCTGTACATGCTATCAAATATGCTTGCATACTTAGCTCTTGGCCCTTCCAACCTGTGAATTTGATTTTCCCTCTGACATATGGACCAATGCTCAAGGGATAGTAGTTTGACATAAAGCACATTATGGCAAAAATGGAAATGTATCTTTTTCTATTTAGGGCTTAATCTTGTGTATAATGTCCAAATGACCAAAACAAAAGCTTATACTGATGGATTTGCATTTAATTATGGAGTGTGAAGTGTTTTAGAGGCCTGTAAACTAGTGTAAGGCATGCTGACTTGAAATTGCAACTTGTATGAACATGAAAATGCCATGGATGAAAAGTGAGTTTTTGCCAACTCCAAGCCTTCGATTCTCCCTAACCACAAATGTGTTTGAGGAGTTCTTGGACAATTTGGAAAGCTTGCAACATGCTCTATAATCCATCTTTGAAATGAAACTTGAGACTCCAAGTGGAACTATGTTAAAAATGGCCAAGAAGATAGGTCAAGATGCTGCCTGAACTAGGGCAAAATTTCACTAAGTTAAAAGTTTTAGGGACCCTTGTTCCAAACATCATAACTTGAGATACAAGCTTATTTTGAGAAAACTTTGTGAATAAAAGTTGTAGACTTTGTGGAGGACTACAACTTTCATGTTGGAGGTTTTGTTTGAATCCATTTGCATCATGGTGAAAATGTGGGGCAAAGTTAGGAAAAATTAAGAAAATTTCATAACTTAGAAAAATTCTAAGTTATGAAAATTTTCAATTTCAAACCCTAATTTGCAATTTTGGGTTTCTTGATGAACACGTTTCATAATTTGACACATATTTATGAAAAATGACCCTTGGCACTTGATTTTGACCAAAAAGTCAAAGTTTGACTTTTCAGTGTACAGTCAAATTTTGATCAGTTGACTGAAAATTTCATCTGTCAGTCTCATGCATTTGAGATCTTTTGAACTTGTTGAATAAGTCAAGATAATGTCATTGAGTCCTTGAGTCCAAGTTTGAACCTAATTTGCCATTGGCTAGGTCAAAAAGTCAGAAATTGCCTTTGTATAGTCAAAACCCTAAAAATGACCATTTTGCCCTTTTGGTGATCTGATCAAATTTCTTGTGGAGTTGTGGTCCAAACTTGATCCAATGGTTCATATGAGTTCATAATGTTGATGTGGGTCAAAATTCATGAGGTTTGACTGTAAATTGGCCACGGTTGACTTTTTCCCCAATACAGCTGATTTCTAGGTCAATTGTCCTATTGACTGGGCAAAAATTTGATTCAAGGCTTGAAACTTGGTATGGGCAAACTTATGAGTCCAATATGAAGTATGAAAGTCAATTTGAGCATTGAAGGTCGAAAAATCCTTGTGCAAACTCAAACCCTAGTTTAGGTCATCAGTGCACGGAGATGTCTTGAGCAGAGCAAACCCTAGCTTAATCTTGAGTTCCCAGAGCCTTGTGATGAGAAATGTTGATAAGATGAGAGGGAAAATTTTGGGGTACAACAATACCCATCACAAAAACCTATCACAAAATATCTTTAATCAATCCAACACTTATAGATTTATGCATTCATGTATATCTCATGTTCATCATTTGTTCCTTTTATCTGTCTTATTCACAGGGTACAAAATAAAAGATAACAAAATCAAGATTTTTGGTGACTGTGTCAAAAATGGATACCAAAGGGAAACAACTTGTCCGCGTCAAGGCCTGCAAGCCTGACCTTTCTGAAATCAAAACTATAAAGGGTAAATTGTCCGAGAGAGCTCTGAAGATGTACACTCGCCGCTATGGGGATACCCTTGATATGACTAAAGTAAAAGTACAAATGGATGTAGTCTCTGCCTTAATTCAGTTTTATGACCCTCCATTGAGATGTTTCACCTTCCAAGACATCCAGCTAGTACCGACTCTGCAAGAATTTGACAGAATCCTGAATTTTTCCAAAGAAAAGACCTATTTAGGTATTGGACAAACTATTGAAGTCAAAGCTTTGGAAAAAGGTCTAGGGATCCCCTACCCTAAATTGGTGCAAAATTATTGAAGCCAAGGTCCAATACAAGGAATCAAAAGATTATACTTGGAAGCTAAGGCACTAGAATTTGCTAATTATAAGGAGTGAGAATCTTGTGTTGATTGTTTAGGGTTGTTGGTATTTGGTTTAATCTTATTTCCTCTGACTGTGGACTATATTGACCCCACGGCCATTAGCATATTTTGGGGAGCGAAAGTATTTAATATGGATCCTACTCCCGCCTTGCTTGCTGACATTTATTACACTTTGCATATGATGTATGAAAATATAAGAGGCACGCTAAATTGTTGCATCTTGCTTCTATATACTTGGTTCATGACTCATCTTTACAAGGAAGACTATATGATCCCAGAATTAACCAGATGTGAGTGGCCACAAAATTTAAGGTCTCTCACTGCGAACTCCATATTATGGTATGCCATGAAGTTGGATATTGGTGACATCACTATTAGCTGTGGAGATTTTCCCACCGTCCCTTTGATTGGATCGCGAGGTTGTATTAACTACAACCCTACTTTGGCCCTATGACAACTAGGGTATCCTTTGGAAGACAAACCTTCGGACGAACAACTCTGACCATTTGTCATCCACAATATGGGTATAGAAGACCAAGGGTTGATCAACAAGGTTATTCGAGCCTGGAACAAGGTTAACAAACGGAAGGCCAAAAGAAAGAATTCTATAGCAAGAGAACCCCACACCAAATGGGTCTAAGATAGGGTACGAATTATCAAGTTACCATTCGAGAAATATCCAGAGTACAAGCCAGAGGTCCCAGAGATAACACCTATATCTTTGGAAGAAGTCGACAATCTGAAAAGTTCCCTAAAGCAAGCTCAAAAAGAGAAAGAAGCACTGGAAGTCAATCTCCTCAATCTAACCAGAGAAAAGAAACAGATGCAGCTTATACTTGAGTCAAAGGACGGGCAAATTGATAAAAGTCAAAAGGAATTGGAGAAAGAAAGTCTCAAACAAAAGCGTACAACTGAAGGGCTGTTAAGTGGAACGTTCAACCTAAATTCTCACAACCAAAGGTTAGAAGAAGTCGCTGCTGAAATCGGGAGGTTAACTAGATGGTATGAAAAGGCAACACATGACAAGAAGGTGCTAGAGGAAAGTTTGAGAGCCCAAATCCAAAGTTTGGCACAAGCTTCCTTAGATCAAGAAGAGCAAGTAAAGTACCTCACCACCAAAATCCAAGACAACTATGAATCATAGGTCAAAGCATGCCTTGCAAGGATAGAAGCAGATAAATCCTTGACTCAGAGGACTCAAGAATATGAGCATGTATGTTTAAAGCTGCAGGGTCTTCAAAAGGATTTTCTCATCCAACGAAGGCTTTACATAGTGTGATACGGTGGGAGAACTGACTATGAGTTTTGTGTTTGTTTTCGCAAATGTTTTGGTTGAGCAAGAGTCGCCACCGACTTTTTATTTTATCCCAAGGAAAGGTTTAAAAAGCACAGCAAAAACCTTTGAGATGTTTTCTTGGGTTCGGGGAGTAGATTATAGAAAGGGAAGGTATTAGCACCCTTTTTATCCATGGTTATCCATGGGCTCTTAGTTACTTGCTTAGATCAACTTGCCTTATTTTTCAATTGTTTGAAATGGTGCTTTGTGTGCGTGGGTTTGAAAATGTTTTGAAAAAGAAGCCAATGTGGTGGCAACCTTTGTAATGATCCATGTTGGGATGTATACAAAGGTGTATGTCTTTTAAAAAGGTTTTCATTTGTTTTTGAAAGTTTGTTTTTGAAAGTGTTGCGAGGTGTGGTTTTAGAAAATAGGCAAGTGGTTTGTTTTGCAAGTTTGATTCAAGTAACTAAGAGGTTATCTACTCCTAAGTTTCTCAAAGATTTATCCTATGCTTTTAACCCTTTTAACAAGTTTGTTCCACCATTGCATTTGGTGGACAATCTTGTGTTAGGATGTGAAAGGGACGGGCGCGGGTCATCGTTTAGACCATAATTGCAATGGTGCCAAGTATCTTTGGGCAATTTTCCTTTAAGGGACTTGATCATTTTTTAGGCAACTTTCGAAAGCGTCATCGAGGGACTATGATCATTTGATTGTTTGTTTTGCCCAAAGAGACCTAACATGCAATATGGCCCATTTATTGAAGGCAACAAGTGGAATACCCTAGGGGTGCAAGTGTGATAAGTGTTGTCCATTTTCATGCTTGTTTATCTTGAAATTAGGTCAAACTATTTTTGTTGTTTTTGATTCGCACACAAACCCTAATTCTAACATGGTATATTTAGAAAGCATTAAAGTGCGAAAAATAAAATTACTAAGCTATTACAACACAATATATGGGAAGGGGGGTACAAATGTTCAAATGGGGGTTTTTTGACAAGGAATTTAAACCTAGACTATTACATCAATATTGAATTATTTACAAGATAATTAATTGCACAAATTAAATGGAAATAAAATAAATATGCAAGATGCAAAAAGGTTTTTTATATGTATGAAAAAAAGGTATTTTTATATGTCAAATAAACAAAATAAAAAGGTATTAATTTTTGGATTTTTTATGTTTAGGGCAAAACCCTAATTTTATTAAGTAAAATGTATTAATTATTCAATATGTACAAATATTATTTATTATATACAAAAATAAAATAAAAATGAAGTATATTGGTCAAAAGGTATTTTTTAATGTTAAATATCAATAAAAAATATAATGTATATATTTTGTATTTTTAACCTAAATATACTAATATATATGAATATTTGTATTATTTACTAAATATATATTATATATACAAAAATAATAATATTTAATATTTATAAAAAAAAGTATATTTTATATAAAATATTTTCAGAAGATAAAAGAAAATAAAAATGGAAAATAAAATGTGTTTGCATTATTTTAGTATTTTCAAATAAAAGTATGTTTATATATTTATTTATGTACAAATATTAATCTAAACAAATAAATACCTAATAAATATGAAAATGGTGTAAAAAATATTTTTTATATTTTTAATATTATAAGAAAAAATAAATAAGTCAGAACAAAAAAAGAAAAGTCAAAAAATCATGAAAATAAGCAAAATGGGCCTAGGGGGTGAAAAAGCAAAAGCATGGTGTAAAAAGAAAGTCAACTCAGGCCCAACCCAAGAAGACTTCATCTTCAACCTCAGAACAATGTTTGAACAAACATCCACGCGTTTTCTATCTCCCAATTCCTGGACTTTCAAGCAAAACTCACAACATGAAAAATGTAGAGCATTAAGAGACGAATTCAGGGATATAAAGAACTTGACTTAACTCTCTAAGATGAGACAGAATTTTTTCTCCCCCAATTCCTGACCTAGTTTTTGTTCCATGTTCAGACTTAAAATTCTCTAAGCATACATAATATAAATGAAATCTAATTACATGGGCATGTTCAGGGCTATGAATGTGACATGTTTTCTTCACAAACCTAAAGTTAACAATGCCTGGATAGAGAGATTCGAGTTCATGAACTTACCTGTTCAGTTCAAGTTGTATCTGGTGATTGAGGTACTTTCAGTGCAAGGTGATGATTGGTACAACTTCCTTGATGTCCAGGGATGCTATTCCAAGTTTTACTTTGCTTTGAAACTAGCTGAATCGAGTTGTAGAACTCCACCTGCAAAACAGAAAAATGAAAATGGTGATGTTGCTTGGGAGTGTTACAGGTCGTGTTTCAGGTTTGGGATAGCTTCAAGGGATGTTGTGGGATGTGTTTGATGTGTTTTTAGCAAGAATGCATGGAAGGTTTGAGCTATGGAACTCAAACTGCAGCAGATGCTCTGTTTGGGCAGTTTGAGGGTGATTCTGGGAATGGGGAGGTATTGGGGATGCTAGGCTCGTGTTTCAGCTTAGGATGGATCTTTAGAAAGTGTTTGACAAGTTTTCTTAAGGCTTGGTTAGCTGAGATGATAGTTGTTATGTGTTATGGCAAGTTTCTTACACTTTAAGCAAGAGATGGCAAGTTGGTGTTTCTAGCTAGTACAGGCCCCCATTCTATGCTGCATAACTCAGTTTTGATCAGTGTAATTAACTCATAAACTTGTGCCAAAGAGATCTTAACTGTACTTGCTTGGATTTGCTTTAGACATAAAGTGCAACTTTTCCAAAATGGATATAATGCTTTATCTAAAAATTGATTAAACTTGCATACAATGTCCAAACTCATAGAACAACACCTTGGCACAAAGGATTGGCATTAAATTAAGGAGTGTAATTGAGATAAAAGACCTGTAATCAAGGAAAGCATGCTGAATTCAAAATGGCACAAATGTATGAACATGTAACTTGGCCAAATCAAAAGTGAGTTTTTCCCATATTGCCAAATTCGATTCTCTCTAACCATGAGGTTGTTTGATGAGTTCTTTGACATTTTGGAAAGCTTGGAATGTGTACTACAATCCATCCTTGAAACGAAAATTTAAATTCCAAGTGGAAGTGAGTGAAAAATGGTCTTGAAGTTAGGTAAAAACCTTGCCTAAAATAGGTCAAATTTTCTCTAAGTTAAGAATGGTTTGGTACCCTTGTTCCAAAATTTGTAACTTGAGCTACAAGCTTCTTTTGGGAAAACTTTGTGAATCAAAGTTATAGATTATGCAATAGGCTACAACTTTCATGTTTTGACTTTTGCTTGAATCCAAATGAATCTTGGTGAGAAAGTGGGGCAAAGTTAGGAAAAAATTAGGGTTTTTCATAACTTAGAAAAATTCTAAGTTATGAAAAATCTTCATTTCAAACCCTAATTTGCAATTCTTGATTTCTTGATGAACAAGGTTCATGATTTGGCATGTTTTGATGAAAAATGAATCTTGACACTTGATTTTGACCAAAAAGTCAAAGTTTGACTTTTCAGTATACAGTCAAAATTGATCAATTGACTGGGAAATTCAACTGTCAATCTTGTGCATTTGGGATCTTTTGAACTTGTTGAACATGTCAAGACAATTCCATGGGGTCCTTGAGTCCATATGTGAGCTTGGTTTGCCATTGGCTAGGTCAAACAGTCAAAAATTGCCTTTGTGCAGTCAAAACCCTAAAAATGACCATTTTGCCCTTTTGGTGATCTGATCAAATTTCTTGTGGAATTGTGATCCAAACTTGATCAAATGGTCCATGTGAGTTCATAATGTTGATGTGGGTCAATTTTCATGAGATTTGACTGTCAATTGGCCACAGTTGACTTTTTCCCCAATACAGTTGATTTCTAGGTCAACTGTCTAATTGACTGGGCAAAATTTGGAATCAGGACTTGAAACTTGGTATGGATAAACTTGGGAGTCCAACATGAAGCATGAAAGTCATCTTAGGTCAAAATATCTTTGTTCAAACACAAACCCTAATTTGGGTCAATAGTGCAAGGAGAAGTCTTGAGCAGAGGAAACCCTAACTGGATCTTGATCTTCAAGGGTTTTGTGATGAAAAAATGTTGAGGAAATGGGAGGGAAAATTTTGGGGTACAACAATTGCCCCTGTTCAATCTTCTTGAACCTGAAGAGTTAGATTGGCAAGTTTGCCTTTCGTGACTCGAGGGTAAAAGGAGATTGGACACTAGAGTGCCCGGAAATTTGCACTCGCATGTTGGAGTATCAGCAATGTGATGTCGGGAATGGGCTTATAGATGCCATTTGGAGAGATGGTGGATAGGGAGATGGGCTTATAGATGCCATCTGGAGATGTGACAGAACCTTTTCGGGAATGGGCTTATAGATGCCATTTGGAAGTGTTGATCGCATAAGAGATTCCTTAGCGAGAAATTGTGTATTTGAGAAAGACAAATGTTTTCCTGGCTTGTTACAGGTGTTTGATCTTCAATCTCCTCATGCAGATATTCCCTGGCTAGATACAGGTGTCGAATCTACAATCGGTTGCTCACAGATGTGCCCTGGCTGGATACAGGAATCGAATCCGGAAATAGTCGTCAACAGATATGCCCTGGCTGGATACAGGAATCGAATCTTCGAACTCTTCAGACGTGCCCTGGCTAGATACAGGAATCGAGTCTGGAAATGTTGTCAACAGATATGCCCTGGCTGGATACAGGAATCGAATCTGGAAGTAGTCGTCAACAGATGTGCCCTGGCTGGATACAGGAATCGAATCTTCGAACTCTTCAGACGTGCCCTGGATAGATATAGGAATCGAGTCTGGAAATGTGGTCAACAGATATGCCCTGGCTGGATGCAGGAATCGAATTTGGAATTGTGATAGTTGCTAGATATGCCCTGGCTGGATACAGGAATCGAATCTTCGAACTCTTCAGACGTGCCCTGGCTAGATACAGGAATTGAGTCTGGAAATGATCATTCACAGATGTGCCCTGGCTAGATACAGGTATCGAATCTGGAATTGTGACAGTTGAAGGTAGTTGTCTTTGGGATTGTCTTTTTCCCTGAAAAGGCAAAAACATCAGTTGTATGCAATGTCATGATGTATTAAATGCATGATGTCATGATGTTCAACATGAGATAGTGTTGTATGCACTTTATCATGTATGTAAGCAAGATGTATGAAATGTGAAATGTTTATGAATGTATTTTCGTCTTAGGAAAATAAATCCTTGACGACCGGCCGGGGAATTAAATCCTAGGCTGACATTGAAGAGTAGAGCTCTTTGCTTCCGCTGGGGATGATGGTTGCAAGAATACACTGGTAGGATAAGATGACTCCCTTGGGGAATAAACTTGTTGGAGAGATTACTCGGCGGGGAATTGCTCTGTGGAAGAGATACTTTGCTGAAGTTTTGATGAGAGGCCCGCTGAGGATTTCAATGATGGATTCCACTGGGGATAATGATGATAAACTCCGCTGGGGATACCAAAGATAAACTCCGCTGGGGATTGTGTTGATGAGTTATGTTGGGGAACTTTGATGAACTCCGCTGGGGATAGGAAGAACTTTGCCGAGGGCGATCTTCCGTGGCAATTAGCTGAGGATAACCCAGTTATAAACCCTTATGAGGAATAACTTTGAACAAAGCTCGGGAGAGACGTCTGTACTCTGCAGGGGATAAGCTTCCAGAATCTACTGGGGATAAGCTTCAAAACCTGCTGGGGATAAGAATTCCACTTTCCTGGGGAAACTTTTGGAATTGCACTGGGGTATTGATATTCCGCCGGGGAACCATCTTAGGTCAAGACTGTTGGGGATGCTTGCTAATGAATGCATATACTCCACTGGGGAATGTTGCTATCTTGTCTTATTCTGTGGGGAGTTGAGAGAACTTGATCACATCCTTCAGTTAGATCTACCTTGGTACCTTGGCGGACAAAGCAACCAGACTGCATCAGACAACTTTACATTGCCCCTGTTTCTGATGTCACCTGTAATTAGTCTTTTGTTTCATATGCAAATATTTATGAATCAGCAATTTAATGTCAAATGCATATATCAAAAATGAACATTGGACGTTCTTCACAAGACAAAACAGAAAAAGGAAATACAATGGGCAATTTGTTTGGAAAAGTGAACTTGTATTGATTTTGAAATTTGCCTGTGAATAGGCGTTTTTGTACAAGAGGCTGACATCCTAGTAAGAGAATGCCGCCGAATAACATAGAGTTTATACAATTTTGAAAAGGAAACAAAACAGCTATGTGCACAATATTCCCACTGGGTTCCAACTCTGCTATCGCCTTTATGTCTTCAAGCGTCTCATCACTTTGCTGCTTAGTTGAAGATGAAGCTGATTGGTCGATGCCGAAGTCTGAGCCAGATAGTTGATGCCAAATTCTGGATGCAAGGTGATCCAATGAGACATAGTGTTACGGTTTATCCCTAACTTTTGCCTGGACCGCCCTTTCGGGTTTTCAGTCCACCGGGATACCCATTTTTGCTCAAGCCGCCTTTTCAGGTTTTCGACTTGCCAGGTGTACAGATTTTTTTTCATTTCATCCCTTATTTTTGCCCGAACCCTTTTGGTTCGCCGGGAAGCCCTTGTTTTTGCCTAGGTATGCCAACCTAGCGGGTCTTTTATTTACGCGTAGTATCTTTTTACTATGTATGCATTGGCGGGGTGAGGAAGGTCGTCACCATCCAAGGTGGTTAGAATCATGGCTCCTCCTGAGAACACATGTCTAATCACAAATGGCCCTTCGTACGTAGGGGTCCATTTGCCCCGGGGATCACTTTGAGGAAAGATGATGCGCTTGATTACCAGGTCCCCGACTTGATACTCTTGTGGTCTGACTTTCTTGTTAAATGCCCTGATCATCGGTTTTTGGTACGTCTGACCATGACAGATAGCGGTGAGTCTCTTTTCGTCAATCAGGTTTAATTGATCAAGTCGAGTCTGGATCCATTCATCTTCACTCAAGTCTGCATCCTTCATTATCCGGAGAGAGGGTATCTGGACTTCAATCGACAAGACTGCCTCCATGCCATAGACCAAGGAAAAGGGCGTTGCCCCGGTTGACGTCCTTGCTGAGGTACGGTACCCATGAAGAGCAAATGGTAACATCTCATGCCAATCTTTATAGGTCAATGTCATCTTCTGTACGATTTTCTTGATGTTCTTATTTGCCGCTTCTACAACCCCATTCATCTTCGGCCGGTAGGGAGAAGAGTTGTGGTGCTGTATCTTAAATTGCTCGCAGAGCTCAGTGATCATCTTGTTGTTAAGATTGGTACCATTGTCCGTAATGATCCTTTCTGGGACGCCATACCGAAAGATCAGGTTATGCCGAATGAAACGTTCCACGACGCTCTTGGTTACCGTGGCGTAGGAAGCTGCCTCAACCCACTTCGTGAAGTAATCGATCGCTACCAAGATGAAGCGATGCCCGTTGGATGCCGTCAGTCGGATCTCGCCGATCATATCGATGCCCCACATTGCAAAAGGCCAAGGTGCCGTCAGGATGTTCAGAGGAACTGGAGGGATGTGCACCTTATCAGCGTAGATCTGGCATTTATGACAAGTTCGAGAATGTTGGTAACAATCGGCTTCCATTGTGGACCAGAAATATCTTGCCCTAAGGATTTTCTTTGCCATGGTGTGTCCACTGGAATGTGTTCCGAATGTACCTTCATGTAGCTCCATCATGATCTTCTCTGCTTCAGCCTTATCCACACAACGCAGTAGATTTGAATCATGATTCCGTTTGTAGAGAATGCCGTTGCTGAGGAAGAATTTTGCCGCGAACCTTCTCAGAAACTTCTTATCGTTGACAGATGCACCTTCAGGGTATTCCTGAGCTTCCAAGTATCTCTTCACCTCATGATACCAGGGTTTTTCAGTCACCTCTACGGCCTCAAGATCGCAGCAATATGCAGGTTCGTCCAACTTCCAGATAATGATCCGGGGAGCCTCGTTGTCCCATTTGACTTTGAACATTGAAGACATCGTAGCTAGCGCGTCCACTAACTGATTCTCCTCTCTTGGGAAGTGTTCAAAAGTTATCTCCTCAAAGTGGGGAAGCAAAGTCAACACATACTCCTTGTAAGGAATAAGATTTGGGTGTTTCGTATCCCACTCGCCTTTGATCTGATTGATCACGAGAGCGAAATCTCTGAAGACACTCAGAAACTTGATCCTTAAGTCGATTGCAGCTTGAAGACCCATGATACACGCCTCATATTCTGCTATGTTGTTGGTGCAGTTGAAACACAGTCGGGCGGTGGGTGGAGTATGAGTACCTTTGGGGGATATGATCACAGCGCAGATGCCGTTACCCAAAGCGTTCGAGGCTCCGTCGAAATGCATAGACCATCGGGATCCTTCCTCAGGTCCTTCATCCGGTCCAGGTACTTCGCAATCAGGTACTACCATGATATCTTTGTCCGGAAATTCAAAGTTCAATGATTGGTAATCGTCCACAGGTTGGTGTGCCAAATGGTCTTCCAATACACTTCCCTTGATTGCTTTTTGAGTTGTGTACTGGATGTCATATTCCGTTAAGATCATTTGCCATCTTGCTATTCTTCCAGAAAGAGCAGGCTTTTCGAATATGTACTTGATGGGATCCATCTTTGAAATCAACAGAGTAGTGTGAGTCAACATATACTGTCTCAGCCGGCGAGCAGCCCATACCAGAGCGCAGCAAGTTTTCTCGAGCAGTGAGTAACGAGACTCACAGTCGGTAAAATTTTTGCTCAGGTAATAAATAGCATGCTCTTTTCGGCCAGACTCGTCATGCTGCCCCAGCACACACCCCATTGAATTATCAAGCACTGTCAAGTATAGTATTAGAGGTCTCCCTTCAACCGGAGGCATAAGAATGGGTGGTTCTTTGAGATATTCTTTTATCTTTTCAAAATCAGCCTGACATTCATCGTTCCAACGTACTACTTGATCTTTCTTCAATAATTTGAAGATTGGCTCACAGGTAGCAGTTAGATGTGAGATGAATCGGGCAATGTAATTCAGTCGTCCTAGAAAGCCTCTGACTTCTTTCTCTGTCTTGGGAGTTGGCATCTCTTGTATGGCTTTCACCTTGGCAGGGTCTACCTGAATACCTTTATCGCTTACAATGAAACCTAGCAATTTTCCAGACCTCACCCTAAAGGTGCATTTGTTTGGGTTCAACCTCAGCTTGTACAACTTCAGTCGGTCAAACAGCTTCCGCAGATGGTCAAGGTGTTCTTCCTCAGTTTGGGACCTTGCAATCATATCATCGACATACACTTCAATCTCATGGTGGATCATGTCATGAAATAAAGCAACCATGGCACGTTGGTAGGTTTCCCCAGCATTTTTCAACCCGAATGGCATGACATTGTAGCAGAAGGTGCCCCACTGAGTCACAAAGGTAGTCTTTTCCATATCTTCAGGAGCCATCTTGATCTGATTATACCTTGAAAAACCATCCATGAAGGAGAACACCTTGTGTTGAGCGGTATTGTCAACAAGAACATCGATGTGAGGTAGGGGGAAGTCATCCTTGGGGCTTGCCCTGTTCAAATCCCTGTAGTCGACACACATTCTGACTTTACCGTCCTTCTTTGGCACTGGCACCACGTTGGCAACCCACTGAGGGTAAGAAGTTACTGATAGAAACCGGGCATCGAGTTGCTTCATAACCTCAGCTTTGATCTTTTCGGACATCTATGGGCGCATACGGCGGACCTTTTGCTTTACCGGAGGGCAGTCTTCCTTGGTTGGCAGGTGATGAACTACAATGTCGGCATCCAAACCAGGCATGTCTTCGTATGACCAGGAAAAGATCTCCATGTAATCATGTAGCATCTGGATCAATCGTTGCTTCACACTGAGCTCCATATTGGCACCAATCTTGACCTCTTTTCTATCTGTCTCAGTACCCAGGTTCACTGTTTCCACGGGCTCTTCATGCGGCTGAATGGCCCTCTCTTCCTGGAGTAGCAGTCTCGCGAGTTCACCAGGCACTTCGCAATCATCTTCACCTTCGTCCTCGGCCAAGTTGATCGGATTCTTGAAGTCATAACTGGTGGTAGCAGAGCCGTTACCAGTGAGATCCAGAGTGGATTGAAACCTGTATAAGTGAGTGTGTGTAAATATAGCTGTTTTGCAATATATAACACAGAAAGAAAAAGAGCACAAGATTTGAAATGCAACAAACGTCCAATGTTTTGATTAATGATATATGGAAATGTCATACAAAAAGCCCTCACAAATGGAGCTACGATGCCCCGGGTAGGACACCGAGCCAATAAAGTTTTAACATATTGTTTGTTACAAATTGAAAATCAAAAGAGTTAATTACTGCGTGACAAATGTGATAGGTGTAAAATCCTTTGCCGTCCAGTTGCTTGGTCCGTTGCTGGTGGTTGGATAGATCCAACTGTCAAACTCCGCTTCCTCTACGTCATCCTCGATAGCATTCACCCTTGGATTGGTTATGAACACCGGAGCCTTTCTGATCCTCTCTTTGCGCACAACCTTATGAGCCTCTGCAGTGAAGCCCAGCCCAAACTTGTCGGTCTTTTGAGTGAAGTCAGGAAGCTGACCCCAGTTTGCACATTTGCCTTTCTCGATTACAGCCCGGGCATCCTTCAGGGAAGCCATCTTCAACAGAAAGTCTTCTTTAACCACTGTTTCAGCCGATGCCAACGTTGGAGGTACCTCCTCAAAATGCTGAAAGGGGGTTTCAATAAACTCCCTGTCCATCTCGATATACCAGAATGAATTCAAGTGACTAACCATGTATTCCTCCTCACCCTGCACAGTAACAATCTTCCCTTTGACAGGGTATTTGAGCTTTTGGTGTAGAGTGGATGTTACTGCCCCAGCTTTGTGAATCCAGGGTCGACCCAACAAGCAGGAATAAGATGGACGAATATCCATTACATAGAACACTGAGTCGAAGACTTGGGAACCCACACGAATAGGAATGTCTACCTCACCATGCACCATCCTCTTAGAACCGTCGAAGGCTCTAACAATGATGTTACTAGGTTTCAATTCCAGGCCCTCACAATCCAAGCGATCCAATGCCTTCTTGGGCAAAACATTCAGGGAAGAACCAGTAACCACCAACACGTGTGCGAGACTAGTGCCCCTGCACTCTATAGAGACGTGCAGGGCATCATTGTGATTTTTCCCTTTGGCAGTGAGGTCAGCATCCGAGAACCCCAAACCATTGTCAGCTGTCAAATTAGCCACACAGTCAGTGGATTGATCTGCAGAGGTCTCTTGCGGCACATGGGCCGTTTTCAGAAATGAAATCAGGGCTTTTGCATGGGCCTCTGAGCACAGCAGCAATGATAGCATAGAGATTTTGGAGGGGGTATGCCCCAGCTGCTCAACAACATTGAAGTCACTCTTTTTAATGATTTTAAGGATTTCCTCCATCTCTTGTTGGGAGGCTTCAACAGCAGTCTTTTTTGGTGCCTCCGTCCTGGTAGGCAAATCGGTAGCAACTTCTTTGCCCCGAGCATCAGAGGACTCGGCGGCAGTAGTAGACACAAGAACTTGATTTGGAACATGCACACTTGCGGGTGTGATGATGAGAGGTTTTCGGATAACTGGCGGTGCAATGTCAGGCGAGAAGAGCCTGCCACTGCGAGTAATCTTGGCGGGACCAGTGATGTTACTGATACTGGTACCGGTGTTGAACTCCTGCTTCACTCCAAGCACATACACGTCGGCCCCATAATGCCATGGGACAGCTTTATCAGACTCATAGGGGAGAGGCCCCGGAACAGTAATAGTAATGGGTGCAACAGACATAATTTGGATTGGCTTCTTTGGGAGAGCCTTGGTAGGATTGTAAATTGTGACGACAGATACTTCTTCAGCGGAAACAAATGGAACAACAAGTTTCTTGAACATAATTTCTTTGCTATCCATCAGGCTTTGGATGCCTGATTTCAGCAGCGGACAACCGGTAGGGATAACAGCACACAGGAGGCAACCCTTGCTACAACCCGGAAATAAACCGGCTAGTAGTAAGTTCTTCTTAACAGTCAAAAGAGGGGTAGCAACATCATTCACCGAAACAGCATACAAATCTTCCTCGATGGCATTTACTCTATGCTGGGGCATAGGAGCAGTTACAACATTTGGCCTCTCAGGCGCCTCAAACCGAATTTCCTTCGTGTCGATAAGGTCTTGCACTTTATTTCTCAGGGCCCAGCAATCATCAGTAGTATGCCCGGGGCTATCGGAATGATAAGCACAATGGGCATTTGGGTTATACTTAGGAGATGCAGTATTCACGACCTTTGGAGCCTCTTTGATGGTCACCAGGTTGGTTGATAACAGCTGTGGTAAGATTTGTGACAAGGTCATACTCAGCCGAGTATACTGCCTCTTGGGCCTTTCACCTCTTTGTTGATTGTACTGCTGAGGAGCAGCAACAGGCTTTGAAATGACCAAGGCATTGACGGCTTGGCGGCTTCCTGGCTTGACTTGTCTTCTAGGACCATAAACTGCACTCGCTTCTTTCTTGAAAGGCCTTTTCTCAGTACTTGTGGAGGCAGCTTTTTGTATCTTTCCTGACCTGATGCCGGCTTCTATCCTTTCACCTGTCAGGATTAAATCTGTAAACCCAGCGGAGGAGTTACCAACCAAATGATTGAAAAATGGACCAGACAAAGTCCCTAGAAACATATTAACCAGCTCACGATCAGTCAATGGAGGCTGCACCCTGCCAGCCAAATCTCTCCATTTTTGTGCATATTCTTTGAACCCTTGGCTCGTTCCTAGAGACATACCCTGAAGTTGGGTACGCGTAGGAGCGAGGTCAGAATTGTATTGATATTGTCTGTAAAATGCGGTTGCCAAATCTTCCCAATGTCGGATACTAGCTCCATCTAGTTGATAGAACCACTCAAGTTGTGACCCCGAAAGGCTATCTTGGAAGAAGTGGATCCAAAGGTTCTTATCTGCCGTGTAAGGTTGGATCTTCCTTACGTACGACCTTAGATGCAGCTTTGGACAGGAGGCCCCGTCATATTTGGCAAAGGCAGGTGCCTTAAACTTGTGTGGGATTACTACCCCGGAAGATAAGCCTAAATCTCCGAAATCCAGCCCCGGCACATTCTGAATCTCCATGGCACTCAAGCAGTCCTCTAATTGCTTGTATCGGTCAGCAACAGGTGGGTATTGTTCGTCGTTGTAGTCCGTCTCGTTGTCAGAGACTGCAGGACTAGGAGCTCCTCCCCCTTGGGGACTATCTTTCTCTGCAGAGGAAGTAGTGGGATCAGCCTCGTTGTGGAGTGTGTTCCCAAACCTGAGTCCAGTATTGAACAACGCAGTCCTCTTTTTCTTCTTCTTCTTCAGGAGTAGGGCCTTCAACTCTTGCTGACCTTGGGCCAGGCTTAGGACCATTTCTTGAAACTGGGCACTTTGGGCCTGAAGGGCCTTGATTGCTTGCTCACTGGATGAATCTGGATTCATGTTGACTGTTCCAAATAAACAGCGAAGAAGATTAAGAAACCTGTAGAAAAATGGGTACCTGTTATGCACATGATGCATGAGATGCTATCTATGCAATGCATTCAAGGATTTTAGAAATTCACAATTGTTGCAAACAAAAAAGAACGCACGTCATATTAATAAGAAAAGATTTGTTAGTACATAAATGCCCCATGGGCCAAATATTACAAAAACAACTTCTCAAGGTAAAAAGACGTTGCGCATCCTCTTCGGCGCAATGTAGGTGTTGAGGGCCTCTTGCTCATAGAGACAGCGGGTGAGCTCTAAAACCTTCTTCTCGCTGGCGTAGAAGCTGGCTTAAAAGTGTTCCGTTCCTCCTTGAGTTGGATCCAACTCTTCTGCATTTCCTCCCACGATGTAGGCATGTCAGGATGTAGGATGGTGTAGGGAACCTCTCCTTCCTTGACGGGCTCTTTAATCACAGGGAGAACATAAGGATAAGGCATCATTAGACTCTGGGCTCGGGCTCATACCCACTTGAGGTAAGGTTCAAGAGGGATGGAGTTCTTGTGTCCCAGAGTCTTGCTATCAACCTTGTTGGGTCTCCCCCAAGCTCTGATGAATCTTAGGCGAAGTCCTTGCGCATCGTCGTCGAAGTCAAAAACTAGGTCAGGAATCAACATGTCATGACGGCCATCTCTTCGTGCATATCCAAATTGCCTCAAAGCTAGGCAAGGGTTGTAGGTGATACCTCCTCTGATTCCAAGTAAAGGAACATTAGGAAACTCTCCGCAACGATCGACGATGATGACATTTTCTCTGGACCGAGAACACCAATGTACATCAGAGTGAGTAAGAGTCATCAACCGTTGGGACCACCTCGAGCCTTGGTCATTCTTCAAGACAGATTGTGGAAGGTGCGAAATAAACCACCTCGCAAGGAGAGGAGTACAACACATGAGAACACCCCTCTTTCTCATTGTTCGTGTGTAAAATGAGTGAAGGATGTCCCCAAGCAATGTTGGTATTGGATTTCTGGACAAGAAGATTTTGACGGGATTGACATCTACCAATTGGTCAGAATTTGGGAATAGGACCAACCCATAGATAAGGAGTGCCACAATCTCTTCAAAGGCTTGTAGGTCCAATGAATTCCAACACTCTTGTGCCTTCTCAAACAAGAATTTAGCTAAGAATCCTTTGACGCTTCTTCTGGTTTCCCAATGCCCCTTGATGTCAGAAGGTTGTAGATGTAATGCTCGAGCAACATCTTCAGGCTTTGGTTCCTTTTCCGTACCGTTGAAAGGTAGTTGATTGAGGATAGGAATTCTCAGGAGTTGAGAAAATTCCTCCAAAGTGGGTACCAACTGATAGTCAGGGAAAGTGAAACAGTGGTGAAGAGGGTCAAAGAACTGGAATAGCACTTTCATCATGTCTTATTCAACGTTGGTGTTGACTAAGCTGAGCAGTCTACCATGTCTTTCACTGAAGGATGAGCTTTCCAGAATTCTTGATGTGAGCTCCTTGAGTTGAGGAGAGATTCTCACAAGGTTAACTTGGATGGTTTTTCTGCGAGGAATTTCCATGACCTACAAAACAAGAACAAAGATGAAGATCTAAACCCTTGAAGTGGTTAGTAAATGCATATGATGCTTTATGATGTTCATGATGTATGCACAAACATATGTACAGGCAAATCACACCAAACCCTAGTTTCAGGCTTGCATGGGGTTTCATAGGTAAGTACCCTCTTGAGTGTAGTTGGCTTAAAAACCTGTCCTATAAATAGTAACCGGGTTCTAAGGAGCTCAATATCATTGGATTGTTTTCATTGTTCATTGTTTTGGTTTAGCCACTTAACTAGCGACCAAAATATTCCAAGAAAACAACCCTCAATGAGTGTAGTATCGAGTATCTACCAACTTCGGACTGTACCAAAGCCGGTCATCTCACTACCCCTAATGAAAGGCCAAGATGGTCAAGTAAGGTTCTAGGTCATTAGTGCTTAGTGACATCACTCAGCGGCCCCGTACTCTCCTTGATTGAACTCAAGGGTTACCGGTACTCACAAATATGTCGCACTAATATAGCTATTGCTTCGACTGTGTCGGTATACCCCGCACAGTTTCCATAATGTATTGCTAACTATGAATGTTTCCCAAAATCCGGGTGTAGGATTGCAAACCCAAACAATAGAGCCAAGATATAAAGCAATCAATTCAAACAATTAGTCATGCAAGAGGGTGATCTAAGCCCTAAGGTTACTCCACTTTTAAAATTATCCCCAGCAGAGTCACAAGTTCTGTGATACGGTGGGAGAACTGACTATGAGTTTTGCGTTTGTTTTTGCAAATGTTTCGGTTGAGCAAGAGTCGCCACCGACTTTTTATTTTATCCTAAGGAAAGGTTTAAAAAGCACAGCAAAAACCTTTGAGATGTTTTCTTGGGTTCGGGGAGTAGATTATAGAAAGGGAAGGTATTAGCACCCTTTCTATCCATGGTTATCCATGGGCTCTTAGTTACTTGCTTAGATCAACTTGCCTTATTTTTCAATTGTTTGAAATGGTGCTTTGTGTGTGTGGGTTTGAAAATGTTTTGAAAAACAAGCCAATGTGGTGGCAACCTTTGTAATGATCCATGTTGGGATGTATACAAAGTTGTATGTCTTTTAAAAAGGTTTTCATTTGTTTTTGAAAGTTTGTTTTTGAAAGTGTTGTGAGGTGTGGTTTTAGAAAATAGGCAAGTGTTTTGTTTTGCAAGTTTGATTCAAGTAACTAAGAGGTTATCTACTCCTAAGTTTCTCAAAGATTTCTCCTATGCTTTTAACCCTTTTAACAAGTTTGTTCCACCATTGCATTTGGTGGACAATCTTGTGTTAGGATGTGAAAGGGACGGGCGCGGGTCATCGTTTAGACCATAATTGCAATGGTGCCAAGTATCTTTGGGCAATTTTCCTTTAAGGGACTTGATCATTTTTTAGGCAACTTTCGAAAGCGTCATCGAGGGACTATGATCATTTGATTGTTTGTTTTTCCCAAAGAGACCTAACATGCAATATGGCTCATTTATTGAAGGCAACAAGTGGAATACCCTAGGGGTGCAAGTGTGATAAGTGTTGTCCATTTTCATGCTTGTTTATCTTGAAATTAGGTCAAACTATTTTTGTTGTTTTTGATTCGCACACAAACCCTAATTCTAACATGGTATATTTAGAAAGCATTAAAGTGCGAAAAATAAAATTACTAAGCTATTACAACACAATATATGGGAAGGGGGGTACAAATGTTCAAATGGGGGTTTTTTGACAAGGAATTTAAACCTAGACTATTACATCAATATTGAATTATTTACAAGATAATTAATTGCACAAATTAAATGGAAATAAAATAAATATGCAAGATGCAAAAAGGTTTTTTATATGTATGAAAAAAAGGTATTTTTATATGTCAAATAAACAAAATAAAAAGGTATTAATTTTTGGATTTTTTATGTTTAGGGCAAAACCCTAATTTTATTAAGTAAAATGTATTAATTATTCAATATGTACAAATATTATTTATTATATACAAAAATAAAATAAAAATGAAGTATATTGGTCAAAAGGTGTTTTTTAATGTTAAATATCAATAAAAAATATAATGTATATATTTTGTATTTTTCACCTAAATATACTAATATATATGAATATTTGTATTATTTACTAAATATATATTATATATACAAAAATAATAATATTTAATATTTATAAAAAAAAAGTATATTTTATATAAAATATTTTCAGAAGATAAAAGAAAATAAAAATGGAAAATAAAATGTGTTTGCATTATTTTAGTATTTTCAAATAAAAGTATGTTTATATATTTATTTATGTACAAATATTAATCTAAACAAATAAATACCTAATAAATATGAAAATGGTGTAAAAAATATTTTTTATATTTTTAATATTATAAGAAAAAATAAATATGTCAGAACAAAAAAAAGAAAAGTCAAAAAATCATGAAAATAAGCAAAATGGGCCTAGGGGGTGAAAAAGCAAAAGCATGGTGTAAAAAGAAAGTCAACTCAGGCCCAGCCCAAGAAGACTTCATCTTCAACCTCAGAACAATGTTTGAACAAACATCCACGCGTTTTCTATCTCCCAATTCCTGGACTTTCAAGCAAAACTCACAACATGAAAAATGTAGAGCATTAAGAGACGAATTCATGGATATAAAGAACTTGACTTAACTCTCTAAGATGAGAGAGAATTTCTTCTCCCCCAATTCCTGACCTAGTTTTTGTTCCATGTTCAGACTTAAAATTCTCTAAGCATACATAATATAAATTAAATCTAATTACATGGGCATGTTCAGGGCTATGAATGTGACATGTTTTCTTCACAAACCTAAAGCTAACAATGCCTGGATAGAGAGATTCGAGTTCATGAACTTACCTGTTCAGTTGAAGTTGTATCTGGTGATTGAGGTACTTTCAGTGCAAGGTGATGATTGGTACAACTTCCTTGATGTCCAGGGATGCTATTCCAAGTTTTACTTTGCTTTGAAACTAGCTGAATCGAGTTGTAGAACTCCACCTGCAAAACAGAAAAATGAAAATGGTGATGTTGCTTGGGAGTGTTACAGGTCGTGTTTGAGGTTTGGGATATCTTCAAGGGATGTTGTGGGATGTGTTTGATGTGTTTTTAGCAAGAATGCATGGAAGGTTTGAGCTATGGAACTCAAACTGCAGCAGATGCTCTGTTTGGGCAGTTTGAGGGTGATTCTGGGAATGGGGAGGTATTGGGGATGCCAGGCTCGTGTTTCAGCTTAGGATGGATCTTTAGAAAGTGTTTGACAAGTTTTCTTAAGGCTTGGTTAGCTGAGATGATAGTTGTTATGTGTTATGGCAAGTTTCTTACACTTTAAGCAAGAGATGGCAAGTTGGTGTTTCTAGCCTGTACAGGCCCCCATTCTATGCTGCATAACTCAGTCTTGATCAGTGTAATTAACTCATAAACTTGTGCCAAAGAGATCTTAACTGTACTTGCTTGGATTTGCTTTAGACATAAAGTGCAACTTTTCCAAAATGGATATAATGCTTTATCTAAAAATGGATTAAACTTGCATACAATGTCCAAACTCATAGAACAACACCTTGGCACAAAGGATTGGCATTAAATTAAGGAGTGTAATTGAGATAAAAGACCTGTAATCAAGGAAAGCATGCTGAATTCAAAATGGCACAAATGTATGAACATGTAACTTGGCCAAATCAAAAGTGAGTTTTTCCCATATTGCCAAATTCGATTCTCTCTAACCATGAGGTTGTTTGATGAGTTCTTGGACATTTTGGAAAGCTTGGAATGTGTACTACAATCCATCCTTGAAACGAAAATTTAAATTCCAAGTGGAAGTAAGTGAAAAATGGTCTTGAAGTTAGGTAAAAACCTTGCCTAAAATAGGTCAAATTTTCTCTAAGTTAAGAATGGTTTGGTACCCTTGTTCCAAAATTTGTAACTTGAGCTACAAGCTTCTTTTGGGAAAACTTTGTGAATCAAAGTTATAGATTATGCAATAGGCTACAACTTTCATGTTTTGACTTTTGCTTGAATCCAAATGAATCTTGGTGACAAAGTGGGGCAAAGTTAGGAAAAAATTAGGGTTTTTCATAACTTAGAAAAATTCTAAGTTATGAAAAATCTTCATTTCAAACCCTAATTTGCAATTCTTGATTTCTTGATGAACAAGGTTCATGATTTGGCATGTTTTGATGAAAAATGAATCTTGACACTTGATTTTGACCAAAAAGTCAAAGTTTGACTTTTCAGTATACAGTCAAAATTGATCAATTGACTGGGAAATTCAACTGTCAATCTTGTGCATTTGGGATCTTTTGAACTTGTTGAACATGTCAAGACAATTCCATGGGGTCCTTGAGTCCATATGTGAGCTTGGTTTGCCATTGGCTAGGTCAAACAGTCAAAAATTGCCTTTGTGCAGTCAAAACCCTAAAAATGACCATTTTGCCCTTTTGGTGATCTGATCAAATTTCTTGTGGAATTGTGATCCAAACTTGATCAAATGGTCCATGTGATTTCATAATGTTGATGTGGGTAAATTTTCATGAGATTTGACTGTCAATTGGCCACAGTTGACTTTTTCCCCAATACAGTTGATTTCTAGGTCAACTGTCCAATTGACTGGGCAAAATTTGGAATCAGGACTTGAAACTTGGTATGGATAAACTTGGGAGTCCAACATGAAGCATGAAAGTCATCTTAGGCATTTTAGGTCAAAATATCTTTGTTCAAACACAAACCCTAATTTGGGTCAATAGTGCAAGGAGAAGTCTTGAGCAGAGGAAACCCTATCTGGATCTTGATCTTCAAGGTTTTTGTGATGAAAAAATGTTGAGGAAATGGGAGGGCAAATTTTGGGGTACAACGCACAGAAATGAGGGGTGAAAAGATGTATTGGGAAGAGCAGTATACCAAGATTTCCCAAGATGGGAGGGATAACCATGAGATAATCCCACATCTTTATCAGGAATACAGGTACTACAAAGATAAACATGAAAAGCTAGTCTTCTTAGCCAACAATCTCATCGAGGACATCCTTGGAAGTTTAAAAGATGTAGAGAATGTAATGGTTCCTCTTCCTAAGGATGTTGAAGACTTTCTACAACTTTGCTGAGTGATGTTTGATTGCTTCAGAGCATACATCCACAGGCGCACTTAGGAAATTTAGTTCTTTTTTAATTATGTTTATGCAAACAAGTTTTGATTTCAATTTGTAATATTTTTCAATATCTGGATTATGTTACTCTTAATAAAGGCATTTTGTTTCCCTATCTCGAAGGCGTGTCTATTTTAAATCTAGTCACTAAATAAAATAATAAGTGAAGCTACAAATATGTACCCAAGTGAATAAGACAGTTAAAATAAGAAATCATTTCATAATCATGCACATCCATTTGCACGCATGCATTTATAAAAGACTTGCATGTCATATCAAAACTCATTTGCTGTAAAAATATCTCCAGTTAAGCCATTGGTAAAAGAAGACATCCACCTCCTTGGCCTCCATATCAAACAAGGGCCCATCAACAAAAAGCAATGGAATAGATCGAGGAGACTCAAGCTATGTTCAAAGAGGATCTTGATCAGGTGAAAGGTGACGTAAGCTCAATGAAAGGAGATTTGAGCCAAGTTATTCTAGCTTTGAAGAACATTATCGACAGGCAGGATCAAATTCCCAGGGTAGATTTTGAAGAAGTAGCCCAAACCATTGGTCCATCGAGCGGTCACCAACTAAGGAAAGAGCCGGAAGCAGGACCCAAAAAGTCTGCCATGACCCAGCAAGAGGTTGAAACTGAAGGATTCATCCCACCACCATCAAAAGTAGGGGCATCACATACCCTACAAATTCCAACCAATAATACAGTTAATTACCTAGACTTGCAATACAGAGATCATGACCCAGAGGATTGTCATCAGGCACCCTTGAAGACAATTGGTGCTCATATTGCGGACAACCCACTGGTAATGAATCAGTATAAAGCCTTGGAAGAAAGACTGAAGGTTGTGGAAGGCTTCGATGCTTTCAAAGTAGACGCTCTGGAAATGGGTTTAGTCCCTGATGTGGTGATACCTCCAAAATTCAAAGTACCCGACTTTGGAAAGTATAAAGGGGTCACTTGTCCGAGGAATCATATTCGTATGTACTGTAGGAAGATGCGCGCCCATGCCCATGATCAGAAACTAATGATTCACTGTTTCCAAGACAGTTTAAGTGGGGCATCTTTGGAATGGTACATGCAGTTGGAACAAACGCATATCCGAACTTGGGTGGATCTTGCTAATGCTTTCTGGAAGAATTACAAGTATAACTTGGACATGGCGCCTACTCGCTTGCAACTCCAAAATCTGTCCCAAAAGAAGGAAGAGTCCTTCAAAGAATATGCTCAAAGATGGAGGGAGATGGCATCCCGTGTACAACCACCACTGTTGGAAAAGGAACTCGTAGACATGTTCATGGGAACCTTACAAGGGATTTATTATGATAAAATGGTGGGAAGTGTCTCGTCGGGATTTTCATACTTAGTGACTATTGGCGAAAGAATCGAGACTGGTTTGAAAAGAGGAAAGATATCAGGGGGGTCGTCAAGCACTCCTTACAATTCAAAAAGACCGGCTTCAAAATTCCCAAGAAGGAAGGAGGGAGAAGTCAACATTTTGGCCTCACAACCAAAGACATCACAACCATTGGTGATCCTGCAAGGACAAAGGCAAGACAAATTTAAAAGGCCACCTAGAAATTTTGATCCACTGCCCATGCCACCAATCCAGTTATTATAACACTTAGTTAAGGCATCCTTGGTGGAGATCAAACCTTTAGCTCCTCTGGTCGGGACACTCCCGCAAAGGTACAATGCCGACGCTAGGTGTGAGTACCATGCTAATTCTCCAGGGCACACCATAGAACAATGTTGGGCCTTCAAGCATAAGGTTCAGGATTTGCTAGAATCTCAACACATCACCTTCGATAAGCCTAATATCAAATTAAACTTTATGCCTCCGCATGGTGGACCGACAATAAATGCAATCGAGGTGGTCACCGACTTTGGGGGAACCATAAAGGCAAAAACCCCTATAAACTTGTTGAAGGAATATCTGTTCGAATGTGGATTCTTGTTAGAGCATAATAAATCTTTTGAAACAACTCTGGAAAATCTGGTGGATCGGGGGATAGTCCAATTCAGACTGTACCCTGAAGAAAAATATGTAGCCACGATTGGAGGGAAAAAGCCACTGGTAATCCCTTGCCAAGGTCAAAGCCTTACCAAGAAGACTCTAGTCATCCCATGGGGAGAATCAACAGAGGTTACAAGAAGGGCACCTAAGAAGACCCTATTAATACCCACCACTCCAAAAGCCACGATGGTAATTAAGGGACTGTCGCCAATCCCTTACGAGAATAATAAGGCAGTATCGTGGAGTTATGACTCAGTCGTGTACATAAATGGAGTGAAGCAAGAAAGCGGGCCATCCGCAACTCAAGGACATGCAATTTCAAACATAGCAGGAACATCAGGTATGACCCGAAGTCGTCGAATCTATGGAGCGAAACCATCAAAAAAGACAGATGCGATTCCAACGAAGGACAAAGGAAAAGTAGTAGTTGATGCAAATCAAGAAATAAAATCTCCGAACAAAGACTTTACTGATCAAGAGGTAGAGGAGTTTCTGAAAATAATCAAAAAGAGTGACTATAGAGTGGTGGATCAGCTCCATCAGACTCCAGCAAAAATCTCCATACTCTCGATACTCATCAACTCTGAAGCACACAGGGATTCCCTGATGAAAGTCTTACATCCGGATCCTACCTAGGTTTCAGCAACAATGAATTACCGCCACAGGACCGGGCCCATAACAAAGCACTCTATATTACTATGCAGATAGGTACTACCCATTTGTCCAGAGTTCTTATTGACAATGATTCCGCTCTTAATATGTTGCTAAAATCAAGTCTCATAAAGTTAATAATAGACGATGTGACAATGAGACTAAGCTCTACAATATTAAAGGAATTTGATGGTTCTCGAAGCTCGGTGTTAGGGGAGGTGGACCTTCCAGTCAAGATTGGGCCGCATATCTTCAATATCACTTTTCAAGTCATGGACATCGAACCAGCATACACTTGCTTACTGGGGAGACCTTGGATCCATGCGGCATGGGAAGTAACCTCGACCCTGTATCAAAAGTTGAAGTTCCTAGTGGAAGGGAATTTGAACATAATTGATGGCGAGGAAGACATCTTCGTGAGCCATATTGAGTCATACAGGTATATTAGTGTCGACGAAGTTATATTCTATTTTCAATTAAGATCCTTGTCTTTCTTTTGCATTTATCTATTGAATATAAAAATGGCAATACTTTCTTCGCATATGCATTTTCGAATTCCAAACACTAAAATATGCACCAAAACATGATAAATGTGCAGATCCATGCCCAAAATTACCGATAACGATTTTGATTATCCTATCACCCAAGCCGACGAGGAAGATGACGAAGATCTTGAACTCTCTGAGGAAATGGCGAGGGAAATAGAGCGAAAGGCTAACAGCATACAACCATATCAAGAGCCTATTAAGACCATTAACTTTGGCACAGAAGGAGATCCAAAAGAAATCAAGCTAGGGGAAATGTTGGAACAGAGCGTCAAAGACAGGCTAATCAAATTATTACACCAGTATGTGGATATATTCGCTTGGTCCTACAGGGACATGCCAGGGTTGGAAACAGACATAGTGGTGCACAAACTACCTCTCAATGAAGGGTGTTCTCCAATCGGGAAAAAACTTAGAAGAACCCGTCCAGATATGTCCAGCAAAATCTGAGAAGAGGTTCTCAAACAATTTGATGCAGGGTTCCTAGCTGTGGTAGATTATCCACCTTGGATAGCTAATATTGTACCTGTACCCAAGAAGGATGGAAAAGTACGCATGTGCGTAGATTATCGAGACATAAACAAGGAGATCCCTAAAGACGACTTTCCATTACCCCACATAGATGTCCTAGTGGATAATACAGCTCAAGCCTCGGTATTCTCATTCATGGATGGTTTCTAGGGCTATAATCAAATCAAAATGGCGCCCGAGGACATGGAAAAGACTACCTTCATGACACCTTGAGGAACTTTCTGCTACAAAGTAATGCCATTCAGTCTCAATAACACAGGGGCAACCTATCAGAAAGCAATGATCGCGTTATTCCATGATATGATCCACAAGGAGGTTGAAGTATACGTCGGTGATATGATTTCCAAATCCCATACGGAGGAGGAACATATCATACATCTGCAAAAGTTATTCGAGCGGCTACATAAGTTCAGACTAAGGTTGAACCCGAATAAATTCACATTTGGCGTCAGATCAGGAAAATTGTTAGGTTTTATCGTAAGCCAACGGGGTATCGAGGTGGATCTGGACAAAGTAAAAGCTATATAAGAGATGCCCGCTCCAAGGACAGAAAAAGAAGTATGTGGTTTCTTAGGGCGATTGAACTACATCTCAAGGTTCATATCGCATCTAACAGCTACGTGCGAGCCAATATTCAAGTTATTACGAAAGAATCAGATGATAGTATGCAATGATGATTGTCAAACTTCCTTCGAGACGATAAAATAGTATCTGCAAGAGCCACCAGTCTTAATATAACCAGTCCTCGGAAGACCACTCATCATGTACTTGACAATGCTCGAAGGGTCAATGGGTTGTGTTTTGGGACATCAGGATGAAATGGTAGAAAGGAGCATGCAATCTATTACCTCAGCAAGAAATTCACTGACTGCGAAACCAGGTACTCACTCCTTGAGAAAACTTGTTGCTCATTGGCTTGGGCTACCAAGAGGTTGAGGCAATATATGTTAACCCATACCACATGGTTAATAGTAAGAATGGATCCTCTAAAATACATGTTCGAAAAGCCAGCTCTTACCGGAAGAATCACACGATGGCAGATGCTACTATCAGAATATAAAATCCAATATGTCACGCAAAAGGCCATCAAAGGTAGTATACTAGATGATCATATAGCTTACCAACCGCTATCATAATATCAGCCCATGAAGTTCGACTTTCCCAACGAGGATGCCATATTTATAGCTGATTACAAAATACCAGGACCCGACGAAGGGCCCGAGCCAGGGGAACATTGGACACTGATGTTTGAAGGGGCTTAAAATGCACTAGGCCATAGAGTAGGGGCAGTATTAACATCTCCCAAGAATCATCATTACCCCTGCACTGCAAGGTCATGTTTTGACTGCACCAACAACATCGCCGAATTTGAAGTCTGTATACTAGGGCTGGAAGCTGCCATCGATTTAAGAATAAAGCACCTTGAAGTGTTTGAGAATTCTGTGTTAGTCATATACCTGGTTAATGGTGAATGGGATACTAAACACCTTAAATTGATTCCATATCGGGATCATGTTTTAAAGTTAGCCGCAGAATTTACAGAAATCACTTTCAGTCATATCCCATGAGAAGAAAATCAAATGGAAGACGCTCTGGCAACCCTATCAGCTATGTTCAAAGTGACTTGGTCAAATCGTGTACCACGTATTACGATCAGACATTTCGAAGAGCCTGCACACTGCCTTGCTCTTAAGGAAGGACCTGATAACAAACCTTGGTTTTACGACATCCAGAAGTACCTAGAAAGGCAGGAATATCCAGAAAATGCCTCCATCATTGACAAGCGAACCTTGCGAAGATTAGCTTCAAAATTATTTATGAGTAATGGAGTGGTATATAAAAGAAACTACGACATGGTACTACTCAGATGTGTGGAAAATCAAGAAGCAGATACACTCATGAGAGAAATCCACGAAGGCACTTTTGGGACCCATACAAATGGGCACGCCATGGCTAGAAAAATTGTGCGAGCAGTGTATTACTGGTTAACAATGGAAGCTGATTGCTATCATTAAACAAATACGTGTCATAAATGTCAGATCTATACCGACAAGATAAATGTACCACTGACTCCTCTAAACGTCATGAGCTCCCCTTGGCTATTATCAATGTGGGGAATTGATATGATTGGCATGATTGAGTCAAAAGCATCCAACGGACACCGCTTTATATTGGTAGCCACTGACTACTTTGCCAAATGGGTAGAAGCAGCGTCCCACGCTAACGTAACAAGTCAAGTGGTTATACGCTTCATCAAACAGAACATCATATGCAGATATGGTGTTCCAAGCCGGATAATTATAATTAACGGGTATAATTTAAACAACGAGATGATGAATGAGCTATGTGATGACTTCAAAATCGAACATCATAATTCCTCACCATACAAACCAAAGATGAACGGGGCTGTCAAAGCAGCCAACAAAAATATTAAGAAGATCATCCAGAAAATGGTGAAGACATACAAAGATTGGCACAAAATGCTTCTTATCTCTGTGCATGGCTATCGCACTTATGTACGCACATCAACAGGTGCGACTACTTTCTCACTAGTATATGGCATGGAGGCAGTACTCCCGGTGGAAGTTAAGATACCATCACTTCGAGTCCTGAGGGAAACAAAGCTGGAAGAAGTAGAATGAGTACATGCTCGACTTGACCAGCTCAACCTCATTGAAGAAAAACGATTAACGACTTTGTGGCATAGTCAGTTACATCAAAAGAGAATGAAGAGGGACTTCGACAAGAAAGTACGCCCTAGAATATTAAAGGAAGGGGATCTAGTTCTCAAAAAGATTCTACTACCTGGCCTCGATTCACGTGGTAAATGGACACCCAACTACAAAGGTCCATTTGTAGTCAAAATAACATTCTATGGAGGTGGTCTCGTCCTCACAACAATGGATGGGGAAGAAATACCGCATCTGACCAATTCAGACGCAGTAAAAAAATACTATGTATAAAAATTTCGCTAAGATCGAACCCCCAAAAGGGAGACTTAAGCAAAAAGGTGTGTCCCGGTGGATCGAAAACCCTAAAGGGTTATCCAAGCAAAAATTAGGGGCACATAACAAGAAAATTATCCCAGTGGATTTAAAACCCAAAAGGGAAATCCAGGCATAAATTAGGGATTCCCTACAAAGAAATAAAGAACAAAAAGACTATGATATAAAGAGCTATGACTACGAACCACAGAGGGGAGGATAGGTTGGAATCATACAATTCATAAGCGAAGGAGATAAGTTCATCAAAAGCTTTGGGGGAACATCATTAGCGATTATCATTTTCTTATTTCCATTTACTGTTTTAAGACTTTCTGTAATTACCTCTTTCTAGGAATTGCATCTTGTATTCTCGCCCACTCTGAGGCATATCAATAAAACACTTGTTTTCGTTATATCTTTTGAATCATGTTTTTCTTTTCTCAGATTTGTTTACAAAATACTACGATTATTACTCATGAATATTGTATTGAAATAATTTAGGGGAATTAACAGAATAAAAGCATCTGACAAATATCGAAAAAAACACTTGGGTTAGAAAAGTATCGAAGGAAGATCCACGTCTACATCCACGCGCACAGTTACTTTTACATCTTGCAACAAAATCTATACACATGTCTGGTTTTGTACCTATGCATATCTACGCGTACGTACACAAAGTCTACGACCACGCACATGTCTGCGCCTATGATTGCACTCAATGATACAAAGTCTATACATATGTCTACGCGTTCCTATGCAAGGTCTACATCCATGAGAGCACCTATGCCTGACTTACGACAAAAGGTTTACATATACGCCTACACCCGCAATACAAACTCAATGCTCAACTTTTGATAAATATTTCCCACCGTGTTAAAATTCAACAATGCTACAGCGACACATCATACAACACCAGGAATTGGTAACTCTAAGCCAATGGTTTAAAAGAGGGAATGCCAGAACTAGTCCTCATAACATTTCAAGGCATACACGCATTTTAGACACATTTAACACATACATTTTGCATATCCAAAAACATACATACACTATACATTTCAACATTCAATACTGTTGTACCCCAAAATTTTCCCTCTCATTTTACTCAACACATGCCCATAGAGATCCTCAATTTGCTCAAGGTTACCCAAGAGTTGACCAGACAAACTCTCTCCTAAGGCAATGTATCTTAAACTAGGGTTTACATTTTCATCAAGATGGGTGAACTCCAAATTATTCATATGCTCTCCACAGTCTTAATATGCTCTCAAGACCCTCCATGTCAAATTTCAAGCCATGCACAAGAAGTTTGCTCAGTCAACTGCTCAGATGCTTGAGAATCGAGTGTATTAGGTCAAAGGTCAATTGTGGCCCACATATAGTCAAACTTCAAGATTTTTGGTCAACATCAACATTTTGAAATTATGTCCATCATTTGATCAAGTTTTGATCATGATTCCTCAAGGAATGCCCCAAATTCATCAAAACCCAAAAGTTGCTAAATTAGGGTTTCTTAGGGAAAGTCAACCAAACTTTGACCAAGCATAACTTCCTCATACTTTATCATAAAGTTTCCATCCAAGGCTCATTTGGAATAGGATGCAATTCCATACAATTCATCTTCATATCTCAAGTTCAAAATATGCACTCACAAAAAGATATGGATTTCCACATTATAGGTCCTTTTGAAAAGTCAACAAAAACACTTTGTGGGTCAAAGCTTCTTACATGAACATGGAAGACGCAATTGAGATGAGACCAAAAGGGTTGCTTATGGGACATCCTAAGCTTTCTAAAAAGTCTAAGAACACCTCTCTAGGGTTAAAATTGGAAAAGATACGCCTTGTCAAAGTTGACCTTTTTTCCAAAATTGCCAAATGTCAAATGTGCTCCAAAATGCATTTTTTTGCCAAATAGGCCTAACTTTTTATGCTTGCACCTCACTTATAACATGTTCCACGACCCAAATGTTCACTCACATGTTATTTGCTTCATTACTCATTTTATTTGGATTTTTTATTTATTAAAAATTGAATTAAATCAAATAAATGGTAAATAATAGCAAATATTTATTTTGATTAAATTTTTGGACAGGATCACAAGCTCATTATACTGGTATATCAGAATCAAATCAAATTAAATCTAATTGGCACAAGAATGGCATGATTAGGCCAAATTTGGAAGGATATCATACCACATGAAAACCAAATAAAATCTTCAAAATTTGCAAAGATATTAGTGGTTTTTACAACCCTAATTTGTTCAAGTACATATACATAACGCATCCAAGGCAAAAGGAAGATGTTGCAGTCGTGAGAAAGGAGAACAAAACTCTAAAAATTGGCAAGAAAGTGAGAGATCATTCTTGGACTTAGAGGTTGATTCAGGCCATTCTAAGACTACCAATAGACTCCTGAGCGTCTCCAGAACGTGACTCAATCAATTACAAGCCTTGCCACGCCCGAATTTGCAAGCCACAGACCCACGGTTTGCATCTAAAAACTTGAGTTTGATTTCTTAATTCACGCATGATTAAGCATTTTTAAATATTGCATTGTGTTCATATTGTCATTTGTAACGTTTTGGTTTACTTGATTTTGTGTTTTGCTTCTTAAATCCAGAGTTTCCATTACTAGGGTTTTCGTGTTGGTTTTAGGGTTTTCACATAGAAGTAAAATTAGACGAAGAACAGGGTACTGGGATAATCGTGGCATCAAGACCAATTGAATCCTGGTCTTTGAATTCATTTATCATGTGTATTGCTTAATGTTTGAAGCATGCAGGTTGTAGCCACGAACACTTGTCCATAGGTAAAACTGCAAGGAGCTAAGACGACAGTCTCAATGAAGGAGACGGTGACTTGTCACCACCTCACTGGATGATTTGAATTTCGCGCGTGTTTTTGATTCAGTTACTTGGTTTTATATATTATGTTTTGTTGTTATTATATTAACAAATAGGAACAACAGCCCAAATGGCAAAGCGCGTTGGTGGTAAGTGTGAGGACCTAGGTTCGATCCCAGGTCCCAGCGCTTTCTTTGTTTTAGTTTTCCTTTACAGATCTGGTGCTGCTCTCATCCAAACGCCCACCATATGCCATCACCATCCAAACAATGGACGCGTCTCATGCCCAGATCCAACGCCTATCAATGAAAGACCATGGTGCATCAATGTCAAGGAGCAATACCGAATCTCAAACGTGGGACTAGGCTTCAGCTTGCTGGGCCTAACAATTCAGTAACACACCTGCCTGATTTCTTCAGCAAACAGGCCCAATTTAATTTTCTTTTTTTATTTCTCTTATTTATTTTGTTTTGTTTAATTATTTGTTTTCACAAATTAATTCTTTTTTTTATTAACTATAAAAAATTAACAAATCACAAAAAACACCTAAAAAATCATTTTTTCATAAAATTGTTATTTTCTTTAATTAATTAATTTTGTTTAAATTAGGTTAATTTAATTCCTTTTCATAATTGAAACTAATTAGAAATTAGGGTTGTAAATAATTAATTTTTCTACAAAAATAACCAAATTATTTTTTAATTACATTTTAGGTCTCTTAATTAATTCTTCGCATTTAATTCGTAGCGCGTATTTTAATTACCTTTTTAATTATTATTGTAACTGCTTCGAGGTTGTAATAGGTTTTAATTAGGGTTTTAATTTCCACACTTTATTTTCAGTTCAAAAAAAATTCTATATCTGCGAAAGCCATGTAATAGTTAGGATTTCTATTTCCGCACTTTAAATTTCCACAATTATTAACTGTTAGATATATGTTAATAGGATTGTATGGCAAGAATATTTGAAAATTAAACGGTAGATAACCTAAACGTGCAAAGACAAATTAATTGAAAAAGCTCACTCGCACATGCTCACTCCTAGGGTTTACTCCACTTAGATTCCCTTCGGTTAAGCGGTCTTGAAGTATAGGGTTTTTTAGTGGTCGTCCTCTAGCCTCGAAAGATCTCAAATGACCCATTCGGATGTTGCCTTGGAAACAGATCTTTAAGGCTCTAGGATGATTACTAACACCTCCTAACATTGCTTTTGTGACTGTATTTGTCCGTTCGAACGTCCCTTAAAACTCCAACGACGATGCTACATATTCCTTAATAATGGGATAACGTTGTCTAAAGGAAAATGAACAGTCTTTTTCGAGTAGGTAGATTAACTTTTAAGTACATTCTCAAACAAACTTTTCACACCAACACCTTTCAAACAATTTTCAAAACAACTCAGTCACATCCTTGAGGACTGATACAAGGGTTATTACGAAGTAAACCTTTTTTCAAAACAAGCACACACATAAGCAACTTTAAAAATGAGAAAGTACCTAAGAGCCCATGGAAAACCATGGATAGAAAGGGTGCTAACACCTTCCCTTTCTATAATCTACCCCACGTATTCAAAAATATTCTCGAAAAAGGTTTTTTATGCTCTTTTTCCTTTTCCTGATTGGATGAAATAAAAGTAGGTTGCGACTCTTGCTTACCGCGGCATTTTGAAAACAAAAAAATGCAAAACGCAAACCAGTGAAAACAGTCGGTTCTGCCACCGTATCACAGAACTGGCGAATCTGCTAGGGAAACATAATAAAGTGGGGTTTACCTTAGGATCTAGGTCATTTCAAATTGCTTTCTTGCTTGTTTGCTTTATTCTTAAAGGGTTTTACTTGAGTTACTATAGATCCTACACCCGGATCTGGGGGAACTTTTTAGGTAAACAACAATAGATCGTGGACACTGTACGGCATAGACCGATATGGTTTAAGCGATGGCTATGTTGGTGTGGAACTTTGGTTGGTACCGGTATCCTTAGTGGGGAAACGAGGAGAATACGGGGCCGCCGCGTGGTGCCGTGAAGCCCTAACGGACCTTAGAATCTTAGTCGAACAAACTTAACCATTAGAAAGTAGTGAGATAGCCAGCCCCGGTATAGAGCTGAGGATTGGTTGATACTCGATGCTACACTCATTGAGATCAGACTTTCGGGATATTTCGGGTGCAAGAAAAGATTGCTTGAGCTGAGACAATGCCCGATAAAGGATAGTCAGTGATATTGAGATCCCTTAGAACCCGGTTACTTTTTAAAACAAGTTTGAAACCAACTAAACTTCAAGAGAGTATAACCTTTAACCTCATGCAAGCCTTAAACCTAAGAGCTTGGTGTGATTTGTCTGTGTTTACTATACCTGTGGTGTATCATGACATCATGCATCATAACATATCATCCATTCTTATTGCACTAACCATTTCAAAGACCAAGGGAATTTATCTTTGTTCTGTTTTGCAGATCATGGCTTCCGTTCATAGAAACACTATCTGAATCAGCTTTGTGAAGATACCTTCCCAACTTAAAGAGCTAGTATCAAGGGTTTCTGAAACTTCTGCATTCACTAAGCGACATGGTCGACTTATAAACCTGGTTACTTCAAACTTTGATGAAAAGATGATGAGTATACTCTTTCAGTTCTTTGATCCCAAGCACCACTGCTTCACCTTTCCAGACTATCAGTTGGTGCCTACCATGGAAGAATTCTTCCAGCTGTTGGATATACCCATTCTTGAATAGTTGCCTTTCACAGGTCTGGAAGAAACTCCTAAGCCAGAAGTCATTGCCTCAGCCTTGCATCTGAAATGGGCCAACATGGTATCCAATTGGGAAACAAGAAGCGGAGTCAAGGGTTTTCTAGCCAAGTTTCTAATAGACAAGGTCCAGCTGTTTTGGGATGATATGGATTTTCAGACTTTTGAGGAGGTCTTGGCTCTTCTAATCTATGGGTTAGTCCTATTCCCTAATCTAGACTCATTCATAGATGTGAATACTATCAATATCTTCCTCTCTCACAACCCTGTGCCTACCTTGCTCAGAGATATTTTGCACACTCTCCATACTCGTACCATGAAGAGAAGAGGAGTTCTTACGTGTTACATGCCATTGCTGTCATGGTGGTTTATTTATCACCTCCCTAAGTCCATACTGAAGAATGAAGAAGGTATGGGTTGGTCACAAAGGATAATGTCACTCACTCACATGGATATTCTCTTGTGTTCCCGAGCTATGGAAAACACTGCTATTATTGACTGCTGCGGGGAGTACCCTAATGTCCCGCTACTTGGCATCAGAGGGGGTATAACCTTCAATCCTTGTTTAGCTCTGCGAAAATTTGGTTACGCTCAAAGAGATGGTCCCCACAAGTTACTTATTAAGGGCATTGTATTCAATTATGAGGATGATGTTCACGAGTATCGCCGGAGGTTCATACGAGCTTGGGGCATGGTAAACCGATCTGGCGCCAGGGCTTTGGGGCCAAAGGCTTCCATCCCTATGGAACCTTACCTCCAATGGGTACGAGCTCGTGCCCAGAAGCTTATGATGCCCTATGTGTCTGTTTTACCAGTGACTGTGGAACCCACTACTGAAGGGGGTATTCCTTACACGGTTCTCTATCCTTATATGCCCACCGATCTTGAAGAATTACAGAGGTATTGGATTTACTTGAAGAAGGAGAGGGATACTTACAAGGATCAGTTCTATGCTCAAGAGAGGAAGGTTTTTGAGCTCACAAAGCAGCTTCATGAGGAAAGAGGACCCAATGCTTATCTCGACACGAAGAGGAAGCATCCATGGGAATTTTGATTTCTTTTCTAGTTTTAGATTTGTTTTTAATTGTAATGCCTAAAAGGCATTTGAACCTTGAATTCGGATAATAAAATCTTTGTTTTATTTTGGTTCCCAAATTTAAATTTCCCAAAGTCTATGAAATCATTGCATGCGCATCCCATTCATAGCATTACATGTACAGGTACCATTACAGGTTTCTCATCTTCTTCGCTGTTTATTTCAGCAGAAATTCTTCCGAACAAAGCATCAAGGACCTTCAGGCCCAAAATGCCCAGTTCCAGCAAATGTTCATAAGTCTGGAAAAAGGGCAGGAGGTTCTGAAAGCCCTCATCTTGAAAGAGAAAAAGAAAAAGAAGAAGGTTGCCGGTATTCTGAATATGGGCAGAAGGTTTGGAGAGCATTTGAAGCGACAAGTCAATCTGACCTCTTCATCTAAAGAAGGGGATAATTAAGAAGAAGAGACAAGGGAGAAGGATCCCAGTCCGGAAGTCTCTGACAATGATACCGACTACAATGATGAGCAGTATCCTCCTGCTGAGCATAGATACAAGCATTTGGAAGATCGTTTGAGTGCCATGGAAGTTCAAAGGATACCTGGGCTGGATTTCGAAGAATTGGGATTGGTGTAGGGAGTGTTCATCCCGCAGAAGTTCAAAGCTCCAGTTTTTGCTAAGTATGATGGGGTGTCCTGCCCAAAACTCCATCTCCGCTCTTATGTCAGAAAGATCCAGCCTCACACCACTGATAGAAATTAGTGGGTTCATTTCTTTAAAGATAGTCTGTCAGGGACTCAACTTGAATGGTTTTACCAGCTGGAGGGAGCCAATGTCCGAAATTGGGAAGATCTGGCTGTTACGTTCTATAAGCAGTATCAATACAACTCCGACATTCCTCATACTCATACTCAACTCCAGAGTTTATCCATGGGTGCAAGTGAAGGCTTTAAAGACTATGCACAAAAGTGGAGAGACTTGGCTGGAAGAGTCCAACCCCCATTGTCTTATAGGGAGTTGGTTGATATGTTTCTGGGAACTCTATCTAGTCCATTCTTTAATCATTTGATCGACAGCTCGTCAGCTAGTTTCACTGAGCTAATTCTGACTAGAGAGAGGGTAGAAGCTGGGATTCGGAGCAGCAAGATACAAAAGGATGCCTCTTCGAGTTCAATTAAGAAGCCTTTTGATGGTAAGAAGGAAGCCAGTGCCATCTACAGCCCGATGGGCCAAAACAGGACTGAACATCGTCAGACAGTAAGTGTCGTAATGATACCTAGGCCTGCAGTTGCTCCACAATGCAACAATCAACAAAGGGTGGAAAGACCATAACAGAAGTTTACCCGAATCAACATGACATTGGCTGAAGTTCTACCTCATCTGCTGAGATCCAACTTGGCAACCTAGAAAGAGGCTCCCAAGAATCCAAATACCACATCTCCCTGATATAATCCAAATGCTCAGTGTGCCTATCATTCTGAGAGTCCTGGCCACGATACCAATGACTGCTGGGCTCTAAGAAATAAGGTATAAGATCTGATTTAAGTCAAGGAAATTGAGTTCGATGCTCCGGAAAAGCCCAATGTCATAACTGCTCCCATGCCTAAGCACGGTCGTGGAGTTAATGTTGTTGATACTGACTTGTTTGTGACCTTTGTGGATGAAGTTTCTACTCCTCTCATGACTGTGAAGAAGAATTTGTTGTTGGCCGGTTTATTTCTGGGTTGTGGTGAAGGTTTCCACATGTGTTTATTTCTACCTTCTGGTTGCCATTTTCTTAAGTCAGGTGTTCAACGCCTGACGGACAGCAGATACATTTTGTTCGAGAAAACTTTGGTTCCCTTTTTTCCATCTGAAGACATTGCCATTATAACCATTTCCGCAAATCCTTCCAAGGTCTCTTCCAGAAAACCTGTGAGGATTACATCTGCTCCAAGAATCTCTCTGCTAATAGTCACTGTTCCTAGTCATGTGCCGTATGTCTCGGACAAAGCTGTCCCCTGGAGTTATGGTGCCGATGTGTACTATCATGGCATTAAACAAGATTTTAAAAATGAAGAGGTTGATCCTGATATTGATAACATTGTTGGAACCACCAAGATTACCCAAAGTGGAAGGGTCTTCTCTCCCGAGATTTCCCCTAAGACAGTCAACAGGCCTATTGTCATTCCATCTTTTGTTCCTGTTGGTACATAAACTACGGCTCCTGTTCTTACTCCAGTTACTACCCCTGTCTATGAATCGTTTGATACCCGCGAAAAAGAATTTATAGGTGAGCCTGCCCGGATGGAGGCGCCTAGAAAAATTTTTTTGGAAGCCTCTAAGCAAGAAATAGAGGAAATATTGAAAATAATTAAAAAGAGTGACTACAACATGGTCGAGCAATTGGGGAATACTCCCTCCAAGATACCCATGTTATCCTTGTTGTTATGCTCTGAGGCCCATGCGAAGGCTTTGATTGCATTCCTCAAAACTGCACATGTGCCGCAAGAGACTTCAGCTGATCAGTTTAAATATTACGTGGCCAGCCTGACGACTAACAATGGGCTGGGTTTTTCAGATGAAGACTTGACACCGAAGGGAAAGAAGCATAATGATGCTCTGCATGTCTCGATTGAATGCAAGGGCACCACTATGGCTCATGTGTTGGTAGATATTGGGTCTTCACTGAATGTTCTGCCGAAAAAGGAGTTGGACCGATTGGATTGCGAGGGTTTAACTCTAAAGCCTAGTAACATTGTGGTAAGGGCTTTTGATGGGTCGAAAAGAATGGTACACGGGGAGGTGGACATCTGTGTCAAAGTGGGTTATCATACTTTTGGGTCCACCTTCTATGTGATGGACATCAGGCCGTCGTATTCTTGTTTGTTGGGTCGTCCTTAGATCCATGAGGCTGGGGCAATTACTTCCACACTCCACCAAATGTTGAAGTATCCCGTAAAAGGGAAGATTGTCACTGTGTAGGGTGAAGAGGAGTATATGGTGAGCCACCTCAATTCCTTCCGCTACATAGAGATGGACGGGGAATTCATAGAAACTCCTTGTTAAAACTTCGAAGAGGTCCCTCAGATTTTGGCATCGAATGAAACTACTACCAGCAGCAAACCTCCTATGATAATGGCTTCCCTCAAGGATGCCAGGGCCATGGTTGAAGAAGGTGGGTGTGCCAATTGGGGTCAGCTCCCTGATTTTACTCACAAAACTGACAAATTTGGCTTAGGCTTTACTATAGGGGATCAAAGGGTTGTTCGACGTGCTTGGGTTGGAGGACCTCCCCTACACATCAGTAATTGGGGGGTTAACTCCATTGGAGACAACGAGGAAGACTCAAACATCGACAGCTGGATCTACCCAACTACCAACGGTGGACTGAGTAACTGGACGGCTAGGGACTTTATACCAGTTTCTTTTATTCCGTAGTATTTGTCTTGCTTGTTTTGAGATTTGTAATAAACAATTTAAAACTTTACGGCCTTGTGCCTTGCCCGAGGCACATTGGCTTTGCTTGTGAGGGCTATTATTTGTCATTTAATGTATCATTAATAAAGAATTGGACATTTCTTGCATACAAATTTTGTGCTCTCTATTTTTCTTTTCTGTTTTCACTTTATCAAAACAGCTATTCTCTTACACACACTCACGTATCATAATGCAGATCCATATCCACTATGGATCCCATTGATAACAGCTCTGCTATCGCCAATTATGACTTCAAAAATACGATCAACCAAGCCGAAGACGAAGGTGAGGATGATTGTGAGGTGCCTGGAGAATTTGCTAGACTATTACAGCAGGAAGAAAGGGCCATACAACCTCATGAAAAGCTGGTTGAGACAGTGAATTTGGGTACTGAGGAAGACAGAAAGGAGGTTAAAATAGGTATAAATCTGGAGCTTAGCATCAAACAGAGGTTGATACAGATGTTGCACGACTATGTTGAGATCTTCGCCTGGTCCTATGAAGGCATGCTTGGTTTGGACACCGATATTGTGGTACATCGCCTGCCGACTAAAGAAGACTGTCCTCCGGTTAAACAGAAGGTCCTTCGTATGCGCCCTGAAATGTCAGAGAAGATCAAGGCAGAGGTCGTGAAACAGTTCGACGCGGGATTCTTAGCTGTCACTTCTTATCCACAGTGGGTTGCTAACGTCGTTCTGGTACCTAAGAAGGACGGTAAGGTACGAATGTGTGTGGATTACAAAGATCTGAACAGGGCAAGCCCCAAGGATGACTTCCCACTTCCTCAAATTGACGTTCTGGCCGACAACACCATGCAACACAAAGTCTTCTCCTTCATGGATGGTTTCTCTAGCTACAACCAGATCAAGATGGCTCCTGAAGACATGGAGAATACAACCTTTGTCACGCAATTGGCACCTTCTGCTACAAGGTGATGCATTTTGGGTTGAAGAATGCTGGGGAAACTTATTAGCGCGTCATGGTCACTTTATTCCACGATATGATTCACAATGAGATATAGGTTTATGTTGATGACATGATAGCCAGGTCTCAGACTGAGGAAGAGCACCTTTATCATCTCCAAAAGTTGTTCGACAGGTTGAAGATATATAAGCTGAGGTTGAATATGAACAAGTGCACCTTCAGTGTAAGGTCTGGTAAACTTCTGGGTTTCGTTGTCAGCGACAAAGGCATCCAAGTAGATCCTACAAAGGTAAAGGCTATATAAGAAATGCCAGCTCCCCGTACAGAGAAGGAAGTTAGAGGTTTCTTGGGACGCCTGAATTATATCACAAGGTTCATTTCACATCTGACTGCTACTTGTAAGCCAATCTTCAAGCTTTTGAAGAAAGATCAAGTGGTAAAGTGGAATGATGAATGCCAGTCCGCTTTATAAAGAATCAAGGAATACCTTCAAGAACCACCAATTCTGATGCCTCCAGTTGAAGGAAGACCTTTGATATTATACTTGACAGTGCTAGACAATTCAATGGGGTGTGTGCTGGGGCAGCATGACGAGTCTGGTCGAAAAGAGCATGCAATATACTACCTTAGCAAAAAGTTTACACTGTGAGACACGATACTCATTGCTCAAGAAAACTTGTTGCGCTTTGGCCTGGGCTGCTCGTCGACTGAGACGGTATATTCTGACTCACACTACCTTGTTGATATCGAAGATGGATCTGATCAAATACATTTTCGAGAAGCCCGCTCTCTCCGGAAGGATAGTAAGGTGGCAAATGTTCTTAACTGAGTACAACATACAATATACAACCAAAAAAGCAATAAAGGGGAGTGTATTGGCTGACCATTTGGCTCATCAGGCCGTGGATGATTACCAGTCCATGAATTTTGAGTTCCTGGATGAGAATATTATGTTGGTGGATGACTATGAAGAACCTGGACCGGATGAAGGACCTGAGGAGGGATCCCGATGGTCTATGTATTTTGATGGAGCTTCAAACGCACTGGGTAACAACATTGGTGCTATAATCATATCTCTCTAGGGTTGTCATACTCCATTCACTGCCCGATTATATTTCAACAGCACCAATGACATGGCGGAGTATGAAGCGTGCATCATGGGTCTTAGGGATGCTATCGACCTAAGGATCAAGTTCTTTAGTGTATCCGGGGATTCCTCTTTGGTGATAAGTCATATCAAAGGAGAGTGGGATACGAAGCACCTGAATCTCATCTCGTACAAAGGGTACATACTGACATTGCTCCCACACTTTAAGGAGGTAACATTTGAACATTTCCCACGAAAGGAGAACTAGTTATCAGACGCGCTAGCTACAATGTCTTCTATGTTTAATGTTAGGTGGGACAATGAAGCTCCCCAAATCACCATTTAGAGGTTGGATGAACCAACACATTGCTGTGAAATCGATACTGAAGAAGTGGCAGACAAACCCTGGTTTCACAAAGTCAAAATGTATCTTGAGATTCAAGAGTATCCCGAAGGGGCATCTGTCAATGATAAGAAGTTTTTGAGAAGGTTCACTGCAAAGTTCTTCCTCAGTAATGGAATCCTCTATAAACACAACCATGACTCCACACTACTATGGTGTGTAGACAAGAGCGAAGCAGAGAGGATTATGATAGATCTACATGAAGGCACCTTCGGAACCCATTTTAGTGGACACACCATGGCTAAGAAGATCCTACGGGCAGGATATTACTGGTCCACTATGGAAGCCGATTGTTATCAGCACTCTCGAACTTGTCATAAATGCCAAATCTATGCTGATAAAGTGCATGTGCCTCTGGTCCCCTTAAATGTCTTGACAGCTCTGTGGCCCTTTGCAATGTGGGGCATCGACATGATCAGAGAAATCAGACCCACCGCTTCTAATGGGCATCGCTTCATCCTAGTAGCCATTGATTACTTCACGAAGTGGGTTGAGGCAGCCTCTTTTGCTATAGTAACCAAGAACGTCGTGGCGCGGTTTATCCGACATAATCTGATCTGTCAATATGGTGTGCCATAAAGAATTATTACTGATAATGGTACGAATATCAACAACACAATGATCACCGAGCTCTGTAAATAGTTCAAGATACAACATCATAATTCGTCTCCCTACCGGCCAAAGATGAAAGGCGTTGTTGAAGCAGCTAACAAGAACATCAAGAAGATTGTACAGAAGATGACGGTGACATACAAAGACTGGCATGAGATGTTACCATTTACTCTTCATGGTTACCGTACCTCAGCACGGACGTCGACAGGGGCAACACCCTACTCTCTGGTATATGGCATGGAGGAAGTCCTACCCATCGAAGTCCAGATACCTTCTCTCAGGATTATGAAGAATGCAGGTTTGAACGAAGACGGCTAGATCCGAACCCGACTTGATCAGTTAAATCTAACCGATGAAAAGAGACTTACTGCTATCTACCATGGTTAGACGTATCAAAAGCGAATGATCAAGGCTTTTAACAAGAAAGTCAGACGTCAAGAATATCAAGTCGGGGATCTAGTGATCAAACGCATCATACTGCCACAAGGTGATCCCAGGGGCAAATGGACCCCCACGTACGAAGGACCATTCATGGTTAAGAACATTTTCTCGGGTGGAGCTATGATTCTAACCACCATGGACGGTGACGACCTTCCTCACCCTGTCAATGCAAACATAGTGAAGAGGTACTACACCTAATCAAAAGACCTGCTAGGTCGACTGGCCTAGGAAAAAATAAGGGCTTCCAGGCGAAGCAAAAGGGTTCGGGCAAAAGTAAGGGATGAAAATGGAAAATATGTACACCCGACAAGTCGAAAACCCGAGAGGGCGGCTTGGGCAAAAAAGGGTATCCCAGTGGACCAAAAACCTGAAAGGGAGGTCCAGGAAAAAAATTAGGGATATAAACCGTACCACTATGTCTCATTGGATCATCTTGCGACCAGACTTCGTTATCGACTATCAAGCTCGGAGGGCGCCAACCAATCCGATCAACCTTCGGCCAAGAAGTAAAGTGATGAGACGCTTGAAGATATAAAGGAAATAGCAGATTTGGAACCCAATGAGGTTATTTCACATAGCTGTTTTTCTTTCTTTTACATAAATTTGTATAGCTTCCATTTTTTTTGGCGGTGTTCTCTTACTAGAGCATCAACCTCCTTGTACAAAAACGCCTATTACAGGCCAACTTCAGAAATTAATACAAATTTATTTTCACAAGAAACTTCGAGTTTGTTTTTCTTTTTCTATTTTGTTTTGCAAGAATGTCCAATGATTTATTTCTGATATATGCATTTAAAAATGATTGCTGCTTATAAATATTTGCATAAGAAACAAAAGACAATTACTCGTAATTCCAGAAACAGGGGCAAAAACAAAAAGTGCCAAACCCGACAGTTACTTTGCCCAGCAGATACCAGGATAGAGTCAGCTTTGGAGCATAATAATTAGTACATACACTCCCTACAGAGTAAAAACATTGATTTCAGCCTTATCGAAACAGGACATAACCTCCCCAGCCAAGGTCATTATGAAACCTGACAGCTATATCCTCCATTCGAATTCCGTAATCGCGGGCGGGTCAGTAAATTTCATCCCCTAAACAGAGTTTATTTCTCTAGATACAGAGGCTCAATCCCCGACAAATTTCATCACTTCAGCTACAAAAATACATTTTCTAAGTTCATTCCCCGCATAGTTTATTCTCAGGCAGCATCTCTTCCTGACAGGATATTTATAAATCTCCAGCAACCGTCAGGGATTTATTTTCCCAGACGTGGGCATACCCCGATAGCATTTCGTGAACATACATCATGACATACGCATACATATCATATACAACATAATCTCATTTATTTTGAGAACATCATCTCACCCTACATTTCATGCATCGCATATAACTAACCCTGATATCTTTTCAAGAAAAGACGTTTAGCTTCAATAAATCCAGTAGTTATGTATGTCACATCTGCAAACAACTAACGGAAACTCAGTTCCCTAAACCAAATGGGTCAACTAATCTACACTTTCATCTCGAAGTAACCCTACTATTCAGGTTCCTTCTCATAGCCGCACTATCCAGGCTTTCATCTCGAAGTAACCCTACGACCGAGGTTCCTTCTCACAGCCCTACTATCCAGGCTTTCATTTCTAAGTAACCCTACTATCCAGGTTCCTTCTCACAGCCCTACTATCCAGGCTTTCATTTCGAAGTAACCCTACGACCCAGGTTCCTTCTCACAACACTACTATCCAGGCTTTCATTTCGAAGTAACCCTCCTATCCAGGTTCTTTCTCACAGCCCTACTATCCAGGCTTTCATTTCGAAGTAACCCTACGACCCAGGTTCCTTCTCACAGCCCTACTATCTAGGCTTTAATTTCGAAGTAACCCTACTATCCAAGTTCCTTCTCACAGCCCTACTATCCAGGCTTTAATTTAGAAGTAACCCTACGACCCAGGTTCCTTCTCACAGCCCTACTATCCAGGATTTCATTTTGAAGTAACCCTACTATCCAGGTTCCTTCTCAAAACCCTATTATACTGGCTTTCATTTCGAAGTAACCCTACTATCCAGGTTCCTTCCCATAAGCCCTACTATCGAGGCTTTCATCTCGAAGTAACCCAACTATCCAGGTTCCTTCCCATAAGCCCTACTATCCAGGCTTTCATCTCGAAGTAACCCTACTATCCAGGTTCCTTCCCATAGCCCTACTATCCAGGCTTTCATTTCGAAGTAACCCTACGACCCAGGTTCCTTCTCACAGCCCTACTGTACAGGCTTTCATTTCAAAGTAATCCTACGACCCACATTCCTTCTCACAGCCCTACTATCCAGGCTTCCATTTCGAAGTAACCCTACGACCCAGGTTCCTTCTCACAACCCTACTATCCAGGCTTTTATTTCAATGTAACCCTACGACCCAGGTTCCTTCTCACAGCCCTACTACCCAGGCTTTCATTTCAATGTAACCCTACGACCCAGGTTCCTTCTTGCAGCCCTACTATCTAGGCTTTCATCTCGAAGTAACCCTACTATCCAAGTTCCTTCTCACAGCCCTACTATCCAGGCTTTCATTTCGAAGTAACCCTACGACTCAGGTTCCTTCTCATAACCTTACCATCCAGGTTTCTTCTCTCTTATATCCAGACAACAGTTCATAACACTGTAATACCTGGACCTGATCAAACACAATCAATTTCGCATTTCCCAAGTAAGTCGCGGTGCAGCCTGTACCCTGACCAGATATGCAGTTCACTTCCGCTTCCGCAAGCAGGAGTTATTCCCCCAGTAGAGTAACCGATAACTGAAGCTCCTAAAATTCTATTTCTCCCAAGACAGATACCAACATTCCTCAGCAGATTCCTCCTCAGCGACAAGAACAAGAATTCTCATCAAAGGAATATCTCAGGAAATCAACATCCCCTAGATGGTATCTTTAAGCCCATCTCCGACGATTATACGATTCTCTGTCACATATTAGATGGCATCTTTATGCCCATCCCTGACGATCTTCTGTCATCTTCTCCAAATGGCATCTGTAAGCCCATTCCCGACATCATCAAATTAGTTTCAATTCATTCGAGTGCAAATTTCTGGGCACACTAGTGTTCAATCATCTTCCACCTTCAGATTACGAAAGGCAGATAAGCCAATCTACATCCTCAGGTTTAAGAAGATTGAACAGGGGAAGCTGTTGTACACCAAAATTTTCCCTCTCATTTTACTCAACACATGCCCATAGAGATCCTTAATTTGCTCAAGGTTGTCTAAGAGTTGACCAGACAAACTCTCTCCTAAGGCAATGTATCTTAAACTAGGGTTTCCATTTTAATCAAGATAGGTGAACTCCAAAGACTTCATATTATCTCCATGGTCTTAATATGTTCTCAATATCCTCCATGTCAAATTTCAAGCCTTGCATAAGAAGTTTGCTCAGTCAACTGCTCCTATGCTTGAAAATCGACTATATTAGGTCAAAAGTCAATTGTGGCCCACAACAGTCAAACTTCAAGATTTTTGGTCAACATCAACATTTTGAAGTTATATCCATCATTTTATCAAGGGTTAATCATGATTCCTCAAGGAATGCCCCAAATTCATCAAAACCCAAAAGTTGCTAAATTAGGGTTTCTTAGGGAAAGTCAACCAAATTTTGACCAATCATAACTTCCTCATACTTTATCAGAAATTTTCCATCCAAGGCTCATTTTGAAGAGTATGCAATTCCGTACAATTCATATTCATCCCTTAAGTTCAAAATATTCACTCACAAAAAGATATGGATTTCCAAATTATAGGTCCTTTTGAAAAGTCAACAAAAACACTTTGTGGGTCAAAGCTTCTTACATGAACATGGGAGACTCAATTGAGATGATACCATAAGGGTTGCTTAGGGGACATCCTAAGCTTTCTAAAAAGTCCAAGAACACCTATCTAGGGTTAAAATTGGAAGAGTAAGCCTTGTCAAAGTTGACCTTTTTTGCAAAATTGCCAAAAGTCAAATGTGCTCCAAAATGTATTTTTTACCAAATAGGCCTAACTTTTTATGCTTGCACCTCACTTATAACATGGTCCACGGCTCAAATGTTTACTCACATGTTATTTGCTTCATTATTAATTTTATTTTGATTTTTTATTTATTAAAAATTGAATTAAATCAAATAAATGGTAAATAATAGCAGAGATTTGTTTTGTTTAGATTTTTGGACAGGATCATAAGCTCATTATGCTGGCATAATAGAATCAAATCAAATCAAAGATAATTGGCACAAGAATGGCATGATTTTGCCAAATTTGGAAGGATATCATACCACATGAAAACCAAATCAAATCTTCAAAATTTGCAAAGATACTAGTGGTTTTTACAACCCTAATGCATCCAAGGCAAAAGGAAGAGGTTGCAGTCATGAGAAAGGAAGAACAAAACTCTAAAAATTGGCAAGAAAGTGAGAGATCATTATTGGACTTATAGGTTGATTCAGGCCATTCTAAGACTACAATAGACTCCTGGACGTCTCCAGAACGTGACTCAATCAATTACAAGCCTTGCCACGCACGGACTCGCAAGCCACAGACCCACGGTTTGCATCTCAAAACTTGAGTTTGATTTCTTAATTCACGCATGATTAAGCATTTTTAAATATTGCATTGTGTTCATATTTTAATTTGAAATGTTTTGGTTTACTTGATTTTGTGTTTTGCTACTTAAATCCAGAGTTTCCATTACTAGGGTTTTCATGTTGGTTTTAGGGTTTTCATATACAAGTAAAATTAGACCAAGAACAGGGTACTGGGATGATCGTGGCATAGAGACCAATTAAATCCTGGTCTTTGAATTCATTTATCATGTGTATTGCTTAATGTTTGAAGCACGTAGGTTGTAGCCACAAACACTTGTCTATAGGTAAAAGTGCAAGGAGCTAAGACGACGGTCTCAACGAAGGAGACGGTGACTTGTCACCACCTCACTTGATGACTTGAATTTCGCACGTGTTTTTGATTCAGTTACTTGGTTTTATATATAATGTTTTGTTGTTATTATATTAACAAATAGGAACAATAGCCCAAATGGCAAAGCGCGTTGGTGTTAAGTGTGAGGACCTGGGTTCGATCCCAGGTCCCAACGCTTTCTTTGTTTTAGTTTTCCTTTACATATCTGGTGCTGCTCTCATCCAAACGCCCACCATATGCCATCACCATCCAACCAATGGATGCGTCTCATGCCCAGATCCAACGCCTATCAATGAAAGACCATGGTGCATCAATAGCAAGGAGCAATACCGAATCTCAAACGTGGGACTGGGCTTCAGCTTGCTGGGCCTAACAATTCAACAACACACCTCCCTGATTTCTTCAGCAAATAGGCCCAATTTAATTTTCTTTTTTTTTATTTCTCTTATTTATTTTGTTTTGTTTAATTATTTGTTTTCAAAAATTAATTCTTTTTTTTATTAACTACAAAAAATCAACAAATCACAAAAAACACCCAACAAATAATTTTTTCATAAAATAGTTATTTTCTTTAATTAATTAATTTAGTTTAAATTAGGTTAATTTAATTCCTTTTCATAATTGAAACTAATTAGAAATTAGGGTTGTAAATAATTAATTTTTCTACAAAAATAACCAAATTATTTTTTAATTAGATTTTAGGTCTCTTAATTAATTCTTCGCATTTAATTCATAACGCGTATTTTAATTACCTTTTTAATTATTATTGTAACTGCTTCGAGGTTGTAATAGGTTTTAATTAGGGTTTTAATTTCCACACTTTATTTTCAGTTCAAAAAAAATTCTATATATGCGAAAGCCATGTAATAGTTAGGATTTCTATTTCCGCACTTTAAATTTCCACAATTATTAACTGTTAGATATATGTTAATAGGATTGTATGGCAAGAATATTTGAAAATTAAAACGGTAGATAACCTAAATGTGCAAATACAAATTAATTGAAAAAGCTCACTCGCGCATGCTCACTCCTAGGGTTTACTCCACTTCGGTTGCCTTCGGTTAAGCGTTCATGAAGTATAGGGTTTGTTAGTGGTCGTCCTCTAGCCCCGAAAGATATCAAATGACCCATTCAGATGTTGCCTCAGAAACAGATCTTTAAGGCTCTAGGATGATTACTAACACCTCCTAACATTACTTTTGTGACCGTATCTGTCCCTTCGAACATCCCTTAAAACTCCAACGACGGTGCTACCTATTCCTTAATAATGGGATAGCGCTGTCTAAAGGAAAATGAACAGTCTTTTTCAAGTAGGTAGATTAACTTTTAAGTACTTGCTCAAACAAACTTTTCACACCAACACCTTCCAAACAATTTTCAAAATAACTTCGTCACATCCTTGAGGACTGATACAAGGGTTATCACGAAGTAAGCCTTTTCTCAAAACAAGCACACACACAAGCAATTTTAAAAATGAGCAAGTACCTAAGAGCCCATGGAAAACCATGGATAGAAAGGGTGATAACACCTTCCTTTTCTATAATCTACCCCTCGTATTCAGAAATATTCTCGAAAAAGGTTTTTTCTGCTCTTTTTCCTTTTCCTGATTGGATGAAATAAAAGTCGGTGGCGACTCTTGCTTATCGCGACATTTTGCAAATAAAAAAATGCAAAACCCAAACTAGTGAAAACAATCGATTCTACCACCGTATCACAAATACACATATATTCAAGGTTCCATATCAATGTCAAACATATACATATTTTATTCATACAACATTCAATACGCATGCATAGGTATTGCCTAGCAAACAGACAAATAATTTCACCCTCGATTCAACTATCTAAGGGTCGACCAATGCAATACCTCTCCTACGATTTAACCCGTCACCTCAGTCTTCATGCCGTGACACATTCATCCCATCACCTAAGTCTTCCTATAGTGATGAGCTCCTTACAAACTCAGTATGTTTCCTCTAAGCGGCAACATATCTTCAAAACCCATTATGTTTCCTCTAAGCTGCAGCATATCTTTAAAACCCATTATGTTGCCTCTAAGACGCAACATATTCTCAAAGTATTATGTTGCCTCTAAGCTGCAACATATTATCCAAGCCAACACATTGCTTTTAAGCCGCAGTGTATTCACGAAAATCGGTATATTGCCTATATGCCCCAATATATCATCTAACTCAAACATATTGCCTCTAAGCCGCAATTTATTATCAAGCCCAGTATGTTTCCTCTAAGCCGCAATGTGTTATCCAGAACAACACATTGCCTCTAAGCCGCAATGTATTCATAAACTCAGGGTGTTTCCTCTAAGCCGCAATGCATCATCACATTTCCTCTAAGCCGCAATGTATTCTCGAAACTCAGTATATTGCTTCTAAGCCGCAATATATCATACAACTTAAACACATTGCCTCTAAGCCGCAATGTATTCGTGAAACTCAGTATACTGCCTCTAAGCCGCAATATATCATCAAACTCAAACACGTTGCCTCTAAGCTACAATGTATTTGCAAAACTCAACACATTGCCTCTAAGTCGCAATGTATCTTTCCAGATCAACGTATTTCTTCTAAACAACAATATATTATCCAAACCAACATATTGCCTCTAAGCCGCAATGCATTACCCAAACTCAGACCATCGTCTCAGACTTCAGGCAGCGATGTTCGAAACCAGATTAGCTTATCACATCAGACTTCATGCAGTGATTTGAAAACCTAACCCATTGCCTTAGACTTCATGCAGCAATATATTCCGAACTCCGAACCATCGTCTCAGACTTTATGCAACGATGTTTAAAACAAATTTAGCTTATCACATCAGACTTCACGCAATGATTTGCAAACCTAACCCATTGCATCATGCAACAATACATTTCGTTATTTTATAAACACCGATCATCGCCTCAGACTTCATGCTACGATGCTCAAAAGAAAACAAAACTCAACACATTTCCTCTAAGCCGCAATGTATTCGCAAACTCAACACATTGACTTTAATCCGCAATGTACTATCTAAACTCAAACACACTACCTCTAAGCCGCAATGCGTTCTTCAAACTCAAAAACATAACCTCTGAGCCGCAATGTTTTCATGCTCAGAACATCGCCTCAGACGTCATGCAGCGATTCACAAACGTAACCCATGGCCTCAGTCTTCAAGCAGCCATGCATCATCAATCATTGCTATACTCACCCTCCAAATGGGTATATAAGCCAAGACATACAAAATTGCGCTATCTTCCTCGTTATCAAACCCGGGTAAGCGATATATCATCAACTTTGCCTACTTCCTTGAGACTTATAAGGGTATGCTAAATCAGTATAACCTTATGTTTGTCGGACAAATTTTGGGATACTTCAAGTATTTAATAAACTTTCAATCAAAATGAGCAAGACTCGAGTTTTCTCACGCTATTCGATTGAAAGATAATTGAATAGAGGCAGTTGTTGTACCCCAAATTTGTCCTACTTCGGTAAGTTTATTTTTCGAAATTAAAAATAGAAGAAATTTTTAATTAATGATGGTACATCAATATCTGATGGCCCATGTTTATCCGACTAGGAAGGGGTATCTTAATAGGGGCTTTCTAAAGCAGAAAGACTCATAAATTCATTCGTAAAACATGTTGGCCAATGGCCCATGCAATTCGAAAATAGAAAATTATTTTAAAGAAAAAGGAGATGATAATTACTAGGTTATTAAAATCTACTTATGTTTAATTTTCTAGTAATTAATAATTAATTTTTAATTAATAAAACCCATTTTAGTGTTATTAGTAAAACAAAAATGGATGGCGTGTGCAAGTTACAAGTCCATTAAAACTCAACAATTCATTTGATATATTGTTTTTGTTTTTTTTAAAGGAAAAAAGGCACTAAACCCCTTTGCTATTACTGTTTAATAAAAAAAATATATCTTTATTAAAAGGAAATGTAATGTGTTTTGCTGGGAACTTTTTATCATAATAGTGTTTTACTAAAAAAGATTTTCAGTAGAGATTATTATCAACATATATTATTTATGAGATCTATTTAATTATTAAAGGCTTTGTTTTAAAACAATTACAATTGAGTCAGGTTATACAAAAAAGGGGCATTTTCTACAAAATGTTGTTGCTGGATACAACAAATCAAATTAACGCATGGCTCAATGTAATTAAAACAGCACTGACCCATTTGATGTGCTTGGAAAAAAATATTATTACTATTATGAAAAAGATGTTCATTATTATTAGTATTATAAATAAATAAAGAAGATGTGGCATGTTTTTTTATTGTTAACCCTTTTTTTGACAATAGTGTTTTATTAAAATATTATTTGTAATTTGTTCATCAATTTTTTTCTTTTTGACTTGGGAAAAAGAAAGGCCAGTTGGGCCCAGGTGTATTAAAAAAAGAGACATTTTTGGACTTTAACGCATGGCCCACTTTACTACTAACACTTATTGTTCCAATCATCCCTAAATTAATACACGTTTTGCGGAAAACGGTTATTGTAGGAATCCAAATCAAATCCTAAACTAAAAAAGTTGCAAAACCCTACTGGGGAAATAGACTCTACTGGAGAAATATACTCTGTTGAGGAAATGAGCCCTGCTGGAGAAGGGAACTCTGTAGGGGTTTGTACAATGTTGTAGAAATAAACTCAGCCGGGGAATTAGATTCTTGTGAAGTATGCTGAGGAAGTTTCCGTCATATGCTTGGGAAATGATCGAACTCCTTTATCTGCTAGGGGGATCTACTGAGGAGTATGCATATATTTGTTAACAGGAATCATATTCATATGCATATGTTCATTCAATTTAGTCATTGAATGTTTTTGCAAACAAAACAGAAGAGATAAAACAAAATTTGAATTTTGAAATTGTATTTGTATTGATAATTTGCCTATAAACAGGCGTATTTTATACATAGAGAGATAAAAATCCTAGTAAGAGGAAATCGTCGTAAAATGAAAAGAGTACAAAGTAAAATAAAGACAAAACAACCATGTGGAAACAATCTTATTGAGTTTCAACTCTGCTATTTCTTTTATGTCTTCAAGCATCTCATCCCTCATTGTCAGAAGAAGTTGATTGAATTGATCTGTATCGTTTGAGCTTGACATTGGTAACAAAGCTTGTTATAAGTAGATGATCCAATGAGACATAGTCATACGCTTTAATCCCTAACTTTTTCTTGGACCTCCCTTTTGGATTTTCAGTCCACCGGGATACCCTTTTTTCCCAAGCCGCCCTTTCAAGTTTTCTACTTGTCGGGTGTACAATATTTATATATATATATATATATATATATATATATATATATATATATATATATATATATATATATATATATATATATATATATATATATATATATATATATATATATATATATCCCTAATTTTTCCCCAACTCTTTTGGTTCGCCGGGATGCTATTATTTTTGCCTAGGCCGGTCAACCTAGTGGGTCATATTCATGCGTAGTATTTTTTGACTATGTTCGCGTTCACATGGTGAAGAAAGTCTTCACCGTCCATGGTGGTAAGTATCATAGCGTCGATAAAAAATATCTTCTTGAATACAAATGGCCCTTTGTAGGTGGAAATGAATTCGACCCTGGGATCACCTTGTAGCAGGATGATGCGCTTTATTACCAAGTCACCAGCCTGATATTCATGATGCTTGACCTCCTTGTTGAGAGCTTTGATCATACATTTCTGATACATCTGACCATGACAAATAGCCGTCAGCCTTTTCTCGTCGATCAAAGTTATCTGGTATATCCTATTATGAACCCATTCGTCTTCATCTGAATCTGCGTCCTTAATAATCCTTAGAGAAGGAATCTGGACATCGACAGGTAGGACAACTTCCATATCATAGACTAGAGAGTATGGAGTTTCCCCAGTTGATGTACATACTGAAGTGCGATAGCCATGAAGATAAAATGGTAACATCTCATGCAAGTCTTTATATGTCACTGTCATCTTCTGTATAATATTATTAATGTTCTTATTGGCGTATTCCACTGTGCTATCCATCTTCCACGAAGAAGAATTATGGGGCTTAATATTGAACTACGTGTAGAGTTCCGTAATCATAGTGTTGTTGAGATTTGTACCAATGTCAGTGATAATCCTCTCAGGGATGCGATATCGACAAATGAGGTTATGCTTAATAAATCAGGACACCACATTCTTGGTAATAGAGGTAAATGAGGCTGCTTCAACCTACTTCGTAATGTAATCAATGGCTACAAGGATGAATCAATGACCATTAGAAGAAGTAGGCTTAATTCTCCAATCATATCAATTCCCCACATTACAAATGGCAAAGAAGTAGTCAAGACATTAAGAGGAACCAATGGCACATGTACTTTGTCAGCATAGATCTGGCATTTGTGAAAAGTTCTCGAGTGGTGATGCTAATCAGTTTCCATAGTCGACCAATAATAACCTGCCCTCAAAATCTTCTCAGCCATAGTATGTCCACTGGAGTGAGTACCAAAGATACCTTCATGCATATCTTCCATAATTTTCTCTGCTTCCTTCTTGTCTACACAACGAAGCAAAGTTGAATCATGGTTGTGCTTGTATAGGATTCTGTTGCTCAGAAAGAATTTGGTAGAGAACCTCCGTAGGAATTTTTGTTGTTTATAGACGGCCCCTCAGGGTACTCTTGAGCTTCGAGGTTACTTTTTATTTTATAAAACTAAGGCTTCTCTTCTACTCTGTCAGTGTCAATTTCATAGAAATGTGTCGATTCGTATAGTCTTTCAATAGTAATTCGAGGAGCTTTGTTGTACCATGGGCATATGAAGAACTTGATTCTTAAATCAATGGCAGCTTTGATGCCCATGATGCACGCTTCGTACTTAGTCATGTTGTTGGTGCAGTCAAAGTATAATCTGGTGGTGAAGGGCGTATGGCAACCCTTGGGAGAGATAATTACGACCCCGATTCTATTGCCGAGTGTGTTAGAAGCTCCATCAAAAACCATAGTCCATCGGGGTCTTGGCTCAAGTCCTTCATACGGTCCAGGTTCTTCACAATCTGTAACAAGCATAATGTTCTCACCCGATAACTCAAAATTCATATAATAGTAGTTGTCTACAGCTTGATGAGCCAAGTGGTCTGCTAGTACACTTCCTTTGATTGCTTTATGAGTGGTGTGTTGAATGTCATATTCTGTCAAGACTATTTGCCATCTGGTTATTCTTCCAGAGAGAGCGGGTTTCTCAAATATATACTTTATGGGATCCATTTTATAGATCAACAAAGTAGTATGGGTTAACAATATTGTCTTAGTCGGCGAGCAGCCCATGCCAAAGCACAACAAGTTTTTTCGAGCAATGAGTATCTTGTTTCACAATCAGTAAACTTTTTTCTAAGGTAGCATATTGCATGCTCTTTTCGACCAGACCCGTCATACTGGCCTAGTACACACCCCATTGAGTTCTCAAACACCGTTAGGTACATGATTAGTGGTCTTCCTTCGACGGGTGGCATCAGAATCGGAGGTTCTTGGAGGTACTTCTTGATTTTGTCAAAGGCTGTTTGGTAGTTGTCGTTCCACTTCACTACTTGATCTTTTTTCAGTAACTTGAAGATTGGATCACAAGTAGTGGTCATATGAGAAATAAATCTGGCGATATAGTTCAATCGTCCCAGGAAACCTCTAACTTCCTTCTCGGTATATGTCACATGCATTTCTTGAATGGCTTTGACCTTGGCAGGATCAACTTCAATGCCTTTAACACTGACGATGAAACCCAAGAGTTTGCCGGATCTCACCCCAAAGGTGCACTTGTTCGGATTGAACCTCATCTTGTACTTCTTCAATCTTTCAAATAGCTTATGTAGATGGTCAAGATGTTCCTTTTTATTCTGGGATCTAGCTATCATATTGTCAACATAGACCTCTATCTCGTGATGAATCATATCATGGAATAAAGCTACCATAGCGTGCTGGTATGTTTCATCGGCGTTCTTTAACTCGAAAGGCATAACCTTGTAGCAGAAAGTGCCCCACTGTGTAACAAAATTAGTCTTCTCCATGTCTTCGGGCGCCATCTTGATCTGATTGTACCCTGAGAAGCCATCTATGAAGGAGAATACTTTGTGTTGAGAGGTGTTGTCGACCATAACATAAATATGTGGAAGTGGAAAGTCATCCTTGGGGCTTGCCCTGTTCAGATCCTTGTAATCTACATACATACGCACCTTTCCATACTTCTTAGGACTAGCACCACATTTGCAACCACTAAGGATATGATGTAACAACTAAGAAACCTGTGTTGAATTGCTTCATAACCTTAGGCTTAATCTTTTCGGACATCTCGGGACGCATACGATAAACCTTCTATTTTATTGGGGAACAACCCTCTTTCATTGGCAGATAGTGGATCATAATATCACTATCATGCTCTGGCATGTCTTCGTACAACAAAGAAAACATCTCAACATATTCATGCAACATCTGAATTAACCTGTTCTTGACACTATCTTCTAAGTTGGCACCTATCTTAACTTCTTTTCTATCTGCTTCAGTACCCAAGTTTACCACTTCAACTGGCTCTTCATGCGGTTGTATAGCCTTTTCCTCTTGCACTAGAAGGTTGACAAGTTCTCCACGTATTTTACAATCTTCCTCACCTTTGTCCTAAGCTTGGTAGATCGGATTTTCAAAGTCTTAAGTTGCAATAACATAATCGTTATCAAAGGGATCCAGAGTGAATGAGGATCTACAATTTATTGTGTGGATGTGTGTAAGAACACATAGCTATTTTGAGAGTGATATAATAAAAGAAAGAAAAAGAGCGAAAAATTTGAATGCAAAACGTCCAATGTTTTATTGAATGAAAATATGCTTATGAAATGACAACCCTTAACAAATGGACCACTGTGTCCTGGGTAAGGCACAAGGCTTAAAGTCATTGTTTAAAATTACATAACCAAAACTTTTAAAGCAATAAGAAATAGAAAATGGCATTTACTCCCGACTAAAGGATATTAAGATAAGGTCTTCAGTCTTCTAGTTACTGAGACCGTTGCCAACGGTAAGAAAGATCCAGCTGTCAAGGTCATAGTCACTGTCAGTATCTTCTATCGCGTTGACTCTATGGTTGCTGGCAAAAAATTATGGTCTTCCAGTGCGAGCATGACGAACAACCCTCTGAGCCTATGCAGTAAAACCCAAACCAAACTTGTCATATTTATACGGATTGTCAGGAAGCTGACCGAAGTAGTACAACCACCTTCTTCTACAACAACTTTAGCATCCTTAAAAGAAGCCATTCTGGGTGGACCCCTGGTAATCTTACGAATAGCTGAAACATCTTTAGTTGTGGTAGGATGGATTACTTCAAATGTCTGACATGGGGTTTCGATGAATTAGTCGTCCATCTCTACATACCTGAATGAGTTTAAGTGACTCACCATATACTCCTACTCACCACAGACTATAACAATATTTCCTTTCACGGGGTACTTCAACTTTTGATGCAACGTAGAGGTAACATCACCCGCCCTATGAATCCAAGGTTATCCAAGTAAACAATAATAAGCTGGTCAGATATCCATCATATAAAAGTTAGATTCAAAGACCTGTGAACCTACCTTAATCGGAAGATCCACTTCTCTGTGTACCATCCTCTTTGAACTGTCAAAGGATCAGACTATAATATCATTGGGTTTCAACACAACCCCTTCACAGTCAAGCCTATCGAGAGCACCCTTTGGTAAGACATTTAACGAGGAACCCATATGAATCAATACATGCACCAAAGTAGTGCCCCTGCATTCAATAGAGACATACATGGACTTGTTATGGTTCCTTCCTTCCAGGGTCATGTCTGCATCAGAAAAGCCCAACCTATTGTCAGTAGTTAGGCTAGCAACATAACTTCAAAATTGATTGGCATAGGTTTCTTGTGGCACGTGAGCAGACTTCAAGAACTTCACTAAAGCCTGACCATGGGCCTCAGAACATAGTAAAATGGATAACATGGAGATCTTAGAGGGTGCCTGCCCCAGCTATTCAACAATCTTGTAATCGCTTTTGTGGATAATCTTTAATACCTCCTCCAACTCTTACTTGGAAGTATCGTTAGTGGCAACTGCCTTAGGTGCCTCTGTCTGGGTAGGCTCCATCATTTTCTCTTTGCCCTGAGCCTCAGTAGTTGACTCGGTCGCAGTAACTCGAACTGGTGTGGCGATAGTCTTTGGAGAGATTTCCGGAGAGAAAACCTTCTGCTTCTAGTAACCTTTTTGGTCCCAGCAATATTGTCAATATTGGGATCAGCAACTTCAATACCTTCATTCTCAGTAGTCGATAGTTATTGCTTGACGCCGTGGTAGTAGACGTCGGGTCCATAGCTCCATAGGATAACTTTGTCCGAGGAATATGGAATTGGTTTGGGTGTGGTAATTATCAAAGGAGAAGCTTTGGGTTTGGCAGTGATCCTTACAGGACCCTTGGAAGTGATCCTGATAGGAGTGTAAGATATTATAGATACCTCTCCCAGCTCCTAGTCTTGCAACAAATTCTCAACAGACTAAATCTTCTCAACTAGAATTAGGTGATTGTCCATTAGACAGTGAACACCTTCTTCTAGAAACTAGCAACCATTGGGTTGGGCTGCATAGCAGTAACGTCTTTCAATACAACCTGAAAATAAAATGGCCTGTAACAGATGCTTCTTGATAATTGGGAGGGGAATAACCAATTCACTTACATCAGAGATATACAAAATATAATCAATATAACTAATGCCTTTGTCGTGCTTACGCATTGGTGCAATAATTACATTGGGTGTTTCGAGTGGATCAAACTCAATCTCTTTATTATCGATCATGTCTTGAATTTTGTTCTTCAAGGCCCAACAACTATTGGTGTCGTGCCCGGGGCTATTGGAATGGTAGGAACACTTCACATTTGTATTATAACAAGGAGAGGAGAAGTTGGGATTCTGAGGAGGGTCCCTTAATGTTATCATATCTGCTTTCAAAAGATGTTTCAATTCATGAGATAATGACATGTTAATGTTGGTAAACTGTCTTCTCGGTGCGCCTGACCTACGCTGATTGTTTTGTTGTTGTTGTTGAATAGGTGCAGAATTAGAAATTAACACAACTCCTACAGACTAGTCACGGTCGCCTCTGGCATGACCCTTCTGACCATAAACATCATTTGTTTCTTTTTTTCCATTTAATGTCTTCTTTACAGTACTTGAAGATGCAACCACTTAAATATTTCCACTTCGCATACCACTCTCGACATGTTCTCCTGTTAGTATCAACTCGATAAAACCAGATGAAGAGCTTCTGATCAGATGATTAAATAAAGGTCCTGTTAAAGTTCCCATGAGCATGTCAACCAGCTCCTTCTCAGATAAAGGAGGTTGCACTCTTCCAGCCAGATCTTTCCATTTTTGGGAATATTCTTTAAACCCTTGATTCGAGCCTATAGTTATGCTTTGTCGTTGCACACGAGTGGGTGCAAGGCCAGAGTTATATTGATACTGCTTGTAAAAGGCAGAAACCAAGTCTTCTCAAGTACATATATTGGTTCCTTCCAGCTGATAGAACCATTCCAGTTGTGTCCCAAATAAGCTATCTTGAAAGAAGTGAACCAATAATTTTCTGTCAGCAGTATGGGGTTGGATCTTCCAGACGTAAGACCTCAGATGAAGCTTAGTACAAGAAACACCATCATATTTGGAAAAGACGGGGACCTTGAAATTGTGAGGGATGATAACCCCCGAGATAGGCCACAGTTCTTCAAAATCCATCCCAAGCACTTTCTGGATTTCCATAGTATTAAGTCGATCTTCCAGTTGCTTGTATCTTTCATCAGCGGAAGGATATTGTTCAGCAGAATAGTCTTCATCAAAATCTTGGCCAAAACCAAGGTTGGTATTCTCTTTAGCTTTCACACTCTTTCCATCTTATTCTTGGTTATCTTCTTCATCTGATGAGACCTTAAAATCTAAAGCCCTTTTGACCGGACCTTTGAATCTTCTGCCCATATTAAGAAATATTTTTGGCTTCTTAGTATTATTTTTATTCCCTTTTGTGATGAGGGTCTTCAGCTCGTCTTGTCCCTTAGCTAAGTCCAACAACATTTGTTGAAATTGAGTGTTTTGAGGTTAAAGTTCTTTCACAGTTTGTTCTAGGGCCATCTCTATTGAAATAAACAGTAAAAGATGATAAAACATGTACTGGGAAAATACATGTTATATGTTGACATGCATGATACGTGGATGCAATGTTTTCAAGGATATCTTAGGATAAACAAAAGGAAATGTTATGAGTTGAATCTGGATGCAACTTTGACTGAAGAACTTTGCATCTTTGAACGTCCTTCTATGAGAATCCAGCTCACTATGTCGAGTGGATCCTAGCCTTTGACTCAAGCAAAAGTAATTTTATCTTTGGTGGCATTAGAGAAAAATAAATACCCTTTCCTGTTTCTAGCAGTATGGTTCATGATAAACCTACATCACAGGATCTTGAGATCTTTGAAATGGTCAGAAAAATGCTATGGTATGAAGTCATGATGTTATGATGTCATGTTTGAACAGATAATAAACACAAACAAAGCACACAAGAGCGTTAGGTTTAAGGCTTGCATGGGGTTCATAGGTAAGTACCCTCTTGAAGTTTAAGTTGTCTCAACTTGTCCTAATAATAGTAACTGAGTTCTAGGGATCTCAATATTACTGATTTTTTCTCCAAGGTTTTATTTGGCACGACAACTAACTTGCCACCAAAAAAACCCGAGAGTCAAAACTCAATGAGTGTAGCATCGAGTATCAACCAACTTCGGACAACACCAAAGTCGGCTATCTCACTACCTTCTAATGGCCAAGTTGGGTCAATTAAAGTCCTAAAGGCCAGTTAGTGCTTATGACACCACACAACAACCTAGTATTCTCCTTGACTGACTCAAGGGACAGAAGTACAAACCAAAGTGTCACACTAACATAGCCATAACTTCAACCACATCGGTCTACACCATACTGTTTCCATGATCTATGGCTACTTATCTAAGGTCCCCAAATCCGGGTGTAGGATCTTTGCAAGAAAAGTAAACCCGAGCAAACTCCAAATGTAAAGAAAACAATTTAGACAAAGCAAATAAAATGATCTAACTCTAAGGTAACCCATCTTTTTAGTATTTCCCTAGCAGAGTCTCCAGTTTTGTAATACGGTGGGAGAACTGGCTTGGTTTGCGTTTTATCACAAATGTGCGGATAGCAAGAGTTGCCACTGATATTTATTTTATCCAATAAGGAAAGGGTGAAAAGAACAGGAAAAACCTTCGAGATTTATTGAGTACGGGGGGTAGGTTATGAAAATGGAAGGTGTTAGAACCCTTTTTATCTGTAGTTATCTACGACTCTTAATCACTATCTCACTTTGTTTTTGAAAATGCTTTGTGTTGTGTGTTTGAAAAATATTTTGAAATGGCAATTGTAAGGCAAGACTTTGTAATGATTCTTGTATCTGTCCTCGAGAACGTGTACAAAGGGTTTTTGAAAATATTTTTGAAGAGTGTTTGTGAAAAAATGTTTTTGTTTTTAAATGTTTGTGAGCAAGCGATTAATAGTGGTCTACCTAGTCAAGGTATTTATTGTACTTTTTCTCCTCCTTTAGATAGTGATATTCTACCATTAGTTAGTAGGAAGCCCTATCGTTATATGTGAAGGGACAGACGTGGGTCATCGTACAGTCATCGAAGGCAACTCGTAAGGCGCTTTAGAAATTATCGTTAAGGGACTAGATCATTTACCGAAGGCAGCGTCGAAAGGGTCGTCGAGGGACTATGATCCTTGATCGATGGACTTTGCTAAAGCGTCCCCACATTTGAGGGACATGACTATTTTTTCCGAAGGCAACAAGGGAGGTTACCCTAGAGGTGTCAGTGTCCAAGTGGTTTGTGATTCAGTTATTTTAATCTTTGATTAGGGTTAGCTATCGTTTGTTTTTATCTTGCCATACATGACCTAATTACTAACAGTAATAGTAAGATAGTAAAGCAGTAAATGTGCAGAAAGTAAAAAGAGAAAAGTAAAGCCCTAGACTATTAAAAAGCTTTTGGAGAGGTACATAATAGAAATGCAGAAGAATAAACCCTAATTACTATTACAAACCAGGAAACAATTACATAATTTGAAAAAAGTGCGAGAATAATAAACCATGCAAAAACAGGAACAAAGAAAGCGAACTTGTTTTTGGTGATTTTTTGATTAAAAAGTTTTAATGATAACCAAAAAAAACTAATTAATTTTAATTAAGAAAATGAAATTTATTTATTAAATTAAAAGCCTAAACCCTAATTTTAATTAGGGTTTGTAAAAAGGTTTTGAAAAAAATTAGGTTCATTAAAAGGTTTTGTTTATGAATTTAGGGTTTGTAAATGTAAAATTAAGGAAAATATGAAGAAAAACAAAGTTTTAAAAGAATACTTCCAGGGGTGGGTGTTGAACCCACACCCTTTGCTCTTTCAGCCAACACCTTCACCATTGTTCCAAGCGCGCTCTTGTGTACAAGGGAGGGGATCAGCAAGCTTTGTATGTTAACATGCAAAAATCAGAAATTATGAAGAAAAATCACAAAAGGTAGGGACCGAACCCACACCTTGATAGAGGAAAGCCTTAATGTGTGTGCCTTAACCACTAGGGTGGGAATACATCCATTGTTATCAGCAAAACAAAATATATATAAAATAAAAAAACATAGCATGGACCGGAGAGGCGCCGGAGCCTTAGCTCTAGTCGTCTTCTCTGAGATCCAAGGGTACCATACCCCCCTAAATCCAACCCTGTGAATTCAATGGTTTAATACGGTGGGAGAACTGACTTAGGTGTTTTTGCGTTTGATCGCAATTGTTGCGGATAGCAAGAGTTGCCACCGACTTTTCTTTTATCCAATAAGGAAGGGTTTAAAAGAACAGGAAAGACCTTTTCCAGATTATTTCTTGAGTTCGGGGGGTAAATTATGAAAAGGGAAGGTATTAGCACCCTTTTCATCTGTAGTTATCTACGGGATCTTAGTTGCTTGCTAGATCACTTGATTTGTTTGAAAATGTGCTTTGTGGTGTGGGTTTAAAAATATTTTGAAAACGTCTTTGTAATGATTCTCGTTTCTATAAGAATGTGTACAAAGTGTTGGTTTTAAAAATAGTTTGAAGAGGTGTTTGTGGAAGATGTTTTTTTGAAAGTGATTTTGAAAAGTGCCTTTGTAATGATTCTCGTCTCTATAAGAATGCGTACAAAGAGTTTTGTCTTTTGAAAATGTTTCAATTGAAAGTGTTGGTGTGAAAATGGTTTTTTAGTTGTGAGAAAACAAGCAACTATGAGCATCCTACCCACTCAAAAGGTCTAGTGTTATTTTCCTCCTCCTTTAGATGTTGTTATCTTACCATTGATTTGGTAAGAAGCCTCATCTTTGGATGTGAAGGGACGGGCGTGGGTCGTTTGTATAGTCATAGAAGGAAACCTATGAGACGTTTTAGCAATGTCATTTTAGGGACTAGATCATTCACTGAAGGCAACATTGAGGGTCATCGAGGGACTGCAATCTTTTATCGAGGGTCTTTGCTAAAACGCCCATATTCGAGGGACATGACTATTTTTTTGAGGCAACAAGTGAGATTACCCTAGGGGTGCTTGTGTGTGAATAATGTGTTTGATTTGCATGCATTTTGTCTTTTATTTTTGGGTTGTCTAATTGTTGGTTTTATCTTGCCATACATTCTAATTACTAACATTTGTACAAAAGCAATAAAAATGCAGAAAATAAATCCTACACTATTACAACCATATTGAATAGCAAGAAAATGTAAAGACAAAACAAACAAAAAAAGAAAATGAGTTTTTCGATTCAGGAAACAACACCCTTGAATTCTGCCCTTCCTGGCTTCTTTTGATTTGGCCTGGAAGTAGTAAGGACACGCCTTTCGATTTCATCATTCTCCCTCTTCTTTCGATTGGGGCCTGGAATCAGCGTGAGGCGCACTCTTTGCCTCAAGCTCCTTGTTGCCTTCTTCGATTGTACGCATGCTAGACTCTCAGGTTGAGATTCAAAAGGCTGGAATGTTTAGCTAATCGAAGGATACGAAGAACCTGATTTAAAATTTTTAAAATGCAACATTCAAGTGTAAATCGAAAGCTACAGTTCAAGGGTTAGCACAAGATTATTGGGCACCAAAATCCAAAGTCTACCTAGTCAGTGTTGAGACTTTCAACATATAGGCAGTAAGGATCGAAAATTAAAGCATGGTCAAACTCCCTAGATAATATATCTACCTTTTATTTTTATTGGTATGTACACATGATATTTAAATGAAAGATTTCCAAGTTTAGAGAGAACATACCTCTTGAAGCGCTTAAATCGAAGGAACTGCAAGTGACTTCCTTGGTGGTAAATGGAACATCGCTGAAATCTTCCTGAAGCCAAATCAGTTACTACTTTATTTGAGAAGTTACTGAATCGAAGGAGGGAATGTAATAGTGGTGAGTGAATCGAAGGTTACTCTAAAATAGGTAAGGGAGTGAATCAAAAGACTATTATATTGCAAATGGGGAATGGGTCGAAGGTTGGTTATCTGACAGTTTGAGGAGTGAATCAAAGGTTTCACTTAGTGTATGAGGGGGGTTTGAGTTTTTTAGAAGTGAAGTGTTAGGAATATTTAAGAACGGTTGATAATGTTTGAGAGTTTTGAGAAATTGATAGTTTTCTCACAACCAGAGTTTTTGCCACTATCCGGGGCCCCTAAGATATGTGGTAGATGCTCATATTTATAGATGATTTTGGCTTATGTTTAGTAGCGAAAATAAAATAAAATTAAACAAAAAGGGTATGTTATTTTTGTAGTCTTCGAGGTGCCGTATTGTATGCCATTTTGGTGCAAGAATGAGGCAGTATTGCAGGACTGCTTTGTAGCAGTTTTAGAGTGTTGTGGCCAGTATAGCAGGCATGTACTTGGCAGCACATAAGACTTTGGTCAGCAAGCATCTTTAGATTATTTCAACCTTTTGTTTTGACCACCTAGGTCCAACCTTCGACCAGATTCTTCTTTAGACATCACTATTTGATTTTCCCCCAATATGTGTCTTTTGAATGGGACCTTTTTATGCATCCTTCGAAGGGGCCAAATGCATGCCCCTTCAATGGGTCACCAAAAAATGTCATTCAATTGGGACATCCAGGTATGTCTGGAAAATCCTTCGAATGTGCCACCATAGTACTTTTTTTCGAGCGAGACAATAGTTATGTGTCATAGTGTAGAATTTGTGTGTTGAAACAAACTGTTTCCAAGGGAGATACTACCGAGTCGAAACTAGCATGAAAGTAGCCAATGCTTTGTGGGCTCCATTTCCTTGTGAATTCCAGCCACAAGGAGCTTTTTTCCTTATGCATACTGGCTTGAAGGGAGTCCTGGTTTTATTGAATCGAAGGAATCATGCAAGGGGAAAATTGCTTCTGAATCGAAGGAAAGCTATATGAGGTTATTGCTCTGTGACTCTAAGAAAACATGTAAGGGGCCTTTGCTCAAAAGAAAGATTTCATGAAGAACCATTACCCACTCAAACATTCCTGCAAGGGGTCATATGGCCAAACTAAAGATGTAACCCGAACTTGCATTCGAAGGAAACCATAAACCAAAACGAAGAAAGAAACCAAAGCTTGTATTAAAGGGGCCACATGCCCAAACGAAGAAAGCATACAAGAGGTAAAGGGCACAATCGAACTGACCAGAAAAGAGGCCTTTTTCTCCTGAATCGAAGGAAACCAAACAGGAGGCCTTTGCCTTGTGCTTGTTGGCCTAAAGAAGCAAGTATGAAGGTCATTTCCTTTTGAATAGAAGGAAGCTAGTAAAGAGGACATTTCCTTCTGAATCGAAGGAAGTTTTTCATAAGGTCATTTCCATCTGAATCGAAAGAAGCTAGGAAAGGGAATCCAAGCCCAATCGAAGCTGGCTTGAATCGAAGCAAACTTGTTTTTCTCCAATTTTGTCAAAAACTCAAATTTATCTACTTTGCTCTTTCAATGGTTTCCTCTTTGACCTGATGCTTGGAAATCCAATATGATCCATAGAAATTACATGGGAATTAAAAATCCAATTATACTTGTGCAAATTTGAACTTTTGAAAATCCTTGTGAGGAAATGTCTTGAGAAATGAGAGGGAAAATTTTAGGGTACAACAAATGGAATCATTAGTTTGAGCTAAAACACGATGGTTTGAGAGGTATGACTAAAATATCTAAAATCAGTGTGAACATGATAGTTCATGATTCCGATAGCATGGGATTCATACGACTGATTATTCCTGCACTCGACATCTTAGAAACATATTAGTGGAGTTAGCACATGTTAAAACACAATAAAAGCAAATGTATGAAGAATCATGCATGAACCAAAAAGACAAGGTGTGTGTGACAGTTTCAGGCCCTTTGGACCTTCAAAGATGTTGCATTCTTACCCTGCAGTGTGGCGTGAAGTGAATTGGATGGTTGGATTGTGTGGAAAGGAGTTGTAATTAGGGTTTACAAATTGCCCTAGTTTTAGAATTTTTGTGGTTTTTGGGATGACTTTGGCTGCAAGGTTTTTCGTGGTTGGGTTTGTCTAAATACGTGTAATATATAGAAGAGAATTAGGTCAACATATAGTGGGCTATGACTTGTGTAAGAAGCTTGGTCTTATTTTATTTTATTTTGACTTTTAAAATAATAAAAATAAAATATAAATATAATAAACCAAAGGGAGGTGTATGAATAAGTCTTGAGGTGTACTATGAGCTTCAAAACACGTTTGGACATTAAAACAATAGCCCATTAGTTTAAAATTTCAAGTTTGCTCAATTTGGGTTTCATGCATTTGCTCAAAATTTCCTAACTTGCATCAACTATAACTCTCTTAATTTTTATCATTTGAAGGTGATCTTAGACTTTTTGGAAAGATCAAGATGTCCTCTACAAGCCCTATTTTTATCATTTTTGCATTTTAACACTTTATCTTGATGTAAGTTGCCTTGACAAAGTGTCTTATTATTGACTTTTGAAATGACCTATAATATATTGGCCCATATCTCTCAAATGAAGCATTTTTTGGACTTGAGATTAGATAGACAAAGTTGTATAGAATTGAATTTCATTCACAATGAGATTTTTTTGAGAAAAATATGATGAAGCATGTGAAAGTTATGTTTGGTCAAAGTTCAGTTGACTTCTCCTTAAGGAAACCCTAATTTGGCAACTTTTGACTTTTGATGATTTGAGAGTTTTCCTTGATGAATCTTGATAAACCCTTGATCTAATGATGAATATGACTTCAAAACCTTTATGTTGACCAAAAATATTGAGGTTTGACTGTATGTTGACCATATTTGATGGTTTATCCAATATAGTTGATTTTTAGTCATCTGGGCCATTGACTGAGCAAACTTGTGATACAAAGCATGAAACTTGGTATGAGAATTCTTGGAGACATATAAGAGAACATGAAATCCACTTTAGACCTTATACCCCAAATATTCCTTGAGAAACTTAAAACCCTAGTTGTAGGTCAATTGCTTAGGAGGAGAATTTGTCTGATCAAATCTTGAGCACCCTTGACATTTGAGAACCCTAGGTGAATGTCTTGAATAAAAGGGAGGGAAATTTTTTGGGTAAAACAACCCCTTTTTAAGTTTTTTATATCCGGAGAGGTGAAGATTGGAATCTTAGTCACGACGTGATTGGAGAGTTTTAAATACAAAGTACGTAATTTTTGGCTCTAAGATATCGCAACGATGCTTATGATATGACATGAATGGAACAAACTATTTTTTTTACAATTTTTTTTGTATATGATATGATATGAAAGACAAACTCTATGGGAATAAATGAGGCAAATTCAAAGGAATTCTAGTGGGAAAAATTGTCGGGGATATGAAATGGTGCTGCCAAACAATCTCACCTAGTGTGTTGTTAAAAGAAAACAAAGGATGTTTGACATCAGCTAATGTACTAATGAAGGGAAGTAAGATAAAACTACATCAACTAATGTACTGATTAGGGATGTAAAGCAATTACAAACATCAGCTAATGTATTGATGAGGGATGGCATGATCAATCCACATCAGCTAATGTATTGACGAGGAAAAGCATAATTAACCTACATCAGTTGATGTACTGATGAGGAAATAAGTCATGACCTACATCAGCTAATGTATTGATGAGGAAACAACAAAATCGACCTACATAAGCTAATGTACTGATGAGGAAATAAAAAAATTGACCTACATCAGTTAATGTACTGATGAGGGAACAAGAAAACCAACCTACATAAGCTAATGTACTAATGAGAGAACGTGGAATCCACCTACATCAGCTAATGTACTGATGACGGAAAGTGGAATTGACCTACATCAACTAATGTACTGATGAGGAAAAGCATAAACAACCTACATCAGCTAAAATACTGATGAGGGAAAGCATAAACGACCTACATCAACTAATGTATTGATGAGGGAAAGCAGAAACGACCTAAATCAGCTAGTGTACTGATGAGGGAAAGCAGAAACGACCTTCATCAGCTAATATAATAATGAGGGAACAAAAAAATCGACGTACATCAGTTAATGCACTAATGAGGGAAAACCAAAATTGACCTACATCAGCTAATATACTGATGAGGAAAGCAGTATTGACCTACATCATCTAATGTACTAATGAGGGAACAACAGAATCAACATGCATAATTGACCTACATCAACTAATTTACTGATAAGGAAAGCAGAATTGACCTACATCAGCTAATGTACATATGAGGGAAAGCAGAAAATGATAACGAACATCAGCTAATGTACTGATGAAAGATGTAAAATGAGACCTATATCAGCTAGTGTACTGATGAGGAAAATCGTCACGACATCCAAGAATACGCTTATATGAGGTAGGAAACACTCTACTGGGGAATATGATATCCAATTACATACTTTTGATAGAAGTGAGAAGCAACACATCTAAGGATGACACTGGACGAAAACAAAAATAGACAAACATACATCTACTTTGGTTGGTGCCAAGCAAGTTGGACTTGGACCATAGGGTAAGATGTTGACAGTGACAAGGCCTCTAGGGGATTGCACATGAGTATGAAACAACCTTCAAATTATGCATGATATTGAATTTTTTCTATGCATGATATATGATTGATCAATGCATGATATGCAAATGATTGAGATGACCGAGCTAGACTCTTTTGTGAGGGAAGACTCAGACTTTGATTCCTCAACAAAGAGAATACTACCAACTATGCTTGGAGAAAAATGTTGAACACATTTCTGTTGCATTCAGGAACTGTATCAAATTGATAATCCTTGGAGAAAGAATTGAAGAGCTGCTTGGGGGATCTTGAAGAAGATTGCCCCAAATTTTGTAGGTTAACTGACCATGACTTCAGCTTGGCTATTGTTGGAGATAAATTGATCATGGCTTTAGCTTGACTTCTATTGGAGATAAATTGATCATGGCTTCAATTCTACGAGTGTTGGGAAAACTTACCCCAATATGAGTCTTGAAATAGATCTTTGGTCAACCAGTTCTGAAAATAAGTTGCATTGAGCAACAAATCTTGAATAGAGTCACAACAAGATCCGGAAGATACTTTCCCTTGATAGGATCACTAACCAAGTTTATCACATGTTAGAAATTCCTCAAATTGGAATGATTGTTTGTAAATAAAATTATAATATAAATTCAAAATTCATGCAAAAGTTTTGAAATCAAAGTCATTTTAGGAATGATGTTATTAATGTATAGCAAATGGATCACTGGTCAAAGTGAAATGGCTTAAACATTAAAAATGAAATATAATGCAAATTTATGATACCAAAACGAGTGATTTGTAAAAATCTTAGTAGTCCGTTTACACAACCTTGTTGTAGTATGCTTTCAAACGAAATCTGGCTTCAATTAGGTCTTTTGAGGGTTGTAACGTGGTTTGGTTCATAGTTTATGAAATAAAGGATAAAGGCTTAAATTTTATTTGTACCCAACCCATTCTTCATGATAATCTTCAGTCCTACATTCAGTTAACTCAGGATATGCATCTAGTTTCCAAGAGATTATGGAATTGCACTGATGATGATGATGACTCAGAAGCCAAGTGATTCTTTGAGATAGAAGTCACTTCTATCTTACATCATTTTTTTTATTTTTGTTGAAGACTTTGATCAACTCATTTTAAGGATTATGGTCACCTCTGTTATTATCCCTAACTTTTTCCTGAACTATTTCTTTTGAAATACCAGTCAGCAGGATGCCCCAAATTTTCCTAAATATCCTTAATAGGTTTTGATTTAGTGGACTGATTTTTTTTAATTCTTTTGAAATATAGTGACTTCTTTGCTTAATGACTGTTGTGAACCATCATTTTCCATTTTGATTTGAAGAACATGTTTGACACTTCTTTGATGTGTGCGAAGGAAGGCTTGTGATTGCAACCTTAATTGAAAGGTATCGTGAATGATTCTCTTGTTATTTGAATGCACAGTTAAGTTAACTGAGAACTATCCTACCCCAGGTTAAGATTGCGGTTTTTTCTGTATAGAAAGAAATTCCAACTTCTAAGCTCAAAGGGATTGACAAGGGATTAACTTCCATATTTCTCCAGTGTTTGGGAATTGAAACAATGTCTTGCATCATCAGCGGAGTTTTAATTGAAAGCATACATACAACAATTATGTGTATTGCGTTCTCATAACCCTCCCTCCAATCTTTGCATAATCGTGAGAAAGTGAACAAGAGAAATATTTGAAAACAGAAAGCAATAAATGAAAGTGAATTAAATCAACACATGCAATGCTCATTTCATTAAAATTAACATGAAAGTACAAACAAATTCTAAAGCAAACATCAAGTTACTAACAAAATGGAAATGCGAATATAAAGAAACATGGCCTAGTAACTAATCAGCAACAAGGATGAGTTTTCTAGTCTGAAACACTGGCTTTGAGAAGTAGACTGGATGTAGTTGATTGAAGCTTCGCATATCATGCCCCGATAGAGGATTCTTGTTAACATTAAGACCTGTATCTTTGAAGGATAACATCTTTGTCCTTATTACTTTCCATTCTAACTTATGCATTATGTTGTTCTTGGTCTACCATTCTTCTTCTGACGTTGGCTCTAGTCCCGTAATTGTGTTTAGGAAACAACTTGGAAGGTTATAGATAACAAGGAAAAAAGAGACATCTAGAATGAGATACTTGGGAAACCTAGATGGTTGCATGAATTATTCAAAGGATACAAATGATATGCAACATTAGATGCAAAGTAAACAACAAGATCACATGTTCAGAGTCACGAGAATGTAGTCAAGGTTAAGAACCAACCCACAAGGTATGTACTAAGGGTTTAACAACACTTGTAGAACAAGCTCCTAAAAGTTCCCAGGGTCTACAATCCTCTTTTTGATATTACCAACATCCCAATTTACTCGGTAATCAGTAATATTCTCAAGAGAAACCCTTATGAGTGTAGTATCGGGTATCAAGTATTTCAGGATTACAACTTCATAGTAATTTCACTACATCCTAAAAGGCCAAGATGGGTTAAAGTTTCTACGGTTCTCAGCTTCTTGGGCTCCCAGGTTGAAAGCAACAATGTCTTCCCAATTACTCGGTAAACAAATACTACAATGAAAGAGGCCTCCACTGAGCGGGGGATTTCATGCCAACTTATTCATCACTACTCCTTCAAAGTCAACATGACTAGACCACCCATCACATAAGGTGTAACTTAAGTTCGGGTATAGGACATGTCCTTGCAAAGATCAGCAACACCCAATAAACAGGAAATAAAAAACAAATAATAATAACATAAGCACATATATAACAAGTTAGGCTTAACCCACTTAGAGATTTGGTCCCCAGTGAAGTCGCCATTTCTGTAACAGTGAAAATTTGACACCAAGCCATTGATTGACTTGACTCATTATAGTGAAAGTCACTATCACGCTTTATTATTTCCAAGGGAACGGGAAAATAGCGAAATAAAACCTAAACATTTAATATGCAAAGAAAAAGGAAAACTAAAAGTAAATCAAAAACAATATAATAAAGAGATCTAAGGTACATGGTTGGTTATACAAAGGGAAGGTACTAGCACCCTATGTATCTATAGTATCCTATAGGAACCTCTTGAAATATCTGTATTTTTTAACTAAATAGTTTGTTTGCAAAAAGAGTGTATGGATGAGAAGAGAATTTATTTTTTTAATATTTTTTAGAAATATGATTAAGAATTATGTACAAGTTAATTATCTAAATGAATCTAAGGACGTATAAATAACCTAATAAAATATGTTTTTGTTATTTTCAAATTTTTATTGTCTTGGTTATTTTTAAGACTAAAATAGCTAACTAAAATTAGTTTAACAAAGACCTGGTAACTAAATTAAATAATCTAAATAACCTAATAAAAATAAAATATTTCTTATAATAATGAGTAAACAAATTAAAGCTAAAAGAATGAAATAAACCAAAAAAATAAAATAAAATATAAATCCATTAACAAGAGAAAGGTGAAACTTCGATCTAAGAGATCCCAAAAACCAAGATAGAATAAAGATCTTAATTTGAATTAACTACACTGATTAATAAAAAAAAAAGTAAAAAGAAAAGAAGAAAAGAAAAAAAATTGTTGCCATCAGGGGCAGTATTGCATCTGGCATAGTCTCCATTTGACCTTTTCAAAGTTTTCCTTCAGCCAGTCAATTAGTGATACGTGTCCAGATTAAATGACAATAATAAAAATAAAACAACACCTAATATCTTTATGTGAAAAATAAAATAAAATCAGAAGGCATAACTCTTTCACTTTCCATGATTTCATTTTGACTTCTTCCTTCACGTTCTCAATATTCACTCTCATAAATCAAAACACCCCCAAAGTCCTCTTTTATCTTCTTTTTTTTTAATTTCTCTTCCAGTCATTCAATTATTCAGACAAAATACTACAAATAGCATTTACCAACAACACAAGATTATCCGCGAAAACAGAAAAAACATGGAAAAGAATGTGTTTACCATTTGATCTGGAGTTTCAAGTTTCGTGTTGTGAGCTTGCGGTGGTCTTGTGCAATCGATAGTGGGTCAGCGGCATTGTGGCGGTCGTTGTTTGTGTTGTGGCAATCAGTGACGGATGTGCGGTCAGTCTGAAAACCGCAGATCAGAGGGAACAATCAAAGGCTCGCTAGAGTCCGAAGTATGGTTATGGCTTAAAAAACACAGATGGAGGTGGTTCACTTATGGAAAAGGGTGATATATTTCATCTTCCGCGGCGAAGAAGACGTTGTCTTCTATTTATTTCCTTTTTTTTTTTTGGAATTTTGTGATGAGATAAGTGATAAGCTAGAATGAATGGTAACAGATGATGAAGAGACACTGGTTTTTGTTTAGATTTTTGATCAATGATTTGGGAGTGTTTTTTTTATATTGGAAAGAAGGGTGAAAATTGGAAACAATATCAAGTTTACGTGAAAGTGACAATCTTTTTTGTGTGATTTCTCTTATAATCTCCCCCCACTCAGACTGATTCAATGCTCTAGCTAAATAGAAAAATTGATCTCAAAATATGATAAGTCTCACTCCTTCCTTTCTTCTTGTTTTTGAAAAGTTTTCATTCTCATGTAAGACTCTTGGTCAGTTTTGGCTGAACCTCTCTTAGTGCTAAAACTGTCTTTTCTTTCTTCTTGGCAGGTTTTAGTTTAGCCATTTTGAGCAAGTTTTGGGCAACAATGATAGGGACATTGCAGGTTTTTTTTGGATAACATTTTTTTGGTTTTATGGACAATATTGCAGCATGGTCTTGACAAGGATGTGGCATGGTTTTTCTTCATGAGTTGCATTGGTTTGTGACATAATTTGTTTGTTTATGGACAATACATGTTGAAGATAATGTAATAGTAACATTTTGAAATGAAGGTGGTATTAATGTGAACCTCTAGTGGTAGTTCCATATTGTTATTTTTCTATTATGACAAAAAGATAAAATGCACAATAGTAATAATAACAATAAAGTAACAAAAGGAAAATTTGTTAGTAAGACAGTATTGACAAAAAAATCAATTATTAATGAAAAATGAAAAAATGATTGAAACAATAAACAACAAAAAAATCAATTAATAATTAGAAATGAAAACTCAATTTCAAATCTAATTATTAATTAAATAAAAAATGAAATATGTAAAATAGTATGAACTATATTTTTTGCGATTTTTTTGAATTAAAAGAAATAAAAATTACAAATAAAGTAGAATGATGCTAGATTTATTTTTATGATTTTTTTAATGAAAAAGAAATCATGAATAAAACCCAATCGAAATCAAATTTCACCAAATTTACAAAATGACTTCTAACGTTTCCATTTTTTCCATGGCTTTCCAAGCATAACCGACTCTTAACTTGTAAAGAAAAATTGTAGATGAAATCAAGTAGAATCATATGCAACAAGAACCGCTTAAAAATGTTGAAATTTGAAGAAGTTATGAATTTTTGAAGTATGACTCGAGACTTGGCAAAAATAGGTCAAACCACTCGTGAACACTTGTTATGCAATAATGCAGATTGAGGGTGAGATCTTAGTTAAAAATTATGGTATGACACACATATTTTATGTCCTAAAGATGGAGGTTTCTTAAGGGTCGACAACTCTGAGATACATTTGGTTTACCTTCTTCTTAACCAAATTAAGATAAATTGGCCATTCTATTTTTTTGCTTGCATGTTCACCATCAAGAAGTGTAACAAAAGAACTTACTTCAGCTACCCATCCATGATAGCTAAAATCCTCAATTTCTTCAACGTAGGCTTCCCAAATCTTCCTTTGGTCTACCCAAATGCAATATTGGAATTCTCTAAGAGAACCATGCATAATATGAGATACCATTGGGATTCTGCAAGTGAAGAATAATATTTCTTGGTGGTTCAAACGAAGTGGAGAATTTACAATTATGATGATCTTGCTGAGTATTATGATGTTGCTGATGATCAAGGGAATGATGATGGTTCTGAGGACATAAGTGGTGCTCCCCATAGAGATATTCCCATGGTTGATGAAAATCACGAGGAAGATGAAATTTGGATGAATGCAACTACTGCTCAACAACAGGAATATGAGCAACCTTAGACTGGTAATTGGCAATAAAATTCTTGGACTGCTCAGGAAAAAACTATGGAGGCTATGATAGAGGTTCTTATGACTATGTTGATGATCCATATCAAAATAGGTATGAATCTGATACAGGAAATAACTATGAGATTCTATCATTTCTTAAGGACATGTATCTTCAACAAAATCAGCGTTATAAAGAAGAAGTGAAATGGCGTGTAGCCGAAGTGCCATGGCGCACTGATTTTCAGAATGCTCAAAATGAGAAATTCAGGCAGGTTAATGCAAGATTGGATGCTCAAGAGACCAAATTACAAGCATTTTCCTTGACCGTTGCTGCACAATTTCTGTCTCTTCATGAAGGAATTTACAGTTGAAATAGAGTTGTCTAAGGAAAAATCAATCATCTCCAGACAATTGGTGTCCAACAAAGTGATGAAGCAGCTACATTTTATGAGGATATGCGTAAAAGTGGAAGAACTTACCAAAGACATCATGGTGGAAATGATGGAATTTGATGTGTTGCATTTCATCTAGTTGTTGTTGTTTTTCTTTTTCATGCATTGCATTTGAAGAACAATTTATGGTTTGGTTTCATGTACTTTTGTTGTTGTTGTTGTGTGTTTGAAAATTTTGTGCAACTTTGATTGTTCTACTTTATGAATGACCTTTTTGGTTTTATTTTATCTATTTTATTAATAAGTAGTGTTATAATATATATCATGATGTATGTTTGTTTACACTCTCACTATGCAAATTTTTCTCTGGAATGATGTATTGATTTTTTGTGAATTGAAGGATAAGATACTTCTAATTGTGTTCTTTGTCTCTTTTTGATGTTGTCAAAGGAGGAGAAAATATATGCAATGATAAAGAATGAAAGAACATATTCAGGGGGAGCATAACTTGAGTGCATTGACGCATTTTTGCCATCATCAAAAAGAGGGAGTTTGTGAGTGAAACTTGGTCTCTAAGTGTCTTTGAATGATGTCAAAAATGCGAGAATCTTGCATTTCTATGGTTGGACGTCATCTCTGAATCTAGTGTGGCACCCTGATCATTTAGAAGTCTTAGGTTGTTTGGAAATCATTAAAAGTTATTTTAAATTTGATTCAAGTAATTAAAAATCTATGTTTGCGCAAATTTTTCTTGCATGTGTTGACACATCCGCTTTTCAAGTCGACACATGCAACTCATTTTTGAAGCCTGTAGCCTCTGGAAGGCTGAGGTCGACACATGCATTGCATAGTTCGACGCATACTGAAGCATTTATGAAATAGCTGAAATTCTCATTTTATGTGTCGACACATCCATTTTTTAGATCAACATATTTTCTCTCATTTTAAAGCATGTAGCTTCTGTCTTGGTTAGGTCGCCACATAGCCTTGCATAGGTCGACACATACAGCTTAAAAAGAACGTATGTGTCGACACATATGATACATAGGTCGAAACATACTAATTTTTGATCAAGTTTTTAAAAATCCTTTTATTTCCAAACAAGCCCTTTTTGTTCTAATTATTCTAAACTATAAATACATCTTTCATGCCTTATTCATAACTTGGTGAAACCATTAAATTAGCCTACTTTTCTCTTCATCTTCAACCTCCAACCTATGCATACACACTGACATTATATTGTGACGATGTTTCATTGGGGTGCCATCTAGACAAGGATTGATATTGTCCAATTGAGTATTGGGTTGAGCTTTGTAGGATTCTTCATCCAGGAAAATCACGGGTTTGTCCTCCAAGATCATTGGTTGATTTGGATGTTTTTGTGCAAGACATTCAAGAGATAATTGCGGCCAATTGAAGTCCTTTGGAGATAAAGAATACAAGGGATCCTTTGGAGATAAGGAACGCAAAGGAAGTAGCGCAAGAATGACAGATTACTATTGAATTCATGTGTTGCAATAGTTTGAAATTGACGGTGCACGAAAGCTTTGGAGATAAAGAACACAAAGGAGTAGCAAGATCCAGATAGTCAATTTTCATCTATTGTGTCTTGGTGTTTCTCAAGATTAAAAGAAGAGAAGGGGTTGAATCAACAACAAGCATTAGGGTTTGTGGACTTTCTCTTGAACACTTCTCTTGTATCAACTTTTTGCATAGTAAGAATTATCCTAATTCAATTAGAATTAGGAGTAGACAAACTCACACGCGAGGATGAAAGTGGGGAACTGTGAAGAAAAATTCCTTATGTCTCTTTTATTTTTGCTTTTACTTTCTTTTATTTTCATCAACCAATTTATCAAATAGCACTGCGTTATCAATTGAATTGTAAGAAGATTTCCGAACTGTTTTTATTTTAGATTAAGTGTTGATATAGCTTATAATCACTTTTGATTATAAGTGTTTTTTTGTATCAACACAAATCAAGGAACAATTTTGAAAATTCACTTGCACATCAAGTGTTTGATAAATTAATTTAACTTGTTCTTTCAATATTGCCATTGGAAATAGATTTACTAGTAACTTGCAATAAACAGTAAATAAGATGTAAAGTGATTCAAGCAGATTAATTCAAGTATGATTTTTATTCCATATTGATATTTTTTTACGTTTGCATATCCGAGTTTCCAATAATGTTCGTATATATAACATTTTGAAAAAGCTTTCGCGTCTCTCTTTGATAAAATAACTTTTTCAAAACCATTATTTTTCGGGATTATTTTTTAAAAGAGGTATCTATTCACCCCCCCCCCCTCTAGATACGTTGATGTTGTCTAACAGCCAAGAAAAAATCAAAGAAAAGAAAAGGTCAAAAACACAAGAGTTATTGCTTGTTACTGTGTTAACATTATCATTTGCTAAAACACTTGATTTGTTGCTCATATAAGTGTTGATTCCACTATTCACTAGAACACTTGAGTTATTGCTTATATAAGTGTTGATTGCACTATTCACCAGAACACAAGAGTTGTTGCTCATATAGTGTTGATATTATTATTTATTAGAACACAAGAGTTGTTGATCATTATTATGTTTCTTCTATAAATTGTTTGAACACAAGAGTAGTTGCACATATTTGTGTTAAACAATTTGTACATAAACTTTTGTGTAATCCGCTTGTTAGAAGCAAACTTGCAAACACGGTCTTTCAACGGGTAGTTGAGGAAGTCCTTTTCTAAGGAAAGAGAAAGTCCTTTTCTAAGGCATAGAAAAATCTCCTTCAAGGGACCGGGTAGGTCAGAAGCCTTAAGGAATCAATGATTGTTATATCTCTTAGGGGACCGGGTAGGTCAGAATTCTTAAGGGATAACTAACAGGTTATCATTGTTGTTAGTCACCAACAGGTAGCTCGTGAAGAATGTTAGTCACCGGCGGGTAGCCCGTGCAATTGTAATCAGTTTGGTTATAGTGGATTAAGTCTTTTTCTAAGGAGAAATCACCTTGACGGGTGGACATGATTAACCTTCTCTAAGGTGAACTTGGATAAACCAAAATTGTCTTTTTATTTTTGTTTCTGATTGCCATTTCTATTTCGAGCATTGTTTCTAATTCTGATCAATTGTGAAAAGCACTTCTAAACGAAAAAGTTTTTAAAACCCAATTCAAACCCTACATTTCTTGAGTTTTTCTCCACCTTCAATTGGTATCAGGAGCTCCGACTTTGTTATTAATTTTATAATCAAACACTTAACCATGTAGAGAGATCCAGTGTGAGAAAACCTTTCTTTATAAATGGTTGCTGCTAAGACAAACGATAATGAGAGATACAATTCTAAATCTCCAATGTTTAATGGAGAGAAATTTAACTATTGGAAAGATAGAATAAAAAGTTTCTTTCTGGGCTATGAGATTGATCTCTGGGAAATAGTTACAAATGGTTATCAAGAACCTGTCAGTGCAATTAGAATTCCTATTCCCATTAGTAGAATGAATGAAGATTAGAAACGTAAACCCAAGAATCACCACAAAGCCATAACTATCCTTCTCATCATAATCTTATACAATGAATATGAAAAGATCACCAAAAGAGACACTGCAAAGGATATTCTTGATTCACTCAAAATGACACACGAAGGTGATGTATAAGTCAAAGAAACTAAGGCTTTGGCCTTAATTAATAAATATAAAGCCTTCAGAATGGAAGATGAAGAAACAATTGAAGTTATATTCTGAAGGTTCCAAACCTTAGTCGCAAGACTTAATGTTCTGGACAAAAGTTACTCCACAGTTGATCATGTTTAGAAGATCATCAAAAGTCTTCCCAAAAGATGGAGACCTATGGTTACCGCCTTGAAGCTCTCTAAGGATCTGAACAATATAAATCTTGAAGAGTTAATCAGTTCGCTTAGAAGTCATGAGATTGAGCTGGAAGAAGATGAGCCACATAAAAGAAGTAAATTTATCTCTCTAAGGTCTAGAACATATAGACTGAATCCAGAAAAGAGCAAGGCCTTTCAAGATGAAGAAATCAAAGATTCTAATGATGAATATTCTGATTCTGATGATGATGAGTTATCACTTCTATCCAAAATAGTTAAGCAACTCTGGAAGAAAAGATAAAACTATGGCCAAAGATTCAAAAATAGAGGAGATCGTCCAGAAACTTTTGATAAAGGAAGAGTTGATGACGAAGTAGTATGTTATGAGTGCAATAGGCCTGGACACTTCATAAATGAATGTCCAAATCTCAATAAAGAGAGCACCAGAAAAGAATCCTTCAATAAAAGAACCTTCAAAGGTAAGAAGAAAGGTCTCATGGCAACATGGGATGATTTTGAATCTGAAGGATAAGAATCGTAAGGAGAACGTGCCAACATAGCATTCATGGGTATCAGTTTAGAAGAAGACACCTCAAAAACAAAGTCCGACTCTGAAGAGGTATTTTCTGAACTTTCTTGATTTAAATTAGAATTATGTTTATCAGAAACTATGAACAAGCATCAGAAGCTTCAACGAAAATTCAAGAATCATCTGAAGTTCATGAATATGAAATTGAAAAATATGATGAGCTAGAGAAAGAAGGTCCTGAACAAAAAGATGATCACTTGGTTTTAAAAATTTAAAATGTGTTTCTAAATAAAAAATGTTCAAAACTTAAAGAAGTTCTTTCTAAAGCTTCTCTATCTTCTGAAACCATCATGTACCAAAATGAAAGTTTTTTAGAAATTCATAAACGAAAACATAGACAAACATAATGGCTTTCATAACCTATGGTGTTAGTATAAATAGAGTTGTAGAAAGTGAGAATAGGATACTGCAAGAAATGTCTAGAACAATGATCAACGAAACTAACATGGATAAGAACTTCTAGGCAGAAGCTGCTAATGCGGTATGTTACACTCAGAATATAATCTCTATAAGACCTATTTTGGAAAAGACTCCCAATGAGTTGTGTAAGAGAATAAAATCCAACACCTCATTTGTTCATCCGCTTGTATGTTCATGTTTTATTCTGGATACTAAAGGTAATCTGAACTAGTTTGATTCTAAGGCACAAAAGTGTATTATGTTGGGACACTTAGAGCTCTCTAAAGGTCACAAAGTATACAATACAAAAACATTCATTATGGGATAATCAATCAATGTTAGATCTAATAATAAGCTTGACTCTGAAAAGTCAAAGTTGTTTGTAAACATTGCAGATCTAGAGATAACACTTGCAAGTTCTAGAGAGAAAGGTTTTGATAGAAAGCTGATCATAAATGATAATACATCAGAAGCACTTGACCATCCATCAGTTCAAAAATGGCAAAGACAAACTACTTCCAATGATTGGATTTTGGGCGATAAAGCTAAATATGTTAGAACAAGATCCACTTGTAAACAATCTGAAGAATCACTTCTAGGATTGGTGTCTGTAATATAACCAACTTCATGTGATGAAACACTTGAGGATAATGGATGGATTCTAGATATTCAAGAAGAGAAAAATCTATCCTACTGAAATGATGTTTTAGATAAAGAGTCCAAACCAAAGGGAAATCACACCGTTGCAACAAAGTGGGTCATCAAAAATAAGTTTGATGAGGAAGGTGATTTGTCACAGACGAAATACAACAGGTTAGAATTTACATATTTTCTGATAAAGTATGTCTAGATACTTCTATCAGTTAGAAGATATCTTGAAACAAAAACGTCTCAAATTATAAAATCTTATTGTTTTTGTTTATTTTTTTAAATAGTAAATTGCATATTATTTCAAACAAATGATTCTGACTCCGGTCTCTTGTCAAATTTCACCATTTGATTAACATCTAAGAGCAATTTGATGTCCTTGAGAATAGGTTAAAATGCAAATGCCTCTCCCTCCCATCTTTGTTCATTTAAGGGAAGATCAAAATATTCCTTTATTAATAATGAGAATCTTTAAGCACGACCCTCTATTCCAATTCTTAGTTTGTCCTCTTGTATTCTTTTCTCTGACAAGCGTGTGTCTGTTCCTTAACACTTGTCTTGGAACTTGTCAATATATCCTTTCTTAAAAGTTTTCATTTATTGTGTTGTCAGTCTCAATATCTTATAGTCAGTCAGTTACGTCTTCTGCTCCTTTATTTAAAGTCATTTGTCTTCAATTGTTATTAATAATTTCTATACCTTTAATACTTGTCTACTTATCCTTCTTGTCATGTCTTCATAAACCTTTCACGGTGATGACAATCTTTTGGAAGTTACAATTTAAAAACGTCCAAAACTTCTAGGTGCTGGCAAAAACTTCCATCTTAGCATACACTTTCAGAATTGGAATAACTATCTTAACATGTTACAATGACCCATCTTTCCAAACCTTGTAAAGGAATTTTGGAGATATGCCTATATAAGAACTGATGGTAATCCATATGAATCCAATATATTTGGATTTCCCGTGTCCTTCACTGCTTCCTGCATTGTTGAGGCCATTGGTTGTGCTCAAATGGGTGTTACTACAAGCCAAGCCTCTCTCATATGCACTCCCGATGCCAAGATGATCTCAATCTTCGATGTCTCTTCCAGTTTTGAACCCATAAACCCTGAGAAACTCTTGCTTATTGCTAATCATTAATTTCAATTTATTCTATCAAACCTTCATCCTCGAGGCATCAACAAGAATTTCCTGTATCATGATGATAAACTCTTGATTCTCTGCTTGCTTAATCGTACTACGATTAACTTGTCTCAAATCATTTTCAACTAACTAAAAGAGTCCATAAACATTTCCAGATATTTGAAAAAGTCCTTCATTCCATATGGAAGAGTCCTATCATAAGTGCTCTTCAAGGCAGAGATTGTGGGAATTGTTCACAGGATTCGTGCTGGTCCCGACAATGCTCTGATAGGATAAAACTGTGAATCTTTTGATGATAATTGGTTTAAATTTTTTTGTCCTTAGTCTTGTGTTATAAGTAAAAACCTTTATCTAGGGATCTATATTTTCTCCTATTGTTTATGGTTTTTTATCATCAATGGAAAACTTCTGAGTTTGTGTCTTGCTTGTGTAATTCCTCTTGTACTTCCTTCATGGAAAATTTTCATTGTTCTTGTTCTTCTGTATTCTTCTAAATCATCAATGAAAATTTTTGTTTCTGTGTGCTTAATTATCTCTATATAAATAAATGAATCTTAAATCTTTTTTATTATGACAAAAGAGGGAGAAAGCATAATGATGATTTTGATGCATACCTAATTCTCTAAATATCATTGCTTACATTTCTAACAAATATATATATATATATATATATATATATATATATATATATATATATATATATATATATATATATATATATATATATATATATATATATATATATATATATATATATATATATATATATATATATATATATATATATATATATATATATCTGTTTCAGGTACATCTGAAGAAAGGTAAATGAATTAAGATCTTCAAAAGTCTAGAAGGTTCAAATTAGATCAAGATGTGATAAAGAACTTGTAATGTTTGGTAAGGTCTGTTGATTAAACTCTGATAAAAGAAATTCTAGGGTATAGAATGTTCTGAGAGATCGAGTGTTGATAACGGACTTCATACATACAGAAGGGTCTGATAGATCAAGCTATGATAATGAACGTATCTGATGATTAGAAGGTTCTAATGAAGAAAGAAGTTCTGATAAACCAAACTCTAATAAACCGCTTCCACATGCTTCAAATCAAAATTCTGGAAAATGGTAATCAAGCTCAGAAAACCCAACTTTCTGATAGAGTCTTAAGTTTTAGACTCTTTAACTCAAGGGAAGTTTTCTCAATAATGCTCTGATAATTTTAAATTCGATTATGATATTAACTTGTAAAATTGTTACATCAAAATACATGGTTTTGTCATAATCAAAAAGGCGGAGATTGTTAGAACAAGGTTTGGATCTGTGTTAAATCTCTGGATTTTGATGATAACAATACATATATTTTATATGTAAGCAATTTTGTTTCTAATAGCTTCTTTAGTGTGCAAATTAGAAGTTCTAATTGATTCAAGATTGTTGTCTGAAGAATCATCAGAAGCACGCATCAGAAGACTACTGCATCTGATTCTTAAGTAACATCAATAGTTTTGAAAAATGATTAATGTTCACAAGAAAGAGGATCTCTTGTGTACTTCATCATAAGTCGTGGCTTTAGAAGTCACAAGTATTTAAGAAAAAATAAATTTTGTTAGAGTTGATGCTCCAAGATCAGAAAACAAGATTGCACAGAAACAAGCTTTCACGTCAAAGATCAAAAGTCAAGATTTGCTCATCAGAGGAGTTGTTGCTCGTATCTCTAAAGACAAAGTCAAGGTTCTGAATACATCAAAGGAAAGCTTATACCTCAAATTCAGAAGTCAATATTTGTTTATCAAAAGAGTTGTTGCTCGTAGTTATGAAGACAAAGTCAAGATTCAAAAGACTCGGGAACTTTCTGGAATATGCGCATATAACTTTACATCAGAAGTATTCCAGCAGGAGATTGATCATAGGAAAGTTAGATCTTCTAGACTCATCATTTCTATATAGCATATAGTCCATCAGAATACTGATAAAAGGAAAGTTAAATCTTCTAGACTAATCACTTCTACACGTTATATAGTCCATCAGAAGACAAGATCAAAAGATAATATATTTTCAAGCTAATCTACTTCACCAGAAGACAATATCATCAAAAACCAGCGCAAGAAGAGTTAATACAAAGGTACAATTACATGTTCCACTCAAATGGATGTATTGTGTACTATTTGTCTCACACGATCAAATCCTACTGTTATGGCAGCTGGAAAGATCAAAGTGATGTGTGTACTACTACAATGGTCTACTTCTTTAATGCATATATAAAGGATCAACTATTTCATTTGAAAAACAAGAAACTAGAGAACAAGAATAGTAACACTGCCAAAATCAAAAGAAAATCAAAAGCAAGGAAAAAGCAAAGAAACAAAAAAAGAAAAAGCAAAGAAAAGAAAAGATTAAAATGTGTAGGTAATAGCGTAGGGTAGTGTGTGTAAGTGGTGGATGACAAGGTTTTTAATATGAATAAATATGAACAGTAACATAATAGAAGACTATTTTAAAAATATGACACAGAGGCAAAGTACATAATTAAAAGAGATTATCGTCAGAACCCTATGGATTTTACCGGTTTTAGTCATATATCACATAGGGTAATTGTCATATGCTTAGATTCATATTGTGAGACACACTTCAAAATGTGACAGCAAGATATCCCCCTCTAAGTGTACTATAATAAATAATCCAACATTTAAGGTATAATGTCTGAAGTAGGTTATAAGCCATTTTCCATCAGAGTCAGTGTAACAGATTCTGACTGAAGTTATTTTTACCAGACAATAGGAACACATGCTTATTTCAAGAGAATACTTTTGAAATTAATTGGAATATTTACATATATAGTACATACAATAACGACCTGGGATCTGCACCACAAATAATAATCCATGAGAAAGGTTAATCAGATAGAACATACCTCTTGAAGAGACTCTTGATCTTTCTTGATGCATATTTTATTTTAATGACCTGAGTAGCATGAGTTTTTCAGAAGTTGCTCAACTCAGATAAAATTAGTCTTCAAGATTAAAATTATTCAGAAGTTGCAGTTGAAAGCTCAAACTGATACTTATAGATTCTATTTTCTTTAGTTGTTCACGACTTTTTTTATCCAGCTTAGTTTGCAAACATCTCTTTGTTCCAACAATGCTTTTCTAGATAAACCAAAGACACCAAAGAATCAATAGAATACATATCCATAATTTTCCCATTGTGTCTCTTTCCAAAATCCACACTTACTTCCTCTTTCAGTAATGCCTAGGCTCAATCTAGACTTTTGATCTATACAAGTTTTTTCTTGGATGAGTCTTGACATTAGTTTATGAATCTTTCAGAATCCTTGGTTCATAGGTCCTTTGTTTTGGTTTCTTCAAAACCTTTGACTTGTAGGTCATTGGTTCTAAATTCTTTAGAACATTTGGCTTTTGAACTGTAAGTTCTAATTTGATCTGAACCTTTGACTGCTGATTTTAAGGACTGGGTTCTTACGTACCTTTGAATTTAAGGTCTTAGATGCGAATTTAGTCAATTATTTTAAACCATTAATCGTAGGTTCTAACGGGGGTCAGATTCTCACCCTTATCAGAAGCAGGCAGAAAGTAAGTTTTTATATTGTTTGAGCACTGCTTGAAGAAGAAAGATATGCGAGTTTCTTTAAGAGCTGAATTATGGAACATTCTCCATTATAACCCAGACTTTCACATTTGCTCTTACTTACTCCATAGATCATGGAAGAAAGTTTAGTTCTCTCAATATCTGTTGTGATAAAGCTTTGAAGAGTTATCTCATGCTGAACTATAGATTTTTCAGAAGCTTTATCTAAGAGAGCCATATGAACTTTTTCAAGAGAGTTAAGTTTATCTTGCAAATTTTTTAATTCCTAATTAAAAAGATCATTATCTCTTTCTCTCTCTCTCTCTCTAATATTTTCATGTGTCTTGCTTTTATATTTGTAATGACTCATGAGGTCTTGAATTAAGGAAATAAGATCAGAATGAGATAAGTTAGAGAATACCTCTTCTCTTTGTCTGATTCAGAACCTCATTTGCTTTTCCTTCATATTTGTCAGAACTTCCTTCGTTATCAAGTTTATTCCATGTTTCTATAAGACTCTTCTTGAATCAGTTTCTGAATTGTCCTTTTTGAATCATCATTTATTTGACTTCTCTTTCTGAAGATCAGGACAATCAGATCTAAAGTGACCAGGTTTGTTACAATTGTAGCAACTCCTTTAGTCATCTTCTTTGTCTCTGGAACTAGATCCTCCAGAGTCATTGCTTCTCCCAAAGAGTCTCTTATTCCTTATGGCTAGTTGTTGAAGCCTTTTAATGACAAAGGCCATTTCTTCATCATCAGAGTTTTCATAAGAAGTTCCTTCATCAGAAGCTTCTTCTGATTAACTGATTTTTGAAGATCTGTGAGTTTTACTTCCAGACTTCTCAACAACTTATTTTAAATCCAGTGATTTATGCATAAGCTATAAGTAAATCACACACAAAACTTATCCTGGTTCCTTTATAATGAGAGTAGTCCAGTACCCTTGCCACGCAAGAGCTTTTCACTATAATTAGTAGATGATTACAATTTTCTTAGACACACCAGTCCAAGACTTCCTGCTCAATCTCACTAGAAAGAGACTTCTTGCCTAAACCAAATATCCAGGACTTCTTTGCTCAATCAAACTAGAAAGAGACTTTCTTGCATAAACAAAATATTCAGGACTTTCTTGCTCAACCAAACTAGAAAGAGACTTCCTTGCCTAAACAAATTGTTTAGGACTTTCTTGCTCAGTCAAACTAGAATGAGACTTTTTCAAGTTCTAAACAAAATGTTTATATTACAACAAGATGTACTTGATATACAGTCAGAGGTACAGATAATACCGCACATGCAAAGACCTTGATACTTGATATTTCTAAGATATATGAGTATACGAATATTCTCAAGTCTATGTGCAATACAACAACTATAAACTGTTATGTGAAGACTGAAATAATTCTTGCAATATCTGATTTTACCTTGTTATTCTTGTTGTATTATTCTTCTTGTATTATTCTTGTTGTATTATTCTCGTGACTTCTTTTTGAATCTTTAGCTCATTTATATAAAGGTAGCAAAAGAGACGTTGGAAGCTTACTTGCACAAGTGTCTTTGCTAAAGAAGTTATTTCCAAGAGAGAGACATTGAAGTTGGTACGGTAATGATCTTCATCTTCTGAATAATTGTATTATCCATTGTGTCTTTCTCAAGTAAGAAATTCATAGGCATGGAGTAGTGGACTAAAGAAATCATATCAGTTTGCCTTGAGTCTTGTGCTAAAACCTCTAGTTGACTTCCTCCACAATTCAAGTCGTTGATAAAATGTAACTGCTTTTGTACAGAGTACGGACAAAAGAGCTTTGTACTATGCTTCCAACAAGGCGTTTATTTCTGTTGAAATCATCAGAGACAAAGTTAATATAGCAACTGATTTATATTCAAATATCAGATGCTTCATTATGGCGCTGAGGTCTTGCTTGAAACCCAGGTTCTGATCCAGTAGAATCTGGTTTCACTTGCTTCTTCTTTTCCAGCTCTTTAACTAGGTCATAACCAGTTAAATATAAGCTTAATGATCATGCACACTTAATCAAACATTAATACACCCTATTATTCTTTAAGTACTTTTTTTATCATCAAAATCCAAGGAGTATGCACTCAATTAGTGTGAACTAACTTTGGTCCAACAAGTGCCCCATTCTCCAATACGCACACCGGCCTCTGACTGTAATAAATCTAAAATTGGTTTGTAAATGTGTCATTTCTACAAAGCTAATTGAAGTGTTTAAGTATTATAAAATAGAAAGATTGAATTGAAGCTTACCATAAACGCGTGTGCCCCTAGAGAAGAAGAAGAACAAAATAGAAGTGGAAACTTAGATGGTCAAATAGAACGATAGTGGAGTTTATGGATAAGCATTGCGAATGATAAAACAATGGAATGAAGTCTAATTTTAGAACGATGGAATAAGGTTATATTTATATAAAAATAGCGGAATATTCAGTTATTTTACTAATAAAGAGAAAACAAATTAGTGTATTAGACTCGTCAATACACTGTTTAAATTAATGAATTATACAAAAAAAAAGTCTGCGAACAAACAAACTCTATCCTATCTTAATCCTAGATTTTAAGCGAATTAAACAGAGTTGATTAACTTAAAACATCAAACTAAAAACCTCAATTTGATCCATAAAAATGATAGATTAAACGGGTTGGATGAGTCTATTTAGTCATTCCTACTTTATATTACTAATAACAACCTAATAATTCATGAATCTTAATATTTTAAATAGATTATGTCTCTCATCACTTAACTACTATATATTTATATTTATGGTTAATTGGCTTTTGTCAAATCTAGTCTGAACAATAGCTTGACAAATGTTAATTTGACATTGTTGAAGTTAGTGAACTCGAACAGCTAATACCTACTTTGAGATACAACTGTAATTTGAAAAACAATGCTATCTACTAATTGCCTACATTACTGATTAGTCCACGGAAAATATCAGTGCTGAATTATGTAATATTTGTATTTTCATTCTTATTATTTACCTCTAGAAATGGGTCCTTCATCTATATAATCTTGACTTATATATTTTTGTGGAGTGTTTGCCTTTTCTCTAACCAATTTGAAATGCTTGTCTACAACGATTTGCTACTCACAATAATAAGTAGCCATGTGGCTACCTATTTTTATTTTATTTGTTTCCAATAAGTTACAATATTCTTATATTTAATGTTATCATATTTGATTGACATATTTCTTAATTTATTTAACAATAGATCTCGAATATTGTTAGGAAATTTTTTTTTTGTGGTCTAAATTATTCTGTGTGATGTTTGAAAAGTTTTATTTTCCTTTCGGTTGATATCAAAATTCATTAAAAGATTTGGTTCATATTCCGATTTATTTCCTAAAGTTTCTTTTGAATTGACTTGCAAAGATTTTGTTCGGAAAGATTTCTTAAATTAAATCAAATTAAAACGATTTATTTTGTATTTGTCTTAATTAAAAGATTTAGTATTTTGGAAAATTGGATTTGTTATGTTTTTGTATTTAATTTATTGGTCTTTTTGGATGGATCACATACTCTATCTATTATCAATCTATTAAAAGTAAAGTACCTAGAAATTCCAAGTCTAACCTTTTGATTAGATGTTATAACTTTTCTTATTTCAAGGGTATAATAGACTAATCAACACTATGCTGTTACCATATTCATTTGGCATTTAATTTTGCTGACATGTCAATCTATCATAATTTTACACTATTTTTTATTTATTTGATTTATTAATTTATTTTATTTATATTTGAATTTTATTTATATTTGAATTCCAATTCCAATGTTTCATTCACGGTTAATTTATTTATATTTGAATTCCAATGTTTTTTTTGGACAGAATTTGAATTCTAATGTTTGACTCACGGTTAATGAGGAAGGAATTGGAATGACCAAATTAGATCTATTATAATTAAATGGAATATTATTCATTGCATGATTTAAAAATACCCACTATTTATCATTACACTACAAGATTAAATGTATATTATTGGAATTAGAATGAATTATTTTGATATTCCAAGATATCACAACTTCTCATGCATTCTAAACCCTATATATAGCCATTCTAAACCCTTACTCTTTCACTCCTTAATCTTCTTCATTCTCCATTATTTTCAAAATATTACGTATTATTTTCCAATTCTTCTTCATTCCCATATTTTGATTCTCTGTGTCCATTTTAATACAGATTTTGTAACAGGTCTAAATAGTAACATCAATGGCGCGACCGATTGAAGCTGTGAAAGACATCAACGACTCAAACATTTAATTTTGCTGACATGTCAATCTATCATAATTTTACACTATTTTTTATTTATTTGATTTATTAATTTATTTTATTTATATTTGAATTTTATTTATATTTGAATTCCAATTCCAATGTTTCATTCACGATTAATTTATTTATATTTGAATTCCAATGTTTTTTTTGACAGAATTTAAATTCTAATGTTTGACTCACGGTTAATGAGGAAGGAATTGGAATGGCCAAATTAGATCTATTATAATTAAATGGAATATTATTCATTGCATGATTTAAAAATACCCACTATTTATCATTACACTACAAGATTAAATGTATATTATTGGAATTAGAATGGATTATTTTGATATTCCAAGATATCACAACTTCCCATGCATTCTAAACCCTATATATAATCATTCTAAACCCTTACTCTTTCACTCCTCAATCTTCTTCATTCTCCATTATTTTCAAAAGGTTACGTATTATTTTCCAATTCTTCTTCATTCCCATATTTTGATTCTTTGTGTCCATTTTAATACAGATTTTGTAACAGGTCTAAATAGTAACATCAATGGCGCGACCGATTGAAGCTGTGAAAGACATCAACGACTCAAACATTTAATTTTGCTGACATGTCAATCTATCATAATTTTACACTATTTTTTATTTATTTGATTTATTAATTTATTTGATTTATATTTGAATTTTATTTATATTTGAATTCCAATTCCAATGTTTCATTCACGGTTAATTTATTTATATTTGAATTCCAATGTTTTTTTGACAGAATTTGAATTCTAATGTTTGACTCACGGTTAATGAGGAAGGAATTGGAATGGCCAAATTAGATCTATTATAATTAAATGAAATATTATTCATTGCATGATTTAAAAATACCCACTATTTATCATTACACGGAATTAGAATGGATTATTTTGATATTCCAAGATATCACAACTTCCCATGCATTCTAAACCCTATATATAGCCATTCTAAACCCTTACTCTTTCACTCCTCAATCTTCTTCGTTCTCCATTATTTTCAAAAGGTTACGTATTATTTTCCAATTCTTCTTCATTCCTATATTTTGATTCTCTGTGTGCATTTTAATACAGATTTTGTAACAGGTCTAAATAGTAACATCAATGGCGCGACCGATTGAAGCTGTGAAAGACATCAACGACTCAAAGGATTTGTGGAAGATTGTTGTTCGTTGTAAACATATGTGGACTGTGACAAGTTCATCCAACAAACAACACTTGGAACTCATTTTGGTTGATTCAAATGTATAAATATTAGGGTTTTTTTGTTAATATATGATGTTGGAGGTTTAAATTAATCGTTCTAATTTCCCACGGTTAATTTTATATTTTGCAGCTAGATATGATTCAAGCCATTGTCCCACCGCCTTTGGTGTCAAGATACTTGGCTGAACTTGCTATTGGAGGGTCATACATAATGCAGAATTTCAAAGTCTCGAATAATGATTTCTCATTCAAATCAAGTACTCATGGTTTCAAGTTGGTCTTTTGTGGTTCAACTTTTATTAGGAAAACATAATTACCAGACATTCCTGTAAATTTTTTAAACATTATTGGGTTGGACACCATTGTTGATGAAAAGTTTCAGTCTAATTTGTTGGTTGGTACGTTTATTCATATCTTTATATTACCTTATTTCGTTGATTCCTTGGATGTTTGATAACTTTTGAAATTTGATCTTGCTTAGATGTTGTTGGAGGAGTTACTGAGATTGTGCAAACTCAAATCAATGCTGATAATAACAAAAGCAAGGCTGTGTTTATAATAACCGATATGAGGTATGGTTATAGTTTTTTTTACATACTATGCAATTTTATTCTTTGACTTCATTTTTATTAGATCTGTTTTCCTGGCAGCAAATCTTTCGTTCAATGTACTTTTTGGGGACAACTGGCTTTGCAGTTTTATGAATATTACAAGACTCATAATGAAGAAGGAAATGTTGTTGTTCTATTGAAGAATGCAAGGATAAAGGGCGCCCAAGGTAGTGTTAATTGGGCTGCATAATATTTATTTACTGATGTATTAAATTAATTACAAATTAAATCATCTCCATTGAAGTAATATGTGGATTGATCACGTGCTTACGGTATTGTTTTTATATATATCAAAGGTGGTTTCCCTTTGAATGTATCCAATGCATGGAATGGCACTAAGTTAACTATCAATGATGTTAGCGTCGTTGAAATTAGTAAGCTGAAAGAAAGGTAGTTAATTTTTTGTTGGTCAAATCCTGTTCCTGTATACAATTTTGATATCCATTATAACCGCTAATAACATTTTATGTATTGTTTTTTTCACTGTGTTATACATCACAGTCTTCAAAATGATTTGCCAAAGTTATCGCAGTCTACCTTGCAAGTTGAAACCACCTAAAACTCATAGTATACTGAATTTGATAAGTTTATATGGAAGGCATAAATTCTTAGTCTGGCTGAAATCTCAAGTCTTCAATATGTAAGCTTAAATTAAGTAAATATTTTATTTATCTCATAACTTTGTATATGATATATTATTTCGCATTCTTTATTCCATAGGAGACAACCTGTGTGACCGTTGCGACATTGGACAAATTTGAGGCTGGCCAGGCGGGGTTGTATTACGATGGTTGTGGTGTCTGTACTAAAAGGTGTCTCTGAAGGAAGGAAATTTGAAGTGTTATGCGAATCATATAACGACTGAAACCGTACTGAGGTGTGAGTTAAAACATTATGTTCTGTACCTGTTTGAATAATGTAGTCTATTGTTGTTCACTATGTAATATTGTTTAATTACCTACTTTAATTCTTATAGATACAAGCTTGATATTATGGGAATTGATGGGAAATTCAAGGCCCGATTCATCTTTTGGGACAACGACTGTGTGAAATTAATCGGAAAGTCTGCTTTGCAAATTAATACTGAATTGATAGAGGTATTATTCATTTGAATCATTTCTCCAACCGTGGATTTTAGTTACAATTTGACGTTGTCCATTACATGTTGCACTTTTATTATTTTAGTTATAATTTTATCATTTCTCCAACTGTTAATCAATTTTAGCTATTAATTTTATATTTCCTTTGGGTGAATTAATTTAGGAAGGTGAAGACAATCCTTGGGAATTCCCATATGAACTTGATGCTTTATTGAAAAAGGAATTAGCTATTAGAGCTGTTTTTCAGCCAAAGTTTGGAAGACTCTCAGTTATTGGGTTCAAAGACGATGAAGAAACACGTAAGAAAATACGGGACAATTTCAAATCTGAAGAGGTATGTTTTGTTTGAAGACTAAATTAATTATGCCGCTGAAATAACTTTGGTATAATACATCATTTTTCTGATTCAATTATGTCTTGACAGGTAGCATCGAAGCTTGGCGTATCGGAGCCTTCCTCGCAAGAGGATTTGAGGAGTTTTTCTGTAAGTATATACTTTTGTCTTTGATTACATTAAGTACAACATTGCTTGCTGCATATTATCATTAATCAATGTTTCTTAAAATATTGCAGGAACCATTGTCCGCATCTGCAGATTATGATCCTTCTGTTGCGAATTCGGGGCTGACACCGTCGAAGAGAAGAATAACCGATGTAGCAGAAGATGTTGAAAGTGTTCAACTTTCCTCAACAAAGATGACAAAACCAAACAAGGAGGAAAAATTGATATAAAGATGGAACACAAACTGCTGTTTATTAAGCTTTAGTTTATCATGGAAACAACTTAATTTTATTATACTAAGTATTAGTTTTGGTTTATTTTATGTTTTAAAACAATTGCATTGTTTCCTATTACTTTAGTTGTTTGGGTACAATAGAAACATGTTCATGTAAACATGCTTTCGCATAATTGTTTGAGCTTTGTGTCTTTCTTTTAATATATCATTCCTACTACCATTTAGTTTCATCCACATTAAATGTTTCTGAAATTTTGCAACATTTCCACCAATGTTGCACTTCCCGAGCCAGCACTGCTCGAAGCCTACGCCTATTAAAAAGTTTTCCATTTCTTGCCTTAGAAATGCTCCATATACAGACAAACCATACCACTTCTATTCGATGCGAGTAGACTCTGGCTACCAGTCCAACAAACTGGTCCAAATGTCTTGCACTGTCGTTTTTTAAATATTCACCACACCAACCAAAATTAACACTCAGTGGCATACAATATTAAAAGTAGAAAATTTGAATGTTGGACAAAACCATTATCTCAGCTTGAAATTTAAGAAGTCCTTAACCTGATCCTGGCTCACTTCTTTTCACTGCCACATTCATTCCATTCCTGAGAAACCCTTTATAAACAACTCCAAAACCACCCTTTCCAATTATCCACTTCGCATCAAAATTAAAGATCAAGCAAGGAGATTTTAAATCCAAGATTTTAAAACCACCCTTTAATTCGAGTCTGTGTGAGGCTTTTAGTTGAATCATGTGTGAGGCTTAAGCTTAGCATGTTCCACATAACCTCCACATCTTTGTAACCGCATATTTCCGCTTCATCTCGAAGATTCAACAACCCGCCAATGGCTCCGCCCATTTTATCTCGAAGATTCAACAACCCGCCAACTGACAAAATTTTAACCGCACATTTCCAATATCAGTTAAAATGATACGTTTAATTTGATTTTGGAGTGAGATACAATATGTGGGATTTTGGATCGAACTCTAGCATGATCGAAGTACATGCTGTAGTCGAAGAAAGGGTCTAGCATGTATTTGTCGAAGATGCTTGTTAAATTAGGTTTTAGTGTTTAAACCCTAATTTGTTAAGTTAGCTTGTTTCTTAAGTTAGCTTGTATAATGGGCCTTGTGGAAAAAGCCCATTAGTTAGTATGTTAGGTTTTATTATAAATAGCATACTAGTCTCTCATCATTGCAACACAGCAAATCCTAAATTAGGGTGAGAGGGTTATTTGTTATTCTTGTAAACTTGTAATCTTGTTTTCTAAGAGAAAGTAAAGAATAGCAGTTATAACCAATTCTTGTGTTCTTCTTCTTCCTTGTTCTTTATTCTTCCCTAATTCTATACTTTATTATTGGCATTGAATTCACAACAAATTGGTGCGGTGAGCGTGGAGAAGATGCCTTCAACAAAGTATGAGATTGAAAAGTTCACCGGAGTGAATGATTTCGGTCTATGGCGCTTGAAGATGAAAGCCCTACTGGTTCAGCAGGGTTGTTTGGAAGCGTTGAAGGGAGCGACGGCGATGGACGCTGCGTTAACAGAAAGAGAGAAGACGGCCATGATCGAGAAAGCACACAGCGCAATTTTGTTGAGCCTTGGTGATAAGGTTCTTCGACAGGTATCAAAGGAGACGACGGCATCAGGGTTATGGGTGAAACTTGAAAGTTTGTATATGACCAAATCTCTGGTAAATCGACTCTACCTAAAGCAAGCTTTGTATTCATTCAAGATGATTGAAGACAAAGTGTTGGCTGAGCAGTTGGATATGTTCAACAAGCTGATTCTTGATCTTGAAAATATTGATGTAAAGATTGATGATGAAGATCAAGCGCTGTTATTGTTGTGCGCTTTGCCCAGATCACATGCTCACTTCAAAGAAACCCTCTTGTATGGAAGAGAGTCCCTGACCTTTGAAGAAGTTCAATCAGCTTTGTACTCTAAGGACTTGAACGAACGTAAGGAGCATAAACCTTCGACGGTTGGTGAAGGGTTGGCTGTTAAAGGAAAATTCGACAAGAGGAAAGGTAAAAATCAGTCGAAGTCTTATAGTGGTGATGCATCTGGTATTAGATGCTATCACTGTAAGAAAGTAGGTCACACAAGAAAGGTGTGCCCTGAACGCCTGAAAGATCATGGAGGTAAGGATAATGGCAACGCAGCTATTGTCCAAGATGATTTCGAATCATCTGATGTTCTTGTGGTTTCAAGCAAAAACTCGTCGAAGGAATGGATTATGGATTCTGGATGCACTTGGCACATGACTCCAAACAAAGACTTGTTCGAGGAATTATGTGATCAAGATGGTGGATCTGTATTGCTGGGAAACAACAAAGCTTGCAAGATTGCAGGCGTTGGATCTGTGAGATTCAAGCTCCATGATGAGTCAATAAGATTGTTGACTGAAGTCAGGTATGTACCTGATTTGAAGAGAAATTTGATTTCTCTTGGTGAATTCGACAAGAAAGGATATGTTTTTCAAGGAGAGAAAAGTATCCTAAGAGTCATGAAAGGGTCGAAGGAAGTCTTGAGAGGCGTGAAGAAACAAGGCTTGTATACCCTTGAGGCTGAAGTTGTAAGTGGTTCGACAAATGTTGCATCCACGAAACCTTTGTCGAAAACAGAAATTTGGCACATGAGATTGGGCCATGTCAGTGAAAGGGGTCTGGTTGAATTAGGGAAACAAAATCTGCTTGGTGGAGATAAAGTCGAAAAGCTGAAGTTTTGTGAACCCTGTGTACTTGGAAAGTCCTGTAGAATGAAGTTCAACAAAGGAAAACAAAGAACACATGGATCCCTTGATTACATCCATGCTGATCTTTGGGGGCCTGCAAGGTGTCCATCACATTCAGGAGCAAAGTATTTTCTATCCATAGTAGATGACTATTCCAGAAAGTTATGGGTATTCATCCAGAAGACTAAGGATGAAACTTTTGAGAATTTCAAAAGTTGGAAGACTCTTGTCGAAAATCAAACTGGCAGAAAGGTAAAGAGGTTGAGAACCGACAATGGCCTTGAGTTTTGCAATGAGGCGTTCGACAGTTTTTGTGTTGCCTCTGGTATTGCAAGGCACAGAACTACCGCAGGTACTCCACAACAAAATGGTTTGGCTGAAAGGTTTAATCGAACTATTTTGGAGAGAGTTAGATGCATGTTGACTAGTGCGGGATTAAAGAAGGTGTTTTGGGCTGAGGCTGTTTCGACAGCAGCATATCTGATAAACAGATGTCCTTCGACAGCGTTAGATATGAAGACACCTGAAGAAGTCTGGTCGGGACATCCACCAGATCTCGACAAACTAAGAGTATTTGGCTGTGTAGCCTATGCTCACATTAGGCAAGACAAGGTCGAACCTAGAGCTCTGAAATGCATGTTTATGGGATACCCTGAAGGAGTGAAAGCATATAGGCTATGGTGCCTAGAGCCAGGTCACAGAAGGTGTATCACCAGTCGAGATGTAGTTTTCAATGAAACTGAAATGGTTTTCAAGAAAACTGATGATGTTGACGAAGAGCTGGAACAGGTAGAGATTCCTGTTGAGGTGGAGCATGTTGATGCTGAAATGCGTATCCCAGATGAAGTCGAAGAAGAAACAGAAGATTCTGTTAATGTTGAGGAAACTGTTGATGACTACCTATTGTCGAGAGATAGGCAAAGAAGAGTCATAAAACCACCTCAGAGACTTGGATATGCAGATCTTGTAGCTTATGCCCTAATCTCTGCAAGTGAAGTTCTAGACGAAGAACCTAGAGATTATAAGGAAGCTATAAGGATTCGAATGAAGACTGAATGGCTAAAGGCCATGCATGATGAGATGAAATCTCTTCATGATAATCACACTTGGGAACTAATCGAGAAACCTGTTGGGGCAAGGTTAGTTAGCTGTAAGTGGATTTTCAAAGTTAAGGAAGGAATTGAAGGAGTAATGTCGAAGAGGTACAAGGCAAGATTAGTCGCAAGGGGTTTCACTCAGAAAGAAGGTGTCGACTTCAATGATGTATTTTCCCCTGTTGTGAAGCACAGATCCATTCGAATGTTGCTTGCCATGGTGGCTCAGTTCGACCTTGAACTGGAACAAATGGATGTGAAGACTGCGTTTTTGTATGGTGACTTAGATGAAACGATCCTGATGAGGCAACCTGAAGGGTATGTCGAAAAGGGGAAAGAAGATTATGTGAGCAAACTGAAGAAATCTTTATATGGACTTAAACAATCTCCTCGACAGTGGAATAAGAGATTCGACAAGTTCATGGAACACATAGGTTTCATTAGAAGTCAGTTCGACCACTGTGTTTACTCCAGATTTTGACCTGAAAATTCATTTGTTATTTTGTTGCTTTATGTTGATGATATTCTGATAGCAAGCAACAATGTCGAAGATGTAATGAGGGTGAAGGCTGAACTCAATAAGGAGTTCGACATGAAGGATCTGGGAGCTGCATCCAGGATTCTTGGAATTGACATTCGAAGAGATAGAAAGCAGTCGAAATTATGCTTATCTCAAGAGGCATACCTACGAAAGATTCTTGACAAGTTTGGTATGTCGAATTCAAAGCCTGTTGTGACTCCAACAAACCCTCAATTCAAGCTGAGCATTGATCAATGTCCCAGTACTGATGTCGAAAGAACCTATATGAACAGCATCCCATATGCTAATATAGTTGGTTCTTTGATGTATGCTATGGTCTGTACTAGACCCGACATAGCATATGCAGTAAGTCTTGTAAGCAGGTACATGGCGAATCCTGGAAAGGCTCACTGGCAAGTGTTAAAGTGGATTCTAAGGTACATAAATGGGTCTCTGAACAGAGTCTTAATTTATGGTGGAGCCTTGGGTGAAGATAGTAAAGCAGCTGTCGAAGGCTATGTTGACTCTGATTATGCAGGCTGTATGGATTCCAGAAAATCTATTTCTGGATATGTTTTCACTATGTTTGGTACAGCAATTAGTTGGAAAGCAACTCTTCAGAAGGTTGTTGCCTTATCAACTACTGAAGCAGAATATATTGCCCTAACTGAAGCTGTGAAAGAAGCATTGTGGCTTGAAGGTTTTGCAAAGGAACTGAAACTTCAAGGTCAAGGTATCACTGTTAAATGTGATAGTCAAAGTGCAATACACCTGTCGAAGAACTCAGCCTATCATGAGCGAACCAAGCACATAAAATGATACGTTTAATTTGATTTTGGAGTGAGATACAATCTGTGGGATTTTGGATCGAACTCTAGCATGATCGAAGTACATGCTGTAGTCGAAGAAAGGGTCTAGCATGTATTTGTCGAAGATGCTTGTTAAATTAGGTTTTAGTGTTTAAACCCTAATTTGTTAAGTTAGCTTGTTTCTTAAGTTAGCTTGTATAATGGGCCTTGTGGAAAAAGCCCATTAGTTAGTATGTTAGGTTTTATTATAAATAGCATACTAGTCTCTCATCATTGCAACACAGCAAATCCTAAATTAGGGTGAGAGGGTTATTTGTTATTCTTGTAAACTTGTAATCTTGTTTTCTAAGAGAAAGTAAAGAAAAGCAGTTATAACCAATTCTTGTGTTCTTCTTCTTCCTTGTTCTTTATTCTTCCCTAATTCTATACTTTATTATTGGCATTGAATTCACAACACAATCAATATGGTATGGATATATCAAAAAACGTTTCAAGCCTATCAAATGCATGCTTGAGTAGTTACTATTCATGATGCACTTCATTTTCGGTTTCCAAAGTGAAACTATAATGATTTTTTCTGACCATTGCTTTTCTTTTCAATTCAAGATTAATTGGCAGAATGGTTAGAATCTGGAAAGTTACCTTTTCTTATTGGTACTTGATTGTCCATAATTATAACATTTTTAATTAAATTTTGAAATAACACTTAACACTATTTAACGCTATTATTATTATTATTAATTATTATTATTAATAATTAAAATGGTTCACAAAAATAATCACTTGGTATTCTGTTGACTTCAGTATTTTACTTCAAAATCTTGGAACCGTGAATGTTGTATTAACAATTATATTTATTATCATATAACCAAAAACTTTATTCATTTTATGTCTACAATCATTTTATGTGGTTAACAAAAAAAAAATTTGAATGACAACCATACAATCAAAGTGATTTTCTACCCATTCATTTTTGCATCACCTAACCAACACTATGGAACCACAAGTTGCAGCAATGGCAAGACGTAAAAGGAAGCATATTCTTAAAGATAAAAGATTGAAAAAAGGAAGAATTGATGAAAACACAATCAATCCCATTGAAAACTCTCAAAGGTATTATGTTCCAACCATGGTTAATATCAGAACACCACTATCTGATTTAACTTCATCAATCTTTAATGAAAGAAATATGAGTTCACCTTCACCAGCATCTGCATCAAGCAACTCAAGTACAATGAAGAGTTTCAATATTGTTTCTACAAATCAACTGGCTGCTTCAGCACGACAGCGGAGGAAAAGTATTACGGAAGGTAAGATGCCCCAATCTTACAAACTTCATAACAACCTTAGCAATAACAGTGGGGGTCCTTTCAGGATAAATTCTCCATCCTTTTCGCATTTCAAAACACCATTTTCTAATATAGCTTCCTCATGTTCTAACAAAAGAAACATAAAACCTCATGCACCGCCAAGTTGTTCTATTCAAAAATCAAAAAAACAGTTGACTGTTACACCTCTTTCTGATATAACTTCCTCATTTTCTAATCAAAGAAATATGGAACCTCATGAACATCCAAGTAGTTATGTTCATAAATCAAAAAAACAGTTGAATGTAGGTGTTATTCAATCCATGACGGTCAAACTCTTCAATTATTTTGGAAATGAGAATCATAATCTGGCTTTTTCATCCACAAGCAATATTCCTATACAAGAACCCACAACATTCACTTCAACTCCAGATGTTAAAATTGAGAGTGATTACTCTGGTGATGAGACGGTAACAAATGATTCTCTCAGTGATAGCTCATGTGAATTCAATGCCGCAGATGCAAATTATGACTCAAGTTCCAGCTATGATGACGAAGATGTCTATGACTCCAATTCTACATCATTTGATTCTTTAAATATTGGTATTTATCATTAAAACCAACTTTATTTCTTCTTTAAATTCATTATACATATCAATTTGACGTTGTCCATTACATGTTGCACTTTGATACCTGCTATGAATTAATGTGGATTTTAGTTATAATTTTATTATTTAATATGAACGATTTTAGTTATAATTTTATTATTTAATATAAACCAATTGCTCAACTACGTTTCATTTAAATAGGTTATTCTGATATTGGTGATCCTATAATTGAATGCACACAATGTGGGGCACTTATGTGGTATCAAGAAAAAACTGACAAGCGAAAACATAGTGCAGTTCCTAAGTTTCAACTATGTTGTGGAAAGGGGAAAGTTGTGTTTCCACTTCTGAAAACACCACCACTATTACTACAACGTCTTTTGTTTGATAATAGTGAGATAGACAGTCGAAATTATCAACAATTTTGTAGAATGTACAACATGATGTTTGCTTTTACGTCTCCGGGAATGAAATTCGACAACAGATTTTTAGCTGGAAGTGGACCACCTAACATAAGAATTCATGGACAGACTTGCCATCGAATTGGGAGCATGTTACCTTTAACTGGACAATCTCCAAAATTTTCTCAACTGTATGTTTACGACACCGACAATGAGATTCAACATAGAATTAAAGGAATTGGGTAATTTTACCAAACTTTGTTTTCTTTACAACATATTAAATATTTTTCATTGCTGCATCATAGTATTTCCTTTTATATGCAGGAAGAACCCCAATATTATTCCAGAAACAGTTAGTAGATTGAAGGACATGTTAGATGAGTTCAACACACATGCCAAATCTTTTAGGATGGCAACAGATAGATTAAAGGATTGTCCTTTGCCTGATCTCAAGCTTAAGCTAATATCTGATAGATCAACAGATGGAAGGATTTATAACCAACCTACTGTTTCGGAGGTAGCCGCCCTAATAGTTGGTGATGTTGATACGGGTTCTAAGAGGGATATTCTTCTTGAAAGAAAGAGCGGAAGGCTAAAAAGAATAAGTGAGTTTCATTCAAGTTATCTGGCATATCAATATCCACTTTTGTTTCCTTATGGGGAAGATGGTTTTAGACTTGGAGTTCTTCTTAGAGAAACTAATACCAAAAAAAAAAATGAAGAGGAATAAGCTTACCATTAGAGAATGGCTTGCTTTTAGGATTCAATGCAGACATAACGAGGCACAAACTATATTGCGGTCAAGAAGGTTGTTTCAACAATTTTTGGTTGATGGATTTACTATGATGGAGTCACAAAGATTGAATTATATTCGAAAACATCAGAAAAAGCTGCGTGTTTCTAAATATTGCAATTTGAGCTCATCTGAACAGAATGCAAACACTCAAGGATCAAACAAAGGTAAAAGAGTGGTTTTACCTTCAACTTATGTTGGAAGTCGGAGGTTTATGGAACAACTCTATTTTGATGGAATGGCAATTTGTAGCCAAGTTGGATTTCCAGATCTTTTTATCACATTTACTTGCAATCCCAACTGGCCTGAAATCCAAAGGTTGCTTAGCAAAATTAACTTGAATTCTCAAGACCGTCCAGATATCATCTCAAGAGTCTTCAAAATTAAGTTCGATGAGTTGTTGTGTGATCTAACAAAAAAGCACGTGTTAGGGAGAGTGATTGCATGTAAGTCAATTTAATACCCTTTCAGTCGAGTTATATTTTTTGACATTAATCTTATTAAATATGTAATATGCATCGTTTTACTAAGTTTAAACTTACTTAATTTCAGATATATACACCATTGAATTCCAAAAGCGGGGTTTACCACATGCCCATATAATATTATTCTTGCATCCTTCAAGAAAGTATCCGACTTCAGATGATATAAACAAGATCATTTCAGCAGAGATACCAACGGAAGAAGATGATAGGCAACTCTACCATTTGGTCAAGACACATATGATTCATGGCCCATGTGGTTTAGCAAATGCGAATTCAACTTGCATGAAAAATGGAAAGTGCTCAAAATACTTTCCAAAGAAATATCAAACCGAAACCATTGTTGATCAGGATGGATATCCCGTGTACCGAAGAAGAGAAACTGGTAATACAGTGCTGAAAAAACACGTTCAACTTGATAACAGATATGTAGTTCCTTACAATCCATATTTGTTGAAGAAATTCCAAGCACACATCAATATGGAGTGGTGTAATCAAAGTACTTCAGTTAAATACTTATTTAAGTATATTAACAAGGGGTATGATAGAATTACTGCTGCTGTTGTCCAAACTGACGGTGATGGATCTCCCTCGGTCAGAATGGTTGACGAAATCAAGCAATATCTTGATTGCAGATATATCTCACCAAGTGAGGCATGTTGGAGACTTTTTTCATTTCCTATTCATGGTAGATCACCTGCAGTTGAAAGGTTGTTCTTTCATCCTGAAGGAGACAACTCTGTTTATTATACCGATTATGAATTGATAGATGAGGTGCTTGACAAACCAACTGTGAAAGAATCTATGTTTACGGCATGGATGGAAGCAAACAAAGCATACCCAGAGGCAAAGAATTTGACGTACTCACAATTTCTTTCCAAATTTGTTTATGATAAATGATACCGTCGATGGAGACCGCGTAAAAGAGGAAATACAATTGGCAGACTTATTTGGGTCCCTTCAAGTAAGGGTGAGTTATATTTCTTGATAATAATGCTAACAGTCGTCAAAGGTCCAACTTGCTATGAGGATATAAAATTTGTGGGTGGAAAATTTCAGGATTCTTTTAGGGATGCATGCTTCGAAATGGGATTTCTTAACGATGACAAGGAATATGTTGCAGCCATCGACGAAGCAAAGAATTGGGGTTCCGGGCATTTTTTACGAAAGTTATTTGTCACTATGTTACTATCCGGTACTGTCAATAGACCACGACATGTTTGGGAAAAAACTTGGAGGACGTTATCTGATGGTATCCTCTACCAACAAAGGCAAAAAACAAATAGAAGAGGTATGAACACTTTATTAAACTTTTTTAAGTCAACAAATATTATTTTCCGAATGCAAGCTGTATCTTTTTTTATTACAAAATATAATGATATGAACTTACTTTAAAATATAATTATTCTTCATCCATATGTCCCTTATTTAATATGTTTCATAAGGTATGTCCATTTACGTAAGAAACATTTTCATATTTGTCATTTGTCATGTATGTAAGTTATTTTCTTAACTTGCAGCTGCAACAGTGTCTTTGGTTCCATTTAATTTCACGCAGCCGCAACATCAACTGTTTGATTTATGTTCAATGTATTTCAACATCACGACAGCAGTTGCATCATACATATGTAATTATATAGAAAACTAATAAAAAAATTTTAACAGAATTGCAGCTATCGGACAATGAGTTAAAGAATCTCACACTAATTGAGATTGAGAACATGATGCAATCGAATCGAAGAAGTTTGCATGAATTTAAATGTATGCCGTATCCAGATTCATACATCACAAAACATGTTGGCAATAGGCTTATTTATGACGAACTTAATTACGATGCCGATACCGAGAAACAGAAATTCCAAGAACTTTTTCATGCCCTTACAGGTGATTTATTTTCTTTATACTATGAATTACAAAAATGATTTTTATTGTCCTTGCACTTATAATTCTTGGTTTGTATTTTATAGATGAACAACGTTTGATATTTGAGAAAATCATGGATGTTGTTAACAAACAGAGTGGAGGGGTATTTTTCTTGCATGGTTACGGAGGGACTGGTAAAACTTTCATGTGGAGAACACTATCAAGTGCACTTCGTTATCAAAAAAAAATTGTTCTTACTGTTGCTTCAAGTGGGATAGCTTCGTTATTATTGCCGGGTGGAAGAACAGCACACTCAAAGTTCAAAATACCTGTGCCAACGCTTGACAACTCAACTTGCAACATCGACAAAGACACCGAACATTCTCAATTATTTGAAGCAACGGATGTGATAATATGGGATGAGGCACCTATGTCTCACAAGAACTCCTTCGAAGCATTGGATAAAACCCTTAAAGATGTAATGAGCAAAAAGGGTGTTGAGAATACTATTTTGGTGGAAAAGTTATTGTATTTGGAGGAGATTTTAGACAGATTCTTCCTGTTGTTCCAAGAGCTGGGCGTTCTGATATTGTTCATGCATCAATTAGTTCATCTTATGTATGGGATTATTGCCAGGTTTTAACACTATCAAAAAATATGAGACTTCAAGAGGGAAGAGACAACACAACTTCTAATGAACTAGCAGAATTTTCAAAATGGATTTTAAATGTGGGTGATGGTAAGATTTGTGAACCCAATGATGGTTTGGTTGATATTGAAATTCCTCAAGAGCTATTAATATCAAATTTTGATGATCCTATAAGAGCAATTGTTGAAAACACATATCCCAATTTGTTGGAAAAATATCAAGATGTTGAATTCTTACAAGGAAAGGCTATTCTTGCTTCAACCATTGAAGTTGTGGACAAAATCAATCATTATGTATTAGACTTGACACCAGGTACATGTGTTTTATATTTACTGTATTATTACATTCATAATATATATATATATTTAAGAACATAATTTTACTAATTTATTTATGTTTTGCTTTTAAACTTTTTTTTAGGAGAAGAGAAAGAGTATTTGAGTTTTGATTCCATTGATAGAACAGATTCAAGTTATACTGAAGCATATGAAGTTCTAACTCCTGAATTTCTCAGTAAATTAAGAACGTCAGGGCTTCCCAATCATAGGATCAAATTGAAGGTTGGTACACCTATTATGCTAATGAGAAATTTGGACCAAGCCGATGGGTTGTGCAACGAAACAAGATTAATTGTTACAAGATTTGCAAATCATGTCATTGAGGCAAAAATCATGTCTGGAAAGAACATAGGTAACATTTTTTACATTCCACGAATGTCTATGTCACCTTCTGATTCACCTTGGCCATTCAAGTTGATTAGGAGACAATTTCCGATTATTGTCTCCTATGCAATGACAATTAATAAGTCACAAGGTCAATCTCTTGATAGTGTTGGATTGTATTTGCCTACTCCTATGTTTAGTCATGGTCAATTATATGTTGCAATTTCAAGAGTTAAGAGCAAAAGTGGGCTAAAAATCCTAATTCATGACAAGGAGAATGTACCGTGTTCTACTACTACTAATGTTGTGTACAAGGAAGTCTTTCAAGCACTTTGATAGTTGGTAAACTTTATATCTTATACTTTACGATTCAAATTAAAAATCTATTTTGAATTAAAATATATAATATGTACATTTTCCATGTATTTCAAGAAGTATATAATTTTTCCTATTTGTTCATGCAGACGTGATTTGTTGATAGGACCGACGCTTGCTACAAATATGGAGTTAAATGCCAACATGGTTTACATGAGACATATACTCAACTGAAAACATGGTAACATACTTAATAATTTAATAATCTATAAATGTAATGTGAATCCAGACGAGACCCGTGCGATAGCACGGGTTTGTTACTAGTTTAAAGAAAATGTAGTAATTTGTATATCATAGGAGGATAGATCTTGAAAAGAGAAATTCTGTATTGATGCACAAAAGTGATGTGAAAGGATAGAGTTCTTCAGTGATGTTCAATTACTGAAGACAATGATAAATGTTGGACCCTATTATTCAAATTTGGTGAAAGAATTTGTTGTTAATCTTCTTAGTAAGTTTAATGAAGCAGAGAGTGAATAATATAGGAAGGTACACATTAAAGGATAATGTTGTATGTATAAGTCAAAAAGTACATGTGTGTGTTCCTCCTGCAAGGGTGACGAACTCTAAGATCTTAGTAGGTATATTTTGTTGTATGGTGGTTAGAGCTTGCCTACGACAGCGAGAAATCATATACTGTGGTGTTTTGTGGTTGTTTAGAGGTCCTGCTCACATGAGGTGAAAGACTCTGTTATTGAAACATGTGCTTAGATATAAGTTTATGTGGGGTGTGATATGTATGGCTTATGATTTTTCGTTTCCCTCCTATGGTGGAGAAGTATTTATAAAGGCTTTTTGAAAATAGGATTCTCTTGGAAAGGGTGACCATCCACCCAATCAATGGTGGACTTTTGAACCCCTATTTCCAAAAGGGTGGTTAGTTAATGACTCTAACTTCTCTCTGACCAAGAAACGTCTTATCCCACATTTTCTATGAATGGGCAATAGGAAAGTCTTAGGGCATACTCTCTTAGATGAGGTTATGAGGTTTGGTTGATGAGACACTAAGTCCCTCATGAGAGGTTTTAGTTATCTTGAGATATATATGTCCCTCAGGTGAAGTTATATGTAGCCCAACTGATGATACCATAAGCCCCCTAAGCAAGGCATCAGACCTCTCAGGCGGGACTTCTATCAATCCCTCAAACAAGACTTGTGATCTGTTTTCTTGGGCCATACTTTAGTCATGCCTCTTAGGCGTTACTTCTGTGTTTGATCTCGTCCGAGGAAAGGCTATATTCTCCAAGTGAGTTTTAATTAGCCTGGGAGATGTAAGTCCCTCAAGAAAAGTTATATGTATCCTGACTGCGAGATCATAAGTCCCTCAGGCAAGCCGTTAGGCCTCTCAGGTGGGACTTCTATTAAGCCCTCAGACAAGACTTATGATCAAGTCTATTGGACAAAAATTTGGTCATGCCTCTTTGGCATGATTTTTGTGTTTTATCCCGCCCGAGGGAACGCTAAATCCCTCGGGAGAGTTTTTAATTACATGAGAGATCTAAGTCCCTCAAGTACTGCGAGATCATAAGTCCCTCAGGAAAGGCGTTAGGCCTCTCAGGAGGGACTTCTATTAAGCCCTATGACAAGACTTGTGATCAATTCTATTGGGCAAAAATTTGGTCATGCCTCTTTGGCATGATTTTTGTGTTTGATCCCGCTCGAGGGAATCCTAAGTCCCTCAGGAGAGTTTTTAATTAACATGAGAGATCTAAGTCCCTCAAGTGATGTTATATGTAATTCGACTGAAGAGACCACAAGTCCCTCGGGCGAGACGTCAGACCTCTTGGGAGGGACTTCACTCAAGCCCTCGGGCAATACTTGCGATCAATTCTCTTAAGCCAGATTTCAGTCGCACCTCTTAGGCGTGATTTCTCTGTTTGATCCAACCCTAGGAAATGCTAAGTCCCTCAAATGAGATTTTAATTAGCCTGGGAGATGTAAGTCCCTTAGGAAAATTTATATGTAGCCCGGCTGATGAGACCATAAGTCTCTCAAGAGAGGCATTTGATAACTCATTTGTATTTTCCTAAAGGAAAGAAAAGGTCTTTTCTATGTAAGTCCAACAACTATTTCCTTAAATGGTGGAAAGGATATTCTTTTATGATGTCTAATAGCTATTGCCTCAAGGGGCAGCAAGTACCTTCCCTATGAAGTCCATAAATTATTGCCTCAAGAGGTGGTAACGGTCTTCTTTATAAAGTCTAGTAATCATTTTCTCAAGGGGTAACATGGATCTTTGCTATGAAATCTAGCATACAAAAATATTTAGATAACATCCATGTTCGTCATAAATGCTCAAGGGGTTGTTCACAACTACATAGTCGTGTTGTCTATTAGGAAATTACAAACAATTTACCCTTAATAATATTTAAGATGGAAAGCGTTCCATGTTCTAGGAAAGAGCGGTCCTTCCAACTCCTGCATGTTTTATACCCCATGAGGGAGTTTTTAGAGTAAGCGATATGGCCCCTCCCAGTTAGGTTGTAGTTTTCCCTGTTGTACGGGTAAAACCACTTCTTTTAATACTAGGCCACCCTTTTGCATCTCTTTTGGCTTGACTTTGGAGTTATATCTTCTGGCGACTCCATGTTTGGCTATGAATTCTCAGACATGGGTGTACTCTCTCAATTCATCGATCATGTCCACAACACATTCTAACCCTGCCTTATTTGCTTCTTCATTAAATTTGGATTTTCTCCATGAGGGGTATCGATCTCCAAATGTAGCATGGCGTTTGCTCCATGGACCATGAGGAATAGAATTTTCTTGGTGGTGGAATATGGCATGGTATGGTTTGGTATGACACAAATATCTCATGGAGCAACTCTGCCGATAAGCCCTTGGCATCGCCAAGCTTCTTCTTGAGTGCCTTCAGAATCACTTTATTTGCTAATTCCGCTTAGGCCTTGGCCTGGAGGTGTACAACGGATACAAACTTTGTTTGTACTCGCAAATCTTTGCAGAAGTCAGTGACTATAATGGTGGCACACGGGGTTCCATTATCAGAGATAATAGCTCCAGGAAGTCCATATCTGTAGATAATTTTCTACTAATAGAAAAAATGAACTCTCTCAGTTGTGATTTTGGCAACAGCTTATGCCTCTGTCCATTTGGTGAATTAATTGACTCCAATGTAAGTATTGAGTGAGTCTAAGAGGGGGGGGGGGGATGAATTTGGCACTTTAAAATTTTATCGATTTTAGACTTAAGTTGTTCTTATTTTTCTGGCTTGATATTAAGTGTTTGAAAGCAATAAAGTGTAGAAAAAGAAAGAACACAAGGATGTATCCTAGTTCCCTTCACAGTTAGAAGGTACACATAGTCCCTTTTCAACATGAAAGATATTTCACTATTGTTAGATCTTTGTACAAGCCTCACACCAAGACTTCTCTTACAATATTCTTACAACAAAACCATCAAGAACAATCATCTTGGATCAACCAAGTTTAAATCAGAACAATCCTCTCAAACTCAACTCTCTTGCTTCCAACAATCCTGGTGAAATTCTGGTATCAGATATATGATGTTGAAAGAGATGTCACGACACAAATATGTGTTTGCAAGTAAGGTGTAGTAAAATCAAAAGCAGTAAAAACATAAGAGATTGTTCACCCAGTTCAGTGTACAATAACACCTACTCCGGGGGCTACCAAGTCAGGGACAAGTTCACTAAATAGTATCAATTCATAAACCCTCAATAAACAACCAGTTTACGATCTAATCACTTAATCACTACCCAATCTAAACTTCTACCTAAGACTCACCTAGGTATGAGGCCATCCTCAAGTCCCTTCAATCACTTACAAAATTAATAAGTTTTAAACACTTCAATCATTCAATGCTTAAAAGCTTATGAATGATACACAATTAACAACCCAAATAACAACCAAGTACTTAAACTAATACTTAGATTGTATTACAAATAACAAGGCTATACTTCTAATCTGAAAGAAAGTATTCTTCTTTTAAAAATTGCTTGACTTTGAATAAGGTAATGAGTCCTTATATATGCACAACTTTGGGCTTGGGCTTGAAAACAAATATTCAAATCTTTTAAATATTTCCATAAAAACAGGCTAAGATGCAATTTGAAATATATTCCTCCATATTTTTCATAACCTGTAGTTCACAAATCCTGAGTTATAGAGTGCTGCAAATCAGGAAACAAAAGACTTAACTGATTTTGTACTGAGATCAGTTCAGAAGGCAGATGTCAAGACATCTGCTTTGACATCATTCAAAATAGTTTTGCTCCAAATGTTAATACATTTAGCAAAACATTAACAAGTCTTGTTTTAACAAAATTGCTGCCAATAAACACTTACAAACTCCCCCTTTGGTAAATTTTGGCTAAAACATTGTTAGAGTATTTTATCAGAGCAGCAACACAATTATTAGAGCATTATCAGGGCAGCAGCAAGCAAGGCATTCAAAGCGTACATTCAGTTAGCAGTTAGCTGTCAACACAGGGAGATTTCTAAACATCTTCTGGGACATGAGGCTCCCCCTCAAGTATTGATCACCCGCTCAATCAGTGGTCAGTCAGTTGTTAGTTGTTAGTCAGTCACTCACTCACTTACTCTCCCCTTTTTAGTCATAATATGCCAAAGAAAAGATGTAATCAAAGGAATATTCAGTATTAGGGTACAAACCATAACATTCAAATGTCAAGCACATGTAATTTCCAAAAAAAGGAAAAAATTATTCAGAAAAACATAAAATAGTCTAACTGTCCATCCTGACCAGTTGACTTGGTTGAACTAGAACTTCTTTCCTCACTGGAATATTCACCTTCAAAGCTCACTGCATCATCAAGGTTGCTATCCTTTTGCAGGTCCATGATCATCTTTTCAAAGAATAGCTTCCTAGATGAGCTCACTCTGATCACATGATATAATTCCTTGTAAGCTTCCTTTAGTTCATTGATCATATCATCCTTAGTGGAGGTCTTGTCAGCAGGAGAAAATGTTAAAATAATGTCTGGGACATGTTTTCCAGAAAAGAGATTAAAGTGGAGGGTCAAGGCAGACTCCCTTTTGCATACAACATCATTTCAACTTAGGATTCCAGGATGCTGATTTAGGACAATTCCACAGAGGAGGGAAGGAAGAGCAATTGGCATCTTGATGGCACAAGTTCCTGCATGTTTGATGGGCTGATCAAAGATATAAGTCCCATAATCAAAAAGTTTTTGGTTTCCAATAGCATAAATGAACTTTCCTAAACTAATGGAGATGGTTGAGGTGTGATTAGTGGGGACCCAATTCACAACTCTAATCCTGTGTAAAATAGCATATTTTACACTCAGTTTTCTGACAGGAAGTTTGTTTTTCATTGGCCACTCACTTACTTCATTGGCAGTAATGGCTCTACATACTTGATTGTCTGTAACTTCTAGCTCACAACAGACATCTTCATACCTATCTAGAAACTTGTTTATAATGGCAGGAGAAAATTCAACACACTTTCCTCTAACAGAAACCTTTCTATATTCCTTACTCTTATGGTCAGCACAATCAACAGGAATATTAACAATAAACTTAGAGTTTCATAGCAATTTGCAAACATGGTGACTGTTTTCATCAGTATAGCATAGGAGATCAGCTCCATGATTTCCTTACACTCCAAGGCACCAGGTCCAAGCTCTCTCTCCAGGGAAATCCTTCTTTGTTACACATACTTCAACTTTTCAGCATTCCCAACAGAGCGAAAGGAGATGTTGTCAAGTGGGGCATCAGGAACCCTAACAAACAATTTCTTAGTTGCAGACTTTTTTATAGGAGAGATGTCCTGGATATCTTGCTCGACATCATACTCAGAGTCATTCTCTTCAACTAGAACAACTTTCTTCTTACTCTTGGACCTTTTTACAGCATCCTCATCATCATCAGCAGAGGTAACAGGTATAGCTTTTCTTTTGCTAGAAGGAGGGACCACTTCACTTCATGCTTTTGGGGGTCCATACATGGTTTTCTTCTTGATAGTCTTAGGAGGGGGTGTGATGCTTTCATCTTTCACTATCCTGGACTTTAGCCTTCTAGCAATACCAGGTACAACATTAGTGATAAGCTCATTGTCATAGAGCTCTTCAACATTGATAACATCCACAACATTGTGACATTCTCCATCCTTGGAGGCAACAACATTTTCTTCTACATTTTGATCATCTTAATCAACATTTTCTTCTTCCATGTCTTTTAGGCTAGAGGTAGAAAGCGTCTCAAGTTTGTTATCAGCAACATCATTCTTGGTTGATTCAGCAACATCATTTTTGGATGATTCAGCAGCATCATTCTTAGGGTTACATCCTTTCTCAGCTAGAGGGGGCATGCGATCAAGGGGAGTAGAAATCCCAAGCACATCAAACTCTTCATTTAAAAATCTTTCCACAAGCCTTCTAATGCTTCTATCAACATTGACAACTTCTTCTTCAGTTCTATTGTCAGTAGCAGAAGAGGAGTTTCCTTTATCATCTTTTGATTTCTTGGCTTGTGATGATCTAGGTTTCTTGACCTTTTTATCAAGCAGAGGGATTTTAGATAGAGGAGTAACATCTAGTACTCTGTCAAGAGAAAGATTTTCATTTGTAGATTTTGAGGAAGATGATGTGTGATGTTGAGACTTCTTTGAAAAATTTCTGGCACGGAGATGAGGAATGGCAAGGGTTCTTCTTCTGTTGAAGAGAATGAAGAGTTTGTGAAAGTAGAGAGAGGAGAAGTAGTAGCGTGTGGGAGAGAATTTTAGGCAGTCTTGTAATGATTGCTTTCTAAACTTTATGTGTTGGAAACACAAATAATATAATATCACTTTAATGATATTCCCACACACTTTAAATTGCTACAAACCCTCATATAAACATATCCATAATTTTCCCCTTAAATTCTCAAATTGGTTAGCATCCAAGGCCTTTGTGAAGATGTCATCCAGTTGCAATTCAGTGGTTATATGTTCTAAGGCCATAATTTTTTCTTCAACAAGCTCTCTTATGAAGTGATGATGAATGTAAATATGCTTGGTCCTTCTATGTTGAATAGGATTCTTTGAAATATTTATGGCACTTAAATTGTCACAGAATAATGTCATGATATCTTGTTTGACATTGTATTCTGTTAACATTTGTTTCATCCAAACCAATTGAGAACAACTGCTTCCTGCAGCAATGTACTAAGCCTCAGTAGTGGATAGAGACACATAATTTTTCTTCTTGTTGAACCAAGATATGAGGTTATTTCCCAGAAAGAAGCATCCTCCTGATGTACTCTTTCTATCATCAGCACTCCCTGCCCAATCAGCATCACAAAAACCAGTTAAGGCAGAATTTGATCCATAAGAGTACAACATCCCATTGTCACTTGTCCCATTCACATATTTGAGAATCCTATTTACATGGTTGGCATGGCTAACTTTGGTATCAGACCAATATCTTGCATACACTCCTACAACAAAGGCAATGTCTGGTCTACTAGCAGTGAGATATAGAAGACTGCCTATCATGCTTCTGTATAGACTTTGATCTACACTCACTCCTTTTTCATCTTTAGTCAACTTAAGATGTGTGGGAGAAGAGGTTCTTTTGTGACTTGCATTCTCCATCTCAAACTTCTTTACTATATTCTTGGCATAATTGCTCTAAGATAAAAATATGGAGTCTTCCATTTGTTTAACTTGCAGGCCAAGAAAATAGGTTAGTTCACCAACTAGACTCATTTCAAATTCAGACTGCATCTGCTTGACAAAATGTTGAACCATCTCATTTGACATCCCACCAAATACAATATCATCAACATAGATTTGAGAAATCAAAATCTTCCCTTCTTCTTATTTGACAAAGAGAGTCCTGTCTATGCCACCTTTCCTATATCCATTTTCCCCAAGGAATACTGTCAGCCTCTCATACCAAGCTCTTGGAGCTTGCTTCAATCCATACAAAGATTTCTTCAGTTTATAGACATGTTTAGGAAAGCTTGGATCAACAAATCATTTTGGTTGCTCAACAAAAACTTCTTCATTCAGGTATCCATTCAAGAAGGCACTTTATACATCCATTTGAAACAATTTAAATTTCAAAATGCACGCAACTCCTAACAGAAGTCAGATTGATTCAAGTCTAGCCACATGAGCAAAGGTTTCATCAAAGTCCACTCCTTTAATTTGAGTGTACCCTTGAGAAACTAACCTTTCTTTATTTCTAGTGACCACCCCTTTTTCATCAAATTTATTCTTGTATACCCATATAGTGCCAATCACATTTGTCCCTTCAGGTCTTGGGACCAGATCCCAAACTTCATTCCTATTGAATTGTTCCAACTCCTCTTACATAGCATTAATCCAGAACTCATCAGTTAGGGCCTCTTTGACATTCTTAGGCTCAATTTTTTATACAAAGCAAGAGTTAGAAATTTGTTCTCTTGATTTGGTAGTAACTCCCTTGTTTGGATCTCCTATGATGAGCTCCTTAGGATGATCTTTTTGAGTTCTGATTGAAGGTCCTTTATTGAGCTGACTAGGTTGGGGATCTGCTTGAGGAGGATTAGAATCAATACTTGTGTCATTTGTTTCAGTTGGACTATCAGGAAAAGATATTCCAACATCTTCTGAGACATCTTCTTCAACATTCCATTCTCTATCATCAATAGTGACATTTATTGACTCCAACATTACTTTGGTTCTGGAGTTAAACGCTCTATATGCTCTACTATTTATAGAGTATCCCAGGAATATTCCTTCATCACTCTTGGGATCCATATTCCTTCTTTGTTTGTGATCAACTAAGATGTAACATTTACTTCCAAAAACATGAAAGTATTTTACACTTGGTTTTCTTCCCCTCCATATTTCATATAGAGTAGCTGAAGTGCCTTTCCTTAGAGTGACTTTGTTATGAATGTACCATGCAGTATTTTTTAGCTACAACCTAGAAATGGTAGGGAAGCTTCTTAGCATGAATCATGGCTCTGGAAGATTCTTGGAGAGTCTTATTCTTGCATTCTACAATCCCATTTTGTTGAGGCGTAATGGGAGAAGAGAATTCATGGCTGATTCCTTCAGAGGAGAAAAACTCAACAAATTTTTTGTTCTCAAATTCTTTTCCATGATCACTCCTGATTCTTATGACATGACTTTCCTTTTCCCTTTGAAGTTTTTGACAAATATCTTTGAATACTTCAAAAGTTTCTGATTTTTCTCGAATAAAGCTTATCCGTGTGTATCTAGAAAAGTCATCTACAACAACATAGGCATACTGCTTACCACCAAGACATTCACCTTGCATAAGACCCATCAAGTCCATGCGAAGAAGTTACAGTACTGTTGATGTAGTAAGATGTTGAATCTTTTGATGTGACATCTTATTCTGCTTTCTAATTTGACAGTCACCACATACCCTTCCTCCTTCTATCTTAAGCTTAAGAATCCCTCTCACTGCTTCTTCAGATATAGTTCTTTTCATACCTTTCAGATGCAAGTGCCCCAATTTTTGATTCCATAGTTTAACCTTATTCTCTTTGGCTGAAACACATGTTGAGGAGAGGTTTAACTCTTGAGGAACCCGTAGATAACAATTGTCTTTAGATTTGATTCCTTTCATGACAACTTCATTCTTTTCATTGCACACTAGACATTCTTCTTTAGAGAAGTTAACTTTGAATCCTTGATCACATAGTTGGCTTATACTTATTAGGTTAGATGTTAACCCTTTTACAAGTAACACATTATCAAGTTTAGGAACTCCTGAACAGTCAAGCATGCCAACACCTTTGATTTCTCCTTTTTATCCATCACCAAAAGTCACATAACTGGTGGAATGAGATTTGACATCCACCAACAGATTCTTGACACCTGTCATGTGTCTAGAACAACCACTGTCAAGGTACCATTCATCTTTGGTTGAAACTTTGAGAGAGGTGTGGGCAATGAGACTTCTAACATTGGACTTAGGAACCCATTGTTTCTTCATTTTGCTATTTTGGGGAATCTTATCATTTTTGGGAGGAGGTGAATTTTTACGATACCCATAAAGCTTGAAACAGAAGGGCCTTATATGTCCTAGCCTTCCATAGTGATGACATTTCCAGGGCTGGGGATTCTCTCTAGTGTTATTAAGCTTTTTCTTCCCATGATGTCCTTTCTTGACATGGGGTTTCCCAAGATGTCCTTTCTTATCATGATGTTTTCCCACATGTTGAGACATCTGATTCAACATCTTTGGTTTAGCATTGGCATGCGTGGAAATAGATGAAGGCTATTATGAGTTAGGTTCTTTTTTCTCATTGAAACCTAAACCACTTTTATCTTCTGTCACTCTTCCTGCTTGGAGAATTTCATCTAATGTGTCAGACCCATTATTCAGCATCTTGAGATATTTGACCATTCTATCAAGATTTGAATTTAGATAGGACACTTCACTTTCCAGATCAGAAATAGTTTTAAGGTGCTCTTCCTTTTCCTCCTTCAGCTGAGTTAAAAGGGCTTTATGTTTCCCCCCTTCAAGACATACTTCTGCACTTATGAGACATAATTCTTTGTATGAAGCAGCTAACTCATCAAAGGTTAGTTCCCCATCACTAGACTCTTTATCAGATACATATTTTCCTGTCAATGCTTTCACATATTTGGAAGATTCTTCAAGATCACTCTCTGAGTCCTCTTCAGACCAAGTAACAAATAGATTCTTCTTCTGTTTCTTTAGATATGTGGGACATTCAGCTTTGATGTGACCAAAGCCTTGACATTCATGACATTGTATTCCCTTCCCTTGAGAATTTTTTTTCTTCAGCCCTTTTTCTTCCCATGTCAGATGAGATGTTCTTGACATTTGACCTTTGGTTCCTGTCCATTCTTTTTATCACTTTATTAAATTTTCTTCCAAGCATAGCTAGGGCATTTGATATTCCACCATTTGAATCCAAATCACAGTCCTCTTCTTCATCTTCAGTATTGGATACAAAAGCCATGCTTTTGTTTTTCTTCTCATATCTTTCATTTATGCATCCCCTAAATGTTAAATCTCATTAATTGTTTGTAATTATTATGTTTTTAAATCGTTTCAAATTCTTAAACTGCTCATTAATTTAAAGATTCTTTTTAGCTATAAATACCCTTGAAAATCCCTGTTCTATTTTTTACTCTCTTTCTCAAACTTCAATCGCCTCTGCATTTTTGTGCAAATTCTAAAAATGTTCCTTTGGCTACACAACCATCATCCTTCATCCTACCCTCTGAAAACATCGTTGCCTTAAATGTATCACCCGCACCTTCTCCTCCTTCCTCACCTCAAACCACAATCATCATCTCTCTTGATGTCACAGCACCTTCATCACCAGCAATTCCCTCACCTTCATCACCAGAAGCCTCTTCACCTCTCTCTCTAGAACCAACCCTTAGTCCCTCCTCATAAGAACCTCCTGAACCCTCTATCCCATTTGACTTTCTTAGAACTACAGTTGATCTTGAATCACTATGTTACCTACAGATAAAATCCACCAAAAAGGCCATTCCCAAACCAAAACCTGATCAATCAGATGTTCCTGTATGTTGTCAGAATTTTTTAACAGAAATGGAAACGTGGATTGACCTGCTGAAGGCATACAGTTCCAGCAACCTGAATCCAACAACATGTGATTTTATATGGGAAGCATTCAGAAGAAAACTCAATGCTGAACCCTTAAATTTGCAAGATCTGTGCTATTCTCAAGTTCTTGAGAATTTCACCAAGTATCTGAATGCCTTCTTAATAGAAATGGTAAAGATCTGGGATCAAAAGTATCCACTACAGATTACTGGTGCTCCATTACCACCTGCTGACCCCATGGAGATATCAGAGGATGAATCTGAAGATGACGCTGAGTCTGAACAAAATCTTATGGACATGACTCTGTATCCCAACCTTCTGCTAACGCTGCCTCTAAGAAACTTCCTACTTTGCTGATTGATCCTGGCACCCTTCTCTCTAATGTTGTCAAGTCAGGCTCTGCTACTTATCCTCCAAAGGTTGTCTCCTCTGAAGCTGCATCAACTTCTGCTTCACCTTCGTTGTTGCTGGACACTCTGAATGCATTAAATAAGGACATTGAGGCCATCCATGAATGTTTAGATAAACAAGATGAAACCAATAAGGAAATCAGATCTTGGATGTTGAAACAAGAGGATTCCTCAAATGAAATCAAGAATCTTCTGCTTTCCCTTTGTGATACGGTGGCAGAACCGACTGTTATACTGGTTTGCATTTTGTATTCGCAAATGTCGCGGTAAGCAAGATTCGCCACCGACTTTTATTTTATCCAACTAAGGAAAAGGAAAAAGAACAGAAAAAACCTTTTTCGAGAATGTTTCTGAGTACGGGGGGTAGATTATAGAAAGGGAAGGTGTTAGCACCCTTTCTATCGGTGGTTTTCCATGGGCTCTTAGGTACTTGCTCATTTTGAAATTGCTTGTGTGTGTTTTGAAAAAGTATTGTTTACTTCGTGATAACCCTTGTATCGGTCCTCAAGAGTGTGACGAAGTTGTTTTGAAAACTGTTTTGAAAAAGTGTTTGTGTGAAAAGTTTTGTGCAAATTCTAACAATGTTCCTTTGGCTACACAACCATCATCCTTCATCCTACCCTCCGAAAACATCGTTGCCTTAAATGTATCACCCGCACCTTCTCCTCCTTCCTCACCTCAAACCACAATCATCATCTCTCCTGATGTCACAGCACCTTCATCACCAGCAATTCCCTCACCTTCATCACCAGAAGCCTCTTCACCTCTCTCTCTAGAACCAACCCTTAGTCCCTCCTCATCAGAACCTCTTGAACCCTCTATCCCATTTGACTTTCTTAGAACTGCAGTTGATCTTGAATCACTATGTTACCTACAGATAAAATCCACCAAAAAGGCCATTCCCAAACCAAAACTTGATCAATCAGATGTTCCTGTATGTTGTCAGAATTTTTTAACAGAAATGGAAACGTGGATTGACCTGCTGAAGGCATACAGTGCCAGCAACCTAAATCCAACAACATGTGATTTTATATGGGAAGCATTCAGAAGAAAACTCAATGCTGAACCCTTAAATTTGCAAGATCTGTGCTATTCTCAGGTTCTTGAGAATTTCACCAAGTATCTGAATGCCTTCTTAACAGAAATGGTAAACATCTGGGATCAAAAGTCTCCACTACAGATTACTGGTGCTCCATTACCACCTGCTGACCCCATGGAGATATCAGAGGATGAATCTGAAGATTACGCTGAGTCTGAACCAAATCCTATGGCCATGACTCTGTATCCCAACCTTCTGCTAACGCTGCCTCTGAGAAACTTCCTACTTTGCTGATTGATCCTGGCACCCTTCTCTCTAATGTTGTCAAGTCAGGCTCTGCTACTTCTCCTCCAAAGGTTGTCTCCTCTGAAGCTGCATCAACTTCTGCTTCACCTTCGTTGTTGTTGGACACTCTGAATGCATTAAATAAGGACATTGAGGCCATCCATGAATGTTTAGATAAACAAGATGAAACCAATAAGGAAATCAAATCTTGGATGTTGAAACAAGAGGATTCCTCAAATGAAATCAAGAATCTTCTGCTTTCCCTTTGTGATACGGTGGCAGAACCGACTGTTATACTGGTTTGCGTTTTGTATTCGCAAATATCGCGGTAAGCAAGAGTCGCCACCGACTTTTATTTTATCCAATTAAGGAAAAGGAAAAAGAATAGAAAAAACCTTTTTCGAGAATGTTTCTGAGTACGGGGGGTAGATTATAGAAAGGGAAGGTGTTAGTACCCTTTCTATCGGTGGTTTTCCATGGGCTCTTAGGTACTTGCTCATTTTGAAATTGCTTGTGTGTGTTTTAAAAAAGTATTGTTTACTTCGTGATAACCCTTGTATCGGTCCTCAAGAGTGTGACGAAGTTGTTTTGAAAACTGTTTTGAAAAAGTGTTTGTGTGAAAAGTTTTATTTGAGCAAGTACCTAGGAACTAATCTACCTACTCGAAAAATTATGTTCGTTTTCCTTTAGACAACGCTATCCTATTATTAAGGAATAGGTAGCATCGTCGTTGGAATTTTAAAAGGACGTTCGAAGGTACGAAATGGTCTCTGAAGGAAACAAGTAGAGATACCTTAGCATTTAGAAGGGACTATCGTCATAAGATCAATTCATAGGCAACTCGAGGGACAAGTAGGGACTATGATCTTTATGACGACTTTGAATCGTGGGTAATTGCTAAGGTATCCCTACATTCGAGGGACACGACCATTATTTCTAAGGTAACCGAGTAGAGTAAACCCTAGGAGTGAACATGTGCAAGTGTATTTTTTCAGTTAATTATCTTTGCACAATTAGGGTTTTCTACTATTTCAATTTCATTTATCTTTTGCATGCAAGCCTATTGTCCATACATCTAACAGTTAAATAGTTACGGAAATTACTGTGCGAGAAATTAGAGTCCTAACTATTACATGGCTTTGGGAAGATACATAATTATTTTGACTGAAAATAAAATGCGGAACCTAATTACTATTACAAACTCGGAGCAGTTACAAATAATGAAAAAGGAATATTAAAAGCGCGCGGCAAATTAAATGCGAGAAATAATTAGACGACCTAAAAATCTAAATTGAGGAAATATTTATGTTATTTTTAAGGAAAAAATTAGGTTAAGTATAAAATTAAACCCTAAATCTAATTATTTTGAATCATAATAAAAAGACATTAAATTACCCTAATTTAATTAAACTAATTAATTGAAAATATTTTTTTATGAAAAAAAGATTTTTGATGTTTTTTGGTGATTTTTAATTAAATGAAAAATAATAATTTTGGTGTTATTAAAAAAATATAATTAATAAATAAAAGAAAAAGAATTAAAAATAAAAAAAGAGTAAGAAATTGGGCCTGTCTAAGCCCCCAGGGGGTGTGTTTTGGAATTTTGTCCAGGCCCACTATAATGAGCCCAAACATGCGCCAGATCCTGTGCTGGCACACTTGGAAGGTGCACCATGGTCTTTACCGGATTGGAACTCTGGATCTGTAATGGCAACGATCCAGTGGCTGGATCAATAGGGTGCACGGTGGATGTTTTCTCATGAGTTGTATTGGATCTGCATTCAAATGGCCAGAAAATAGGAAAATGTTTGGACCTGGGATCGAACCCAGGTCCCGGGCTTCACATGTTACCACCCCTGCCATCTGCGCTGCGTGAGTTATTTGTTATGATAATAGAATATAATCATAATGTATCTAACAAGTGACTAGGCTGAGGAAAATAAAAACACGCCTGAACGTTCATACAGACCAATGGAATGGTGACGAGTCATCGTCTTCTTCCCTGTCCGTCGTCTTAGGTATCAAGTTTATACATACGGACAGAGCTCCATAGCAATAACCCCACAATCCTCTAAAATACACATAACGCGTGATAAATTAATTCCAATGACACAAATCAACTCGTCTTGATCTCACGAGTATCATGGCATCATTTTGTTGGCCTAATTTCACCTGTACAGAAAAGCCCAAAAATGGCTTCTCAAACCCTAGCCATGGCATACGTCAGTATATTCATCAAAACATCAATTAAACCATTCAAACAGGTTGCAAATACGCTAACAATCATATATGTATCATTCAAACATGCTTAAGATGTAAGAATAAACATAATCGATTTAAAAAAAAAGAAGCAAACTGTATGAGTGTTATGGGGTAATTCTGGGCATTTTGACACTTGCAATTGATTGTGTTAGCTCCAAGAGAGGTCCAGGAAGCAATTAGAAAGTTCAGCGCGCCTTGAATTGGTCTGTAAAAGAAGACCGTATAACACTTTTTGAACAAAATTTGAACTTTGTTTCTCTGTTTTCACGACTGCAAAACCTCCTTCCTTGCCTTGTTTTTGTTCACTATATGTAGCATGATGAATTAGGGTAACAAATTTGGATCCAATCTTGAGAATTGATGAAAAATAATTTGATCTTTAAACCATATTCTTTCATTCCAAACTTGACCAAATCATGCCTTTTTTGCCTTGATTCGATTTAGCTTGATTAGGCCAGCTCAAATAGATTTGATCTTCACCAAAATCAGATCATCAAAACAAATCTTTGATATTTTTGTTATTTATTTGATTTAATGTGATTTTTAATAAATAAAAATCTAAATAAAATAAATAAATAGAGAAAATAAGGTAAGGCTGTTGATTTAAGTCATGGATCATGTTGGAAGTGAGGTGCAAGCCTAAAAAGTTAGGCCCATTTGGAAAAAAAATGCATTTGTGAGCACATTTGACTTTTGGCAAATTTCCAAAAATGCTCAACTTTGACAATGCATAACTCTTCCAATTTTAACCCTAGAGAGGTATTCTTTGACTTTTTAGAAATCTTAGGATGTCCCCTAAATAACCCTTTTTGTCTCATCTCAATTGGGTCTTCCATGTTCATTTAAGAAGCTTTGACCCAAAAGGTGTTTTTGTTGACTTTTCAAAACGACATATAATGTAGAAATTCATATCTTTTTATGGGTGCCTTTTTTGAACTTGAGGACTGAAGTCGAGTTGTAGGAAATTGGATTCCCTTCAAAATGAGCCTTGGATAAGAAATTTCTGATAAAGTATGAGGAAGTTATGCTTGGTCAAAGTTTGGTTGACTTTTCCTAAGAAACCCTAATTTAGCAACTTTTGAGTGTTGATGAATTAGGAGTATTCCTTGGGGAATCATGATTAACCCTTGATAAAATGATGAATGTCACTTCAAAATGTTGGTGTTGACCAAAAATCTTGAAGTTTGACTATATGTGGGCCACAATTGACTTTTGACCTAATACAGTCGATTATTAAGCATCTGAGCAGTTGACTTAGCAAACTTCTTATGCAAGGCTTGAAATTTGACATGGGGGGTATTAAGAACATATTAGGACCATGAAAAGCATATTAAACATTTAGAGTTCACCCATCTTGATGATAATTGGAACCCTAATTGGAGTACAACAGCTGCCCCTGTTCAATCTTATTAAACCTGAGGATGTAGATTGGCCGGTCTGCCTTTCGTGATCTGAAGGTAGAAGATGATTGAACACTAGAGTGCCCAGAAATTTGCACTCGCATGAAGTAATACTGATTGGTGATGTCGGGAATGGGCTTACATATGTCATTTGTAAGTCGACAGAGAATCGTCGGAGATGCGATTAAAGATGCCATCCAAAAAAGATATCGGTTGCATAAGAGATTCCTTTGCGAGAACTCTTGTACTTGCCGTTGAGGAGGACTTCACCGGGGAATGTTGATTCATGTCCTGGAAAATAGAGTATAGGAGCTTCAACTGTCCATTACTCTACTGGGGAATTAACTCCTGATTGAGGAAGTGGAAGTAAACTGCATATCTGGTCAGGGTCCAGGCTGCACAGCGACTTACTGGGGAATTATGAAATCGACTGTGTCTGGTCGAGTCTAGGTCTTACAATGTTGTAAACGGTTGTTTGGAAATAAAAGAGAAGGAACCTGGTGTGTAGGGTTACTTCGAGGTGAAAGCATGGATAGTAGGGCTGCGAGAAGGAACCTGGATAGTAGGGTTACTTCGAAATAAGAGCCTGGATAGTAGGGCTATGAGAAGGAACCTGGGTCGTAGCGTTACTTCGAAATAAGATCCTGGAAAGTAGGGTTATGAGAAGGAACCTGGGTCGTAGGGTTACTTCGAAATAAGAGTCTGGATAATAGGGCTATGAGAAGGAAGTTGGGTCGTAGGGTTTCTTCGAAATGAGAGCCTGGATAGTAGTACTATGAGAAGGAACCTGGGTCACAGGGTTACTTCAAAATGAGAGCATGGATATTAGGGCTATGAGAAGGAACCAAGGTCGTAGAGTTACTTCAAAATGAGAGCCTGGATAGTAGGGCTATGAGAAGGAACCCGGGTTGTAGGGTTACTTCAAAATGAGAGCCTGGATAGTAGGGCTATGAGAAGGAACCTGGGTCGTAGGGTTACTTCGAAATGAGAGCCTGGAGAGTAGGGCTATGAGAAGGAACCTGGGTCGTAGGGTTACTTTGAAATGAGATCCTGGATAGTAGGGCTATGAGAAGGAACCTAGGTCATAGGGTTAGTTCAAAATGAGAGCCTGGATAGTAGGGCTATGAGAAGGAACCTGGGTGGTAGGGTTACTTCGAAATGAGAGCCTAGATAGTAGGGTTACTTCAAAATGAGAGCCTCGATAGTAGGGCTATGAGAAGGAACCTGGGTCATAGGGTTACTTCGAAATGAGAGCCTGGATAGTAGGGCTATGTGAAGGAACTTGGGTCGTAGGGTTACTTCAAAATGAGAGCATGGATAGTAGGGTTATAATAAGGAACTTGGGTCATAGGGTTACTTAGAAATGAGAGCCTGGATAGTAGGGTTATGAGAAGGAATATGGGTCGTAGGGTTACTTTGAAATGAGAGCCTGGATAGTAGGGCTATGAGAAGGAACCTGGGTCGTAGGGTTACTTCGAAATGAGAGCCTGGATAGTAGGGCTATGAAAAGGAACCTGGGTCGTAGGGTTACTTTAAAATGAGAGCCTGGATAGTAGGGCTATGAGAAGGAACCTGGGCCATAGGGTTACCTCGAAATGAGAGCCTGGATAATAGGGCTATGAGAAGGAACCTGGGTCGTAGGGTTACTTTGAAATCAGAGCCTGGATAGTAGGGCTAAGAAAAGGAACCTGGGTCGTAGGGTTACTTCAAAATGAGAGCCTTGATAGTAGGGCTATGAGAAGGAACCTGGGTCACAGGGTTACTTCAAAATGAGAGCCTGGATAGTAGGGCTATGAGAAGGAACCTGGGTCATATGGTTACTTCGAAATGAGAGCCTGGATAGTAGGGCTATGAGAAGGAACCTGGGTCATAGGGTTACTTCGAAATGAGAGCCTGGATAGTATGGCTATGAGAAGGAACCTGGGTCGTAGGGTTACTTCAAAATGAGAGCCTGGATAGTAGGGCTATGAGAAGAAACCTGGGTCGTAGGGTTACTTCAAAATGAGAGCCTGGATAGTAGGGCTATGAGAAGGAACCTGGGTCATAGGGTTACTTCAAAATGAGATCCTGGATAGTAGGGCTATAAGAAGGAACCTGGGCCGCAGGGTTACTTCGAAATGAGAGCCTGGATAGTAGGCTATTAGAAGGAACCTTGGTCGTAGGGTTACTTCAAAATGAGAGCCTGGATAGTAGGGCTATGAGAAGGAACCTGGGTCGTAGGGTTACTTCAAAATGAGAGCCTGGATAACAGGTCTATGAGAAGGAACTTGGGTCGTAGGGTTAATTTAAAATGAGAGCCTGGATAGTAGGGCTATGAGAAGGAACCTAGGTCATAGGGTTAGTTCAAAATGAGAGCCTGGATAGTAGGGCTATGAGAAGGAACCTGGGTGGTAGGGTTACTTCGAAATAAGAGCCTAGATAGTAGGGTTACTTCAAAATGAGAGCCTCGATAGTAGGGCTATGAGAAGGAACCTGGGTCATAGGGTTACTTCGAAATGAGAGCCTGGATAGTAGGGCTATGTGAAGGAACTTGGGTCGTAGGGTTACTTCAAAATGAGAGCATGGATAGTAGGGTTATAATAAGGAACTTGGGTCATAGGGTTACTTAGAAATGAGAGCCTGGATAGTAGGGTTATGAGAAGGAATATGGGTCGTAGGGTTACTTTGAAATGAGAGCCTGGATAGTAGGGCTATGAAAAGGAACCTGGGTCGTAGGGTTACTTCGAAATGAGAGCCTGGAGTGTAGGGCTATGAAAAGGAACCTGGGTCGTAGGGTTACTTTAAAATGAGAGCCTGGATAGTAGGGCTATGAGAAGGAACCTGGGCCATAGGGTTACCTCGAAATGAGAGCCTGGATAATAGGGCTATGAGAAGGAACCTGGGTCGTAGGGTTACTTTGAAATCAGAGCCTGGATAGTAGGGCTAAGAGAAGGAACCTGGGTCGTAGGGTTACTTCAAAATGAGAGCCTTGATAGTAGGGCTATAAGAAGGAACCTGGGTCACAGGGTTACTTCAAAATGAGATCCTGGATAGTAGGGCTATGAGAAGGAACCTGGGTCATATGGTTACTTCGAAATGAGAGCCTGGATAGTAGGGCTATGAGAAGGAACCTGGGTCATAGGGTTACTTCGAAATGAGAGCCTGGATAGTATGGCTATGAGAAGGAACCTGGGTCGTAGGGTTACTTCAAAATGAGAGCCTGGATAGTAGGGCTATGAGAAGGAACCTGGGTCGTAGGGTTACTTCAAAATGAGAGCCTGGATAACAGGTCTATGAGAAGGAACTTGGGTCGTAGGGTTAATTCAAAATGAGAGCCTGGATAGTAGGGCTATGAGAAGGAACATGGGTCATAGAGTTACTTCGAAATAAGAGCCTGGATAGTAGGGCTATGAGAAGGAACCTGGGTCGTAGGGTTACTTTGAAATGAGAGCCTGTATAGTAGGGCTATGAGAAGGAACCTGGGTCGTAGGGTTACTTCAAAATGAGAGCCTGGATAACAGGTCTATGAGAAGGAACTTGGTTCGTAGGGTTAATTCAAAATGAGAGCCTGGATAGTAGGGCTATGAGAAGGAACATGGGTCATAGAGTTACTTCGAAATAAGAGCCTGGATAGTAGGGCTATGAGAAGGAACCTGGGTCGTAGGGTTACTTTGAAATGAGAGCCTGTATAGTAGGGCTATGAGAAGGAACCTAGGTCGTAGGGTTACTTCATTTGATCATGTAGATTAGCTGACCCGTTTGATTTCGGGAACTGATTTTCCATAAGTTGTCTGCAGATGTGACCTATATAACTGCTGGAATTGCCGAAGATAAGCGTCTTTCCTAAAAAGATAACAGGGTTAATTATATGCGATGTATGAAACGCATGACGAGATGATGTTCTCAAAATAAATGAGATCATGCTGTATATGACATATATGCGCATGTACATGAAATGCTATCGGAATATGTCCGGGTCTGGGAAAATAAATCCCTGACTGCTGCTGGAGATTTATGAATATTCTATCAGGAAGAGATTCTGTTTGAGAATAAATTCTGTGGGGAATAAACTTAGAAAGTGAATTTCTGTAAATGAAGTAGTGAGCCCTGTCGGGGATTGAGCTTCTGCATCCAGAGGAATAAACTCTGCTTGGGGGATGAATTTTACTGACCCGCCCGTGATCATGAAATTCGGCTGAGGGATACAATTGTCAGGTTTCTGAATGATCCTGGCTGGGAAGATTAGTTCTTGTTTCGGGATAGCCGTTATCAATGCTTTTGAATACTCTTAGGGAGTGTATATACTTATGATTATGCTCCAAAGCTGGCTCTATCCCGGTAGTTGCTGGGCAAAGTAATTGTCGGTTTGTCACTTCTTGTTCTTTGCCCCTGTTTCTGGAATTACGAGTAATTGTCTTTTTGTTTCTTATGTAAACATTTATGAGAAGCAATCATATTCAAATGCACATTTCAAGAATAAATCATTGGACGTTTTTTGCAAAACAAAATAGGAAAAGAAAAAACTCAAAGTTTCTTGTGAAAATTATTTTATATTGATTTTGAAGTTGGCCCGTAATAGGCGTTTTCGTACAAGGAGCCTGACGTTCTAGTAAGAGAACACCGGCGTAAAAATAGAAGTTATACAAATTTGCGTAAAAGAAAACAGTTATGTGAAACAATCCCATTGAGTTCCAACTCCGCTATTGCCCTTATGTCTTCAAGCGTCTCATCAGTTTGTTGTTTGTCCGAAGTTGATTAGGTTGATCGATGTCATTCGACCTTGATAATTGATACCGAAGTCTGGTCGCAAAGTGATCCAATGGGACATAGTGATACGCTTTACATCCCTAACTTTTTCCTGGACTGCCCTTTCGGGTTTTCAGTCCACCGGGATACCCTTTCTTGCCCAAGCCGCCTTTTCAAGTTTTCGGCTTACCGGGTGTACAGATTTTTTCATTTTCATCCCTTATTTTTGCCCGAACCATTTTGGTTTGCTGGGAAGCCCTTATTTTTGCCTAGGCCAGTCAACCTAGCGGGTCTTTTGATTAGGCATAGTATCTTTTCACTATGTCTACATTGAGCGGGTGAGGAAGGTCGTCACCATCCATGGTTGTTAGAATCATAGCTCCACCAGAGAAAATGTTCTTAACCATAAATGGCCCTCCGTATGTGGGGGTCCATTTTCCCCTGGGATCACCTTGTGGCAGTATGATGCGCTTGATTAGCAGATCCCCGACTTGATATTCTTGACGCCTGGTTTTCTTGTTAAAAGCCTTGATCATTCGCTTTTGATATGTCTAACCATGACAGATAGCAATAAGTCTCTTCTCATCGATTAGATTTAGCTGATCAAGCCGAGTTTGGATCCAGTTGTCTTCGTTCAAATCCGCATCCGTCATAATCCTAAGGGAAGGTATCTAGACTTCGATGGGTAGGACTGCCTCCATACCATATACCATAGAGTAGGGTGTTTCCCCTATCGACGTTCATGCCGAGGTACGGTATCCATGAAGATCAAATGGTAACATCTCATGCCAGTCTTTGTATGTCACTGTGATCTTCTGTACAATTTTCTTGATGTTCTTGTTAGCCGCTTCGACAACACCATTCATCTTCAGCCGGTAGGGAGAAGAGTTATGATGCTCTATCTTTAACTGTTTACAGAGCTCGGTGATCATTGTGTTATTGAGATTCGTACCATTGTCAATAATAATTCTCTCTGGCACACCATAACGACATATCATATTAAGTCGGATAAACTGCACCACGACGTTCTTGGTTACTGTAGCAAAAGAGGCCGCCTCAACCCACTTCGTGAGGTAATCAATGGCTACTAGGATGAAGCGATGCCCATTGGAAGCAGTAGGCCTGATTTCTCCGATCATGTCGATGCCCCACATTGAAAAGGGCCACGGAGCTGTCAAGACGTTTAAGGGGACCGGAGGCACATGCACCTTATCAGCGTAGATTTGGCACTTATAACAAGTTCGAGAGTGCTGATAACAGTTATCTTCCATAGTGGACCAGTATTATCCTGCCCGTAGGATCTTCTTAGCCACGGTATGTCCACTGGAATGGGTTCTGAAGGTACCTTCATGTAGATCTGTCATAATCCTCTCTGCTTCGCTCTTGTCTACACACCGCAGTAAGGTAGAGTCATGGTTGCGCTTGTAGAGGATTCCATTACCGAGGAAGAGTTTCGCAGCGAACCTCCTCAGAAACTTCTTATTGTTGACAGATGCCCCTTCGGGATACTCTTGAGCCTCGAGGTACCTTTTGACTTCATGAAACCAGGGTTTGTCTGCCACTTCTTCAGTATCAATTTCACAGCAGTGTGTTGGTTCATCCAACCTCTCAATGGTGATTTTGGGAGCTTCGTTGTCCCACCTGACTTTGAACATAGAAGACATGGTAGCAAGCGCGTACGCTAACTGGTTCTCCTCTCGCCGGAAATATTCAAAAGTTACCTCCTCAAAGTGTGGGAGCAATGTCAACATGTACTCTTTGTATGGGATGAGATTCAGGTGTTTCGTATCCCATTCGCCTTTGATCTGACTTATTACCAAGGCTGAATCCCTGAAAACATCCAAGAACTTGATGCTGAGGTCAATAGCGGCCTTGAGACCCATGATACAAGCTTTATACTCTCCCATGTTGTTAATTCAGTTGAAACATAGTCGGACAATGAAAGGAGTATGACAACCCTCAGGAGATATGATTATTGCACCAATGCCGTTACTGAGTGCGTTCGAAGCTCCTCCAAAAACCATGGTCTATCGGGATCCCTCTTCGGGTCCTTCATCCAGTCTAGGTTCTTCATAGTCAGTCACCAGCATAATATTCTCATCTGAGAACTCAAAAATCATGGACTGGTAGTCATCCACGGCCTGATGTGCCAAATGATCAGCCAATACACTCCCCTTAATTGCTTTATGGGTTGTATATTGTATATCATACTCAGTTAAGATCATCTTCCATCTTGCTATTCTTCCGGAGAGAGCTGGTTTATCGAAGATGTATTTAATCAGATCCATCTTAGATATCAACAAAGTAGTATGGGTCAGCATGTACTGTCTTATTTAGCGAGCAACCCATTCCAAAGCGTAACAAGTTTTCTCGAGCAGTGAGTATCTTGTCTCACAGTCGGTAAACTTTTTGCTAAGGTAGTATATTGCGTGCTCTTTTCGACCAGACCCGTCATGCTTCCCCAACACACACCCCATTGAATTGTCTAGCACTTTTAAGTACAATATCAAAGGTCTTCCTTCAACTGAAGGCATCAGAAATGGCGGTTCTTGAAGGTATTCTTTGATTCTTTCAAAAGCGGTATGGCATTCATCATTCCACTTTACCACTTGATATTTCTTCAAAAGCTTGAAGATGGGCTCACAAGTAGCCGTCAGATGTGAAATGAACCTGGAAATATAATTCAAGCGTCCCAAGAAACCTCTAACCTCCTTCTCTATACGGGGAGTCGACATCTCTTGTATGGATTTTACCTTTGTAGTATCTACTTGGATGCCTTTGTCGCTGACAATGAAACCCAAAAGTTTACCAGACCTTACCCCTAAGGTGCACTTATTCGGATTCAACCTCAGCTTATATATCTTCAACCTGTTAAATTTTTTTTGTAGATGATTAAGGTGCTCTTCCTTAGTTTGAGACATGGCTATCATGTCATCAACATAAACTTTGATCTCGTGATGAATCATATCGTGGAACAAAGCGACCATGGCGTGCTGATAAGTTGCCCCAGCATTCTTCAACCCGAAAGGCATCACCTTGTAACAGAAGGTTCCCCACTGTGTGACGAAGGTTGTATTCTCCATGTCTTCAGGAGCCATCTTGATCTGGTTGTATCCAGAGAAACCATCCATGAAGGAGAAGATTTTGTGTTGCGTGGTGTTGTCAACAAGAACGTCAATGTGAGGAAGTGGGAAGTCATCCTCGGGGCTTTCCCTATTCAGATCTCTATAATCCACGCACATCCGTTCCTTACCATCTTTCTTAGGTACCGGAACGACGTTAGCAACCCACTGTGGATAGGAGGTGACAGTTAAGAACCCTGCATCCATGACTTCCGCCTTGATCTTTTCTGACATTTCAGGGCGCATACGACGTACCTTCTGCTTAACCGGAGGACAATCCTATTTGGTCGGTAGATGATGAACCACAATATCAGTGTCTAAACCCGGCATGTCTTCATATGACCATGCGAAGATCTCAACATAGTCGTGCAACATTTGTATCAATCGCTGTTTGATCTTAACTTCTAGATTTCCATCGATCTTGACTTCTTTTATATCTATCTCCGTGCCCATGTTTATCGTCTCAACCGGCTCTTCATGAGGCTGTATAGCCCTTTCTTCCTGCTATAATAGTCTAGCAAGTTCTCCAAGCACCTCAAAGTCATCCTCACCTTCGTCTTCGGCTTGGTTGATCGGATTTTTGAAGTCATAACGAACAGTAGCAGAGTTGTTATCAATGGGATCCATAGTGGATATGGATCTGCAGTATGATAGGTGAGTGTGTGTAAGAGCATAGTTGTTTTGATAAAGTGAAAACAAAAAAGAAAAACAAAGAGCGCAAAATTTGTATGCAAGGAACATCCAATGTTTTATTGATGATATATGAAATGACACATAAAAGCCCTCACAAACAAAACCCATTTGCCTCGGGTAAGACACAAGGCTGTAGAGTTTAAATTATTTATTACAAATTCAGAAAGCAAGTAAGACAATTACTGCGAAATAAAAGAAACTGGTATAAAGTCCATAGCCATCCAGTTACTCGGTCCACCGTTGGTAGTTAGGTAGATCCAGCTGTCAATGTCTGAATCTTCCTCGATGTCTTCAATGGCATTAATTCCCCAATTATTGATGCGTAGGGGAGGGAGGTCCTCCAGCCCGAGTGCATCGAACAACCCTTTGAGCTCTTGAAGTAAAGCCCAGACCAAACTTGTCAGTTTTATGAGTAAAATCAGGGAGATGTCCCCAGTTGGTACACCCACCTTATTCAACCACTGCTCTAGCGTCTTTGAGGGAAGCCATCTTCAGAGGAGATTTGTTGGTAGTAGTTTAAGCTGATGCCAAGATCTGGGGAACCTCTTCAAAGTTATGGCAAGGAGTCTCTATGAATTCCCCGTCCATCTCTACATACCTGAAGGAATTGAGGTGGCTCACCATATACTCCTCCTCACCACGCACAGTGACAATCTTCCCTTTTACTGGATACTTCGGCATTTGGTGCAGTGTAGAAGTAACTGCCCCAGCTTCATGGATCCAAGGACGACCCAACAAACAAGAGTACGACGGCCGGATGTCCATTACATAGAAAGTGGACTCAAAAGTCTGGGAACCTACTTTGACGGGGATGTCCACTTCCCCATGCACCATTCTCTTCGACCCATCAAAATCCCTCACCATAATGTTACTAGGCTTTACGGTCAATCCCTTACAATCCAACCGATCCAATGCCTTCTTAGGCATAACATTCAGCGAAGACCCAATATTTACCAGCACATGAGCCATAGTGGTGCCCCTGCATTCAATCAAGACATGTAGAGCATCATTATGCTTCCTTCCTTTCAATGTCAGGTCTCCATCTGAAAAACCCAGCCCATTGTCAACAGTCAGGCTGGCCACACAATCCTTGAATTAATCAACCGATGTCTCCTGCGGCACATGCGCAGTCTTGAGGAATGCGATCAAAGCCTTTGCATGGGCTTCAGAGCATAACATCAGAGATAACATGGATATCTTTGAAGGGGTCTGCCAGAGCTGCTCGACAACATTGTAGTCACTTTTTTTTATTATTTTCAGTATTTCCTCTATCTCTTTCTTAGAGGCTTCCACGACAATTTTTTTAGGTGCCTCTGTCCGGACAGGCTCACTTATAACTTCTTTGCCGCGGGTACCATATGACTCACCGGCAGGGGTAATAATTAGAGTAAGAACATGAGCAATAGTCGATGTGCTAGCAGGAACAGCAGACGGAATGACAATAGGCCTATTGACAGTCTTCGGGGAAATCTCAAGAGAGAAAACCCTTCCACTTCGGGTAACCTTGCTGCTCCCGACAATGTTACTAATATCAGAATCAACCTCTTCATTTTTTAGATCTTGTTTGATGACAAGATAGTACACATCGGCACCATAATGCCAGGGGACAACTTTGTCCAAGGCATACGGGACAGGACCAGGAACAATGATTATTAGCGGAGCGACTCTTGAAATAGATGTAATCCTAACAGGTCTTCTCGAGGAGACCTTGGAAGGATTGGCGGAAATGGTTATAATAGCAACATCTTCAGATGGAACAACATGAATCAAGGTTTTCTCGAACAAAATTTCTTTGTTGTCCATCAGGCGTTGAACCCCTGACTTCAACAAATGGCAACCAGAAGGCAGAAATGAACACATGTCGCAACCTTTACCACAACCCAAAAATAAACCGACTGACAACAAATTCTTCTTAACCGTCATAAGAGGAGTAGAAACTTCATCCACCAAGGTCAAAAACAAGTTGGTATCAACAACATTAACTATGCGACCGTGCTTAGGCATGAGAGCAGTTATGACATTGGGATTTTCCGGAGCATCGAACTCAATTTCCTTGGCTTTGATCATATCCTGTACCTTATTTCTTAGAGCCCGACAGTCGTTGGTATCGTGGCCAGGACTCTCAGAATGATAGGCACACCGAGCATTTGGATTATATCGGGGAGATGTGGTGTTCGGATTCTTGGGAGCCTCTTTCAAGGTCGCAAAGTTGGATCTCAGCAGATGGGGTAGAACTTCAACCAACGTCATATTGATCCAAGTAAACTGCGGTTGTGGTCTTTCCACCCTTTGTTGATTGTTGCGTTGTGGAGCAGTCGCAGGCCTAGGTATCATTACGACACTTACTGTCTGATGATGTCCTGCTCTGTTTTGGCCTCTCGGGCCATAGATGACACTGGCTTCTTTCTTACCAGCAAAAGGCTTCTTTACCGAACTCGAAGAGGCATCCTTCTGTATCTTGCCTCTCTGAATCCCAGCTTATACTCTCTCTCTAGTTAGGATCAGCTCGGTGAAACCAGCTGACGAGCTGCCGATCAAATGATTAAAGAATGGACCAGATAGCGTCCCCAGAACATATCAACCAACTCCCTATCAGACAACGGGGATTGAAATCTTCCAGCTAAGTCTCTCCACTTATGGGTATAGTCTTTAAAGCCTTCACTTGCACCCATGGACATACTCTGGATTTGAGTACGAGTAGGAGCAAGGCCGGCGTTGTATTGATACTGCTTATAAAAAGCAGCAGCCAGATCTTCCCAATTTCGGACATTGGCTCTCTCCAGTTGGTAGAACCATTCAAGATGAGTCCCTGACAGACTGTCTTGAAATAAGTGAACCCACAAATTTATATCGGCGGTGTGGGGCAGGATCTTTCTGACGTAAGAGCGGAGATAGAGTTTTAGGCAAGACACCCCATTATCTTTGCAAAAATTGGAGCCTTGAACTTCTGCGGGATGACCACTCCCGACACCAATCCCAATTCTTCAAAATCCAACCCGGATATCCTCTAGATTTCCATAGCACTCAGACGATCTTCCAACTGATTGTATCTTTCCTAGGTAGGAGGATACTGCTCATCATTGTAGTCGGTATCATTGTCAGAAAGTTCAGGACTTGGGTCCTTCTCCCTTGTCTCTTCTTCTTGATTCCCCCCTTCCTTGGATGAAGAGGTCAGATCAACTTGCTGCTTCAACGGCCCCCTAAAGCTTCTTCCCATATTCAGAATACCAGCAGTCTTCTTCTTTTTCTTTTTCTCCTTCAGGACGAGGGCTTTCAGATCCTCCTGCCCTTTTTCCAGATTTATGAACATCTGCTGGAACTGGGAATTTTGTGCCTGATGATCCTTGATGCGTTGTTCGGAAGACTTTCTGCTGAAATAAACAGCGAAGAAGATGAGAACCTGTTCATGCAATGCTATGAATGGGATGCGTATGCCATGATTTCAAGGACTTTGGGAAATTTAAATTTGCGAACAAAAATGAAACAAAGATTTTATTAGTAGAATTCGAAGTTCAATTGCCTTTTAGGCGTTACAATTAAAAATAATTATAAAAACTAGAAAAAAAATCAAAATTCCCATGGATGCTTCCTCTTCGTGTCGAGATAGACATTAAGTCCTCTTTCCTCATGGAGCTGCTTTGTGAGCTCTAAAACCTTCCCCTCTTGGGCATATAATTGGTCCCTGTAAGTATCCCACTATTTCTTCAACTGAATCAAAGATCTTCGTAATTCTCCAAGATCAGTGGGCATATCAAGATGGAGAATCATGTAAGGAATACCCCCCTTCAGTAGTGGGTTCCACGATCATTGGCAGAACGACCATATAGGGCATCATAAGTTTCTGGGCACGAGCTCGTACCCATTGGAGATAAGGTTCCATAGGAATGGAAGCCTTTGGCCCCAAAGCCTTGGCGCCAGATCTGTTTACCATGCTCCAAGCTCGTATGAACCTCTGGCGATACCCTTGAACATCATCCTCATAGTTAAATACAATGCCCTCGATAAGTAACTCATGGGGACCATCCCTTCGAGCGTAAATAAATTGTCGCAGAGCTAAACAAGGATTGTAGGTTATGCCCCCTCTGATGCCAAGTAATGGGACATTAGGGTACTCCCCACAGTGGTCAAAAATAGAAGTGTCTCCCATAGCTCGTGAACACTAAAGAATATCCGTGTGAGCGAGTGACATTATCCTTTGCGACCAACCCAAACCTTCTTCATTCTTCAGTACGGACTTAGAGAGGTGAGAAATAAACCACCTCGACAGCAATGGCATGCAACACATAAGAACCCCTCTTCTCTTCATGGTACGAGTATGGAGAGCGTGCAAGATATCTCCGAGCAAGGTAGGCATAGGGTTGCGAGAAAGGAGGATCTTGATAGCATTAACATCTATGAATAAGTCTGGATTAGGGAATAGTACTAACCCATAGATTAGAAGGGCCAAGACCTCCTCAAAAACCTGAAAATCCATATCATCCCAAAACAGTTGGGCCTTGTCTATCAGGAACTTGGATAGAAAACCCTTGACTCCGCTTCTTGTTTCCCAATTGGATACCACGTCGGCCTGTTTCAGATGTAAGGCTGAGGCAATGACTTCTGGCTTAGGAACTTCTTCCAGACCTGTGAAAGGCAACTGTTTAAGAATGGGTATATACAATAATTGAGAGAATTCTTCCATGGTAGGAACCAAATAATAGTCTGGAAAGGTGAAGCAATGGTGCTTGGGATCAAAGAACTGAAAGAGTACACTCATCATCTTTTCATCAAAGTTTGAAGTAACCAGGTTGAGAAGTTGACCATGTCTCTTAGTGAATGCAGAAGCTTCAGGAACCCTTGATACTAGCTCTTTAAGTTGGGGAGGTATTCTCACAAAGCTGATTTAGATAGTGTTTCTACGAGCGGAAGCCATGATCTGCAAACAGAACAAAGATAAATTCCCTTGGTCCTTGAAATGGTTTGTGTAATAAGAATGAATGCTATGTTATGATGCATGATGTCATGTTCAAACAGAATAAATCACATATAAGAAAAACACACAATATACCTTAGATTCAAAGGCTTGCATGAGGTTAAAGGTAAGTACCCTCTTGAAGTTTAGTTGGTTTCAAACCTGTCTTAGAAAAGTAACCCGGTTCTAAAGATTCTCAACATCACTGATCATCCTTTATCAGGCATTGCTTCAGCTCAAGCAATCTTTTCTTACGGCCGAAATATCCTGAAAGTCTGATCTCAATGAGTGTAGCATCGAGTATCAACCAATCCTCAGCTTTATACCAAGGCCGGCTATCTCACTACTTTCTAATGGCCAATTTTGTTCAACTTAGGTTCTAAGGTCCGTTAGTGCTTCATGACACCACGTGGCGGCCCCGTATTCTCCTCGTTTCCACATGAAAGATACCAGTACCAACCAAAGTGTCACACCAACACAACCATCGCTTAAACCATATCGGTCTACGCCGTATAGTCTCCACGATCTATTGTTGTTTACCTAAAAAGTTCCCAAGATCTGGGTGTAGGATCTTTAACAATGCCCAAGCAAAACACTTTAAGAATAAAGCAGACAAAACAAACAAGAAAGCAATTTAAAAATGACCTAGATCCTAAGGTATACCCCACTTATTCAAGTCCCCAGCAGAGTCTCCAGTTCTGTGATACGGTGGAAGAACCGACTATTATACTGGTTTGCGTTTTGTATTCGCAAATGTCACGGTAAGCAAGAGTCGCCACTGACTTTTATTTTATCCAACTAAGGAAAAGGAAAAAGAACAGAAAAAACCTTTTTCTAGAATGTTTCTGAGTACAGGGGGCAGATTATAGAATGGGAAGGTGTTAGCACCCTTTATATCTGTGGTTTTCCACGGGCTCTTAGGTACTTTCTCATTTTGAAATTGCTTGTGTGTGTTTTGAAAAGTTTTGTTTAATTCGTGATAACCCTTGTATCGGTCCTCAAGAGTGTGACAAAGTTCTTTTGAAAACTGTTTTAAAAAAGTGTTTGTGTGAAATTTTTTGTTTGAGCAAGTACCTAGGAACTAATCTACCTACTCAAAAAAGTCAGTTCGTTTTCCTTTAGACAGCACTATCTATTATTAAGGAATAGTTAGCACTGTCGTTGGAATTTTAAAAGGACGTTCGAAGGGACGAAATGGTCTCTGAAGGCAACAAGTAGAGATACCTTAGCATTTCGAAGGGACTATCGTCATAAGATCAATTCATAGGCAACTCGAGGGACAAGTAGGGACTATGATCTTGATGACGACTTTGAATCTTGGGTCATTGCTAAGGTATCCCTACATTTGAGGGACACGACCATTATTTCCGAGGCAACCGAGTGGAGTAAACCCTAGGAGTGAACATGTGCAAGTGTATTTTTTCAGTTAATTATCTTTGCACAATTAGGGTTTTCTACTGTTTCAATTTCATTTATCTTTTGCATGCAAGCCTATTGTCCATACATCTAACAGTTAAATAGTTGCAGAAATTAAAGTGCGATAAATTAGAGTCCTAACTATTACATGGCTTTGGGCAGATACATAATTATTTTGACTGAAAATAAAATGCGGAACCTAATTACTATTACAAACTCGGAGCAGTTACAAATAATGAAAAAGGAAAATTAAAAGCGTGCGGCAAATTAAATGCGAGAAATAATTAGACGACCTAAAAATCTAAATTGAGGAAATATTTATGTTATTTTTAAGGAAAAAATTAGGTTAAGTATAAAATTAAACCCTAAATCTAATTATTTTGAATCATAATAAAAAGACATAAAATTACCCTAATTTAATTAAAAATATTTTTTTATGAAAAAAAGATTTTTGATGTTTTTTGGTGATTTTTAATTAAATGAAAAAAAATAATTATGGTGTTATTAAAAAAATATAATTAATAAATAAAAGAAAAAGAATTAAAAATAAAAAAAAGAGTAAGAAATCGGGCCTGTCTAAGCACCCAGGTGGGTATGTTTTGGAATTTTGTCCAGGCCCACTATACTGAGCCCAAACATGTGCCAGATCCTGTGCTGGCATGCTTGGAAGGTGTACCATGGTCTTTAATGGATTGGAACGTTGGATCTGTAATGGCAACAATCCAGGGGCTGGATCAATAGGGCGCACGATGGACGTTTGCTCATGAGTTGTATTGGATCTGCATTCAAATGGTTAGAAAATAGGAAAATGTTTGGACCTGGGATCGAACCCAGGTCCCGGGCTTCACATGTTACCACCCCTGCCATCTGCGCTGCGTGAGTTATTTGTTATGATAATAGAATATAATCATAATGTATTAAACAAGTGACTAGGCTGAGGAAAATAAAAAAAAAACGCACGAACGTTCAAACGGACCAATGGAATGGTGACGAGTCATCATCTTCTTCCCTGTCTGTCGTCTTAGGTATCAAGTTTATACCAACGGACAGAGCTCCATAGCTATAACCTTGCAATCCTCCAAAATACACACAACAACTGATAAATTAATTCCAAAGACACCAATCAACTCGTCTTCATCTCACGAGTATCATGGCATCATTTTGTTGGCCTAATTTCACCTGTACAGAAAAGCCCCAAAATAGCTTCTCAAACCCTAGCCATGGCAATCGTCATTATATTCATCAAAACATCAATTAAACCATTCAAACAGGTTACAAATACGCTAACAATCATAGATGTGTTATTCAAGCATGCTAAAGATGCAAGAATTAACGTAATCGATTTAAAAAAAAGAAGCAAATCGTATGAGTGTTGTGGGGTGATTCTAGGTGTTTTGACACTTGCAATTGATTGTGTTAGCTCCAAGAGAGGTCCAGGAAGCGATTAGAAATTTCAACACACCTTGAATTGGTCTGTGGAAGAAGATCCGTCTCACACTTTTTGTTCACTATATGTAGCATGATGAATTAGGGTAACAAATTTGGATCCAATCATGAGAATTGATGAAAAATGTTTTATCTTTAAACCATATTCTTTCTTTCCAAACTTGACCAAATCATGCCTTTTTTGCCTTGATTCGATTTAGCTTGATTAGGCCAGCTCAAATATATTTGTTCTTCATCAAAATCAGATCATCAAAATAAATCTTTGATATTTTTGTTATTTATTTGATTTAATGTGATTTTTAATAAATAAAAATCAAAATAAAATAAATAAATAGAGAAAATAAGGATGGCTGTTGATTTAAGTCGTGGATCATGTTCGAAGTGAGGTGCAAGCCTCAAAAGTTAGGCCCATTTGGCAAAAAATGCATTTGTGAGCACATTTGACTTTTGGCAATTTTCCAAGAATGGTCAACTTTGACAATGCATAACTCTTCCAATTTTAACCCTAGAGAGGTATTCTTGGACTTCTTAGAAAGCTTAGGATGTCCCCTAAACAAACATTTTAGTCTCATCTCAATTGGGTCTTCCATGTTCATGTAAGAAAGTTTGACCCAAAAGGTGTTTTTGTTGACTTTTCAAAAGGACCTATAATGTAGAAATTCATATCTTTTTATGGGTGCCTTTTTTGAACTTGAGGGCTGAAGATGAGTTGTAGGAAATTGGATTCCCTTAAAAATGAGCCTTGGATGAGAAATTTCTGATAAAGTATGAGGAAGTTATGCTTGGTCAAAGTTTGGTTGACTTTTCCTAAGAAACCCTAATTTAGCAACTTTTGAGTTTTGATGAATTAGGAGAATTCCTTGGGGAATCATGATCAACCCTTGATAAAATAATGAATGTCACTTCAAAATGTTGGTGTTGTCCAAAAATCTTGAAGTTTGACTGTATGTGGGCCACATTTGACTTTTGACCTGATATAGTCGATTCTCAAGCATCTGAGCAGTTGACTGAGCAAACTTCTTGTGCAAGGCTTGAAGTTTGACATGAGGGGTCTTAAGAACATATTAGGACCATGGAAAGGATATGATATCTTTAGATTTCACCCATCTTGATGAGAATGGGAACCCTAATTGGAGGTTCATTACTTTAGGAGGGAGTTTGTCTGGTGAACTCTTGGGCATCTTTGAGCAAGTTGAGTATCTCAATGAACATATATTGAGTAAAATGAGAGGGAAAATTTTGGGGTACAACACCCTTGTTTCTCGTCGCTCTTAGATTTTATTTCTCTCTTTTTTTGTGGTTTTTGTTTTGTAACTCTGTTTTCTTTTGAATCCTCAATATATGACAATTTTGAATTTCTTTATTTTTTACTTTTTGATTATGACAAAAAGGGGGAGAAAATAAGATTTTGATTTGATCCATGAAAACAGATATGGGACTAAGTCTCAAACATTTTTAACGAAATACAAAGTTTCTTTTCTGTTTAAGAGATATGCAGGAACTCAAGAAACTTTGAAAGACTAAGCTCTGAACATCATCATAAAAAGAATTGCTAAAGAAACTCTGAAAGAAAAAAGTCTAAAAGCCATGAAGAACAAATCTAAGGAAGTTTCCCTTATGCTTTTAAACTCTTTAATTATTCTCTATCTCAGAAGAAGAAATATCAATCTCAGGGGGAGATTATCTATCTCAGGGGGAGTCCTCATACTTTCACAAAATTTCTTAATCAAAATCTGAATTGTTTTGTCATCATCAAAAAGGGGGAGATTGTTAGAACAAAGTTTGGTTCTAATCATATATTAGAGTTTTGATGATAACAATAAAATAAATTTTGTGATATTTATTTTATACTATGACTTGTATGTTCTCTAAGTTCAGATGATGTTCTGACTTATGCATCTTAGAAAGAAACAACATTCTACACAAATATAAAGCAAACTCGGAAGGAAGCACTCCAAAGCAAACTTGGATGAAAAGAAATCCTTAGCAACCTCTGGTTAAGCTAGCTGAAGCAAAGATATGATAGAAGGACGCTGAAAGCAACATCTGATAAATGCAATATTAATGCAAACTCTAATGAACACATATTGAAGAATACTCTGATAGAAGAAAAGATCAAGTAAACTCTGAAATGGAAATGCTCCAAGCAAACACTTCAACTTCCAAAGACAAGCTCTGACAATACCGTTAGTTATTAAATGCTAAGACGGCTAACACACTCAAATGTACTACGTGCACGAGCATTGGAAACGTAAAGACCGAGCCTACACGCATCATTGCAAACACGCTTCATTAAATGCATGCACTCTCATCAAGGCATTAATAGTCAAGAATTGGAAGCTATATATAGAAGACCTTTTGTTTCAAAGAAAGGTTACTGACTCATGTGAAATATACTTACGCTCACTATTTTCATACTTGTAAACTAATAATGTATAGTGGGTAGATCTTAAGTATTGGGAAACAATCTTAGTTATAAATCACAGTTGTCATAAAGCTTTTTAGAAGCAAATCTGTTTCACTACTATTAAGAGATAATTTTGTAAGTGTTCCTTGAGAGGCCAGTTGGGTCATATTTCTCAAGAGGGCTAGTACTAGTTTGAGTCTTAGAGGTGTTAGTCACTTGCAGTTGGCTTGTGCATAATATTGTTAGTCACACCAGTTTGGTTGTGCATTTGTAATCAGTTTGATTATAGTGGATTAAGTCCTCGTTGAGAGAGGCGAAATCACCTTGTCGGGTGAACTGGAGTAGTTTGAGTTTCAAACGAACCAGGATAAAATTACAAGTGTCCTTCCAAAAGTATTGCGCAAGAAAAAGAAAAAACTTATTAACCCCCCCCCCCCCCCCCCCCCCCTCTAAGTGTTTTCTCACCATTCAGATGTCAGATGAGATGTTCCTGACTTTTGGTCTTCTTCTGTCTATTCTTTTTAGAATTCTATTGAATTTCTTTCCAAGTAATACAATGGTATTTGACATACCTTCATTAGTATCCAGATCAGCTTGACCTTCTTTATCTTCAGAATTGGATACAAAAGATATGCTTTTGTTCTTATTAGCCAATTCAAAAGTTTTAAGTGACCCAATAAGTTCATCAACCCTCGTGTTGCTGATGTTATGAGATTCTTCTATGTTTATCAACTTCATATCAAATTTCCTAGGTAAGGACCTAAGAATCTTTCTAACAAGCTTTTATTTTGACATCTTTTCTCCCAAGGAACTAGATGTAATTTCTATTTCAAGAACCTTCATATGATATTATTGGATTGTCTCATCATCATTTATCTTCATATTTTCAAATTTAGAGGTGATAAGTTGAAGTCTTGACATTTTCATTTTAGATGTACCTTCATAAGTTGCCTTGAGAATTTCCTAAGCATCCTTGGCAACAGTTCATGTTCTAATCAACCTAAAAACATTCTTGTGCACTCCATTGAATAGATAATTCAAAGAATTGGATTTCCCAATAGTTAATTTATCATCCTCATAAGACCAATCTTCCTATGGCTTCAAAGACACATTCCCATCCTTGTCCTTCTCAACAAGATTATCCCATCCTTTCAAAAACAGCCTTCTCAGCTTTGCTATCCATTGATTTCAGAAAGGCCACCATTCTAACCTTCCACCAGTCATAATTTGTACCATCTATCAGAGGTGGTCTATTTTTGTATCCTCCTTCCTTGTTTATAGTACCAGAAATAATCCTCCCTAGAGCTCACTCAATAGATAAAACAAGTTGTCAGATCTAATGCCAATTGAAATTCTGGCACTTTAAAATAGATATCAAGACTGATATCCTAACACCAACAGAATATCAAGACAATTTTTATAAAAATTTTATGATAGAAAAATACTTTCTAAAACTAAAGATTGTGCAGAAAATAAATTTTAGAAAAATAAACAACACAATAAATTGTTAACCCAGTTCGATGCAATGTCACCTAATATGGGGCTACCAAGCCAAGAAGGAAATTCACTATGATAGTATTAGTTCAAAGCTAAAATATCCCTAGTTTACAACTTATAACCTAATCCCTACCTTGTGCAACTTCCACCTAGACACCTTTAGATATGAGACCCCCCCTCTCACTTCCAATCACCTCAGTGATACCTACAACCATAAACTTTGTGACTAGGCCAAAAGAACCAAATAAAAGATTACACTTCAAATACAATACTTAACTCTTTTGCTTAAAATCTCATGAGTTAGAATAATACTTAGTTTTGCTTAAAATCTTCAACTAAGAACAATCAGTCAACCTCAATGTATTAGAAGATGCATGAGTAACGTACAAAAAACACAAACATAAAGAACTTTAAAGACTCCAAAAATCCAAAACCCTTATGTTGCACCCACGATGTTCTTGTTGTGAATGCTTTCTATTTTAGGTTTATCAAGTCCTTACTTATAGACTCTTGCAGTATGGGCTTGGACTCTTCAATCAAATCTAATTTTTACTTTTTAAATCAACTGCAAGATCTTCACACAAAAATAGGAACAAATATTCAAAGTTTCCTAAAAAGTCTCAAAGATCATTTTTATGAAATCAAATCATATCTGCATATATTCCAAAAATAACCTTGATTAGTTGTGCATGTATGAGTACCAGAATCTTTTAGAATCTCATATTTTTCAATCAAATCTTCAAGGAAAAATAACAGCAACTCTTGTTATACAATAGACAATGATGTAACGACATATGGCTCAATATCTATCTGAAACACATAACAACAATACTTGTCATGACAAATGATCAATATGTTGTGACATCTTGTTCAACATCAGATAAGAACCATGTTTTAGCAAAATTACTGCCAATCTTAAAACCATGGATCTAACAATTTGTTTTCCTTCTTTAATCTATGTTATTAAATAGTCAAAATAATGATATTATTACTAGTGTGGATGATCTTGATGTTGACCATAGTATGTTGAATTTTAATTATAAATTGTTTGTTGGGAAACATGATGCTGACATTACAATATCTCCTATTGCATCATATTGATAAAATTGTGTTAATTCTCTATTTTAATATTTGGCAATAATTTTGGTAAAACCAATTTCGAAGCAACATGTTATATGAGATGTTCGAAACTTGCAGGGAGAACGTGTTGGACACGATGTCCTATCCAAGCCATCTAACATCTCGTCTGTCACAATTGTGATATCTTGGATTTATCATCTTACTAACAAATCCTGAATATTTTGTGAATATTAGGATATTTTATGTGTCGTCCAAGACTATAGAGTCAAGAGATTCCATATGCATTTAGAATATTAATTTGTTTCATTAAATGTTGAGACATTTTAGGAAACAAATCATTGAAGCCTTATCTTCAGCAGAAGTTTCTGTTGATTTTCTGCTACAGAACAATTGTGTTTTTGAAGTCCATATCCAGTCCATTGAAGGTTATAAAAAGAAGGCTTCGACCCTAGTACAAGTGTGGAACTTACAATGTATTTTTACTAGGGTCTGTGTGTTAATTGTGAGCCTCTCTATTATTATATTGAAAAAAGAGTAGGATTGTGTTTTTGAGTTGTAGGCTCCGTCAATCATTCATAAGCTTTTAAGCATTCGATGGTTGTGTTTCTTTGAAGTGTGTCTTCTAAGTAATTCTTTTGAATTTTTTTTCTTGTCACTGTTTGTGATTGGTAGGGATTTGATAAGGGTCTCATACCTAGGTGAGTCTTAGGTGTAAGTTAAGAAAGGGTAGTGATTAAGTGAGTAGATTGTAAACGAAGTGAAAGTTTGTTGTGGGTCTACAAATTGATATTATCTAGTTGACTTCGTGCCTGGCTTGGTAGGTCCTGAGTAGGTGTTGTTGTACACCAAACTAGGTTGACAATTTTGTGTGTTCTTTACCTTTCTTCACTATTTTAAAATGTTATATATGTTCATTGTGTTTAAGTCAGATTATAGTGTCTCGACATCCTTTAGGACATATGCGATCTGAATACTAGAATTTCAATTGGTATCAAAGTAGGCATCTTGCTCTGACTGGGTGAGATTCAGGGAAGTTACTTTCTGATAAAATGAACAAAGGAGAAGGATTTGTGTACATACCGAACATTCTTGATGGGACCAATTATGATGATTAGAAAGCTCGTATAACGGCTTTCATCAAGTCTTTGGATATAAAGGCTTGGAAATCTGTGGTCAAGGGATGGGATCCACCAAAGGTTGTAGGTGAGGATGGAAAGATTACTGATGTTGTGAAGGATGAGGAAGACTGGAGTGATGAAGATGAAAAGTCATCAGAGGGAAACTTTAAAGACTTGAACACTTTGATTAATGGAGTGGATAAAAATATCTTTAGATTGATAAGCAATTGCACTGTTGCTAAAGAAGCTTGGGAGATATTGAAAACTACTCATGAAGGAACCTCTAAAGTTAAGATGTCTAGGCTCCAAATCCTTACCACCAAGTTTGAGAACTTAATAATGAAGGAGGAAGAGGGTATTCATTACTTTCACATGAATATTATTGAGATAGCCATACCTCAAGTTCCCTAGGGGAGAAGATGTCAGAAGCTAAGTTGGTGAGAAAAATTCTCAGATCTCTTCCAAAGAGGTTTGACATGAAGGTGATTGATATTGAATAAGCCCAGGACATAAGTAACATGAAGGATGATGAGCTTATGGGATCCCTACAAACCTTTAAGTTAGTGATCAGTGAGAAATTTGAAAAGAAGAAGAGAACTTACTTTATCTCCAATACTGATGACCTAGAAGGCGAGTGTGACTTGGATACAGATGAAGGAATATCTAATTCTCTTATGTTACTTTGAAGATAATTCAACAAAGTGATGAAGAATATGGAATGGATGTCAAGATCAAATGTCAAGAACAAGTCATTAGACATCAACAACAATCAGGACTTTGGTAGAAGGCCCATGACTGGAGAAGAGACTAACCAAGGCAAAGGAGTTCAATGTCATGAATGTAAAGGTTTTGGACATATACGAGCTAAATGTCCAACTTATCTCAAGAAGTAGAAAAGAAGTTTATCTTCATCTTGGTCTGAACAAGACTCTGAGATTGATCTTAAAGAAGAAGCTACCAAACAGGTCACCACCTTGACTGGTATCTATGACTCTGATGAAGGCTCAAATTATGAAGAACTGACCTTTGAAGATCTTGCTTCTTCTTACAAGAAGTTATGTATCAAAAGTGAATAGGCATGTCATCTAGGAAAAAAGCAAAAGAAAATTGTGGCTCAACTACAATCTGAAAAAGTGGAGCACGTGTCTATCATGTCTTGCCTAAAGGCTGAAGAAATAGAGCACTTGTCCACTATCTCTAGCTTGGAAGGTGAAGTTATATTGTTCAAATATCAACTTGACAACATGACTAAATCTGCGAAAATGCTTAACAACAATTCTGATGTGCTGGATGAGATTTTTCAATCTGGAAGAAATGCTGGAAATGTCAGAGGAATTGGCTTCAATAACCAGGCTGTGAAGAATAAAGAAAAGAAGTCTAAAGTTATGTTTGTTAAAGAAAAGGGGAAGCAGGAACAAAAGATGTCAAATCAAATGTTTCAACATCAGCAAAAAAATCAGAGTAACTACTCAGAGTGTAAGTCTCCAAGATGGAGATATCATCACTGTGGAAGGTTTGGTCACATAAAACCCTATTGCTATTGTTGTACCCCAAAATTTGCCCTCCCATATTCTTCAAGAATTGCAAAAAGCATGCTTCAAAATTCCCCAAGGGTTGCACAGTTCAAGGGCCTCCTAACAGTCAAAAAACTAGGGTTTTGGTTCTGACAAAGAAAATGAAGTTTCCAAGGGTCCAATCAAGTCCCACATGCCTACAAACATGGTCAAGCATCCTCATGCCAAGTTTCAAGACTTACAGCACAAAATTGCACAGTCAAAACCCTAATTGCACTATAGTCAACTGTAGGGGTAAAATGGTCATTTGACAGTCAAAAGTTCAAATTTTTGGTCAACATCTCATTTTGAAGCCACAAACATCATTTGATCAATGCTTGATCATGATTCTCAAAGCTTGGCTCAAAAAGTCTCAAGATGCAAAAGTTTCCATATTTGGACAGTTGAAAAAGTCAACTGTAACTTGACCAAGGCATAACTTCCACATGGATTATCAGAAAAATTCCATCCAAAGCTCATTTTGAAGAGAAATACATTTCCTACAACTCCTCTTCACACTTAAAGTCCAAGAAATTCTCTCACAAAAATTTATCAATTTCAACATTATAGGTCATTTTCAAAAGTCAACAAAAAGGGACTTTAAGTCAAAGGACATAACTTTAGATTGGTAAATAAAAATGACATGGTGCCAAAGGCATTGGTTAGAGGACTTCAAGACCTTTCCAAAATGTCCAAGAACATGAGCAAAGCTTAAAAATTGAGCAAGATATGCCTTGTGGAAGTTGGGAAATGTTTGGGTATTTTGAAAAGTCAACTTTGCTTCAAATGTCTTAAAATTGCTAATGGGCCTCTTTTCCTTCCAAGATTCATCATCCAAAACATGTGCACGACCATTTGGCCCAAAGGGAAGTTATTCATCATTTTTTATTTTATTTATTTGAATTTTTAATTGCTAAAATTCATTTAATTAATTAAAATATGTGGAAAATACTAAACCAAACTTTTTAAATCTTTTTATGCATGGAATAAGCTCAAGATTTCGTGCATGATCAGATATAGAAAGAATCATGGTAATTGGACATGATCGGAATCAAATTTGCATGAAAAAGATTGGAAAATATATGCCATGAAAATCAAATATCTCTTCATCAATGCAAAGGTTCTTTGGATCAATTTTTCAACCCTAATCATTCCAATACTTATACTCATGCAAACCCTAGTGATCAGAACCTCTGAGCTGCGCAAGAACCCCATAATCAAGTTGGCATTTTTTCAAGAAAACTCAAATACTGAAAACCACCTTCCAGTGCGATTCAAGGCCAAATAATCATTCTATTGTGTTCCTGAAGCTTCAAGGAAGGGGTCTGAATCAAAATCATAAGCTCTAACACCAAGAAACGGTAGAAGCATGTCCCACTTTTCAGAAATATATTCATAATTGCATATTGAATTACATGCATTTTTCATGTGTTTTCTTTACTGATTTACACTAATCTAAGCATTCTAAAGCTAACCAGATGATTTAATTGAGTTTTTATGCATCGTATGAAGAATCACCATGGAAGGTGGTTAGGGTTCTTCAAGTTTGAAATTAGGCGTTTATGAATGCTGTAAAATTAGAACACCTCGATACCATGGTCAAAATCAAGACATTCAGACGAACTCAATGATGGGGTCGCGCCCAATTTATGAAGCAAGATGGCCTAATCGCTATTCTTGAAAAAGGCCTATTTTGGGGGGGTTTAAAACCCCCGCTAACTCCTTTTATATTTCAGGAAAATACAAACGAGGAAGAAGACGGTGATGTGTAAGGCAATGATTGGAGTATTTGAATTGCGCGCTAAAATTTCCCACTAACTCTTGTTTTATCTTATATTAATTATTGGTCATATAACATACAAAGTGCATCAACAGCACAGCTGGAAAGGAACGTGAATTGGTGACTTCTGGGACCTGGGTTCGAGCCCCAGGTCCCCCTTCTTATTCCATGTTATTTTTCTAACCATGCTTCTGTGTAGTTTCAATACAAGCGCCTATCATATGCCCCTAACCCAGGTGTGCCACATGGCCACTGAAGACAATCTGAAGGCCCAGATCTTAAGAACATAATAGGCCTCAGTCAATGCACTCACACGCTAGCATGAAAAGTCAACAAGGCCAAAGATCAATGGGCCAAAAATGCTGGACTTTACCTCCAATTTGGGGGCAGAACCCCCCATGGTTTGCTTTCTTATTCTTTTTCCATATTTTTTCTATTTTATTTATTTTGTTTAATTTTTATTTAAATCTTTAAATTAATTTATTTTCATAAAATATAAAAACAATACAAAAATCAGAAAAAGACAAAAATCAAAATATATTTTATTTAACTAATATTTTTGTAAATAAATCTCATTAATTTAATTTAGCTTTTTAAATTTAGGTTTAATTCAAATATTTTTCATGATAAATTAAAAAAGTGTAGAATTAGGGTTTCAAACATTTTTCATTCTTTTCCTTTTTCTCTCACCATAAATAATTATTTAATATTATTTTTTATAAATCAAATTGCATTAATTAATTAGGTTTAATTTTAGGTAATTTTCATATTTTCTTAATAAATTAAAAAATAGCTAGAATTAGGTTTAAATTTCATTTAATTCACATAAAAAATCATAAATACAAAAAACCTCAAAAATAATTTCTTTTTCGTTTTAATTTCATTAATTTAATAATATAATTTGATTTCATTAAAAAGGGTCCAACGCCCTCGCTTTCAATTTTAATTCAATTCGCGCATTTATTTCTTTTCTTTATAATTATTCATGTAATTCTCCCAAAGCCGTGTAAATTAAACATTTATCTTTCTCGCACCTTATTTTATTTTTTTGTCAAATCGGGTCCTGGATTAAATTTGGCGATGTGGACCCGCGCCTTTGTAATAGTTTAGGAACTTTATATTTCTCGCACTTTTTTAACTGCTAATAAAATGCATGCAAGAATGAATGACAAAATAAAAACAAAAGCGTAGATCACCCATGACATGAACAAGACAAAATAAATGAAAACGACACACAAATCACACACCACCCCTAGGGTACGCTTCACTGTTGCCTTGCCTCTCGAAAGGTGATCGTCGAGTAGAGGATGTCTTAGTAAGTCCTCATGATCCGGGAACCTGGCATGAGGGTAGCTTCTAAGGTATCTTCCCATTGCTCTGGTGATCACCATGTCCCGAACCTCGAATTGACCCGAACACCTCCAACGGTGGTGCTACCTACCTCTCAATGGTGGGATGGCACTACTTTAAAGGACATCTACACAGACGAATTCCTTAGGGTAGGTAGACGACTCTAGATACTTGCTCTAATTTCAAAAACAAATCAAAAATACTTTTCACACCGACACCTTTTCAAAAAGCTTTCGAAAGAAATTTTTCAAACACTCTTGAGGACCGATACAAGAGTCGAACTGAAATTTTCAAAGAAACCTTTTAAAACCCACAGTTGAAAAGAAAACAAACCATTTTTGAAAACACAAGTGAGCAAGTATCTAAGAGCCCATGGATAACCATGGATAGAAAGGGTGCTAACACCTTCCCTTTCTATAATCTACCTCCCGGACCGAGAGCAATCTCTTTAAGGAATTTTTCTGTGCTTTTGTCCTTTCCATTTGGAGAAAATAAAAGACGGTGGCGACTCTTGCTTCCGCGACATCTCGCGAACCAGCGTTAAACAGTCAGTTCCAGATCCACCGATCACAGAACTGGCGACTCTGCTGGGGACATTATAAAAGTGAGGTGTACCTTAGGATAGCTCAGACTTATGTTTTCCATTGTTGTGTTTGTTTGCTTTATTATTGTGGGCTGTATCGGAGTTACATAGATCCTAACCCGGATCTGGGGATACCCTGTTAGGTAGCATAAGCTGTGAGGGACCTGTCCGGCGTAGACCGACATGGGTGAAGCAGTGGCTACGTTGGTGTGGTGCCTTGGTCTGTACCGATATCCCTTGTGTCGCAACGAGGAGAATATGGGTCTTCTGAGGAGTCATTAAGCACCAACCGACCTTAGAACCTTAAATAACCCAACTTGGCCAATAGAACAGTAGCAGTATGCTACGCCCATTGAGGCTAAACTCTCGCGATGGTTCTGGCTGCAAGAAAAGATTGCGATGCTGGAGTTATGACCGATTGAGGGTAGTCAATGATATTGGGACCCTTAGAACCCGGTTACTTCTGATAGGACAGGTTTTGAGCCCACCAACTTCAAGAGGGTAGCATCCCAAACTTCATGCTGGCCTAAACTCTAAGGGCTCTCTGTGTGACTTGTGTGCCTTCATACTTGAACTACTTGCATACTTGTTATCTGACACTTGAGTTTCTTGCAGGTTTTGTTTACAGTCCTTAATCTGGACTCATAACAGGGTTTACCTACATTACTCCATACATAGGATAACATCATACCATCGCATACATCCTAACCCATTTCAAGGATCTCAAGGGTCTGTGATGCAGGTCATGATGAATTAAACTGTCCAGCAAGGGGCAAAGGGGATTTATTTTCCTCCAGCCAAAACATGATAACTCGAGTCAGGGGCTATGACCCACTTGACATGGTGAGCTTTGACACTTGAAGAAAGTTCCCCGAGCCAAAGTTGTCAGGGGCTATGACCCACTGGATATGGTGAGCCTTTGACCCTTTGAAGAAGGATTCTCAATAACATGAAGTTCCTTCAATCAAGCCACCGGATTCAAGCTCTAACAATTTTCTTGTTTACCCCGCGAGGTCCTTGAAAACATTACATGCATATCATACACATCATTGCATAGCAGGTATCCTTGTTGCAGGTCACTTACCCTTCTCGCTGTTTATTTCAGCAATGGCTTCCCAACAAGATAACCAGAACCTTCTGGCTCAAGAGACTCGGTTCGGGGAAATCCTCTTGAATTTATCCAAGGGGCAGGAGGAGTTGAGAGCACTTCTCATGGGGACTTTGGTCAAGAACAGTGCTAAGGATGAACGGCTGAAACATCTGCAAGCCGAGATGGGTACAATGAAAGCCCAGATGCTGGGGCAGGTGACTATCATCCAAGACTTAGCTCAAAGACAAGATGAGCTCGGGGTTCTCGTCAACCAACTGCTTCGGGGTAACCAACTGGGGCAAACATCTAAGATTGAAGGGCCAGTCATCATTCAACCACCTTTGAAACAAGGAGATAAGGGGAGAGCTCCTCAAAGGGCTTCAGGGTTACAAACTCAGCATCAACCTCACCAGCTCCAATTAGACAAGCCCAGGAGGCAGTTCACCCAGCTCAACATGTCGCTGTTTCAAGCTATACAGCGTCGTTGAGATTGAACCTGATCACATTAAGGGCTCATCCCCGGAACCCCAACACAGCATCTCCTGTCTATGATCCCAATAAAAGGTGTGCCTACCACTCTGCCAGTTCAGGACATGATACAAATGAGTGTTGGGCTCTGAAGAACAAGATCCAGGACCTGATTGATGAAGGAGCACTGGAGTTCACCCAAGATGGTCAGGCTGAGTTTTTCTATCATCCCTCCAAGGCTCACCATTTGAAGTGACAAGCCCTGAGATGAAAAGACTTTTGTTCATTCGAATGTTCAAGTTGTGTTGTTCTTTGATTGTTTAAACATTTATTCATGTTAAACATTGTTATTCCATTAATGCATCGCTTATGTCTATTTTGAATCAATATATTCGCATTCGCTACATGCAAATTATTTTCATATTTTTTTTTCTGATGTCAACTCTTCATTAATAATTCTAAGCCTCTTGAGGGAGGATGACGAAAATGATACCGCAATCTACAGTATGCTTTTGAACAGACCCCGCTGATGAGGTACATGCATTGTTTCAATCCCTAAACACTGGAGTTATAAGGAAGATAATCCCTCGTCAACCCCTCTGAGCCAAAGAAGTAGGAGTTTTTCTTTTCAAAAATTAAAACCCTTAATCATAACCTGGGGCAGGGTAGTTCTCTCAGTTGATCCAAGTGCATAACAAACGGCACAAAGAGGTCCTTACAAAACAAAAAAAGACAGTGATGGTTCCGAATGATCATAAAGATAGGCAGTCATCATTTCTCAAAATAAAAGCCCAATAAGTCAAAACCTATGAAGGAGACTTACTAAAACTGGGGCATCCCGCTGACTATCATCACAAAAGAAACAGTTCAGGCAAAAAACAGGGATAACAAAATCAAAATCAAAAAGAAAGAGGTCATACAAAACCTCAATAACAAAAAGGAATGACTGGCTATTCAGAATAAATCATCAATATCTGAACCACCATTGGAACGTCAGAGCAAAGACTCAAACAAGGTCTAACGTATGATCAACTGAGTTTAGGTTTGGAGAACATCACGAAGAGCGGGTGGGTACAAATAAAATTTGAGCCTTTATCCTTTGTTTCTTAAACCGTGAACAAGGCCACGTTATAACCCTCAAAAGTCCTAGCTGAAGCATGGGTTAGTTCGAAAGCATACTGTTACGAAAGGTATCCTGACTCCTTAAGGCTTACGGTAAATACGGAGTCGACATCACGTTTTACAAACATTCACTTGTTTTATGAAAAAGAATGCATTTTCAAAATCTTCAAGACAGACATAAGCTTTGCATTTTTGACATAACTTTGTTTACATATGACTTTTTGTTTAAACAGTAGGAAAATTCGCACGATGAATACCTAGTGAACAAAAGCACTTCCAATCAAGGGGCATGGCCTGATCATTGCCCATCATCTGGGGCAGTTAAGTCAAGATTCGGAGAATCTCTCAAGGGCCAAATAACCAGGGGCAAATCTCCACCTGAGTCACTTGGGGCATTGGACATGAATTCCAGCGACGAATCTTGCATGATCAGACATCTTCTGGTAGCATGGCAACACAACGCTATCAACAGGGGCACCTCCCTACCCTCCGAGAGCATGGACATAGTCGAAAAGATACTACGCAAAATCAAAGACCCGCTAGGTTGACACACCTAGGCAAAAATAAGGGCTTCCCGGCGAACCAAAAGGGTTCGGGCAAAAATAAGGGATGAAAAGAAAAAAAACATGTACACCCGGCAAGTCGAAAATCTGAAAAGGCGGCTTGGGCAAAAATGGGTATCCCGGTGGACTGAAAACCCAAAAGGGCGGTCCAGGCAAAAGTTAGGGATCAAAGTGTACAACTATGTCCTGTCATCTTGTCACCTGCCTACCAGATGGAGGTTTGTCCATCAACAATTATCAGCACCTCACAGGTCTTCCTCTCCCATCTCAGAAACAGGGGCAGTAATGAGTCGTCCAAACGGTCTAATGATTCTGTCCATCAAGGTACCAAGGTAAGTTCAGCCGAAGAACATAACCAGTATACCTTAATTCCCCAGGAGAGTCCAATCCAGTCTCCCCCAAGAGAGTCCAATCTAATTCCCAAGGAAAGTTGGAATCCATCTCCCCAAGCAGTAAGCTTATCCCCAGTAGATTCTGGAAGCTTATCCCTCGCAGAGCACGAACGCGTCTCCCGGCTTTATTCAATGAGTTATTTCCCTACCAGGATATAACTGGGTTATCCTCAGCCAAAAGCCACGGAAAGATCGTCCTCGACGAAGTCTTCTTATCCCCAGCGAAGTTACCATCAACATTTCAGCAAAGTATCTCTCTCCCCACAGAGTATTGCTCCCCAGCAAGATCGTTAGAGTACTTTTCTCCCTGCAGGGTAATCCATTCGCCAAGTTCATTCCCCAACGGAGTTATCTTCTCCTACCGGTATTCTTGCGACTATCACCCCCAGCGGAGGCAAAGATCTAATTCTTCAATATCAGCCCAGGAGTGACTTCCCGACACCCGTCAAGGATTTACTTTCCTAGACGACAAACATACATTCATAAACATCGCACTTCCATACATTATAGCATGCATATACACATCATATCTTACAAATCTCATTTATGTTGAGAACATCATTGCTTGATCCATATCATGCATTGCATATGACTGACCTTTACCTTTCAGGAAAGATCCAGTTAAGTTCTCAGCTATATTTCAAGACCTTGATCGGTTCAGTTAAATCAACCCTAAGATTTTCCTGTTTCTTATCCAGTCAAAGGCCTTCTCTGGTTCAGTCAGATCGACCCTAAGATCTCCCTGTTTCTTATCCAGTTGAAGATTTCAAGACCTAGACCAGTTCAGTTAAATCGACCCTAAGATTTTTCTGTTTCTTATCCAGTCCAAGGCCTTCTCTGGTTCAGTCAGATCGACCCTAAGATCTCCCTGTTTCTTATCCAGTTGAAGATTTCAAGACCTTGACCGGTTCAGTTAAATCGACCCTAAGATTTTCCTGTTTCTTATCCAGTCAAAGGCCTTCTCTGGTTCAGTCAGATCGACCCTAAGATCTCCCTGTTTCTTATCCAGTTGAAGATTTCAAGACCTAGACCGGTTCAGTTAAATCGACCCTAAGATTTTTCTGTTTCTTATCCAATCCAAGGCCTTCTCTGGTTCAGTCAGATTGACCCTAAGATCTCCCTGTTTCTTATCCAGTTGAAGATTTCAAGACCTAGACCGGTTTAGTTAAATCGAACCTAAGATTTTTCTGTTTCTTATCCAGTCCAAGGCCTTCTTTGGTTCAGTCAGATCGACCCTAAGATCTCTCTATTTCTTATCCAGTTGAAGATTTCAAGACCTAGACCGGTTCAGTTAAATCGACCCTAAGATTTTTCTGTTTCTTATCCAGTCCAAGGCCTTCTCTGGTTCAGTCAGATCGACCCTAAGATCTCCCTGTTTCTTATCCAGTTGAAGATTTCAAGACCTAGACCGGTTCAGTTAAATCGACCCTAAGATTTTTCTGTTTCTTATCCAGTCCAAGGCCTTCTCTGGTTCAGTCAGATCGACCCTAAGATCTCCCTGTTTCTTATCCAGTTGAAGACATCAAGACCTAGACCGGTTCAGTTAAATCGACCCTAAGATTTTACTGTTTCTTATCCAGTCAAAGGCCTTCTCTGGTTCAGTCAGATCGACCCTAAGATCTCCCTGTTTCTTATCCAGTTGAAGATTTCAAGACCTAGACCGGTTCAGTTAAATCGACCCTAAGATTTTACTGTTTCTTATCCAGTCAAAGGCCTTCTCTGGTTAAGTCAGATCGACCCTAAGATCTCCCTGTTTCTTATCCAGTTGAAGATTTCAAGACCTAGACCGGTTCAGTTAAATCGACCCTAAGATTTTTCTGTTTCTTATCCAGTCCAAGGCCTTCTCTGGTTCAGTCAGATCGACCCTAAGATCTCCCTGTTTCTTATCCAGTTGAAGATTTCAAGACCTAGATCGGTTCAGTTAAATCGACCCTAAGATTTTTTTGTTTCTTATCCAGTCAAAGGCCTTCTCTAGTCCAGCTAAATCGTCCCCTAACAGATTTTCCTGATAAAGACTCAGTAGAAGATATCCAAGATTCTCTCAATGATTACTGTTGAGGTTGAGGTCGCCTATGGTTCTCTCCTCGTTACTGCGGAGGTAGTAATCGTCCCCAGATTCTCTCAGTGTTACTGTTGAGGTTGAAGTCGTCCTAGATTCTCTCAATGATTACTGTTGAGGTTGAAGTCGCCTATGGTTCTCTCCCCGTTACTGCGGAGGTAATAATCGTCCCCAGATTCTCTCAGCGTTACTGTTGAGGTTGAAGTCGTCCAAGATTCTCTCAATGATTACTGTTGAGGTTGAAGTCGCCTATGATTCTCTCAGCGTTCCTGTTGAGGTAGCAATCGTCCAAGGTTCTCTCGGCATTCCTGTTGAGGTAGTAACCATCCCTGGTTCATTCATCACCTTTTGAATCCCCAGATTCAGCTCCTGTAACCAGTCAGGACACATCTATACAAAGAGTTCGAAGACCAGCTCCTGTAACAGGTCAGGTAATCATTTTCTTTTGCAGGTACGCAAGTTCTCGCTAAGGAATCTCTTACGCGATCAACATCCAGATGGCATCTATAAGCCCATCCACATATCCATCATCTCTCAGCATGGCATCTATAAGCCCATCATCCTATCCATCAATCTCCAAATGGCATCTATAAGCCCATTCCACCATCACACTGCTACTATGTGAGCGCAAATTTCTGGGCACTCTAGTGTTCAATCATCTTCCACCTTCGGATTACGAAAGGCACATCAGCCAATCTGCATCCTCAGGTCTAAGAAGATTGAACAGGGGAAACTGTTGTACCCCAAAATTTGCCCTCCCATATTCTTCAAGAATTGCAAAAAGCATGCTTCAAAATTCCCCAAGGGTTGCACAGTTCAAGGGCCTCCTAACAGTAAAAAAACTAGGGTTTTGGTTCTGACAAAGAAAATGAAGTTTCCAAGGGTCCAATCAAGTCCCACATGCCTACAAACATGGTCAAGCATCCTCATGCCAAGTTTCAAGACTTACAGCACATAATTGCACAGTCAAAACCCTAATTGCACTACAGTCAACTGTAGGGGTAAAATGGTCATTTGACAGTCAAAAGTTCAAATTTTTGGTCAACATCTCATTTTGAAGCCACAAACATCATTTGATCAATGCTTGATCATGATTCTCAAAGCTTGGCTCAAAAAGTCTCAAGATGCAAAAGTTTCCATATTTGGACAGTTGAAAAAGTCAACTGTAACTTGACCAAGGAATAACTTCCACATGGATTATCAGAAAAATTCCATCCAAAGCTCATTTTGAAGAGAAAGACATTTCCTACAACTCCTCTTCACACTTAAAGTCCAAGAAATGCTCTCACAAAAAGTTATCAATTTCAACATTATAGGTCATTTTCAAAAGTCAACAAAAAGGGACTTTAAGTCAAAGGCCATAACTTGAGATTGGTAAATCAAAATGACATGTGACCAAAGGCATTGGTTATAGGACTTCAAGACCTTTCCAAAATGTCCAAGAACATGATCAAAGCTTAAAAATTGAGCAAGATATGCCTTGTGGAAGTTGGGAAATTTTTGGGTATTTTGAAAAGTCAACTTTGCTTCAAATGTCTTAAAATTGCTAATGGGCCTCTTTTCCTTCCAAGATTCATCATCCAAAACATGTGCACGACCATTTGGCCCAAAGGGAAGTTATTCATCATTTTTTATTTTATTTATTTGAATTTTTAATTGCTAAAATTCATTTAATTAATTAAAATATGTGGAAAATACTAAACCAAACTTTTTAAATCTTTTTATGCATGAAATAAGCTCAAGATTTCGTGCATGATCAGATATAGAAAGAATCATGGTAATTGGACATGATCGGAATCAAATTTGCATGAAAAAGATTGGAAAATATATGCCATGAAAATCAAATATCTCTTCATCAATGCAAAGGTTCTTTGGATCAATTTTTCAACCCTAATCATTCCAATACTTATACTCATGCAAACCCTAGTGATCAGAACCTCTGAGCTGCGCAAGAACCCCATAATCAAGTTGGCATTTTTTCAAGAAAACTCAAATACTGAAAACCACCTTCCAGTACGATTCAAGGCCAAATAATCATTCTATTGTGTTCCTGAAGCTTCAAGGAAGGGGTCTGAATCAAAATCATAAGCTCTAACACCAAGAAACGGTAGAAGCATGTCCCACTTTTCAGAAATATATTCATAATCGCATATTGAATTACATGCATTTTTCATGTGTTTTCTTTACTGATTTACACTAATCTAAGCATTCTAAAGCTAACTAGATGATTTAATTGAGTTTTTATGCATCGTATGAAGAATCACCATGGAAGGTGGTTAGGGTTCTTCAAGTTTGAAATTAGGCGTTTATGAATGCTGTAAAATTAGAACACCTCGATACCATGGTCAAAATCAAGACATTCAGACGAACTCAATAATGGGGTCGCGCCAAATTTATGAAGCAAGATGGCCTAATCGCTATTCTTGAAAATGCCTATTTTGGGGGGGTTTAAAACCCCCGCTAATTCCTTTTATATTTCAGGAAAATACAAACGAGGAAGAAGACGGTGATGTGTAAGGCAATGATTGGAGTATTTGAATTGCGCGCTAAAATTTCCCACTAACAATTGTTTTATCTTATATTAATTATTGGTCATATAACATACAAAGTGCATCAACAGCGCAGCTGGAAAGGAACGTGAATTGGTGACTTCTGGGACCTGGGTTCGAGCCCCAGGTCCCCCTTCTTATTCCATGTTATTTTTCTAACCATGCTTCTGTGTAGTTTCAATACAAGCGCCTATCATATGCCCCTAACCCAGGTGTGCCACATGGCCACTGAAGACAATCTGAAGGCCCAGATCTGAAGAACATAATAGGCCTCAGTCAATGCACTCACACGCTAGCATGAAAAGTCAACAAGGCCAAAGATCAATGGGCCAAAAATGCTGGACTTTACCTCCAATTTGGGGGAAGAACCCCCCATGGTTTGCTTTCTTATTCTTTTTCCATATTTTTTCTATTTTATTTATTTTGTTTAATTTTTATTTAAATCTTTAAATTAATTTATTTTCATAAAATATAAAAACAATACAAAAATAAGAAAAAGACCAAAATCAAAATATATTTTATTTAACTAATATTTTTGTAAATAAATCTCATTAATTTAATTTAGCTTTTTAAATTTAGGTTTAATTCAAATATTTTTCATGATAAATTAAAAAAGTGTAGAATTAGGGTTTCAAACATTTTTCATTCTTTTCCTTTTTCTCTCACCATAATTAATTATTTAATATTATTTTTTATAAATCAAATTGCATTAATTAATTAGGTTTAATTTTAGGTAATTTTCATATTTTCTTAATAAATTAAAAAATAGCTAGAATTAGGTTTAAATTTCATTTAATTCACATAAAAAACCATAAATACAAAAAACCTCAAAAATAATTTCTTTTTCGTTTTAATTTCATTAATTTAATAATATAATTTGATTTCATTAAAAAGGGTCCAACGCCCTCGCTTTCAATTTTAATTCAATTCGCGCATTTATTTCTTTTCTTTATAATTATTTATGTAATTCTCCCAAAGCCGTGTAAATTAAACATTTATCTTTCTCGCACCTTATTTTATTTTTTTGTCAAATCGGGTCCTGGATTAAATTTGGCGATGTGGACCCGCGCCTTTGTAATAGTTTAGGAACTTTATATTTCTCGCACTTTTTTAACTGCTAATAAAATGCATGCAAGAATGAATGACAAAATAAAAACAAAAGCGTAGATCACCCATGACATGAACAAGACAAAATAAATGAAAACGACACACAAATCACACACCACCCCTAGGGTACGCTTCACTGTTGCCTTGCCTCTCGAAAGGTGATCGTCGAGTAGAGGATGTCTTAGTAAGTCCTCATGATCCGGGAACCTGGCATGAGGGTAGCTTCTAAGGTATCTTCCCATTGCTCTGGTGATCACCATGTCCCGAACCTCGAATTGACCCGAACACCTCCAACGGTGGTGCTACCTACCTCTCAATGGTGGGATGGCACTACTTTAAAGGACATCTACAAGACGAATTCCTTAGGGTAGGTAGACGACTCTAGATACTTGCTCTAATTTCAAAAACAAATCAAAAATACTTTTCACACCGACACCTTTTTTCAAAAAGCTTTCGAAAGCAATTTTTCAAACACTCTTGAGGACCGATACAAGAGTCGAACTGAAATTTTCAAAGAAACCTTTTAAAACCCACAGTTGAAAAGCAAACAAACCATTTTTGAAAACACAAGTGAGCAAGTATCTAAGAGCCCATGGATAACCATGGATAGAAAGGGTGCTAACACCTTCCCTTTCTATAATCTACCTCCCGGACCGAGAGCAATCTCTTTAAGGAATTTTTCTGTGCTTTTGTCCTTTCCATTTGGAGAAAATAAAAGACGGTGGCGACTCTTGCTTCCGCGACATTTCGCGAACCAACGTTAAACAGTCAGTTCCAGATCCACCGATCACAGCTATAGATTATATGGTTATCCTAAATCCGTTGCCTAACCCAAAAGAGAATAGAATTTTATCAAAGCTAAAAAGGAGTAGATTCCTAAAAATGGTACCTCTGTGCTCATAGCTCACACCTCTCTCAGAGTCTCTGCCAAAGAAGATTGGTACTTTGATAGTAGTTGATCTAGACACATGACTGGTGCCAATAAACTCTTGGTGGACTTTAAGCCACATTCCTCAAGCCATGTCACTTTTGGAGATAGATAAAAAGGTGAAATAACGGGTGGTGGAAAGCTGGGCTATACAAGACATCCTAGTCTCTAAGATGTTCTATTTGTTCAGGGGATGACTAATAATTCGATAAGTATTAGTCAACTATGTGACTAAGGTCTCAAAGTTAACCTTACTAAATTTGAATGCCTAGTTACAAATGAGAAGAATGAAGTGGTTATGAAGGGAGCTAGATCAAAAGGTAATTGTTATCTATGGTAGTATCAAGAACCAAAACTTTCCCAAAAGTGTCTTACGTATACAGATTGGGAAGTTAATCTATGCCATCAAAAGTTGGGATATTTGAAGAACTTGGAGAAAAGTTTGTCAAATGTTGATGACTCTGTGATGTCATAAGAAAGGATACAATTTTTTTATGAATAAAGGATGACTGACTACAATGTTAGACAATATGTCCCGACATCATTATTTGACCACTTAAACGTTGGTGTTAACATTTATAAATGTTCAACTCATCATGTTGACATGTTTACGAAGGAATTAAATGATGTAAAATTTAACAAGTTAAAAGGAGTACTTGGTACTGGTATTCATGAGAATTTATAGCAATTACTGTAATTTATATGGGTCAAGCAAAATAACAATTTTAATGATACACACTCTCACACTTGCCCAAGCCCATTAAGTCAAAGTGTGACTAAAACCCGTTACTTTTACCAAAGCCTTCTCCCCAACATTCTTTTTGTCTTCTTGTTCAAAAATTTGTGGTCTCGTTTCAAATTTTGTGATTTAACATCTCACCAGTTCAATACAAATTCAAAGATGTATCAACATTCTTCATCCAACCACATGCATTCATCATCTGAAGGGCAACGGCCATATTCCCCAAATGTTAGGCCTGAGGAATCCTTCCAAATGATCAATCTCTCTGATCTAGTGTTGGATGTTGTTCCCTTATCCACTATTTATCAACAATCTGGTATGGAAGGAAGGTATTTTGTTGCTAACAATGTCAAGACTTCTGGTAAGTTTTATGTGTCTCCTATTAAGACTGATAGGGAGTCTAGGTTAAATAAGACTGAGAGGACGAATCCTTCTGGACCCTCCACTGTTGATAAGAATAAGGCTAACCCTAGGAGGAATGTTGCTGATAAAGAAATTAGGATGTTTTTTGCAACTGTATTGGAGGAAGTTGGTGCAGATGTTTGAGCCTGATGTTCAAACATCTTTGTCAAAACCTGTTGGGCCTAAAGAAAATACTAGTAGAAAGACTATTGATGCTAGTTCTGAACATGTTGCTCAAGAGAGAAGAAGCAAGAATAAGGCAGATGTGGTTATCAATGTTGATGTTATGATATATGATGAGGAACCCATAAGTGCAAGTTGTATTTTGGGACCAGGCCACAACACAGTTGAGATGTTACAACATCTTGTCTAACATCTTCTTTTGTAGAGGCTGATGTCCTTTGAGCAAACAACAAACCTCTGTCGTCAACTGTGAGCAACTCCACTCCATCGATGCCCCAAGAGGATTTCTTTTCTCAAGATTATTACTTGTGATCATGTAACTCAGATCACAAGTCACAACTATCCTCTTAACTCAGAACACAAGACACAACCAAAGTTACTTACTTAGGGATCATGTTGTCTTCACCTGAGTCTTGCTGGACATTGCCGTGTGTTGCTTTCTCCTGAGTCTCGCCTGAGACTACTGGGTCCCTATCTTTCTCCCCCTTTTTGGCCAGAATTTGACAAAGACTGCCCATACAGATCCATACCCATGCACAATTTTCCCAGATGCTAACAAACTTCATGTTGCTGAAACCCTCTGATGGAGAGAAGGAATAGAGAGAGTCTTCATAAATAATGCAATTTTGGCATAGATAGTAACGACCTTGGTACTTTACTCTGACAGTTTCAGTACCCTAGGACTGGTTTTAATGCAGGTACCTACCCTTAGGTTTGACCCTTTGACCATGTCAGAATGTCCTTCTAAAACAGACATTTGTCTTTTAGAACATACTACTCCCTTGTCTTAGGATCCCCTTTCCAAGAAACATCGTTGGCATATTACACTCTGCATTAGTTTTATAATACCTTTATTAGATGACAAGTTATCACCTAAACATTCCAGCTCACTAAACTGCTTCATAATGAGACACAACAGCCCTGTTTTCTTAGCAGATGAAAACATGCTCAAATCCTATGTCGTCATACATTCTGCTATTTTTAGATTAGCAGCTTGAAGCCATTTCATTTTCACAAAGAGGATGGTTACTCCCTCTGAGTCATACAACTGTACACACATGGGTTTATTAATAATACTCCACACTTTATCCAATTTTCCTCCTGTCTGTAGTTTTAGAGGAAATTAGGAACAATGTTATTAGGCAATGTAGTGACATTCGGTCAGACATAGTCCTCTTCAATCTTGAACACAAAATCCCAATAGTTAATAAAGTGCCATACTTTATATCCTACGAATTTGATGAAGACTTTTCGTACAAACCAACACTCCCCTGTTAGGGACAATCACTTCTCTTCATGGAAACAGGTAGATCACATTCAATACTCAGTTGGATCTTCAAGACAACTTCTGATTCATAGTAAATAAGACTCCTTGATGAATGGAAAACATAAGACGCATCTTCATGTATTCAAGAGCGCACCCTCTGTTCAATAATATTGATTGAACGCATTCATACTCTGAATCAAACTTTCTTGATAATAATCAGCTACCATATGTTGATTGTCTTGATTCTCTGAATTTACTGCTGAGATAGACCAAATGCCACTGTTTGATTATCTCCTTCATGAATCCTCAAAACAAATGCCACCTTTTGACTTTTCCATGTTTATCAGACTTCTCCAAAGATATTCTGATCTTCCAATTGAAATTTGATCGTCCATGTTTATCACAAAAGGCTTAGATACACTAAGACAGGGACATGTAACATCTTCTCCACCCAACCACTCCAAAGAGCTGCAAAGAGACAATCTTTTTGAGGTATCCAATCTTCAACTTCGTAGATCATCCTATCTTAAGTTGATGTGCCACTTCACCAACTAGGAATCTGATGTTGAACCAACTGTCACAACATTATGTTATAACATCCAGTTGTTGAATTCAGCTCCTTCTCTAATTTACTTCCTTGCCTAGATCAGAACCAGACTGATCCAAGTAACAATCATCAAGATTATGATGTCTTCTTCTTCTTGTAGCTTCAAGTCTGAACATGTTTCTAGGAAACTTTTTCAAGGATCAAATGATTTTGCTGTTACCAAAGAGATAGTTCTAAAGCATCACTCTTCCTGTGATTCTTCACTGAGTCTAGAAGAAGGAATGTTCCCTCATCTTTCAAAACATCAGTTATCTTGAGCTCCAAGGATAATCAATCCTTCACATTTTCCTGTAAGATACTTTCACTATTTGAATATTTTGACATACTCTTCGTGTGTTAATATCTTCTTCTTGCAAGCACTTTCTTTGAGAGACCAAGGAGTTGAGATAGCTGGGTTGCCACCTTGGACTCAAGTAAATAGAATTTCCTCTGAACAAACTCTACTTACCTCAACAGATTTGAAACTCCTACCAGATCAGATTCATCCTTAGGAATGAGAGAGATGAATCCTTCCTTACAAATATGTCACCCAACTCCCAGAACCCATGTGACATAGGTCAACAGCCAGCTAAACCCCAAGCTGAACTAATGTGAGGAGGTTAACCAAATCTCCCCCTCAAACTACCAATCATGGAAGCTCCACACAAAATATCCACACATTGTACACAAATGTCTCGACATGACATATGACATCCCTACCAGATTCAAGTAACTCCAAGAGTTATACCTGTTCATACTCCAATCACACCAATCAGACTTCAGCAGATATGTATAGAACATACTACCTTAACTAAACTCTGAGTCTTCATATTCTCACATCTGAAAAGATCTTCCACTTCTAATCATGATGTTTAAATGGCAAGATTCATGATTCCAATCTACTTCTATGAAGGACCAATAATGTTGCACCATCATTGACTTTTATTAACCAATGTGCTTGTCTTTCTTCACTGCTCAACCCTCATCAATCTTCAGGAATAAGCCCACCAATAGGGATTGCACAATGTCACATCTCAACCAGCTCCACTTCTAACCATTGGGAGCACACAGACATAGTTGACTCTACCATTGTCAATTTTGCACATACAGATGTCTCCTCTTCCAGGTCAGGAGTAGGTTCCAAACAAAAGTATCCCTTTGTTTGACACTCAAAACATGTGCTCTTCAACTAGTAGCATCGTAGAACGTCTTCATGAGTGGACTTGAGAGGACTCAAGTATCTGTGACATCTTCAATAGATTACAGTAGTCTTCAATCCATAGGAGGGGAAACACATCAGAGCTTGAGTTTTGCCAAGTATTATGCAGCGGAAGAACATAATACAATTCAATCTTTTCACACACACTCCACCAGACTAGTCTTCAAAAATAGATCAAGTTTGACTATGATACACACCTAGCATGACTACTACACACTACTTCAGGCGTACACACAGTTCCTGCCAAGAATAGTCCATCCTCCCACTTCAAGGGACCATTCAGGGAAATAACAAACCATTCCAGGTTGCAATCTTCAGTACTAAAATTGACCTTGCAGATACCAGAAAGTATCACCCATGGATCTCATCCAGAAACAGAACAGGATGCCTGCTCTGATACCAATTGAAATTCTGGTGTATGCCAGTCTTCAGATGTTATACTCAATGTTTAAGCATCTGATATGACATAATAAATACACTGCAAGGTAGATACCCAATTTATAATGATTCAATACTGAAGAGTAACAGAGGCTCAGTTTAACCAAGCTGTGCCAGATCTATTTTGAAGGTGCAGAGAATAGAACATCGATGTGCCTAGTTCTGTTCATCTGTGGCACACGATCTGCAGAGAGCAAACAGTCTTTGCAGTTCTGTTTCTTCTGCACAGATATCAGCATGATGTCTTAACATGTTCTGAGACATCATCTGTTACAACATTACAGTTTTACCTTGTTGTGTAACAGACAGAATTATAAGGTATTGAAGGTAAAAACACAGATCAGTTGTTGACCCAGTTCGGTGAAATACACCTACTCTGGGGGCATACCAAGCCAGGAAGAAGATCCACTATTAGCAATATTAATTCAGGACTAAACTTCACAAGTTCCCATCCTTCACTTAATCATCTACCCAGTGCAACCTATACCTAGGAACTCCTAGATAGAAACCTACCAGTTTCCATTCCTATTGTCACAACAACAGAAGTCTTACTCCTACTCAAGAAGCAGTGCCCTCCCACTTGGTTTCCTACATTACAATGAATATGAAGTAATGCAGAAATACTTAGACTTGCTTCACAGCTTCATCTAAGAACACTCAAACTCTTACCTACAGGTTTCGAGTTACATACATGGTAACCTTGCCACAGACCGACAGGTTTACCTAACAGGACACCCCTAATGTTACATCATGTGTATCACTGAACCCTAGGTTACAATCTGCTATTTATAACCTATTACCTAACTCAGCAAGTTTTTCTCCTTGCTGTTACAACTCAGCAACAAACTTCTCCTATAATCAAGGTCTTCAATCTTCTAGTTCCTAAAATATCTCCATATTTAGAAACAGTATTTTCTTCAAATATTCTGATTGATTCTTGATTGATCTTCACAAGAAACGCCACATATATTCTCAGAGTATTTAGGTACCGGAACTGTAACTGAATTATCAATTCTGTTGACGTGATGTCAAGTCAGATGTCATGACATTACATCTAACATGTTTTCTTAGATGTTGAACTTTTTCAACACAACAAATAACCTCTTTCATAATTTAGATCACTTAGGATAGTTAGGTTATAAGTCACAGCTGTTACAAACATTCAACATATAACATAGTTACTCAATCAGTACTTAGTTTCAGGCGCGATGTCACATGCTGATGTTGTGACATCTTACACAACATGTTTGTCCAGATGTTGAACTTCTTCAACACCACATATTAAAACAACAGAGGGGATCTGGGTAAACTTGCTTTCTTATTTGTTTTACAAATGAGGCCAACACTCCAGCCAGGGCACTTACAATCTCCCCCTTTGGCAAATTTTGGCTAAAACAAATAAGTGCAAGTTGTATTTTGGGACCAGGCCACAACACAGTTGAGATGTTACAACATCTTGTCTAACATCTTCTTTTGTAGAGGCTGATGTCCTTTGAGCAAACAACAAACCTCTGTCGTCAACTGTGAGCAACTCCACTCCATCGATGCCCCAAGAGGATTTCTTTTCTCAAGATTATTACTTGTGATCATGTAACTCAGATCACAAGTCACAACTATCCTCTTAACTCAGAACACAAGACACAACCAAAGTTACTTACTTAGGGATCATGTTGTCTTCACCTGAGTCTTGCTGGACATTGCCGTGTGCTGCTTTCTCCTGAGTCTCGCCTGAGACTACTGGGTCCCTATCTTTCTCCCCCTTTTTGGCCAGAATTTGACAAAGACTGCCCATACAGATCCATACCCATGCACAATTTTCCCAGATGCTAACAAACTTCATGTTGCTGAAACCCTCTGATGGAGAGAAGGAATAGAGAGAGTCTTCATAAATAATGCAATTTTGGCATAGATAGTAACGACCTTGGTACTTTACTCTGACAGTTTCAGTACCCTAGGACTGGTTTTAATGCAGGTACCTACCCTTAGGTTTGACCCTTTGACCATGTCAGAATGTCCTTCTAAAACAGACATTTGTCTTTTAGAACATACTACTCCCTTGTCTTAGGATCCCCTTTCCAAGAAACATCGTTGGCATATTACACTCTGCATTAGTTTTATAATACCTTTATTAGATGACAAGTTATCACCTAAACATTCCAGCTCACTAAACTGCTTCATAATGAGACACAACAGCCCTGTTTTCTTAGCAGATGAAAACATGCTCAAATCCTATGTCGTCATACATTCTGCTATTTTTAGATTAGCAGCTTGAAGCCATTTCATTTTCACAAAGAGGATGGTTACTCCCTCTGAGTCATACAACTGTACACACATGGGTTTATTAATAATACTCCACACTTTATCCAATTTTCCTCCTGTCTGTAGTTTTAGAGGAAATTAGGAACAATGTTATTAGGCAATGTAGTGACATTCGGTCAGACATAGTCCTCTTCAATCTTGAACACAAAATCCCAATAGTTAATAAAGTGCCATACTTTATATCCTACGAATTTGATGAAGACTTTTCGTACAAACCAACACTCCCCTGTTAGGGACAATCACTTCTCTTCATGGAAACAGGTAGATCACATTCAATACTTAGTTGGATCTTCAAGACAACTTCTGATTCATAGTAAATAAGACTCCTTGATGAATGGAAAACATAAGACGCATCTTCATGTCTTCAAGAGCGCACCCTCTGTTCAACAATATTGATTGAACGCATTCATACTCTGAATCAAACTTTCTTGATAATAATCAGCTACCATATGTTGATTGTCTTGATTCTCTGAATTTACTGCTGAGATAGACCAAATGCCACTGTTTGATTATCTCCTTCATGAATCCTCAAAACAAATGCCACCTTTTGACTTTTCCATGTTTATCAGACTTCTCCAAAGATATTCTGATCTTCCAATTGAAATTTGATCGTCCATGTTTATCACAAAAGGCTTAGATACACTAAGACAGGGACATGTAACATCTTCTCCACCCAACCACTCCAAAGAGCTGCAAAGAGACAATCTTTTTGAGGTATCCAATCTTCAAATTCGTAGATCATCCTATCTTAAGTTGATGTGCCACTTCACCAACTAGGAATCTGATGTTGAACCAACTGTCACAACATTATGTTATAACATCCAGTTGTTGAATTCAGATCCTTCTCTAATTTACTTCCTTGCCTAGATCAGAACCAGACTGATCCAAGTAACCATCATCAAGATTATGATGTCTTCTTCTTCTTGTAGCTTCAAGTCTGAACATGTTTCTAGGAAACTTTTTCAAGGATCAAATGATTTTGCTGTTACCAAAGAGATAGTTCTAAAGCATCACTCTTCCTGTGATTCTTCACTGAGTCTAGAAGAAGGAATGTTCCCTCATCTTTCAGAACATCAGTTATCTTGAGCTCCAAGGATAATCAATCCTTCACATTTTCCTGTAAGATACTTTCACTATTTGAATATTTTGACATACTCTTCGTGTGTTAATATCTTCTTCTTGCAAGCACTTTCTTTGAGAGACCAAGGAGTTGAGATAGCTGGGTTGCCACCTTGGACTTAAGTAAATAGAATTTCCTCTGAACAAACTCTACTTACCTCAACAGATTTGAAACTCCTACCAGATCAGATTCATCCTTAGGAATGAGAGAGATGAATCCTTCCTTACAAATATGTCACCCAACTCCCAGAACCCATGTGACATAGGTCAACAGCCAGCTAAACCCCAAGCTGAACTAATGTGAGGAGGTTAACCAAATCTCCCCCTCAAACTACCAATCATGGAAGCTCCACACAAAATATCCACGCATTGTACACAAATGTCTCGACATGACATATGACATCCCTACCAGATTCAAGTAACTCCAAGAGTTATACCTGTTCATACTCCAATCACACCAATCAGACTTCAGCAGATATGTATAGAACATACTACCTTAACTAAACTCTGAGTCTTCATATTCTCACATCTGAAAAGATCTTCCACTTCTAATCATGATGTTTAAATGGCAAGATTCATGATTCCAATCTACTTCTATGAAGGACCAATAATGTTGCACCATCATTGACTTTTATTAACCAATGTGCTTGTCTTTCTTCACTGCTCAACCCTCATCAATCTTCAGGAATAAGCCCACCAATAGGGATTGCACAATGTCACATCTCAACCAGCTCCACTTCTAACCATTGGGAGCACACAGACATAGTTGACTCTACCATTGTCAATTTTGCACATACAGATGTCTCCTCTTCCAGGTCAGGAGTAGGTTCCAAACAAAAGTATCCCTTTGTTTGACACTCAAAACATGTGCTCTTCAACTAGTAGCATCGTAGAACGTCTTCATGAGTGGACTTGAGAGGACTCAAGTATCTGTGACATCTTCAATAGATTACAGTAGTCTTCAATCCATAGGAGGGGAAACACATCAGAGCTTGAGTTTTGCCAAGTATTATGCAGCGGAAGAACATAATACAATTCAATCTTTTCACACACACTCCACCAGACTAGTCTTCAAAAATAGATCAAGTTTGACTATGATACACACCTAGCATGACTACTACACACTACTTCAGGCGTACACACAGTTCCTGCCAAGAATAGTCCATCCTCCCACTTCAAGGGACCATTCAGGGAAATAACAAACCATTCCAGGTTGCAATCTTCAGTACTAAAATTGACCTTGCAGATACCAGAAAGTATCACCCATGGATCTCATCCAGAAACAGAACAGGATGCCTGCTCTGATACCAATTGAAATTCTGGTGTATGCCAGTCTTCAGATGTTATACTCAATGTTTAAGCATCTGATATGACATAATAAATACACTGCAAGGTAGATACCCAATTTATAATGATTCAATACTGAAGAGTAACAGAGGCTCAGTTTAACCAAGCTGTGCCAGATCTATTTTGAAGGTGCAGAGAATAGAACATCGATGTGCCTAGTTCTGTTCATCTGTGGCACACGATCTGCAGAGAGCAAACAGTCTTTGCAGTTCTGTTTCTTCTGCACAGATATCAGCATGATGTCTTAACATGTTCTGAGACATCATCTGTTACAACATTACAGTTTTACCTTGTTGTGTAACAGACAGAATTATAAGGTATTGAAGGTAAAAACACAGATCAGTTGTTGACCCAGTTCGGTGAAATACACCTACTCTGGGGGCATACCAAGCCAGGAAGAAGATCCACTATTAGCAATATTAATTCAGGACTAAACTTCACAAGTTCCCATCCTTCACTTAATCATCTACCCAGTTCAACCTATACCTAGGAACTCCTAGATAGAAACCTACCAGTTTCCATTCCTATTGTCACAACAACAGAAGTCTTACTCCTACTCAAGAAGCAGTGCCCTCCCACTTGGTTTCCTACATTACAATGAATATGAAGTAATGCAGAAATACTTAGACTTGCTTCACAGCTTCATCTAAGAACACTCAAACTCTTACCTACAGGTTTCGAGTTACATACATGGTAACCTTGCCACAGACCGACAGGTTTACCTAACAGGACACCCCTAATGTTACATCATGTGTATCACTGAACCCTAGGTTACAATCTGCTATTTATAACCTATTACCTAACTCAGCAAGTTTTTCTCCTTGCTGTTACAACTCAGCAACAAACTTCTCCTATAATCAAGGTCTTCAATCTTCTAGTTCCTAAAATATCTCCATATTTAGAAACAGTATTTTCTTCAAATATTCTGATTGATTCTTGATTGATCTTCACAAGAAACGCCACATATATTCTCAGAGTATTTAGGTACCGGAACTGTAACTGAATTATCAATTCTGTTGACGTGATGTCAAGTCAGATGTCATGACATTACATCTAACATGTTTTCTTAGATGTTGAACTTTTTCAACACAACAAATAACCTCTTTCATAATTTAGATCACTTAGGATAGTTAGGTTATAAGTCACAGCTGTTACAAACATTCAACATATAACATAGTTACTCAATCAGTACTTAGTTTCAGGCGCGATGTCACATGCTGATGTTGTGACATCTTACACAACATGTTTGTCCAGATGTTGAACTTCTTCAACACCACATATTAAAACAACAGAGGGGATCTGGGTAAACTTGCTTTCTTATTTGTTTTACAAATGAGGCAAACACTCCAGCCAGGGCACTTACACCCATAAATCACACTTATACTGTCTCTAGTGGTCTTAGAAAATTCATTTTTTCTGTTGGAAACAAAAGAGGGTTTGACTTTGGCAAATACATCTTTGATCAAGTGTTAAAGCAAATGTCTTAATATACTATGAAGTTTCTAATCTGTTTTCCTTCCCTCATCTGTGGAATAGTCCTGGAACAACACCGTAAGATCTTATTGCCTTGTGATAGTGTGAAAAGGGAAGCTCCTTTGACTCTACACTATAAATTATTTGGTGGTGAACATTTCCCAGACAGTGTTGTGACATCTTCTCCAATACCTGGTCCTGCAACTTCCAAGGAAGGGATTATTACTCATATGATGGAGACTTGCAGGGAGTTAGATGAAACCATCAAGACTAGAACTTCTAGGAAGATCAAGCTTGAAGGATTGATCAAGTCCTCGATGGAGGAAGAGAAAAACCAGACTGGAGATGGTAGTGTTGATGTTGTTGCTAACAGTGTTGATTCTGAAAGTGAGGAAATTGAAGATGACAATGTTGCTTAGAAGACTGTATATGATGGTGATAATGTTGCTGGTGATCATACTGGCTCAGATTATCACGATGAGATTGGTGATTGAGCATCTAGTGATGATAATGTTGATGGAGAAGGAGAGGCTTGTGAGACTGTTGATAATGCAGATGTTGATGCTTAGACCGCTTCCTTGTGTCTTTTGATATCTTGATATTTTCTTTGTTATTGGTTTATGACTCTGTAAGGGTGATAATGCCCAGATTTATTTTGTGTACCTTGTGTTTTATTTGACTTATGCGCTACTGTAGTTTTATTTATGGGTGATATACTTACCTTTATCATATTTTGGCTAAGGGGGGGGGGGGATTGTGATTCTCTATTGAATTTGTGTTGCTGCTTTTGAGGGGGAGAATCTTCTAATTCTGATGTTCGACTTAGCAGGCTGGAGGAACATTTAATTTGTCCTGGTTTGGACTGGCTTGAAGAGATGTCAGATAAGATGTTCTGACATTAATCTGATTGAGAATTTATTTTTCTCAATGTAGCCTTGTTTGCAATTTCCACTAACTTCTTATTTTCTGCTGTTGTGTCTCTAATGTGTGTGTTTGATTTATTTTCAAACATGTGTTTTATTTGCTGCAATCTGATCTGTGGATTGTAAATTTTTTTTTAGCCAAAATAAGCCAAAGGGAGAGATTGTTAATTCTCTATTTTTATAGTTGGAAATAATTTTGGTAAAACCAATTTTGAAGCAACAAGTTATATGAGATGTTCTAAACTTGCAAAAATAACATGTTGGACACGATGTCTTATCCAAGTCATCTAACATCTTGTTTGTCGCAACTGTGTTTTCTTGGATTTATTATCTTACTAATAGATCCTGAATATTTTGGGAATATTAGGATATTTTATGTGTCATCTAAGACTATAGAGTCAACATATACCACATGTATTTAGAAGACTAATTTTTTTCATTAAATGTTGAGACATTTTAGGAAAAAAATCATTGAAACCCTATTCTCATGCAAACATTTTTGTTGATTTTCTGCTATAGAACAAGTGTGTTTTTGAAGGCCATATCTAGTCCATTGAAGGCTATAAAAATAAGGCTTAAACCCTAGTACAAGTGTGGAACTTACACTGTATTTTTATTAGGTTTTTTGTGTTAATTAAGAGCCTCTCGATTATCATATTGATAAAAGAGTAGGACTGTGTTTTTAAGTTGTAAGTTCTGTCAATCACTCAAAAGCTTTTAAGCATTGTATGATTGTGTGTCTTTGAAGTGCGTATTCTAAGTAATTCTTTTGAATTATGTTCCTGTCACTGTATGTGACTGGTAGGGATTTGAGAAGGGTCTCATACCTAGGTGAGTCTTAAGTAAAAGTTAGGCAAGGGTAGTTATTAAGTGAGTAGATTGTAAACTAGGTGAAAGTTTGTTGTGGGTCTACAAGTTGATACTATCTAGTTGATTCTGTCCCTGTCCTAGTAGCCTCTAGAGTAGGTGTTGTTGTACACCATATCGAGTTATCAATTCTATGTGTTCTTTACCTTTATGCACTATTTTAAATTGTTATATCAGTTCGTTGTTTTGAAGTTAGATTACAGTGTCTCGACATTCTTTAGGACATCTGTGATTTAAATACCAGAATTTCAAACTGATTTAGGATTTAATGAACAAATGTTAGATGTTTCTCCTCTTTCTAGACTTGTGAGAACTCATATTCCTATGGTGTTAGTTCATGAAGCCAAGGCTCTACATGAGATTACTTCCACATCCATTATCATCAAGATGTTGAAGCCCCTTAAACCGATGGATCTTCCTCGCCTCAATCTTATGTTTTTGTTTTTGAAAAGGATGCAACTCATATGGATCAAACCCAAGTTATGTCCAATTCCGAAGAAGAAGATTATGATTACGACAATGATGAATCTGCCTCTAACAATGACTTCTCTACCCAATCTCTTTTAACTCTGTTGGTTTGTTGTTGTGTGGATTGATTTGTTGGTTGTACCTAATTTCCTCTCTATGTATAGTGATGAATTTGTGTTGTCTCTGAATTCTCTTTTTCCCTGGCTCTTTTGAGACAAATAAGGGGAGAAAGTATACCTCTAGTCTAGGTTTAATGTTTAAATGTTTGTTGTTGTTTATCTGTTGAAATCACATGTTATAGAAGTTTTGTTTAGTTCTTTGGGTTTAATGTATAAATGTCTGTTTTTGTTTATTTGTTGATATATGTTGATCTAGAAGTTGTGATGAATTATTTGTAATGTTTTTTTGCCTAAAAATAGTCAAAGGATGAGTTTTTCACGGCAATTGGTTGGCATATTTACGTAGGCAATTTATTTAAAAATATGCCTCGAATATTATTGAGACATCTTGTCTCTAATTGTCTTAGTTATTCTCTGGTGTGCATTGTTTGAAAAGTTTTATTTTCGCTTAAGTGGATTCTAGCATTCATTAAAAGATTTGGTTCATATTCAGATTTAGAGTTAAGACCATTTTATTCTCTCACAAAAACTGCAGAGTCCAGATTAATCCCTGAGAAAAAAGTCCATATTTAATCCCTTACAAAGTTTAATTGAGCCATGTTAGCCCCTTTGTTAATTTTTTTCAAATCGGTCTTTTTTCTGACTTTTGAACCATGACTGGACTGCCATTTGTATTATTAGTGTCACATGTATTATCTAGAAAAGTAATAAACTATCCCAAACCCCCCTAGTAGCATAACTAAACTTTCCTAAAAGATCATTAACAACTGAAACAATAACAACAACTAATACACAAGAATACATAATAAGAAAAACCATAATCACCTACCCATAAGCCTGGTAAAAACCCAACAAAGAAAAGATTGACATGATACTATGATGCTTTATCTCTAATCCCTTCATAAATAATTGCAAACCAAAAATTGTAACCATTTCTTGTTTCATTTCCCCCAAATCGCTCTTCTCCTTCTTCTTTTCCTCTTTCTCATCATCATTGTCATGCCCTAATTTTTACCTTTAAGATCCCTTCTCTATTGGCATCATTGCATAGCATCAAGATCAAAAGTTGTGGTTGGCTCCTAACTCTCTAATTTTGGGTTTGCCTATGCAGAGATCACCAAACACATCTTTGTGTTCATCTTACTTTTATGCATCACTAACCTCATGAAGATACAAAGATATGCCTTGCTTGTTTTATTTCTTTTATAAGATAAAGTGTTGAATCAAGAGTTCAAGTGGTTGATCAATCAGGGTTTTGTGTGTTCCTCAATACTTCAAACTCCCCCATTCATTCTTGGTGATCAAGATATTCCCTCTAGTCAATAATCAAATTAAAGTTGGCATCAATTCATGTTCATCAAGCTCCAATTCATCTTGTTCTCCAAATTAGGGTTTTGGTCAAAGTCAGCTTTATGACTGACTTTTTTACCAGAACATGCTCTCATGGCTTGAGACCTGGATTAAGGGTCTCAAATGCTTCTTTGTGGTTCATTCATTTGCCCCATTTGGCTCAAGAAGCTTGATCTATTGAAAATTAGAGAGTTTTGATTCAAATGAAAAAAAGTTTGACTTTTTAGATTTTTAGTCAACTATGGACTTCTCGAGTAAAAAGTCAAGGAAATATGGAAAGTGCGTTAGTTTGATCAAGTTAAATCAAAAAATCAAGAAAAGATCAAAAGTTATCAAATATAGGGTTTTGAAATTTTTCTAAGTATCAAAATCCATGTTCAAGTGACCAACTTTTCATGGCAATTGTGATGAATTCAAGCATCTAGTTTGAACACTTGGGGAATGCATCCAAAGATGTTGTTTGATACTACAAAGTGGTGAAAATTTAAGTTCAAAATATTTATTTAAGTGCTTGAAATTGGTAGATAAAGTTGAAGTTTCAAGTTGTTATAAAATCAAAACACTTAGAATTTTTCTAAGTGTCGAATTCTTTCCAAGTGTATGAATTTGTGGCCAATTTGTGAACAATTCAAGCATCCATTCTTGATTATTAGGGCTGAAATAGAAGATGGTGTTTCATGCTTCATCATAGTGGAAAATTTTATCCAAAAATCCTTTTCCAATTGAGAGAAATCGATGGGTAAAGTCAAGGTTTCATGATTATGTGGAATGGCAAGGTGACTAAATTTTCACTAAGTGTTTCAGGCTCAAAACTTTGGAATGGTTTTGGAGCCCTTTCTGGTTGATTTCTAAGCCACTTCTTGAATTGTTATCAACACCAAACTTGTACCTTTACAAGACAGCTTCAAAATGATACCATTTTTGTACAATTTGGGCCACAATAATGAGAACAAAAACCTGCACAAATTGACCACTTAGGATTGTCATTTCGACACATTGTGAAAAAGTTAAACTTTTCAAAACTTGTTCAACAAGTTGTGGGATTGCTTGAGATTATTTCAGACAACAAGCATGTGTTATTTAACCCTAAAAAGAATGTTGAAAATGTCGATCCATGCCAAAAACTAACCTAACATATGGTGTACCTTATTTGCCATTTTTTTCAAATCAAACCAATGGAAAGCATTCAAGCCTTGTCTTTGATACAAAACATTAACCTAACCTAAACTAAGTCTCTATAAGAGTTGACTAAATCCATTTCATCAAAGAGACAGAAATTCACCAACTCAAAACCCCATTTCCTCAAAAATCCATTTCTTCAAATCTCTCAATCTCTCCAAGTTTTTGTTGATTTTTCTTACAAATCACCATTAAAACACCAAGTATGATCTTCTTTATGCATTATTTCACCAAGGTAACCACAAAACTAAGCTATCCAACCTCACCTTCATTCATTTTCATCTTGACTCGGGTGGAAAGTTTCAGAGCACTTCAAGGTAAAATAAGCATACATTAATATTCTTGGGGGTGCAAGGGAGTTATTCCATTTATTATCTTGTTCCTGGGCTGCCTGAAAGGAGGCGTCAGACTTCCTTCAACAAGTAAAATTTATGCAACTTCGAACTCACTCATTCCAGCATCATTTTTGTTCATTCTTATTGCAAACTTGTTTATTTTGATGACATGAGTGAAAGCCCCAACCCTTGGGTATTGATTCTGCATGTATGCCATTTAATTTTTGTTTAAAGCTTTAGGGTTTTCTCTGTGTTTCTGAGTTTACGTATTCTACAGTTTTTATCAATGAAATTAGATTACATTTTCATGTTCCTTGTTGGATTCTGAGCAAGATGGTATACTCATGTGTCATCTTTGGTAAAAAAAACCACCGCACACGATGGTGGTCGGTGGTCGGATTTTTTTAAGAAAAGAAGACAATGCGCGCCCTTGATTCAGTTCAAATTTGAGTGTTTTCAGCTTTCAGTTGGTTAGCACATTTTGTAAGCAGAATGTCCTGGGTTCAACACCCATGAGGACCATTTTTTTACTACTTGTTTTATTTTGTCATTTTTCTTTTATTTCTCTAATTTGTTTTCACTACTTTTTCCAGTTTCTTTTTCCTTTTACCTGATTTCAATGCTCTTTTAACATTTGGAACTGATACAAAAATGTTTTTGATTTAGTTTTATTCTTATCATTTTTTTTGGTATTTTAATTTAATTGTACGCAAATCATGACCTAATTGTTTGTCGTGTCCTTGATATCTTGTATGGACTATTTTATCAATTCTTTGATGCATGAGTTAGGCATTTAATTTGGGATACTTTTTTGAATTCTTGAGTTGATGGTTATTGATTCTTTGATATATACCTTGATGATTGCTTGTACCATGTACTTAGTGTTTTCACTCATTAATCTTTGATGTTATCTCTTATTGATCTTTGGTGATGTGTTGATGCATGAATGTGAGGTTATGGTTGAGTTACTTGAATGTTCATTTACTTGTTATGTTTGATGCTTGGTTCAAAACTCATTGAAATTTTGGCACTTTAAAACAAATATCAAGACTGATGTCCCAACACCAAAACACAATGTCAAGAAAAATGTTAAGATATCATCTGCTGACAAAACAAATTTACAAAAATAGAAATTATGCACAATTAGATTGCAGAAGGTAAAAAAAAGACACAATCAACTATCAACCCAATTCGATGCAACTCACCTACTCTGGGAGCATCAAACCCAGGAAGGAAATCCACTATAATAGTATTAGTTCAAAGGCTAAACAACCTTAGTTTACAACTTATCACCTACTCACTACCCTATGAAATTTCTACCTAGAACCCTCTAGATATGAGAACCCCCTCTTACTTCCATCAATCAACTCAGTGATAAAATCAGTCACAAACCAGTGACAAGAACCAAAACAAAAGATTACATATCTAATAAACAATACTCAACTCTTTGCCTAAAAGCTCATGAGAGAGAATAATAACTTGATACACAATCAACTCTTTGCTTAAAATCACATGAGTGATTGTCAAGTAACAATGAACAATATGTCTACCTCAATGTATCAGAAAATACATGAGTGACATACACAAACAAAATATACTTTAGAACCCTTAAACCCAAAGACTCTAGAAAAACAAGCTTCCCCTTATTTTTGATAAAGTTCTTAATGGAATTAGATCTAGATATTTCTTTAAATAATCCTTAGTAGTCCATTTGCTTCGAAATGTTCACCTAAATATTTATTTATCCACAAGCTGAGGGCAGCACCAATTTGCAAAAAAATCTCCTTAAATTTTGGAACAAAACGTCAAGTTTCCTAAATTGTCTGAACATCCAATTTTAGAAACTTATGTACAGTTGGAGATCAAATCAATTATTCTAGATTAAATATTCTTAACTTGCACAAATCAGTGAGATATATCCAAAGGGAATCTCATAAAATCAAATCAAATCAGTCAAGAATTTAAACAACAAATTATACTGATGTTCCGGTGCAGGATGTCACAATATCTGTCAGAACATCTATCTTCAATGTGAACTAACCAACATGTTAAGACATATCGCGTAATTTCTTGTTGTAAACCATGTTTTAGCAAAATTGATGACAATCCTAAATCCATGGATCTAATAATTTTTGGCAAATTTTGGCTAAAACAACCTTTGCAAAATAATTCTGGAGAAGAGGAATAAAACCACAAAAACAAAACACAAGCTACATGACACACATGTAAAATTTGTACAAACTATAAATATAAAAATATATCAAAGATACATTACAACTACAGAGAGACGCAACCTCATACACACTCTTCTTCAAATTCCAAAAGTCAGATGTCAAGACATGTTGTCTGACATCACACAATATAACTCGAACACAACACAAGAGAATCCAACACAATGCAAGAGCTTAGTAACAAAGAACTATACTGAGTAGCTTCAGACAGGTCCATTACTCCCCTTGTCATACATAACCAATACTCCCCCTCAAGGGAAAATCCAAATCACAAGAAAAACCAAATATGAACTATCCAAGTTCACACATCAGAGGCGCATGGAGCAGAATATTAAAAAGAGCCTCACAAAGAAAACATATAAACTATAGTAACTAGGGTTTTCCACAAAACACGCCGGGAAAAAGTCATAACATATGGTAAGACATCATGCATACAAACAACCATCAGCAATAGCAGCAGCAGAAACACAAACAAGCATGACAGACTATCATGTTCCCCTAAATAGTTGCATACATCAAGCAACCAAAATAACTACTCTCCCCTAAGCCTTAGTATATTCCTATCAAAGATCAACTTGTCAAGAAATTTTACATGACATCAAGACAATCACATCAACCCATCAAGCTAACACACTAACACTTTACTCCCATTTTTTAGCCAAAAGTTGACAAAAATAGAGTAAATGTAAAAATAAAATTGGAAGCATACATGCATACAAGTACAAACAGTTGATGGAAGCAAATATTCATCACACCATTTTCATGAAAACAAAAAGCATTAGAAACAGAACTTCATTGGAAACAAAAACTCAGGGGATATCCCATAAATCAAAGAGATACAAAAGCAAATAAAGCTTTGCACTTATCTAAATCTTTGCAGGTATCATTGATAACGCTAAAACACACTATATATTTGAATTGATTTTCATGTGTTTTATTAGTTATTTTACCCCTATTTCTAGTATTATATTAGTATTTTGTCTGTACTTTGGGTACTTGATCATATGAGAGCCATACGCAAAGAAACGAAGCAGAACGAATGAAAAATAAAGAAAAAGGAGAAATTTACACTCAAGGCGACTAGCATGGCGTTCGCTAGGTGGCCATGAGTTATATGATGTGTACCATGCACCAACGGTCATGAAAGACCATGTTATACCAGTTTTATGAAGGTGGAATTCGCCACAAGGGGGATGTCGTTTGTCATCCTTTATTTTGCACAACAATTTCAAAAGTGGGTTTGGCTTGGTCTCCCACTTCCTTCATTCATCCTTATATTCTCTCACACGATGTAAACAACTTCCACTTGATATTTTAGGGTTTTAGAGCTCTATAAATACTATTTATAACACATTTTATGATCATCAAAGCTTATTTCATTGTAAGTTATATAATTTATCGTCAAAAAGCTCTAATTCTTCACATGGGAGGGTTATTGCACTTGTTCTTGTAACGAGTTTGGAGAAACTTTACTTGTAGCAGTTTTAGAGTTTATAGCATTTATTTTATTGAAGTTTAATCTTTCCGCCATTTATATTTCCTTTCAAGTATTCCAGAAATTTACTTTGTATCAGACTTAAGTCTCAATTGAAGCAGGTTTTTATTAATCCTATTGCTTTTATTATATCGTCTCTTTAATTATTTGCATGTTCTTGTTTTAATTTAATTTTGTATCTATCAATTGTATGTTTCAAGCTTTATTTAGTATGCCTATTATGTTTAATTCCATGTTAAATTCAATTGTGTTATCGTTTGTTATAACCATGTTCGGTTATATCTATAGTGTTGGAATGTGAGGATCGCCGATTTGAATGTACTCTAACTATTGTTCTTTTATAAATAATTATGGGGATGTTTTGATTTTATTACAATTTTTCTAAACCTCATTTGATCGGTTACTACGAAAGTAGAACCGTAAATATGTCAGGTAAGATCGAAAGTCGCCGGCTATCAAAAATTAAAGTTATTAAGCTTTTGATTAATAAACACCGCGAAAACACTTGTATTAATTAATTAGGAAAGTTTTATTTTTTTAGAATCTGGTTTTAAATATTTTTCCGGACGCGTTTATAAGTTTAATATCCTGTTGGCCGAGCCAAAGCGGAGAACCTTTAGATTAAGGCACCCTTAGATGGATTACCCAAACATTTTCTATAATTACATCCATAAGCAATTTGAGAAACCATAAGGTTCCCATAAATTTGACGTCAAAATTAATAATGGAAGATTTCCTTGCAACACAAACTCTCTTTAGGCTAGAATCTATGATGAAGCGCTTTATAGCAACAAAAATTGTCCAAAATGAAGAGTTTAGAAAACAAAATATCAATAATAATGAAACCCTTAGGCAGTTGAACACTATGGTCGGGACCCTCGCGACTAGAAGCAGAGTGCTTGAGACTCAATCTCTCTGCTTGCACAGACACCGCTAGGACCCTTCCCTAAAATACACGCAGATGTTGTAACAACCAGTAGTAAGGGACATATTGAAAATCCTAAGGAGAGTGATAATAGGTTGAGGAGAGTTCTGGTGAGAAAACAATAGAAATTGAGAAAAATCCACCGACACCATCCGAAAGGGAGGTTGCCAAAGATATAGAGAAAGAAGCACCTTATTTTATCCCCCTTTCTACAATCCACTGATTTATTTCCCCCAAATATTTGTGGAAGCTAAGGTAGACTCCCAATCAAAAAGGTATGTGGAGGTATTGGAAAATATCCATACTAATACATCTTTATCTGAGGCCCTACATAAAAAGGAAAAATTAGAGGACCATAAAACTAGAGAAGTCATAAATTTTAAATAAACTTTTACAAAGGTAAGTGAAGATATTAAAACTAAACTGGAAAACCAATGCTTAGGATAGAGTTAGAACCATCCCTACAATACGTGAAATATGAACCACTCTACAGTAGAAAGAAAAGAAAACGTGAGGGATATGAGAGATTACTCAATAAATGGCCTTGGAAATCAAATATTACTAAGACTTCGACCGAGAATTCATTCTCGAAAGAGCCACCATGATTTTATTCTTAAGAAGTCGAGTTACCAACATTAAAAAAAGCGCTAGGGGGGAGGCAACCCACGATTCCCTTTATATTTTTTATTTCTCCTATTATCAAAATGGTGGATTATTTATTCTAACAGAAACTAACTTGTGTGATTGTATACATTTCAGTTCTCAATGTTCCATATTTCTTATTCCCACTAACTATATTTTAATAATGCAAAACTTTGATGACATGTGACCAGTGGTTTTTACGCAGTTATTTACCGTTAATTTTAGTTATCTTTTCTTTATATTTTCAAGCATTTTATTTCATTTCTCCACATTTTATGCATTGGTTGTATGTTTTAGTGTTTGGAGGCTCAGAGGAATAAATCGGGATAAATCGATCGAAAAAGTGTGATATTCGGAGTTTCTAAGGAAGTCAAAATACCATGATACATGAGGCCTGACACGGCCACCCGTGTCACCTGACACGGGCCGTGTCAGGATGAAAGCCAGGACGAGAAAAAGGAAAATGGGAAGTCAGGAGTGTAACATGGGCGCCCATGTCAGCTGACACGACCTGTGTTAGGAGGTCTGTACTAGAAAAAGAAAATGCAAATTTTCAGAGGTGCAACACGGGCACTCGTGTTCCCTGACACGGCCCGTGTTGGACTACGATGCCGATTTTAAGATTTTATGTTATTTGGCTCAATAGTTGGCCTGCGAGGGTGTTTGGTGTATTTCCAGCCGACCTAAGTGAATATTTGTTATTTAGATGAGTTTTCACGATGAATTAGGAAACTTTTGATAAGGCGGAGAATTTTTACACCATCAAAGATTTGAGAGACCAAGGTCATTGAAGAGTGGAAGATTTTCATGAGCGGAAGCAATTGAAGATCGAAGTTATCTAAATACCTGCAATGTCTAATTTTTATCTTGTAGTTATTTTGAACAATATGGGTAGCTAAACCCCAATGCTAGAGGGGAGTCCCTGATTTGATTTTGTACTGACTTTGAATTCCTAATTTTAGTAATGCAATTGTTTTTCACATTCAATTTAGTGGTACAAGGATTTTAACGCTTTCTTTATCGGACCAACAAGGACTAAGTTACGGTTAACAATCAGCTGGACTGTGGTTGTTAAGGTTTTTGTACGATTAGACTATAGTAGATATCACCTAGGACTAGGGATACCCTATAGTTACTGATTAATTCTTGATAAAACCAAGGTTGTATTTTATCATAATTCTCTAAGGACTTAGGATTTAGGATGAATGTTCAAAGGTTTTCCCACTAAGGACTTAGGAGAAAATAAACTAAAGATCTGGTAGTCGAGTATTTTGAACTTGTTGAGGAAATCAGGATTCAAGGTTGTTACAGGGCAAATCAAACACTTTACCCTAGCATGTTCCTCATATATGTGAAAAATTCAATTTATCACTCTTCTTATTTTTACTTATCGTTAGGTGAAAATTTCCAAACTAAACCCCAATTTAAGTTTTTGTTTAATTGAACCATGAATTGAACTCGATCATACGCAACCCTTGAGATCGACATTCGAGGAATTTTCTTGCAACTACTACAAGAGGAAAAATAATACACTTGCTATTTTTCTGATCAAGATTTTGGTGTCGTTGTCGGGGACTGCCAAAGTATAGAGTTTAACTTGAGTTCTATTAGAATTCAGTTGCTCTGTGACTAGAATTGTATTCTATGTTAGTTTTATATTTTTGTTATTACTAATTTGTGTCTAACCTTTGTATGCGAGGAAAGCCCTCATCTAAATTTCCTTTTGATGCTTAAAATCGAAAGAACTTTTCACCCAAGGCATAGACAAGCTCGATTAGCTAGACTAGCCTCCGATGAAGGACATTAAGTTTATACAAAGTCAGAGTCAGGGTTAGAAGAAGAAAGACCTATGGGTGAAAATCTACCAACACTTAAGAGACTTCTTGGGGACTATGGAGGAGCAAATGCTCCAGCAGGTCGGTTGAATATTGTGAATTAACCGGTAAGCGTTGCAAATTTTCAGTTGCACCGTTCAACTATCTGACGGCTTGAGAATAGACCTTTCACGGGGAAGATAAATGAAGATGCGAATAAGCATTTGCAAAGGTTTCTAACTATGAGGATTACTTTTAAGATTGAGGGGAACTCAAAAGTAGAAAAGAAATTAAGAATGTTTCTGTTCACTCTTTCTGAAGATGCTGAAGAGTGGTTTTACTCATTACCTGTTAGGAGTATTACTAGTTGGGAAGAGATGGAGAAAACTTTTCTTGATGAATACTTTCCTACTTCTGTATACATTCACAAAATATATGATATTTTGAATTTTAACCAGAAAGAAGGAGAGACACTAGGTGACGCTTATAAGAGGTTCAAGAGGTTATTGGTAGCTTATCCCACTCACAATATGGATCAAATTATACAAATGCAGATGTTTGTAAATAGCCTTAGAATAAAGACAAAGAAACTTATTGATACAACCATCAGCGGCTCATCCAACTTTACATTAGCCACTGGTATTAAGAAGATCATTGAAGCCATTGCTGCAAATGAACACCTGGAATTATATGAATGAAGTGTGAGTAAACCGGAGGTAGTGATTAACTTGAAACTTGAAAATCAAGTGGTAGAGATGGAAGATCAGATTACTTCTGAAGTTGAAAGAAGACTCAAGGCCACGAATTTAGGTACTCAAACTGTAGCCCAATTTCAACTTGCTCAGACTATCAGTTGTGAGATTTATAGTGGACCTAATCATACTGTGTATTGTCTTACTACTCCATAACAAATTTAAGAGATCAATTTCTTGAAGCAGAATAATCCATATTCAATCACCTATAATCCAGGGTGGAAGAATCATCCCAACTTCTCCTAGAAAGATACTCAACAAAAAGCTCCACGAAAGGCATAATAGGAGGTAGCTATTGAAAATATGGTTGTCCACACTTCTGAATTCCAAGAAGAGACAAGGAGCAATCATAGGAATACCACAACTTCAATAAAAAATTTGGAAGTTCAAATGGGACAGATTGCACAAAAATTATCTCTGCAAGCATTGAGAAATAAAAAAAATCATGAGAATGTTATGTTGTCACAACAAGGAGTCAAAAAGTTGATAAAAAAAAAAGAAGAGGAGATAAAATTTGATGATCATGTCATAGAATTAGATCTAGAAGTGAGAGAGAACAAGAAAAAGGAGGAAGAAGTGGTATCACCTATGAAGAAAACTGAAGAGAAGAGTGCAAAGGAGACTAAACCAGTGATTAAGTTGGCGTATCCCTCTCGAGTAGCAAAGAAGGACCCAAACGAGAAAGACTTTGATAAAATTTTCAAATTGTTCAAAAAGCTAGAAATCAAGATACAGTTCTTTGAAGAACTAGAGAAAATGCCCTTGTACCAGAAATTCATGAAAGAGGTACTATTAAAAAAGAGACCAACAGGAGATGGATTGGTACCCGATCATGAGAAATTGTGTGTAATTGCGTCCGAGAGAGAAATACTCGTCAAGCAGAAGGGTCCTGGATCAGTTGCAATATCGTGCACTATAAAAGACAAAACATTCAAGAGGGTTCTAATTGATTAAGATTCTAGTGTGAGCTTAATTCCATTATCTATCTTCAAAAAGCTTGTTATTGAAAAGATAAGCGAGAGTGGGACAAAATTAAAATTTGCTGATCACACCATCAAGCAGTCATATGGGATAATTGAAGATGTATTAGTAGAAATTGACAATTGTCTTTCCAATTGACTTCCAAATCATGGACGTTCCTTAAGATGAAGAAAGTCTTATCATTATTGGTCGACCATTTTTTCTTACTAGTCGATGCAATTTTGATATCGAGATAGGTAATCTGACGTTAAAATCATTTGATGAGGAAACTACTTTGAAGGTGTTGGAGATCAAAGAGAAAGGTGTAGGTGGAAATAATCAATCTTTAGTTGGTATGATCAAACTAGAAGGAGAAAATAAAATTTCAAAACAACTTCCAGAAAAAGTCTTAGGAATCATCTCTCAGGTGGCATCATCTCATGCATTTATCAAAATTCTGAAGTTCATTCAAGAAGTCAAGAAGAGAAAGAAAAAGGAACATCAAGGTGAGGATATGGAATTTAAAAGTGACTTGAAGCACAAAGTGGTCCACACTTTTGGTCTAGGTAAGTTCTTTGTTGCGGAAAGGACAAGCAATAAGGTGTGGAAGTGGAAGTACCCCCCATAATAAATAGGAATGAACCATCAAGCCATGTGACGTTAAACGAAGTGCTTTGTTTTCCATCAAGTAATAAAAATGGGGCCTTTTAGGTGAAAGCTAGGATGCGACAGTTGATGTTATATTACCCTCTGTGAGTCGCCCTCTCGATCTTGTTCTGAAACATTGGGGCCAATATTTAGTTCTAGTTTGGGGGGATTTACTATTTTATTTTATGGTATATTTGTTTGTTTTATGCTATTTTCTTTGTAAAACCACATGTTAAGTTCTTCCCAAATTCTGATCGAAATTTTTTGTTTTGTTTTGCACAAGAGCTTGTATTTCAAAGAGATCGGGAATAGCATATAGAGATAACCGAATGATTGTTTGAGGGTATGAAGTTCATAATAATATGACAGAGATATGAGTCTAACATTTGAATTTGTACCATAGTGCTTGTATCTTCAGAATTACTCATTGAGTAGTTTATCATGACAGTCTGGCATAATCTAGATTCACATGCATGTATGATTGGTTGAGAAATAAATAAGTTTGGCACTGAATGATGAAAAAGAGGTACAAGGCAATCGGCCCACTGTTGGCTTGGAATTTCGATTACAACGGTTATTTGAACGCATTAATATTGTTTTTGGTGTTTGGGCTTCATTTATATTGAATTGAGTAAAATCCCAAGCGTTTGAAATGGTTCGATGGACAGACAAAACAAATTTAATAAATATTCGTTAAGTATATTTTGAAATCGAAAGTTTTTGGATATATATGTCAAAAACTTGGCGCCAACAGAAGAGAGGAATTTGAATTTGAAATTGAATGTTTGAGTCATAGAAGACGCGTGGAAGTCTGATGGGTTCGAAAGACATGCAATCTTCGAACGTGGTACTCTATTATAGAAAGACTGTTAGGGTCAAATTAGTATAAATAGGGATCTTAATGTTAGGATTCAGGAGGTGTTCATTTTGTACAAATTAATCAACATACTCAAAGTACAAAGTGTTAGCGAAAAGAGTTGCAGAAAATGTACGTATAGACACTATTATTGTTCTTTTTGAATCATTTTACTTTATTAATATCAAGTCTTTTAACATTTCCAGTATTTCCTTTACTTTTTAATCAAAACCTTTACTTTTTCAAGTCATTTACATTTATTCTGCATTTCCTTTACGTTTCTTTACGTTTCTAGTCGAAACATTTACATTACTCATTTGAAACCCTTTGATTCGAAATTACTTTAAATTATAATTCTCATATTTATATTGTTATCAACAAAATAATGTTAAACATGAATCCCATTACAAGTTTAATCTTAGAAACTTAGACACATGTCCAAGGATCAATCTAGTCGATCCTGCAAATTAACAAAGTATTTATTTTGGAGGACTAGCGGTTGTTTACCAAATTCACGCGTAAACAAATTGACATGCCTAGTGGGACAGTGTCGAAGTTTTTGAAAACTTGTATTTTTCTGTGAGCGTCTATCTTTCGTCATTCATCTTTTGAGTCTGTCTTTCATTATTGTTGTATGAACCCTAGAAGTGGTAAAATAGCCAACAGTAACCAACCAAAACCCAAAAGAAAATATACAAGAAAGATGGTTAACACTGTAAGTGTTTATTGGTAGCAATTTTCGTAAAAACAATGTGTTGTTAATGTTTTGCTAAATGTATTGACATTTGTAGCAAACTGTTTTGGATAATGTCAAAGCAGATATCTTGACATCTTCCCACTAAACTGAACTCAGCCAACATCAGTTTTTGATTTTTTTCCTGTTTTCACGCGCGCCATAATTCAGGATTTGTGACTCACAAGCTGTGAAAAATATGGAGGAATATTTTTCAAATTGCATGGATTTTATCTTGACTTATTTTTATGGAAATATTCAAAAGAATTGAATATTTGGTTTTAAGCCCAAGCCCACAACTGCGCATATATAAGGACTTTCTTCCTTATTCAAACTATTGCAACTTTTGAAGAAGAATACTTTCTTTTTGTTTTAGAAGTCTAAGTATTTTAATTTTCAAACACTCTAGTATTAAGTTAATACTTGTGTTGTTATTTGGATTGTTAATTGTGTATCATTTATAAGCATTTAAGCATTGAATGATTGAAGTTTTTAAACTTATTATTTCTGTTGTTTCTTCACTATGAGTGATTGAAGGGATTTGAGGAGGGCCTCATACCTAGGTGAGTCTTAGGTAGAAGTATAGCATGGGTAGTGATTAAGTGATTAGGTTGTAAACTAGTTGTTTACTGAGGGTCTATCAATTGATACTATTTAGTGGACTTGTCCCTGGCTTGGTATCCTCCAGAGTAGGTGTTGTTGTATAATGAACTGGGTGAACAATCTCTTGTGTTTTTACTGCTTTTGTTATTACTTCTCTTTATTTGTAAACAAATATTTATGTAGTGACATCTCATTCGACATCGCATATCTGATACCAGAATTTCAATTGTTATCAGAGCAAGCATCCTGCTCTTTATCTGGGTGAGATCCAAGGAAGATACTTTCTATTACTATGGACAAGGATGGAGGATTTGTGAACAGACCACCCATTATGGATGTATGTAATTATGACTACTGGAAACCATATATGGTTGCCTTTTTAAAGTCTTTGGACATCAGGGCTTGGAAAGCTGTTTTAAAAGGATGGAAACACCCTGTCAAATTGGGATAAAATGGAGAACTTACTTCTGAGTTAAAACCAGAAGAATATTGGTCTAAAGAAGAAGATGAAATTTCTCTTGGAAATTCTAAAGCCTTGAATGCTATATCCAATGGAATTGACAAGAACATTTTCAGATTAGTGAACACATGTGAAGTAGCTAAGGGTGCATGGGGAATTATTCAATCTACTCATGAAGGCACATCCAAAGTTAAGATTTCAAGACTTCAATTGCTCACTGTAGTGGTAGAAATGTTTAAGACTAAGCCATTGGATTGACTAGACTTATACAAATCAAAATAAAAATCACAACCGCGCTTTATTGTTTCCAAAGGAATCGGAAAAGAGAAAATAACCCAAAAAGAAGGGGAAATATTCAAGGTAAGGGGGTTGGTTATGGAAAGGGAAGGTATTAGCACCCTAAACATATATGGTACTCCGCAGGAAACTCTTTGAAAAATCTGTATATTTTGGATATAAAAAATGTTGTATATAAAAATAGATGGTGGAGGTGAGAAAAGAAACATATTTTTTATGATTTTTGCACTCTCCACGGTTGTGAACCTTTAGTGCCTACGTACCACCTTTTCGTGCAATAGGGGATCAAGGTACACGTAGTTCCTCTTTAAAAAAATTTAAAACACAAATGTGTTGGTCAATTTTATGAGATAAAACATCATCGTCATTGTCCATGTGGAAAACATACCTACTACCCACAATCATGAGAAAGGAGAATTTGCATCATCTCAAAGTGGAGGATATGGCTTGGATTTTAAAATCAAAAATACCTCACTCAACAACCAAGCGGAAAATATCTCTCTTTACTACATATTGTAGAAGTATAGTTGTTTGTATCACTACAAGGATTGACAAGAGTTCATTCTTTTTTGAGAAAAGTTTAAAGATAAAAGCCAAAGTGGCAAGATGGTTTGAAATGAGATTGATTGACTTTTAGTCTTCTCACAAAAATGTCAAAGTATTATTAATTTTATTGAAGTTTATTTATGAAAATATTTGAAAATGCATGGACCTAAGTCCAAGTTTATTATGAAAGTGGTTCAAGTGTAAAACAAGAAGAGTTTTCAAAAGGAGGGAAAAGATTTTTTAAACTAAAGAAGATGGGAGGAGAAGAAAAGACTATCCTAAAGCATAAGGTAAAAGCTAGGGATAAGAGCCATCTAACCAACAAGAAGCCAATACTTGACACCATGAGTCAAAATAGAATTCCCATTCTTTGGATTGAAACCAAACAAGTAATGATACTAGACCTCTTGAGAAAACCAAACTTCAAGTGTATTAAGTCTCCAGAAAAATTGGACAGAGTAACGGCTGTATACGGGTGAATTCCATATTACAAACAAAGGGTGTAATCACAATAACATGCACACAAAACAAACAAACAACCCACTATCTTGAGGTAAATCTCAAGAGCTCCAGACAAAATAATCAGATATAATCACAAGGTCTCCAATCATAGGCCAAAGTTTCTAATCCTAAGTCCAAAAAAAGTCCAGTGCTCCATAATGCCAAGGATAGTAACCAAATAGTCCAAGTATTATTAATGATTTTTAGGGTTTACGTTGATTATTAGGTGTTTTGAAAAAAAAGAAAAGCAAAGCTCAAGTGAGCAAAAATAAAAAATGACAAGAAAATAAATACTCAAATGAGTAAAGTTGAAAATGGCGTGAAATGTAAATGCTAAAAGTAAATAGTGCATAAAAATAAAAGGGGCATATAAAAGAATAAAGGATAAAATTAATTATTAGTGATTAGTGGTTAGTTGGATGATCATCTTGAAACTTTCATTTGGAACTCATTAGAGGATTGGTAGAACCAAAGCCTCCACACAACAAGTTGCATTTGCTTTTTGTCAAGTATATCATCCATTTGGAATCCTCATGAGTATCATTTAATGATCAATGATGTTTAAGTGATCCGCGTTAACCAAAGGTATTGTAGATCCATTAGAGGATTGGTATAACCAAATCCTCCATACAATGAATCTCAAGGTTATTAGATCAAAGAGATCAAATTAATATACTTGGGCTTGCAAACATAAGTTTGGGCCACGAATGATCATTTATTCGAATCGGGACAAAATTTAGCGCTATGTTAAGCAATCGTAAGTGGACTTATATAGAAGTTGCACCTATTTTGAGGCCGGTCAATAGCAATCTATGCACCATTTGTTTTGAGACATGATATAGAGATCACGCTCCAACAACATTTAGTGCAATAAGAAGAGGATGAGATGAAGAGGGGTGGGAGAGAATATACAAACCACTTTTGAATTAAATTTAATCAAACTATTATTAAAATCATTCATCCTTTTTTTATGGAGTTAGACTCAATACCATGGATCCAATAATGTTAATAAAGTTCATGATCAAAAATTTAACCCAAGATTAGCCAGAAAATAATCTCAAAATAATATTACATTTTTATATATACAAAAAGGTTTAAAAATAATGTTTAAAAAATAGAAATAAAAGAGAAAAATATCAACTATGTTCAAATTAATCAAGAAATAAAAAGTAAGACCATAGAAAAATCAGAAATAAACTAAAATAATTTTATAAAGTATTTGGAAATTTTTTTTAAGTCAGAAACTATTTTTAAAATTAGAAGAAAGAGGTAAAATAAACCAAAAATCATAAAAAATAGCAAAGTCAGAAACAAAAATAAAATAAGGTCACCAATATTTGTCACAAAATCATTGGATCATTCCATAATTTTTTCATAATTTTTGGACTAAAAATGAATTTTCTATGATTTTTTGAAATTTAAAACAATTAAATATTAAAAATCAGAAAATAAAATAAAAGTGAAAAATATATGGACCATTGGATGAGAGTCAAAACGCGTTAGTAATCAAATCCAAGGAATTTGGCGTGCTGTGCATATCATGGTCATTGATGAATAAAGCACTGAATCAATTATTATATCAGAATTCAAAAATAACAAGTGGTGTGCCATCATTGGTTGGAAGATGACACGTTGGTCATTGTTGTACCCCAAAATTTGCCCTCCCATTTCTCATTGATTTCTCACCACAAAGCCCTTGAAGCTCAAGATCCAGTTAGGGTTTCATCTGCTCAAAGACTTCTCCTTGCACTATTGACCCTAATTAGGGTTTGTGTTTGCACAAAGATGTTTTGACCCAAAATGCATAATATGACTTTCATGCTTCATATTGGACCCCCAAGTTTATCCTCACCAAGTTTCAAGCCTTAGTACCAAGTTTTGCCCAGTCAATTGGACAATTGACCTAGAAATCAACTGTATTGGGGAAAAAGTCAACTGTGGCCAATTGACAGTCAAACCTCATGAAAATTGACCCACCTCAACATTATGAACTCATATGGACCACTTGATCAAGTTTGGATCACAATTCCACAAGAAATTTGATCAGATCACCAAAAGGGCAAAATGGTCATTTTTAGGGTTTTGACTGCACAAAGGCAATTCTTGACTGTTTGACCCAACCAATGGCAAATCAAGTTCACATATGGACTCAAGAACCCCATGGAATTATCTTGACATGTTCAACAAACTCAAAAGATCCCAAGTACACAAGATTGACAGTTGAATTTCCCAGTCAATTGATCAATTTTGACTGTATACTGAAAAGTCAAACTTTGACTTTTTGGTCAAAATCAAGAGTCAAGATTCATTTTTCATCAAAACATGTCAAATCATGAAACTTGTTCATCAAGAAATCACAAAATGCAAATTAGGGTTAGAAATTAGAATTTTTCATAACTTAGAATTTTTCTAAGTTATAAAAAACCCTAATTTTTTCCTAACTTTGCCCCACTTTTTCACCAAGATCCATTTGGATTCAAACAAAAGTCAAAACATGAAAGTTGTAGCTTGTTGCATAATCTACAACTTTGATTCACAAAGTTTTCCCAAATGAGACTTGTATCTCAAGTTATAAATTTTTGAATAAGGGCACTAAACCATTCTTAACTTAGTGAGTTTTTGACCTATTTTGACAAGGTTTTCTACCCCACTTCAAGGCCATTTTCCATACACTTCCACTTGGAATTTCAATTTTAATTTCAAAGATGGATTATAGTACACATTCCAAGCTTTCCAAAATGTCCAAGAACTCATCAAACAACCTCATGACTTGAGAGATTCGAATTCCACAATTTGGCAAAAACTCACTTTTGAATTGGCTATTTTTCATGTTCATAATTTGTGCAAACTTCTCAAACCAGCATGCCCCTTGATTACAGGTCCTAAAACCATCCAACACTCAATAATTTAATGCATGTTCATTGTGCTAAGACCTTGCTTCATGAGCTAAAGCATTGTATGATGGATTAATCCCAAATTGGAAAAAGCATTATGTCCATTTTTGCAAAGGTTTCACTTTATGTCATGATGCAAATCCACAAGTACAAATCAAATCCAATTGGCACAAGATTATGAGCAAAACACTCTGATCAAGGAGAGATTATGCAGCTCATTAGGGGTCCCCTACTTGCCTAAAACACCAAGTTGGTTTTGCTTGCTTAAGTGTGAAGTAAAGTGCCATAACATAGGACATCTTTCATCTCAGCATTAGAACACAGAAGCAAATATTGTAGACACATTCCAAACATCCCAACCAAGCTTTTGCACGACCCTAGCACCTCTCAAACATTCCCAATCTCAGAATCATCTTCAAACTGCAAAAACAGGGCCAGGCCTGCAGTTTGAGTGCCATCTTCCATTTCTCTCAAGCTCTCTTGCCCAAACCAGTTCACATACATTCCCTAGCATCTATGCAAGCTAACCATGCCTTGAAACACGACCTGTAATCCCTCTAACCACTTCCACCATTTTCAGTTTCTTGTTTTGCAGGTGAAGTGCTCTAGCACGATTCAGAAGCTTTCAAGACAAAGTAAACATTGGAATAGCATCCCTGGACCTCAAGGAAGCTTTTCCAATCATCACCTTGCACTGTAAGCTCCCTCATTGCCAGATAGAACTTCAGCTGAACAGGTACCTTGGTGAACTTCTATCTCTCTTATCAAGCATCATTAGCTTTAAGTTTGTGAATAAACAATGATCTACTCATGCCACTGAACATGCACATGTTTTTACTTTTCATTTCTTTTGCTTGAGCTGTGAGAATTTGAGGTTTGAAAATGGCAGAAAATCTAGGTTAGGATTTGGGGGAGAAGAAATTCTCCCTCATCTTAGAGAGTTAGATCAAGTTCTGCATATGGTTGGATTCGTCTCTTGATGCTGAACATTTTTTATGTTATGAGTTTTTATTAATAAGCCAGGAATCAGGAGTTAGGAGATCAAGAACAGGGCGCGCGTTTTTGAATGTTTTTGTCTGATGGTTGAAGACAATGTCTTCTTGGGCTGGGCCTGAGCCATTTTCCTTTTCCCACCACCTTTTTTGGTTTTACACCCCTGAGCCCATTTGCTTCATTTTTAACGTTTTTTGACTTTTTCTTTTTTTAACTGACTCATTTATTTTTTCTCAGCATATTAAAAATATAAAAATATTTTTCTCATCATTTTTTGAATTTATTAAGTATTTATTTGATTGTTTCTTTAGTTTGTACATAAATAGATAAATATATATATATATATATATATATATATATATATATATATATATATATATATATATATATATATATATATATATATATATATATATATATATATATATATATATATATATATATATATATATATATATATATATATATATATATATATATATATATACGTTTTTGTTTAAAATATTAAGATAGTACAAATATATTTTTTATACACTTTTATCTCATTTTTACTTCCTGAAAATATTTTATAGAAAAATACTTTTTTTATTTAAATATTAAATGTTATTAATTAATATATATATAATACCTATTTTGCAAATAATATGAATATATAGGTATATATAATGTGCTTAGGATAAAAATACCAAAAAATGTACATATTTTTATTTTTTAATATTTAATACTAAAAAATGCCCTTTTTACAAATATACCATATTTTATTCTATTTTTGTATGCAAATAATAAATAATTGATTAATGCCCCTTTGATTAAAATTAAGGTTTTTGCCCTAAATATGAAAATACTCTAAAAATAATACCTTTTTTTATTTTCTTTTTTATTTTACATAAATAATACTTTTTTCATACATATAAAAATTCTTTTTGCATTCTTGCATATTTGCTTTATTTCTATTTTATTTATGCTTTTAATCATATTGTAAATATTCAAAGCAAATGATGTAATAGCTTAGATTCAATTTCTTGTCTAAATACCTCCCCATTTGAACATTTGTACCCCCCCTCCCCATATTATTGTGTTGTAATAGTGTAGGAATTTAAATTTCGCACTTTAATGCTTTCTAAACATACCATGCTAGAATTAGGGTTTGAATGCGAATAAAACAAACAAAATAGTTGGACATAATCTCAAGATAAATAAGCATGAAAATGGACAACACATTTCACACTTGCACCCCTAGGGTATCCCACTTTGTTGCCTTCAAATAAATTGGGCCATATTGCATGTTGAACTTCTTTGGGTAAAAACAAACAATCAAATGATCATAGTCCTACAAAATGTTGCTTAAATGAATGATCAAAGTCCCTTTTAAAGAAAAATTGCCCAAAGACATTTAACACTATTGCAATTATGGTCTAAACGATGACTCGCGCCTGTCCCTTTCACCTCCTAATACAAGATTGTCCACCAAATGCAATGGTGGAACAAAATTGTCAAAAGGTTTAAAACATAACAAAAATCTTTGAGAAAACTTTAGGGTAGATAAACTCTTAAGTACTTGTCAATTTGCAAAGAAAAACGCTTGCCTATTTTCAAAACACACTTCACAAACCCTTTCAAAACAAACTTTCAAAAAAAACCTTGAAACATCTTTTTAAAAGATAAAACACCTTTTGTAAAACATTCGAGTAAAGAATTGTTACAAGGGTAGCCTATACAAGGCATCTTTTCAAAACATTTTCAAAACCACACACCAAGCACCATTTCAAACAATCGAAAACCAAGGCAAGTTGATCTAAGCAAGTACCTAAGAGCCCATGGATAACCATGGATAGAAAGGGTGCTAATACCTTCCCTTTCTATAATCTACTCCCCGAACCCAAGAAAAATCTCAAAGGTTTTTGCTGTGCTTTTTAAACCTTTTCTTAGGATAAAATAAAAAGTCGGCGGCGACTCTTGCTCAACCGAAACATTTGCGAAAACAAACGCAAAACCCTAGTCAGTTCTCCCATCGTATCACAGAACTGGCGACTCTGCTGGGGACTACAAGATTTAAAAGTGGAGTAACCTTAGGGCTTAGATCACCCTCTTGCATGACTAATTGTTTGATTTGTTTGCTTTATACTTTGGCTCTATTGTTTGGGTTTGCAATCCTACACCCGGATTTTGGGAAACATTCATAGATAGCAATACATTGTGGAAATTGTGTGGGGTATACCGACACGGTCGAAGCAATAGCTATATTAGTGCGACATATTTGTGAGTACCGGTAACCCTTGAGTTCAATCAAGGAGAGTACGGGGCCGCTGAGTGATGTCACTAAGCACTAATGACCTAGAACCTTACTTGACCATCTTGGCCTTTTATTAGGGGTAGTGAGATGACCGGCTTTGGTGCAGTCCGAAGTTGGTAGATACTCGATACTACACTCATTGAGGATTGTTTTCTTGGAATATTTTGGTCGCTAGTTAAGTGGCTAAACCAAAACAATGAACGATGAAAATAATCCCGTGATATTGAGCTCCTTAGAACCCGGTTACTGTTTATAGGACAGGTTTTTAAGCCAACTACACTCAAGAGGGTACTCACCTATGAAACCCCATGCAAGCCTGAAACTAGGGTTTGGTGTGATTTGCTTGTACATATGTTTTGTGCATACATCATAAACATCATGAAGCATCATATGCATTTACTAACCATTTCAAGGGTTTGGATCTTCATCTTTGTTCCTGTTTTGTAGGTCATGGAAATTCCTCGCAGAAATACCATTCAAGTCAACCTTGTGAGAATCTCTCCTCAACTCAAGGAGCTCACCTCAAGAATTCCGGAAAATTCATCCTTCAGTGAGAGACATGGTAGACTGCTCAGCCTAGTCAACACCAACATTGAAGAAGACATGATGAAAGTGCTATTCCAGTTCTTTGACCCTCTTCACCACTGCTTCACTTTCCCAGATTATCAGTTGGTACCCACTTTGGAGGAGTTTTCTCAACTCCTAAGAATCCCTATCCTTAATCAACTACCCTTCAACGGTACGGAAAAGGAACCAAAGCCGGAAGATGTTGCTCGAGCATTACATCTACAACCATCCGACATCAAGGGGCATTGGGAAACCAGAAGTGGCGTCAAAGGATTCTTAGCAAAGTTCTTGTTTGAGAAGGCACAAGAATGTTGGAACTCATTGGACCTACAAGCCTTTGAAGAGATTGTGGCACTCCTTATCTATGGGTTGGTCTTGTTCCCAAATCCTGACCAATTGGTAGATGTCAACGCCGTCAAAATCTTCTTGTCCAGAAATCCAATACCAACATTGCTTGGGGACATTCTTCACTCATTTTACACACGAACAATGAGAAAGAGGGGTGTTCTCATGTGCTGTACTCCTATCCTTGCAAGGTGGTTTATTTCGCACCTTCCACAATCTGTCTTGAAGAATGACCAAGGCTTAAGGTGGTCCCAACGGTTGATGACTCTTACTCATTTTGATGTGCATTGGTGTTCTCGGTCCAGAGAAAATGTCATCATTGTCGATCGTTGCGGAGAATTTCCTAATGTCCCTTTACTTGGAATCAGAGGAGGTATCACCTACAACCCTTGCCTAGCTTTGAGGCAATTTGGATATGCACGGAGGGATGGCCCTCATGACATGTTGATTCCTGACCTAGTTTTTGACTTCGACAACGATGCGCAAGGACTTCGCCAAAGATTCATCAGAGCTTGGGGAAAACTCAACAAGGTCGATAGCAAGACTCTGGGACACAAGAACTCCATCCCTCTTGAGCCCTATCTCAAGTGGGTACGAGCCCGAGCCCAAAGTCTAATGATGCCTTATCCTCATGTACTCCCAGTGATTAAAGAGCCCGTCAATGAAGGAGAGGTTCCCTACACCATCCTACATCCAGACATGCCTACATCATGGGAGGAAATGCAGAAAAGTTAGATTCAGCTCAAGGAGGAACGGAACACTTTTGAAGCTAGCTACTACGCCAGTGAAAAGAAGGTTCTAGAGCTTACCCGCCGACTCCACGAGCAAGAGGCCCTCAACACCTACATCGCACCGAAGAGGATGCGCAATGTCTTTCTGCCTTAAGAAGTTTATTTTGTAATATTTGGCCCATGGGGCATTTATGTACTAACAAATTTCTTCTTATTAATATGACGTGCGTTCTTCTTTGTCTGAAACAATTTTGAATGTTCTAAATCCTTGAATGCATTGCATACATCAGCATACCATTCATCATGTGCATAAGCAGGTCTCAGGTTTCCTTATCTGTCTGCTGTTTATTTCAGTAGGATGGATCTCGAGCAAACAGTCAAAGACCTACAAGCTCAGAATGCACAATTCCAGCAACTCCTGATGACCTTGGTTAAAAGTCAGGAGGATATCAAGACTCAATTGGGGAATAAGGACCCAGTAAAGAAGAAGAAAAAGAGGATTGGGGTGGCTACTTTGGGGAGAAGATTTGACGGAGAAGCTCAGAGAGTGCTTGAATTTCCTCCCACTTCTGATGAAGGGACTAGTAAAAGAGATGGAGTTGCGGTGCCTTCCGAGTCTGATGCAGAGGAAGAAGAGGTTAAAGAGGATGAAGATTATTCTGACCAGCAATATCCTCCAGCTGATGATAAATACAAGGGTTTAGAAGACAGGTTGGCCGCCATGGAGCTACAAAGAGTACCGGGTTTGGATTTTGAAGACTTGGGCTTGGTTGCCGGGATTGTGATTCCCCCAAAATTCAAAGTACCAGTGTTTGTGAGGTATGATGGGCTGTCCTGTCCCAAAATGCATCTCAGGTCCTACGTAAGAAAGATTCAACCCTATACAGCAGATAAAAATCTCTGGATTCATTTCTTTCAAGACAGCCTGTCGGGAGCTCAGTTGGAGTGGTTTTATCAGCTAGAAGGAACCAGTGTCAGAAATTGGGAAGATTTGGCCACCGCTTTCTACAAACAATACCAGTATAATTCTGATCTTGCTCCTACTCGTACCCAGCTTCAGGGTATGTCACTAGGAACAAGTGAGGGATTCAAAGAATATGCACAAAAATGGAGGGATTTGGCTGGCAGGGTGCAGCCTCCTTTAACCGATCGTGAACTCGTTGATATGTTTCTCGGGACCCTATCTGGGCCATTTTTCAATCATCTAATTGGTAACTCTTCCGCGGGGTTTACCGATTTGATCTTAACAGGCGAAAGAATAGAGGCTGGCATCAAATCAGGAAAGATTCAGAAGGGTGTTGCTGCAAGTGTTGAGAAGAAACCTTTTAAGAAGGAGACAGCTATGGTATATTCTCAGAGAAGAGCAGGGAAGATGGAGTGTCGGCCAACTGTGGGGGCCGTAATGATTTAAAACACTCCGAATGAGCAGCCTCGCTATAACCAGTCCAGACCAAATCAGCAACGAGTGGAACGGCCACAACGGCAGTTCACCCGTATTAATATGACTCCAGCGCAAGTGCTTCCCCATCTATTGAAGTTGAACCTCGCCACCATCAAGGAGGCACCAAAGAATGTGAATACGTCCTCTCCGCATTATCATGCCAATGCTAAATGCGCCTACCATTCGGACAGTGTTGGACACGACACCAATGATTGTTGGGCACTCAAGCATAAAATCCAAGACCTGATAGAGGCTAAGGAGGTAGAGTTTGATGCTCCAGAGAAGCCTAATGTGATATCTGCACCTATGCCGAAGCACGGCCGAAATGTCAATGCCATTGAAGAAGATTTGTATGTTGCTGATGTCAGTGATCTGACTACTCCACTGCTAGCCATTAAATTGAATCTGTTGAGGGCCGGGATCTTTCCGGGATGTAAGGAAGACTGCTATTGTTGCTACTCTTTGCCGTTTAATTGTCCGCTACTGAAGAAAGGCATCCAAGGCCTTATGGATAGTCGACAAATTTTGTTCGAAAAAGTCTCTGCTGTTCCAGTTCATACTGAAGATGTCTCAATCATAACCATTCACGCCAATCTTTCCAAGGCCGTCAAAAAGCCTGTTAAGATTACACCAGTTGCAAAATCTGTCCCTTTGAAGATAACAATGCCAGGGCCTGTTCCCTATGTTTCTGAGAAGTCGATACCTTGGAACTATGGCGGTGACATCTACTACCATGGTATCAAGCAAATCGAGATAATTAAAGAAAGCTCGGATGATGAAGAAGCCAACATTAGTAACATTGCGGGCACCAGCAAAATCACCAGGAGCGGGAGAATATTTTCTCCAGAGATTGCCCCTCCAAGAGCAGTCTTTGGACCCTCATCAGCTAACGAAGTCATCCCTGCACCAATAAAACTTTCTGCTAGAACTCCTCTGATTGAAGACATTGTTGTTCCTAGTACTGTCCCTCCTTCCGCTGCTGACAAAGGTAAGGGAATCCAAGATGAGCCCGTCAGGACGAGGGCTCAACCCTTAGTAATCTCGGAAGCCTCCAAGAAGGAAATGGACGAGATTTTGAGGATAATCAAGAGAAGTGATTACGATGTGGTGGAACAGTTGGGGCAAACCCCCTCCAAGATCTCCATGCTGGCACTACTACTTTGCTCAGAAGCGCACGCTAAAGCCCTGATAAAATTCCTGAAGGCAGCTCATGTGCCCCAGGAAACCTCTGCGGATCAATTTCAAAATTGCGTGGCTAGCCTGACTGCGGACAATGGATTAGGTTTTTCTGATGCCGACCTAACCCCTAAAGGCAAAAACCACAATTATGCTTTGCATATTTCAATCGAGTGTCGCGGAACCACCCTTGCGCATGTTTTGGTTGATACCGGTTCGTCGCTGAATGTTTTTCCTAAGAAGGCCTTGGACCGACTAGATTGTGAAGGGTTGGAATTGAAGTCGAGTGATATTGTTGTCAGAGCTTTCGATGGTTCGAAGAGAATGGTCCATGGAGAGGTTGAAATTCCCATCAAGATAGGCACTGAGGTGTTTAAATCCACTTTCTATGTGATGGACATCCGTCCGTCATACTCTTGCTTGCTGGGTAGGCCTTGGATACACCATGCTGGGGCAGTCACCTCCTCCTTACATCAGATGTTGAAGTATCCTGTCAAGGGAAAGATCATCACTGTCCATGGCGAAGAAGAGTACATGATTAGCCACTTAAATTCTTTCCGGTATGTGGAGGTTGAAGGAGAGTTCATTGAGACACCGTTTCAACATTTCGAAGAAGTCCTTCCTGAAATAGCAGTAGCAAAGTTGGAAGCTGAGACACCGAGACAGATGGCCAGGATGGCATCTCTGGAGGATGCAAGGGCCGCAATAAAAGAAGGGAAGAATTCAGCATGGGGGCAGTTACCCGACTTTCCGCATAAGACTGACAAGTTTGGGTTAGGGTTCACAACCGCCGGCCAGAAAGCTATGCGCCGTGCGAAGATTGAAAGGGCGCCAGTCAAAATTTCTCCCTACGGAATCAACGCCCTGGAAGAGGAGGACAAAGAAAGCAACATTGAAGAGTGGATTTATCCAACTGTCAGAGGAGGATTGAGCAATTGGGAGGCTAAGGACTTTGTCCCCATCACTTTTATTCATCAGTAATTTATCTGTTAAATATTTCTTATTGGGTCTGTAATATTTACTTTCAAACAATCCGTACACTATCTTTTCACCTCCTGCCTGGCCCGGGGCATGTAGGTCTACTTGTAAGGGTTTTGATTATTTTTCATATTCATATGCCATGTTTAATGATTCATTGGACGTTTTTTCATTTGATAAACTGCTTATGTTCATTTTCTTTCCTTTTGCATTTTTTTTGTTTAAGGATGGCTATCCCTTACACACACCCACACTCACCAATGCAGGTACCCATCCACTCCGGATTCCATGGGTGACTATTCTGCTGTATCTTTCAATAACTCTGAAGATCTGGTCAATCTAGCCGAGTATGAAGATGACGAAGGTTGTGAAGTACCCGGGGAACTAGCCAGACTTCTGCAACAAGAGGAAAGGGCCATCTTACCGCATGAAGAGCCATTGGAAACTGTTAACTTGGGGACCGAGGAGGACCGAAAGGAGGTGCAAGTGGGTGCCAATCTGGAACCAAAAGTCAAGGAGCGCTTGGTACAGTTGTTGAATGAGTATGTTGAAATCTTCGCTTGGTCCTATGAAGACATGCCGGGTCTAGACACAGACATCGTGGTTCACCGTCTCCCCACAAGAGAGGATTGTCCACCAATCAAGCAAAAAGTTCGCCGAATGAGGCCTGACATGTCTGAAAAGATCAAAGCGGAAGTAATGAAACAATTTGATGATGGCTTTCTGGCTGTTACGTCCTATCCTCAATGGGTCGCTAACATCGTGCCAGTACCGAAGAAAGATGGCAAAGTCAGAATGTGTGTGGACTACCGGGATTTGAATAGGGCCAGCCCTAAAGATGATTTCCCGCTACCTCATATTGACATCTTGATTGACAATACAGCTCAGCATAAAGTGTTTTCCTTCATGGACGGATTCTCGGGCTACAATCAAATCAAAATGGCTCCCGAGGATATGGAGAAAACGACTTTTGTCACACAATGGGGCACTTTCTGTTACAAGGTGATGCCGTTCGGGCTGAAGAACGCAGGGGCAACTTATCAACGCGCCATGGTAGCTTTATTTCATGATATGATACATCATGAGATTGAAGTTTACGTAGACGATATGATAGCTCGGTCACAAACAGAGGAAGAGCACCTTGAACATCTGGAAAAGCTGTTTGCCAGGTTAAAAGAATACAAGCTCAGGCTGAATCCAAGTAAATGCACTTTTGGAGTTAGGTCTGGTAAACTCCTGGGATTCATTGTAAGCAACAAAGGCATTGAAGTCGATCCGGCAAAAGTAAAAGCAATACAAGAGATGCCTGCTCCCCGTACTGAAAAGGAGGTTAGAGGATTCTTGGGGCGCATAAACTATATTGCCAGATTCATCTCACATCTGACTTCTACCTGTGAGCCAATTTTCAAACTCTTGAAAAAAGATCAGGTAGTGGAATGGAACGACGATTGTCAAGCTGCTTTTGATAGAATCAAGGAGTATTTGCTAGAACCTCCTATTCTGATGCCACCCGTCGAAGGAAGACCATTGATCATGTACTTAACCGTCTTGGATAACTCAATGGGGTGTGTTTTGGGCCAGCATGACGAGTCTGGTCGAAAAGAGCATGCTATTTATTACCTTAGCAAAAAGTTTACCGACTGTGAGACTCGCTACTCACTGCTCGAGAAAACTTGCTGCGCTTTGGTATGGGCTGCTCGCCGACTAAGACAGTATATGCTGACTCATACTACCTTGTTGATATCCAAAATGGACCCTATCAAGTATATCTTCGAGAAGCCCGCTTTATCTGGAAGGATAGCTAGATGGCAAATGATCTTAACTGAGTATGACATCTAATACACCACCCAAAAAGCTATAAAAGGGAGTGTATTAGCTGACCATCTGGCTCATCAAGCTATCGAAGATTATCAGCCCATGAGATTTGACTTCCCAGACGAGGACATCATGAATTTGGACAACGTTGAATGTGACGGACCGTATGACGGACCCGCAAAGGGATCTCGATGGACCCTGTACTTTGATGGTGCTTCAAATGCACTTGGAAACGGTATCGGCGTAGTACTCATTTCTCCAGAAGGTTGTCACACACCTTTCACGGCCCGACTTTGCTTCAGCTGCACAAACAACATGGCTGAGTATGAAGCCTGCATCTTTGGTCTCAAGGCTGCTATAGACTTGGGGATCAAATCTTTGATCGTATTCGGGGACTCGGCTTTGGTTATCAGTCAAATCAAAGGAGAGTGGGATACCAAGCATCCTAATCTTATCCAATACAAAGAACATGTCCTGACATTGTTGCCTCATTTCGAGCAAATTACCTTCGAGCATTTCCCGCGAGAAGAGAATCAGCTAGCAGATGCTCTAGCCACAATGTCCTCCATGTTTAAACTCAACTGGGATAACGAGGCTCCCCAAATCACCATCGAGCGAATGGATGAACCGGCGCATTGCCACGAGATTAATACCGAAGAAGTAGTGGAACAACCTTAGTTCCATGAAATCAAGAAGTATCTCGAGACTAGAGATTATCCTGAAGGAGCTTCCGTAAATGACAAGAAGTTCTTAAGGAAATTCGCTGCTAAGTTCTTCCTGAGCAACGGCATCCTTTACAAACGAAGCCATGATTGTGTATTACTCCGATGTGTGGACAAAGCTGAAGCAGAGTTGATCATGACTGATATACACAGCGGCACATTTGGCACTCACTTGAGCGAGCATATGGCTAAGAAGATCCTAAGGGCAGGCTATTATTGGTCTACCATGGAAGCTGACTGCCATCAACATTCCCGTATTTGCCACAAGTGTCAAGTCTATGCTGACAAAGTTCATATCCCTCCGGTTCCTCTCAACGTCCTGACTGCTCCGTGGCCCTTTGCAATGTGGGGCATAGATATGATTGGAGAGATCAAGCCCACGACTTCCAATGGACATCGCTTCATCCTGGTTGCCATTGACTATTTCACCAAATGGGTCGAAGCAGCTTCCTTCGCCTCTGTTACTAAAAATGTGGTTGCCCGCTTTATCAAGCAAAATCTCATATGTCGGTATGGTGTTCCAGACAGGATCATCACAGACAACGGTACAAATCTGAATAACACGATGATCACTGCATTATGCGAACAGTTCAAGATTTATCATCACAATTCATCTCCCTATCGGCCGAAGATGAACGGTGTTGTTGAAGCTGCAAACAAAAACATTAAGAAAATCATTCAGAAAATGACAGTCACTTACAAGGACTGGCATGAGATGTTACCGTTTGCTCTGCATGGATACCGAACGACGACACGTACTTCAACTAGGGCAACCCCATTTTCTTTGGTTTATGGCATGGAAGTTGTTTTGCCTATGGAAGTCCAGATCCCTTCTCTAAGGATTATGAAGGATGCAGGTTTGAATGAAGATGATTGGATACAGACCCGACTTGATCAACTCAATCTGATCGACGAAAAGCGACTTGCTGCTATATGCCATGGTCAGACGTATCAAAAGCGGATGATCAAGGCCTTCAATAAGAAAGTCAGACGTCAAGTGTATCAAGTCGGAGACCTCGTAATCAAGCGGATTATCTTGCCGCAAAGTGATCCCAGGGGCAAATGGACTCCTACATATGAAGGACCATTTGTGATCAAGAGCATATTTTCTGGTGGTGCAATGATTCTGACCACCATGGACGGCGACGATTTTCCGCACCCTGCGAATGCAGACATAGTCAAAAGATACTACGCATAGAATAACCCGACAAGTCGAAAACCCGAAAGGGCGGCTTGGGCAAAAATGGGCATTTCGGTGGATCGAAAACCCGAAAGGGCGATTCAGGCAAAAATTAGGGATAAAAACAAAAAAAATCTGTACACCCGGCAAGTTGAAAACCCGAAAGGGCGGCTTGGGAAAAAATTGGTTTCCCAGTGGATCGAAAACCCGAAAGGGCGATTCGGGCAAAAGTTAGGGAATTAAAGCGTATGACTATGCCTCGTCGGATCACTTCAAAGACAATCTCTTCACCAACCGGTTCCAGCCTTCTGATCAATCCAGTCATCGTCAAACGAAGCATTGAATGGACAGATATTCAAAGTTGTGAAAGCTATAGCGGAATGGAATCCCATGGAGTTATTTCACATAGCCATCTTTATTTTGTATAAATTTTTCAAATATTTACGACAAAATCCTCTTACTAGGATGATTGTCTCCTTTGTACAAATATATTCAAAGAAAATCAATACAAATACTTTTCCCAGAAATTTGTGTCATTTCCTTTTCTTTTCTCTTGCACTATTTGTTTTATTTTGAGAAACGTCCAATGTTTTGTTAAATAGGCATATGCATTTGAAACATAATCATTTTCTTATGAGTCGGGAAAGAGGATTACTGATAGGTCAAAGGAACAGTTGGATATCTTGATACCCTTCAAAGGAAGCCCCCGAGAGATTTGGAATCCATATCCCTAGCAAGTCTTGAAGCTCACCCCCAGTAGATTCTGGAAGCTTATTCCCTGCAGAGCACGGACGCCTCTCCCAAGTTTTATTCAAAGTTATTCCTCCCAGGGACTTATAACTGGGTTATCCTCAGCTAACAACCGTGGAAGATCGCACTCGCCAAGATTCTTCCTATCCCCAGCGGAGTTCATCAAAATTCCCCAGCAGTAACTTATCTTTGCAAATCCCCAGCCAGAGAATCCTCCGGAATTCAATTCCCTTCAGAGTTTAAGTTTCAGTGTCCCCAACCGAGCTAAAGCTTCAAATTATCAATCCCCAGCGGAGCCAGACTGATGAACCTTCTCCCCACAGAGTTTTAGGAGAATAAATCTTGAGTTCCCCAGTGAAGTCGCCAGAGACACTTCCCACCGAACTGAAGATTCCCGGTCTTATATCCCCAGCATAAGTCTGCTAGATTGGTGCTCCCCAGTAGAAGTCATCAGGAATTCCCCAGAGGTTTGGTATACAACCCAAGCTCCTTATTCCCCAGTAACAGCCAAGGAATTATTCTTCCCAGCAGCAGTCAAGATGCTTTTATCTTCAGCCATCCAGGATTCATCTATCCCCAGCAAGACAGCTCATCAGCTTACATGCGCATTCATTACATTCATATTATAAACATTGATATAACATATATTGCATCATACATTTCATGCAACATAATTTTGTGTTTAGCTAACATTTTGTCCTTTTCAGGATAAGAATAAAAAGCTATCCTTAACAGTTTCAGATGCAGTTTTACACGGACTCATCATCAAGCAACCCTACACCGGTTCCTCCTCAAAATTCAAGACTTCTGAAAACAGTCTATGGATTCTTCCCAACAACGGATGTTAATCTATCAGTTGTTCAGACGCAACTTTTGAAAACAGTTTACGGACGCTTCCCAACAACGGATGCCGCTCTATTGCTTATTCAACTCCAAGATTTCTGAAAACAGTTTACGGGTTCTCCAAGTAACGGATGTTAACCTATCGCTTGTTCAGTTTCTTCTCAAGACTTCTGAAAACAGTTTACGGGTTCTCCAAGTAACGGATGTTAACCTATCGCTTGTTCAGATTCTTCTTCAGACTTCTGAAAACAGTTTATGGATTCTTCCCAACAACGGATGTTAATCTATCGCTTGTTCAGACTCTTCTCACCTTTTGAAAACAGTTTACGGACGCTTCCCAACAACGGATGCCGCTCTATTGCTTATTCAACTCCAAGATTTCTGAAAACAGCTTACGGGTTCTCCAAGTAACGGATGTTAACCTATCGCTTGTTCAGTTTCTTCTCAAGGCTTCTGAAAACAGTCTATGGATTCTTCCCAACAACGGATGTTAATCTATCACTTGTTCATATGCAACCTTTGAAAACAGTTTATGGATTCCTCCCAACGACGGATGTCAATCTATTGCTTATTCAGACCCCAGTTCGAAGATGGTCCAAAGCATGGACGCCTTCCTGATACTCATTCCAGATGGCATCTCTAAGCCCATCCCCGACAAGTTACTGTCACCCCTCAAGATGGCATCTCTAAGCCCATCTCTAAATGGCATCTCTAAGCCCATTCCCGCATCCATCGCTTTGACGAGTGCAAATTTCCGGGCACTCTAGTGTCCAATCTCCTTTTACCCTCGAGTCACGAAAGGCAAGCTTGCCAATCTAACTCTTCGGATTCAAGAAGATTGAACAGGGGCAACTGTTGTACCCCAAAATTTGCCCTCCCATTTCTCATTGATTTCTCACCACAAAGCTCTTGAAGCTCAAGATCCAGTTAGGGTTTCATCTGCTCAAAGACTTCTCCTTGCACTATTGACCCTAATTAGGGTTTGTGTTTGCACAAAGATGTTTTGACCCAAAATGCCTAAGATGACTTTCATGCTTCATATTGGACCCCCAAGTTTATCCTCACCAAGTTTCAAGCCTTAGTACCAAGTTTTGCCCAGTCAATTGGACAGTTGACCTAGAAATCAACTGTATTGGGGAAAAAGTCAACTGTGGCCAATTGACAGTCAAACCTCATGAAAATTGACCCACCTCAACATTATGAACTCATATGGACCACTTGATCAAGTTTGTATCACAATTCCACAAGAAATTTGATAAGATCACCAAAAGGGCAAAATGGTCATTTTTAGGGTTTTGACTGCACAAAGGCAATTCTTGACTGTTTGACCCAACCAATGGAAAATCAAGTTCACATATGGACTCAAGAACCCCATGGAATTATCTTGACATGTTCAACAAACTCAAAAGATCCCAAGTACACAAGATTGACAGTTGAATTTCCCAGTCAATTGATCAATTTTGACTGTATACTGAAAAGTCAAACTTTGACTTTTTGGTCAAAATCAAGAGTCAAGATTCATTTTTCATCAAAACATGCCAAATCATGAAACTTGTTCATCAAGAAATCACAAAATGCAAATTAGGGTTAGAAATTAGAATTTTTCATAACTTAGAATTTTTCTAAGTTATAAAAAACCCTAATTTTTTCCTAACTTTGCCCCACTTTTTCACCAAGATCCATTTGGATTCAAACAAAAGTCAAAACATGAAAGTTGTAGCTTGTTGCATAATCTACAACTTTGATTCACAAAGTTTTCCCAAATGAGGCTTGTATCTCAAGTTATAAATTTTTGAATAAGGGCACTAAACCATTCTTAACTTAGTGAGTTTTTGACCTATTTTGACAAGGTTTTCTACCCCACTTCAAGGCCATTTTCCATACACTTCCACTTGGAATTTCAATTTTCATTTCAAAGATGGATTGTAGTACACATTCCAAGCTTTCCAAAATGTCCAAGAACTCATCAAACAACCTCATGACTTGAGAGATTCGAATTTCACAATTTGGCAAAAACTCACTTTTGAATTGGCTATTTTTCATGTTCATAATTTGTGCAAACTTCTCAAACCAGCATGCCCCTTGATTACAGGTCCTAAAACCATCCAACACTCAATAATTTAATGCATGTTCATTGTGCTAAGACCTTGCTTCATGAGCTAAAGCATTGTATGATGGATTAATCCCAAATTGGAAAAAGCATTATGTTCATTTTTGCAAAGGTTTCACTTTATGTCATGATGCAAATCCACAAGTACAAATCAAATCCAATTGGCTCAAGATTATGAGCAAAACACTCTGATCAAGGAGAGATTATGCAGCTCATTAGGGGTCCCCTACTTGCCTAAAACACCAAGTTGGTTTTGCTTGCTTAAGTGTGAAGTAAAGTGCCATAACATAGGACATCTTTCATCTCAGCATTAGAACACAGAAGCAAATATTGTAGACACATTCCAAACATCCCAACCAAGCTTTTGCACGACCCTAGCACCTCTCAAACATTCCCAATCTCAGAATCATCTTCAAACTGCAAAAACAGGGCCAGGCCTGCAGTTTGAGTGCCATCTTCCATTTCTCTCAAGCTCTCTTGCCCAAACCAGTTCACATACATTCCCTAGCATCTATGCAAGCTAACCATGCCTTGAAACACGACCTGTAATCCCTCTAACCACTTCCACCATTTTCAGTTTCTTGTGTTGCAGGTGAAGTGCTCTAGCACGATTCAGAAGCTTTCAAGACAAAGTAAACATTGGAATAGCATCCCTGGACCTCAAGGAAGCTTTTCCAATCATCACCTTGCACTGTAAGCTCCCTCATTGCCAGATAGAACTTCAGCTGAACAGGTACCTTGGTGAACTTCTATCTCTCTTATCAAGCATCATTAGCTTTAAGTTTGTGAATAAACAATGATCTACTCATGCCACTAAACATGCACATGTTTTTACTTTTCATTTCTTTTGCTTGAGCTGTGAGAATTTGAGGTTTGAAAATGGCAGAAAATCTAGGTTAGGATTTGGGGGAGAAGAAATTCTCCCTCATCTTAGAGAGTTAGATCAAGTTCTGCATATGGTTGGATTCGTCTCTTGATGCTGAACATTTTTTATGTTATGAGTTTTTATTAATAAGCCAGGAATCAGGAGTTAGGAGATCAAGAACAGGGCGCGCGTTTTTGAATGTTTTTGGCTGAAGGTTGAAGACAATGTCTTCTTGGGCTGGGCCTGAGCCATTTTCCTTTTCACACCACCTTTTTTGGTTTTACACCCCTGAGCCCATTTGCTTCATTTTTAATGTTTTTTGACTTTTTCTTTTTTTAACTGACTCATTTATTTTTTCTCAGCATATTAAAAATATAAAAATATTTTTCTCATCATTTTTTGAATTTATTAAGTATTTATTTGATTGTTTCTTTAGTTTGTACATAAATAGATAAATATATATATATATATATATATATATATATATATATATATATATATATATATATATATATATATATATATATATATATATATATATATATATATATATATATATATATATATATATATATATATACGTTTTTGTTTAAAATATTAAGATAGTACAAATATATTTTTTATACACTTTTATCTCATTTTTACTTCCTGAAAATATTTTATAGAAAAATACTTTTTTTATTTAAATATTAAATGTTATTAATTAATATATATATAATACCTATTTTGCAAATAATATGAATATATAGGTATATATTAATGTGCTTAGGATAAAAATACCAAAAAATGTACATATTTTTATTTTTTAATATTTAATACTAAAAAATGCCCTTTTTACAAATATACCATATTTTATTCTATTTTTGTATGCAAATAATAAATAATTGATTAATACCCCTTTGATTAAAATTAGGGTTTTTGCCCTAAATATGAAAATACTCTAAAAATAATACCTTTTTTTATTTTCTTTTTTATTTTACATAAATAATACATTTTTCATACATATAAAAATTCTTTTTGCATTCTTGCATATTTGCTTTATTTCTATTTTATTTATGCTTTTAATCATATTGTAAATATTCAAAGCAAATGATGTAATAGCTTAGATTCAATTTCTTGTCTAAATACCTCCCCATTTGAACATTTGTACCCCCCTCCCCATATTATTGTGTTGTAATAGTGTAGGAATTTAAATTTCGCACTTTAATGCTTTCTAAACATACCATGCTAGAATTAGGTTTGAATGCGAATAAAACAAACAAAATAGTTGGACATAATCTCAAGATAAATAAGCATGAAAATGGACAACACATTTCACACTTGCACCCCTAGGGTATCCCACTTTGTTGCCTTCAAATAAATTGGGCCATATTGCATGTTGAACTTCTTTGGGTAAAAACAAACAATCAAATGATCATAGTCCCACAAAATGTTGCTTAAATGAATGATCAAAGTCCCTTTTAAAGAAAAATTGCCCAAAGACATTTAACACTATTGCAATTATGGTCTAAACGATGACCCGCGCCTGTCCCTTTCACCTCCTAATACAAGATTGTCCACCAAATGCAATGGTGGAACAAAATTGTCAAAAGGTTTAAAACATAACAAAAATCTTTGAGAAAACTTTAGGGTAGATAAACTCTTAAGTACTTGTCAATTTGCAAAGAAAAACACTTGCCTATTTTCAAAACACACTTCACAAACCCTTTCAAAACAAACTTTCAAAAAAAACCTTGAAACATCTTTTTAAAAGATAAAACACCTTTTGTAAAACATTCGAGTAAAGAATTGTTACAAGGGTAGCCTATACAAGGCATCTTTTCAAAACATTTTCAAAACCACACACCAAGCACCATTTCAAATAATCAAAAACCAAGGCAAGTTGATCTAAGCAAGTACCTAAGAGCCCATGGATAACCATGGATAGAAAGGGTGCTAATACCTTCCCTTTCTATAATCTACTCCCCGAACCCAAGAAAAATCTCAAAGGTTTTTGCTGTGCTTTTTAAACCTTTCCTTAGGATAAAATAAAAAGTCGGTGGCGACTCTTGCTCAACCGAAACATTTGCGAAAACAAACGCAAAACCCTAGTCAGTTCTCCCACCGTATCACAGTCATCTTCAACCTCCAGCCAACATGAATTACATGTCTCTCAAACTGTAAAATCAGAAGCTCAGACCTATGCCATTCACTTCGTCTCTTCAAGACGAAGACAACCACACCCTCGCGCCAAATTTATATAAACTTTAGCTCAAGCAATTTGGAAAGAAAGTTTTAAAAAGGGATTTGAAATTTCATGGTCAAAACGTGCTTCCAGTAAGAAGTAAGTGTTGCGAATAGAACTAGGGAAATGAGAGCATCACAATGATATCAAAGTTTTGAAGAATTGGTGAAGGAATCTACCTATTGAAATTGAGTTGCAGAGCTCTGAAACTGGACTTCTATGGAACAATATAGGGCACTATTCTTGAATGTAGTTATATGGTTAGCTTCACGGAAGATCAAGGAAGGTGAATTGATGAAAAAATTGGATTGAAAAAGGCTTGAGAATGGATTTTGAAGTTGCTGAATTCTGAGTATGGAGTAAGTTTGGCAGGGTGATTCTGGCTATCCAAGCTTGAGAAAATGAATGGGATAGTTCATGTATTTATAGGAGAAGCAAATGGGATCAAAAGGAAGAGTGAATGATGCATTTTGGAGGCAATTCGAGCAAACCTGATACACGAGTGAAGTGTGATCTAATTTTCACCAAAACTCATCCAATCCTTGCGTTTTGAGGTGTAAACACTTCTGGCAAGTTTGTTAATCAAGGTTAAATAAAAAACGCATGTAAATTTTGTGATTAGAAGCTAAAACAAAGATTTCAAACTTCTGACGTGGTGAAAAATTCAGTTTCAAAGTGCCAACTTCTGACCAATGGCATTCTCAGCTCAAGGGGTCTTAGGGTATGATTCTTGATGCTTCAGAAAGATGAGGTTACAAGCTTTGCAATGGAAAAAGAATGGAATCAAATGGATGCTTGAGCTGAAAGTTGTGTTGAGTCAAAGTTGAAGAAAAATGTTGACTTTCCATACTTGGAAAAATTTCAAATTTTTCTTCAAAAGTGACCTATAATGTCTTGCATCCAAACCTAGCCTTCCACTTGGAATTTGCTCTTGACCAAAAAAGATGGTATGAATTATATCTCTTGAATGACATTTTGAGACTTGAACCATTCAAAATATCCAAAAATTGAGAGAGTTATGAATTGTTGAAGTTGGCAAAATATCATGAAATGACCTATAATATTTTGTATCCTTAAGGAAACTTCCATCCATTTTCTCACTTTGCACATAAAAGAAGGCATTAATTTCACATAATCAAGATTATTATGGAAAAAGAATGGGCTAAAGGTGATAAAAATTGACCAAGTTATGATCATTTGAAGTCACATAAGAAAAAATGGGGATTCATCTAAAGGACTTGTAATCTTTCTTCCTCATCAAGTTTCTTCCACATGAAAACTCCTTGGAACTTTTGAAGTGATTTGTTGATAACCCTTTGAAGAGAAGGATGTCTTTGGAATCACTCAAAAATACCAAAATATGAGCAAGATATACTCCTTTGAAGTTCAAAACCCTAGCTTCTAGATTAAGAAACATGCCTTGAGGAACTTTGACAATTTTGAACAAACTTCTTGTACCAAAACATGCTTTGTAAATATAAGTTGTTGAGGATGATAATGAGAACTCATAGCAACCAAAACCACTTCCATATCTTGAGAATTGAGAGAAATATGCACTTGTGATCAATGGGAACAAGGCCTTGTCCAAGCATGACAACTTCTTCAATCAACCCCTTGTACCTTTGAATCAATCTTGCTAACTTGGAAATGTAGTGAACCAAAATAACCTTGCCATGCCATCCCTTACTAAACAACTTCAATGGTGAGGTTTGAACTTCTCAAGCTTCATTGACTACGTCATGGAAATAAACTCATGAACCCATGGATCAACTTGCTAAGCCCTATTTCCTTTACCTACATTTTTGACAAGTAAGACAAACCAACATTGCATTTTATTAATAAAAAGGAAAGTCAAAACAAAACATGAATTATTACACAAGAAAAAACAAGTCAATGTGCTTGTTGATTCCTCAAAGAGCAAAGCTAAAGATAGGGAGGAGCACCAAAAGCCCTAATGTGATCTTGTTGTGATTGAATCAATGTGGTATGGTGAAGGGATCTTAGGGGAAAAAATTGGGGTACAACACTCACCACAAAATTGGAGAATTTGAGAATTGAGGATGATGAAAGTATCAATGACTTCCATATGAATATTCTTGAAATTTCTAATGCATCCAGTGCCTTAGGAGAGAAAACACCTGAAGACAAATTGGTGAGAAAGATGCTCGGGTCTCTTCCCAAGAGATTTGATATGAAAGTGACTGCTATAGAAGAATCTCAAGACATTGAAAAAATTAAAGTGGATGAACTTGTTGGATCCCTCCTGACATTTGAATTAAGCATCAATGAAAGATCTGAAAAGAAGAACAAAAGCATAGCCTTTGTATCAAATACTGAAGATGAATAGGAAGACTGTGATTTGAATATAGATAGAGGAATATCAAATGCCTTAGATATGCTTGGAAGACAGTTTAACAAAGTTATAAAAAGAATAGATAGGAACCAAAGATCAAATGTCAAGAACATCTCACCTTAAATCCATAAGTCAAATGAGTTTGGAAGAAAAAGGGCTGAAGAAAAATCCACTTAAGGGAAGGGAGTAAAATGTCATGAATGTGAAGTCTTTGGTCACATTAGAGCTGAATGTCCTACATATCTTAAGAAACAAAAGAAGAATTTGTCTGTTACTTGGTCTGAAGAGGACTCAGATAGTGATCTTGAAGAATCTGCCAAGTATGTTAAAGCATTGACAGGGAAATATTTATCTGATGAAGAGTCTAGTGATGGGGAACTAACCTTTGATGAGTTAGCTGCTTCATATAAAGAATTATGTCTCAGAAGTGCAGAAGTGTGCCTTGAAGGGGAGAAACAAAAAGTCCTCATAACTCAGCTAAAGGAAGAAAGGGAAGAGGATTTAAAAACTATTTCTAAACTGGAAAGTGAAGTGACCTCCCTATATTCAAACCTTGATAGAATGGTCAAATCTCTCAAAATGTTGAATAATGGGTCTAACACTTTAGATGAAAATCTTCTAAAGAAGAGACAACAGTTGTCTAGGGTTTAATGAGAAAAAGGAACCAAATTCTAAAGAACCATCAGTAGATTCCACTCATGCCAAGCCTAAACCAAGTATGTCGAATCAAATGTATAAACATCATGGTAAGAAAAAGTTTAATCACACCAAGGAGAATCCCCATCCCTGGATATGTCATCAATTTGGAAGGCTTGGTCATATAATTCCCTTCTGTTTTAAGTTGTATGGGTATCCTAAGACTACTCCTCCTCCCAAGACTGATAAGATTCCACAAAAAAGAAAAAAGAAGAAATAGTGGATTCCCAACTCTAGTGTTACTAGTTTCATAGCTCACACCTCCTTCAGAGTATCAACCAAAGATGACTGGTATTTTGACAGTGGCTGTTCTAGACACATGACAAGTGTAAAGAATCTGTTGTTGGATGTCAAATCTCATTCCACCAGTTATGTGACTTTTGGTAATTGAGCAAAAGGTGAAATCAAATGTGTTGGCAAGGTTGATTATTCAGGAGTCCCTAAGCTTGATGATGTGTTACTTGTTAAAGGGTTAACAACTAACCTGATAAGTATAAGCCAATTGTGTGATTAAGGATTCAAAGTTAACTTCACCAAGGAAGAATGTCTTGTGTGCAATGAAAAGAATGACTTTATTATGAAAGGAATCAGATCTAAAGACAACTGTTATCTATGGGTTCCTTAAGAGTTGAACATCTCCTCAACATGTGGCTTAGCCAAAGAGAATGCAGTTAAACTATGGCATCAAAAATTGGGACACTTGCATCTGAAAGGTATGAAAAGAACTATATATGAAGAAGCAGTGAGAGGGATTCCTATGCTCAAGATAGAAGAAGGAAGGGTATATGGTGACTGCCAGATTGGAAAGCAGACTAGGATGTCACATCACAAGATCTAACATCTTACTACATCAAAAGTTTTAGAACTTTTTCACATGGACTTGATGGGACCTATACAGGTTGAAAGTATTGGTGGAAAGAAGTATGTCTATGTTGTTGTAGATGACTTCTCTAGATACACATGAATAAGTTTTATTAAAGAAAAATCAGAAACTATTGAAGTGTTTCAAGATCTCTGTCAAAAACTTCAAAGGGAAAAAGATAGTCATGTCATCAGAATTAGAAGTGATCATGGAAAGGAATTTGAGAACAGCAAATTTGCTGACTTTTGCTCTTCTAAAGGAATCAACCATAAATTCTCTTCTCCGATTACTCTTCAACAAAATGGGATTGTGGAATGCAAGAAAAAAATCTTTCAAGAATCTTCTAGAGCCATGATTCATGCTAAGAAGTTAACCTACCATTTTTGGGTTGAAGCTATGAATACTGCATGCTATATCCATAACACAGTCGCTCTAAAGAAAGGCACTTCAGCTACCTTGTATGAAATATGGGGGGGAAGAAAACCTATTGTCAAATACTTTCATTTCTTTGGAATTAAATGCTACATCTTAGATGATCGTGATCAAAGGAGGAAAATGGATCCAAATAGTGATGAAGGAATATTCCTGAGTTACTCTACAAATAGCAGAGCTTACAGAGATTTTAACTCCAGAACCAATGTTATGATGGAGTCAATAAATGTTATTATTGATGATAGAGGATGGAATGTCTCAGAAGATGTTGGAACATCTTTGCCTGATAGTCCAATAGACTCAAATTACAGAAGTATTGATTCTAATCCTCCTCAAGAAGATCCCCGGCTTAGTCATCTCAATAAAGGACCTTCAATTAGAACTCCGAAAGATCATCCTAAGGAGCTTATCATAGGAGAGCCAAACAATAGAGTTACTACCAGATCAAGAGAAGGGATTTCAAAATCTTGCTTTGTATCAAAAATTGAGCCTAAGAATGTCAAAGAGGCCCTAACTAATGAGTTATATATTAATGATATGCAAGAGGAGCTAGAACAAATCAGTAGGAATGAAGTTTGGGATCTGGTTCCAAGACCTGAAAGGACAAATGTGATTGGCACTAAATGGGTATACAAGAATAAATATGATGAAAAAGCGGTGGTTACTAGAAATAAGGTAAGGTTAGTTGCGCAAGGATACACTCAAATTGAAGGAGTTGACTTTGATGAAACCTTTTCTCTTGTGGCCAGACTTGCATCAATCAGACTACTATTAGGAGTTGCATGCATACTGAAATTTAAATTGTTTCAAATGATTGTAAAGAGTACCTTCTTAAATGGATATCTGAATGAAGAAATCTATGTGGAACAACAAAAGGGATTTGTTGATCAAAGTTTACCTAAACATGTTTACAAACTGAAGAAAGCTCTGTATGAATTAAAGCAAGCTCCAATAGCTTGGTATGATAGATTGACAGAATTCCTTGGGGAGAATGGATATAGAAAAGGTGGCATAGACAAAACTCTCTTTGTCAAAGAAGAAGGGAAGATCATGATTTCACAGATTTATGTTGATGATAATGTGTTTGGTGGGATGTCAAATGAAATGGTTTAACATTTTGTTAAGCAAATGCAGTCAGAATTTGAGATGAGTCTTGTTGGTGAATTAACCTATTTTCTTGGTCTGCAAGTTAAACAAATCAAAGATTCCATATTTTTATCTCAGAGCAAGTATGCCAAGAATATAGTGAAAAAATTTGGGATGGAAAATGCCAGTCACAAAAGAACCCCTGCTCCCACACATCTGAAGTTGACCAAAGATGAAAAATGAGTAAGTGTAGATCAAAGTCTTTACAAAAGTATGATAGGAAGCCTTCTATATGTCACAACTAAAAGACCTAACATTTCCCTTGTTGTAGGGGTGTGTGCAAGATATCAAGCTGATCCTAAAGTTAGCCATGCCAACCATGTGAAGAGAATTATTAAATATGTGAATGGGACAAGTGACTATGGTATGTTATACTCTCATGGATCTAGTTCTGCCTTAATTGGTTATTATGATGCTGATTGGGCAGGATGTGCTGATGATAGAAAAAGTACATTAGGAGGATGCTTCTTTCTGGGAAATAATCTCATATCTTGGTTCACTAAGAAGCAAAATTGTGTGTCTTTGTCCACTGCAGAAGCTGAGTATATTGTTGCAGGAAGCAACTATTCTCAATTGGTTTAGATGAAACAAATGTTAACAGAATACAATGTTAAACAAGATGTCATGACATTATTCTGTGACAATTTAAGTGCCATTAACATATCAAAAAATCCCATTCAATACAACAGGACCAAACATATTGATATTTGTCATCACTTTATAAGAGAGCTTGTTGAAGAAAATATTGTTGTCTTAGAACATGTAGCCACTGAATTGCAACTGGCTGACATTTTCACCAAGGCTTTGGATGATTATAAGTTTGAGAACTTAAGAGGAAAATTATGGATTTGCCTATATGAGGGTTTGTAGCAATTAAAGGCGTGTGGGAATATCATTAAAGTGATATTATATTATTTGTGTTTCCAACAAATAAAATTTCAAAAGCTATCATTACAGGACTGCCTCAAAGTGATTCCCACACGCTACAAAATAACATCCTTCTACTTTTACATATTTTCCATTCTCCTTTACAGAAAAAGAACCCTAGTCATTCTTCATCCTTTTCTCAAAAATCTTCAAAGATGTCTCAATATCATACATCGTCTTCCTCAAAATCTGCAAATGAGAATCTCTCTCTCTCTCTGTCTCTCTCTCTCTCTCTCTCTCTCTCTCTCTCTCTCTCTCTCTCTCTCTCTCTCTCTCTCTTGACAGAGTACTTGACATTACTCCTCTAGCAAGTATCCCCCCTCTTGATAAGAAGGTTAAGAAACCTAGATCATCACCTGCTAAGAAATCCAAAGATGATAAAGGTAACTCTTCTACTGCTACTTGACAATAGGACAAAAGAAGAAATTGTTAATGTTGATAGAAGCATTAAAAGGCTAGTAGATAGAGTGTTAAATGAAGTCTTTGTTGTTCTTGGGATTTCTACCCCTCTTGCTCGTATGCCTCCTCCTCCTGAAAAAAGAAATGATCCCAAAAGTGCTGTTGTTGGATCATCCTCCTTCAAGAAAGATGCTACTGAAATAAAACTTGAGAAGCTTGCTACCTCTGCTCTAAAAGAAGTGGAAGAAGAAAATGTTGAACAAGATGCTACTGCCTCCAAGGATGCAGAAGGTCAAAATGTTGAGAATGTAGTCAATGTAGAAGATTTGTCTGACAATGAGCTCATTACTAATGATGTGCTTGGTATTGCAAGAAGACTCAAATCCAAGAAAGTGAAGGATACAAGTGTCACACCCCCTGCCAAGACAACCAAGAAGAAAATAATGTATGGACCCCTAAAGCTAGGAAGTAAAGTGGTCCCTCCCTCTAGCAAAATAAAAGCTAGACTTGATATCTCCACTGATGATGATGATGATGCTGTAAAAAGATCTAAAAGTAAAAAGAAGTTGTGGTTGTTGAAGAAGCTGACTCATACTATGATGTTGAGCAAGATGTCCAAGACGTATCTCCTATCAAAAAGTCTGCAAGCAAGAAGATTTTTGTTAGGGTTCCTGATGCTCCCCTTGACAACATTTCCTTCCATTTTATTGGGAATGTTGAAAAGTGGAAGTATGTGTTTCAAAGAAGAATTTCCCTGGAAAGAGAATTGGTAGCCGGTGCTCTTGAATGCAAAGAAATTTGGAAGCTGATATCTTATGCTGGACTGATGAAAACTATTACCAGGTTTGCCAAATTCTATGAGACTCTTGTTAAGGAATTCATTGTTAATATTCATGTTGACTGTGCTGATCATAAAAGTAAGGAGTATAGAAAGGTGTATGTTAGGGGTCGGTGTGTAGAATTTTTCCCTGCTATCATAAATAGATTTCTGGATAGGACTGAAGATGACTTTTGTGAGCTAGAAGTAATAGATAATCAAGTGTGCAGAACCATCACTGCTAATCAAGTGAGTGGGTGGCCCTTGAAAAATAAACTTCATGTTAGCAAGCTTAGTGTGAAATATGCCATTTTGCACAGAATTGGAGCTGCAAATTGGGTTCCTACAAATCACACTTCAACCATCACTATTGACTTAGGAAAGTTTATTTATGCTATTGGAAACAAGAAACTATTTGATTATGGTACTTACATCTTTGATCAGACTATTAAGCATGCAGGAACTTGTGCCATTAAGATGCCCATTTCCTTTCCTTCCCTTATCTGTGGATTTGTCCTTAATCAGCATCTTGGGATTGTAAGTGGTAATGATGTAGTGTGCAAGAGGGAGTCTGCTTCGACCCTTCATTTTAAGATTTTTTTAGGAAAACATGTCCCAAACATTGTTTTGACATCTGCACCTATGAAACAAGACCTCCACCAAGGATGACATGATCAATGAATTAAGAGAAGTCTACAAGGAATTGGATGATGTGATCAGAGTTAGCTTAGAAAGGAAGCTAACTTTTGAAAAGATTATCAAGGACCTGCAAAAGGACAACAACCTTGATGATACAATGAGCTCTAAAGGTGAAGACTCTAGTGAAGAAGGAAGTTCCGGCTCATCCAAGTCAACTGGTCCTGACGACAGTTAGACTAATTGATGTCTCTTTATTTGACCCTTTTGTTTCATGTTGGACCTTGTATGTGCTTAACATTTGGTTTCTATGGTCCGTACCTATATAACTGACATTCTCTTGAATTCCTGCTTTAAATTTGGCATATTATGACTAAAAAGGGGGAGAGAAACTGACTGACTGGCCACTGATTGAGGGGGGCCTCTTGTCTCTGAAGATGTTCTGATATCTTCCTTGCTAACAGATAACTGATAACTGAGTTTGTGCTTTGCTTGCTTTACTTATGCTACTACTCTGATATTGTTCTGATAATATATTGCTCTGATAATGTTTTAGCTAAATTTTGCCAAAGGGGGGAGTTTGTAAGTGTTTGTTGGCAGCAATTTTGGTAAAAGAATATGCTGTTAATGTTTTGCTAAATGTCTTGACATTTGTAGCAAACTGATTTGAATGATGTCAAAGCAGATGTCTTAACATCTACCTCCTGAACTAAACTCAACCAACATCAGTTTTTGTTTTCTGTTTCCTGTTTTCATGGGCGCCATAATTCAGGATTTGTGACTCACAGGCTGCGAAAACTATGGAGGAATATTTTTCAAATTTCATGGATTTTATCTTGTCCTGTTTTTATGGAAATATTCAAAAGAATTGAATATTTGGTTTTAAGCCCAAGCCCACAGCTGCGCATATATAAGGACTTTCTTCCTTATTCAAACTACTGCAACTTTTGAAGAAGAATACTTTCTTTCTGTTTTAGAAGTCTAAATCTTTTAATTGTCAAACACTCTAGTATTGAGTTAATACTTGTGTTGTATTTGTATTGTTAATTGTGTATCACTCATAAGCTTTTAAGCATTGAATGATTGATGTTTTTAAACTTATTATATCTGGTGTTTCTTCACTTTGAGTGATTGAAGGGATTTGATGAGGGCATCATACGTAGGTGAGTCTTAGGTAGAAGTATAGCGCGGGTAGTGATTAAGTGATTAGATCATAAATTAGTTGTTTACTGAGGGCCTATGAATTAATACTATATATCGGACTTATCCCTGGCTTGGTAGCCCCCAGAGTAGGTGTTGTTGTACACTGAACTAGGTGAATAATCTCTTGTGTTTTTATTGCTTTTGTTATTACTGCTTTTGTTATTACTGCTCTTTACTTGTAAATAGATATTTGTGTCGTGACATCTCATTCGACATCACATATCTGATACCAGAATTTCAAACACAACTAGCCATGACGGGATACAAAATCCCCCATAGGGATCAGGCACGGTTGTTGCAAGTTCGATGGATACATCAACCACAATCCCTCACACAGAGGCCATACCTACATCTATAGGTTCGGTGGCCACAAATAATTCGACTACTATGCCTCTTTCTTCGAGTGCAACGGACATTCCTTTGAATGTTCAAACTGGTTCGGTTTTTACACATGTTGGGAACCAAGCCCAATTTTCAACCCCTAGGCCTCCAGGATTTGAAACAGTTAGGTCACTTAGGGAACCACCGCCATATGGAATGGCAACTTATTTCATGGCAGGACTTTATAATAGTACAACAATAACCCAATCCCCGGTACAAGGGTCTGGTTCTGGGATGAATAACATGGGTTAAAATACCAAGAATCAAGGGTGTTTTACCCCAAATGCCTATACCGACAATGAGCAATTAAGCCGCATTCAGGCAATAAATGGATGATAGTAACTATGATATGGTAGGAGTTCTGGCTAGAGATATGAGTACCATTTTCACTCCTTTGATCCCAAACATTAATAGAACCAGTCAAGAAAATACCCACACCTATCAGCAAATGTTAGCGTAGATGGCGCACATAGCATATTTCTTTGGTTCCCCTGAAGCGCCTGTTTGATGTAGGCAAAACCAGGCCCCAGTTGTTCAGGAGGAAGAACCAACCATTAACCAAGTGTGATTACCTAGACATAAGGCTATCGAAAGAATCATAGAACCAAGGGTAGAGTAACAAAGGATTCGAAATGATATTCAAGAGGAATAACCTAGGAGGGTAAGGGTGGTTAACAGGGATAAAAATGCAGATGAAGTGGTCCATAGTGTTAGACAAGATAACATGGAAAATAACTTGACCACCATGATTGAGAGAATCATGGCACAAAATGGTCTAAATACCGGAATTAGGGGACCAAATTATTCATCCCCTGTATCTGAATATATATTACAAAAAGAATTATCAAGGGGTTGCAAAGTCCCTAAGTTTACAAAATTTTCAGGAGATACTAATGAATCCACTGTGGAGCACATGGCCAGGTTTTTGATTGAAGCAGGGGATTTGGAAAATAGTGAGAACCTGAGAATAAAATACTTTCCAAGTTCGTTAACAAAAACTGCTTTCACTTGGTTTACTACTCTTTCGCCAGGTTCTATAAATGCTTGGAAACACTTGGAAAGATTATTCCACGAACAACTCTACATGGGGAAATCTAAGATAAGTCTCAAAGAATTGGCCTGTGTCAAGAGGAAATTCACTGAAACAATAGATGACTATCTGAATAGATTTCATTTAATGAAGTCTAGATACTTTACAGTGGTTCCTGAACATGAACTAGTCGAAATGGCCGCAGGAGGTTTAGACTATTCCATTTGAAAGAAATTAGATACCTAATATCTGAGAGACATGGCCCAGTTAATAGATAGGGTTCGATAAGTCAAACGTTAAAACGCTAAAAAGATTAGGGCAAATAAAAATTACAAGAATGAGACGGTTGCTTATATCAAAGCCGAAGAAGAGGAACAAGAAATTCTAAATGATCCTTTTGGCTTCGAAGAGTTTGAAATAGATTTGGTAGAACTGAAACAAGCACCCACATACTCTTGTAAATTTCTTGCCCCATCAAATGGAAAGGACCCCATCGAAATAGAAAAAAATGACAAATATCCTAAGAAAACTTACACATTCGATGTAACAAAATGTGATGAGATATTTGACTTATTAGTGAAAGACGGCCAGAGTATAGTGCCCCCAAATGCTAAGATTCCTCTGTTGGAACAATGGAAGAGAAGGGGTTTCTGTAAATATCATAACTTCTTAGGCCATAAGACCTTACAATGCTTTCTTTTCAGGGATTTGATTCAGAAGGCCATCAAGGATGGAAGGCTCAAGTTTGGAGAGAAAGAAAAAAGTCAAATGAAGATAGACACTGGCCCCCTCAATGTGGCTGAAACAAATTATGTTGAGCCATTGGACATCAACATGGTGGAAGTATCTGATGAGGATTCTATCCAACAAGTGAAGGTGGAACAAAGTGAGGCTACTGAAGGCTTCAAGTCTGAAGACTCTTTCGATGGAATTGCTGAGGACTCTGTTCCAAAGATTGCTAAAGTTCCACATGATCACGCTTCAAAGGGCAACATTGCTGATGACGCAACCCTAAAAGTTGAAAATTCTAAGGCTACTGAAGGCCTTAGAGTGAAATTCGAAGAGATGAAGATTGCTAAGGACTCAAAATTTACCTATGGAAAGATTGAGACTACCGAAGGTCAAAATCTTGAGATCAACATGATATATTTGAATCAACCTACCCCAAATATGGAGAAAATAGAAAGAAAACTAAAATTGGAAAATGATCAAATGAGAGGCGGATATGCCAAAAGCAATGAAAGTCTGCATGATTACTTGTTCCGCTGCCATGTGCAAGATGCTGATATGCTTACATGCCCTAGATGCAGTATAGTCCAAGATCAAAGGGCCACAGCAGCATACGAGAGGATCCAGAAGTCGCAGACTGCGGGGAACTGGAGAAGTCCAAACCAAATACTGACTCCTTACCCTAAGCCAGGGGAAAGTTTGTTAGGTTTCCTTGTAAGATGTCAAAAAGCTAACTCTATATGCTTGATGTGCCCCAGATGTGTCGTTGTGTATGACAAGAAAGCTGCTGAGATGTTCATAAGAGTTCCTTATACCCAAGTCTGGGGAAATCGAAGCAAGGTCAACTCCATTTTCACCTTCGATAAGAGGGGAATCCCAAGGAGACAAGACAGTCCTCACCCAAAAGTCAATCAAAGGGTAACTTTCAAACTTCCTACTAATATACCAATAGATCAATGGGTTAATTCACGTGAAGTAAGGAATAAGTGGAGAAGTTTCGATGAGGGAGGCAGGACCGTGATGGCTTACAAAAAACAATTCCAAGCATCAAAGAGGGAAGTATATAAGACCGAGAACTATAAGGGTAAGTGTTGTACCCCAAAATTTGCCCTCCCATATCTCTCAAAACATTTCAAGAAAAATTCACAAGTCCAACCCGGCGCGTCATATTCAGGTGTTCTTTCGTTAAGATATCTCTGATAATGTATTCTCAAATTCAGGTTCGGCTCAAGAGTCAATTCTTTAAAGAGGTTATCCGAATGTGTGAGTTTTCTCGAAGAAATATGGTGAAGAAGTGTGCTGAAAGTGCAGTTTTTACGCGCTAAAAAATTCATAACTTGAAGATCGTGGCTTGTTTTGAACCCGTTCTGGTAGCCAAAATTCCGTCTTGACATTATCTACGTTTTCATCTCTCACGGCTGGATGCCAATTTCGATCAGAAGGTCTTCAAAAATGTGGATTTATCAAGTATTTTCATACAGAAAATTTGTGACAGAAGTTTATTTACGTCATGTTCAGAAAATCATAACTTGGTCGATTTTCATCGTATCGAGCTGGTTCCGGCGCCAAAATTTCAAAAATTGAGTTGGCTAAATTTTCACAGAAGGTATTGAGTTTAACGGTATTCAAAAGGCCTTCTTTTTTTGCTCAGAGTGCGTGACACGCTGAAAATCCTGAATGCTGAATGTTATTTTATCTGGGTCGAGACTTCGAAAATTCATAACTCGGTCAATTTTTATCGGATTGGGCTCATATTTTTACACAAGGTCACTGACTCAAATATCTACAACTTTTCTTCAAAAGTCGAGACCGAATTATGCTCCGATCAATACCAGTTTTTTATTGAAGAACGTGTCAGAGTCGACACTGGAGCCCAAAATAAGTTTGTCTGAGCTGAAACTTCAAAAATTCATAACTAATTCACCGTTTATCCGATTGAGCCGATTTTCGGACATGAGTTAGTTCTTAATATCTACTACATTTTGTTTTCACATTTCAACTTCAAAAATTGCACTTAAGTCCCTGCGATTTAGCCTAGAAATTGACGAACTCAAGTGAACATTGGAGGCCCAATTGCATATTCAAAGCCCATTTTCTTTACCCTAATTTCCATTATATAATCACATTCTTTTCACACAAACCAGGGAGAAAAAACTTTGCCACAACACTGTTAGAATATCAAATTCTTTCAAGAACCCTAAAACCTTGAAATCCTTATTACAAATCCCTCTCTCACTACAAACAAGCCATCTCAGTTACAAACCAACACCTCACTACTTCTTCAGTAAGGGTAAGGCTGGCTTGATCTCCATGATCAAAAGGGCATAAAAGCATTCATGTCACTAATTTTCTAGTAAGGGTAAGATTGATTTGATCTCCATGATCAAAAGGGTATAATCATTCATACATGCCATATTGTGCCTAAACATTAAATTTCTTCATATATTGGCTTTATTTGCATTTTATGATTTTATTTAATGTTTTCATGAGATTCAACACTGCAGATTTTAGACAGGATCCCATGCAGGTTCATTAAGGAACGTTGAGGGCAAAACACAAATGGCCAAAAGCCAAAAGCCAAATGGTCAAAACAAGAACAGCTTACACATGACACCGATACATGGCGAGGAAGACATCCTGAGAAGGTTAAGGAACGTTGAGGCCAGAACACAAATGGCCAAAAGCCAAAACATAAATGGCCAAAACAAAACAGTTTACACATGACGCCAATAGTTGTTTCACCCCTCCAATCAGGCTCGTATACTCCTAAACTTTCTCTCTATTTGTATTATGTTCCTTTAATTAATTAATCGTTATTATTTTTATTAATCACTAACCAATTAACATTTTTTCCTAATAAAATCAAAAACACAAAAAAATATTTTATTTATTAAAATTAACTTCATCACTTTTATTTTTGTAAATAAATTAATTTAATCAATTTAGCTTTAATTAGATTTAACTTTTGATATTTTTTGCAATATTTAAAATCAATTTAGAATATTAGGTTTTTATTAGCATTAATTCAATTTATTTTATTTCTTTAAAAACTCAAAAATCCAAAAATATGTTCATTATTTAATTTAATTTAATTGTTCATTTAATTTAATTCCATTTAATTCAAAAATAACCAAAAAAATCACTTTCTTTCAAAAAAGGGTCAAAACCCCAAAAACTCGCATCCGATTTAATTTCCCGCACGCGATCCATTTTTCCATATTATTGTACTTGCTTCCGGAATGTAATAACTTTAATTAGGACTTTATTTATTTATTGCTTTATTTTACTTTCCGCAATTTAAATTAAAGGGTTTGTTTTTGGCGATGTAAATACTCGACGCCTTGTAATAGTTTAGATTAAATTTCCCGCAATTTAATTTCCGCAACTATTAACTGTTAGATGTATGTTTATTAGGCTATGCATGACAAGACTTATTCTCAAAATAAAATCAACCCGTAGCTCACAATGATGCATGTTCAAAGATAATCTTAAACTAAATCTGGACACACGTGCACATGCCACTCCTAGGGTACGCCTCACTTGGTTGCCTCGACGTGGTCATTGAGTATAGGGTGTTTTAGAGGTCGCCCTCATGTCTAAAAGATCCAAGTTGCCTCGAAACAGTTGCCTCGGATAAAAAGGATCTAGGACATTACGGTTACCGCTAAGGCGTCCTACTATTGCTTTGGTGACCACATGTCCCTATAATCGAATTGACCCGAAACTCCAACAACGGTGCTACCTACTTCTCAATAGGGGGATAGTACTGTCTAAAAGACATTTACACAACTTAATTCCTTAGAGTAGGTAGATTTCTCCTGGGTACTTGCTCTTTCAAAAACAAAACAAACTTTTCGCACCTACACTTTCAAAAAGTTTTCAAACAAACACTTCATACACTCTTGAGGACTGATACAAGAGTTACCTAGAAGTTTTCAAAACGAAACTTTTTCAAAACCCACAAACACAAGAAAAGCAAAATCTTTTGAAAACATAGTGAGCAAGTACCTAAGAGCCCGTGGATAACCACAGATAGAAAGGGTGCTAACACCTTCCCTTTCTATAATCTACCTCCCGAACCGAGAAACATTTCGAAAAGGAATTTTGCGGTGCTTTTGTCCTTTCCTTGTTGGAGAACATAAAAGACGGTGGCGACTCTTGCTTACCGCGACATTTCGCGAACCAGCATTCCAAAACAGTCAGTTCTATTTCCACTGATCACAGAACTGGCGACTCTGCTGGGGAAATTATAAGTGAGGCGTACCTTAGGACTAGATCATCATGTTTTCAATTGTATTGCTCTGTTTGCTTTAATATTGTGGGCTTGCATCGGAACTTTATAGATCCTAACCCGGATCTGGGGATACCCTTCTTTAGGTAGCAACAAACTGTGAGGGAACTGTGCGGGGTATACCGACACAGTTGAAGCAGTTGCTACGTTGATGTGGCACTTTGGTGAGTACCGGTAACCCTTGAGTCAAGTCAAGGAGAGTACGGGGCCGCCGCATGGTGTCGTGAAGCATCAACTGACCTTAGAACCTTACTTGACCATCCTGACCTCTTTAGGGGTAGTGAGATGACCGACTTTGGCGCAGTCCGAAGTTGGTAGATACTCGATACTACACTCATTGAAGGTTGTTTTCTTGGAATATTTTGATCGCCAGTTTAGTGGCTAAATCAAAACAATGAACATAGAAAACAACCCAATGATACGTCCTCAACAATGGTGTGGTGGAAGAGAAAAATGCCTTTTTCAAAAGGCCAGATCAAAGCATGAAGAATCATCTAAAGCCATTCTTCATTAGAGTCAAACTGGAAAGTGTGGGAATAAACAAAGTTCTAGTAGATGGAGGCGCTACAGTCAACCTTTTGCCTCAATTTATGCTGAAGAGGATAGGCATGTTGAATACAGATATTAAAACTCACAACATGGTACTCTCAAATTATGAGGGGAAAATTGGCCATACCTTAGGCGTAGTGAAAGTGGACCTAACTGTGGGCTCAATCACTAGGCCAACAATGTTCATGGTTATTGCTGCCAAAGCCAACTACAATCTACTCTTGGGTTGTGAATGAATCCACGACATTGGTGCAGTCCCTTCATCAATGCACCAACATGTGTCTATTTGGAGAGAAGATGGTGTCGTGGAAAACATAGAGGCTGACCAAAGTTATTTCTGGGCAAAGTCAACTAGGTGGATAGAAGGAATTTCCAAAGAAATCTGGAAAATATAGGACCATGCAGTCTAGCAGAAGGGGCATATTCCCCCAACAAAAATGCTTTGTACTACCTAACCTTACACCCAACCCACGGGTTTCAATGGGACATGTAAATAATGGGCGAAGAGGGTGACATCGAAGGGTTACCTGGAGTACAGCCAATAGGCTGGTTCGACAAAGATAGTAATGATGTCTGAGTCATCCTTCTTCAAAAAGATTTCGGCCTACGTGGCCGAAAATAAAATAAAAATGGCTTTGGAAGCCGAAACAAAATACATTGTTATCCAAGCCAAAGAAGAATCAGCACATATAGAAGGGTATGAAGTTCATTTTATTCCAAAGCCCCTTGATGAACATGTACCCATAAAAAACAACAACCAAAGACTCGACACAATCTATGATGATGGACCTACGGGATTTGAAAGGGATCCAGTGGCCCCAAGCGCAAAAATGCTAGCACAAGATCCCCTTGAAGAAGTTAATTTAGGAGAAGGAACTGAAAAAAGACCCACTTATATCTGCGCAAAGCTTGATCCAGAGGTAAAGAACAACGCAATCCAGATGTTGAAAGAATATAAAGACTGTTTTGCTTGGGACTATGATGAAATACTTGGGTTAAGCAGAGATCTGGTCAAACTGAAGCTGCCAATAAATGATGGTAACAAGCCCAATAAGCAGACTCCCAGAAGGTTCGCACCAGAGATACTATCAAAAATAAAGGAGGAAGTCGAAATACTCCTTCGATGCAACTTCATCAGAGAAACCAAGTATGTAAAATGGATTACAAATATTGTTCCTGTTATTAAAAAGAATGGATCCCTTAGGGTTTGCATAGACTTTCGTGATTTAAATTCTGCAACCCCCAAGGATGAATATCCAATGCCTATAGCAGAGATGTTAATTGAATTTGCAGCAGGTTCCAAATACTTTACTATGCTTGATGGATATTCAGGATATAACAAAATTTCCATTGCCAATGAAGATGTGCCCAAAATAGCCTTTTGATGCCCTGGGCCATTAGGCACCTATGAATGGATAGTGATGCCTTTTGGACCAAAAACACTAGGGCAACTTACCAAAGGGCAATGAATTCCATCTTTCATGATTTGATAGATACCTTTATGAAGGTTTATATTGATGACATTGTCATTAAATTTGTGTACCATGAGTTCTATTTGAATCATCTTCGACAGTCATTAGAAAGAATGACGAAACATGGTTTGAAGATGAATCCCCTCAAGTGTGCTTTCTTTGTGCAGGAAGGTGATTTAGTGGGATTTGTAGTCCACAAGAAAGGGATAGATATAAACCAGAATAAAACTAAGGCAATTATGGAAACGAAAGCGCCATCATCGAAAAAGGAGTTGCAATCAATTCTAGGAAAAATAAACTTCTTAAGAAGATTTATTTCTAATCTGAGTGATCGAACTCAAGCCTTCTCCCCTCTTTTACGCCTTAAACAAGGAAACTTTGAATGGAAAGAACATCACTGGGCGTTTGATAATATCAAGCAATATTTGATGCATCCTCCTATCCTCACACCTCCTTGTGGAAAGAAGCCCACAGAACTAACTATGGGAAGCATGTTAGCCCAAGAAGATGATAATGGTGTCGAAAGAGACATTTATTACTTAAGTAGGGTGCTAAATGATGATGAGACTAGAAATAGTGCAATATAAAAATTATGCCTTTGTTTATATTTCTCTTGTACAAAATTAAAATCTTATATAAAACATGTTGATGTTTATGTTTCATCACAATTTGATGTTATTAAACACATGCTATCAAAGTCAATCCTGCACAGTCGAATTGGAAAATAGGCTTTAGCACTTACTGAGTATTCCTTGGCTTTCTTGCCTTTAAAATCAATGAAGTGTCATGTGGTCTCAGATTTTATTATGGACCATGCATTGGTCGAAAACCCTCAACACCGTGTTGAGTTGAAATCTTGGAAACTAATTTTCTATGGTTCTACCCATAAAGAAGGTAGCGGAGTTGGAATCTTGATCATTTCTCCTGAAGGCAAGGTAGTGAACTTTGTTTTGATGAAGATAAACCATAATGGAAAGAAGGAAAAGATATTGATCAAGCTAAAGCATCAATGGATAAAAGTCTTTGATTCAAGCTCTTGGAAAATTTCACATGGTATAATACCAAATCTTATTATGAACTTAAGTCTTAGATGCTCAATAATCAAAAGAAGTGTTTAAAACTTGTCCAAACTTTTTCTCAAGTTTTCTAAGCAAAAAATACATTTTTACTTTTGTGCAATTGATTTACATGTTGGTGCAGTCGATTGCATGACTCAGATTTTCAGTTGTTTTGCTTCTGTTTCTTAGTGCAATCGATTTACACAAGAGTGCAATCAATTTCTCTCTGGTTAAAAATGCTTCTGTTTTAAAGTGCAATCGATTTTCATGTTTGTGCAATCGATATCTCATTGAAAATATTTGAATTTTAGGGCTGTTAGAACCCGTGCAATCGATTTGCATCAAGGGTGCAATCGATTGCTTGTTGAACGTTTTTGAAAAATAGCAGCTTTGTACATACCTTTTCATAAAACCACATCATGGAATCTTTTCATTTAATCTTGCCAATTGTTCATGATTAATTTATAGAAACTTATGTTGTTTCAAAGGGGTGCTATGAACATATAAATACTGAAATTTCAAAATCAATAATAATCTCTTCCAATCCATATTTTTCTAAATTTTCAAATATTCAACTCAAGCCTTTTTCACTTTCATTCAAAAAAAATTCTGCATATTTTCATATCTTGTATAACAGAAAACTTTGAGCAATCTAAGTTTTGAGTAATTGTATATCATTGTTATTAGAAGAGAAGGTCAAGTTATTGATAAAATCACTCAAAGTTTTTATTGATCTACAAACTCACTCAATCAAAATATTGATGTACACTTTCTTATTTTTCAGGATTGTTGAAAATAATATTAGTGGTTTTTGTACTCTTGTTTTCAGGATTGTTGGAAACAAGTATGTTTACCTTGAGAGGATTGTTCTCACTGTTTATATAGTGAAAATCCAAGAGGATTTTTCTTGGTCCAAGATGATTGTTCTTGGTTTTGGTAGTTCTTTTTTAAGTTTTCCAACCATAAGGAAATATCTTTCATGTTGAAAAGGGACTGGAGTACTCTCGGACTGTGATAGGAACCAGAATATCTTGCTTGTGTCTCTTTATTTTTATGCACTTTACTCTTTCATAAACCAGAAAAATAATATCCATCATCACTAAAACCAGAAAAAATATTAAAGTACGTAATTCACCCCCCCCCCCCCCCCCCCTCTTAGGCGCACTTCGTACTTACACTTGGTATCAGAGCAGGTTATGGATAACCTGTTCCTAGAGATCTAGAATGGCTTCCGTAAATCAAAATCCTGTTTTCAGAGATGGTGGTAGTAACAACAAGCCTCCTCTATTATGTGGTGAATATTTTGACTTCTGGAAAATACGCATGAAGGCACATCTAGAAGAACAAGGAGAAGAAATATGGGATTCCGTCGAAAATGGTCACTTTATTCGTATAACGGTGATCAACGGTGCTGGTTCATCAAAGCCTAAAACTGCATGGGATGAAGATGATAAGAAAAAAGCTCCTCTATGATAAAAAGGAAATCAATCTTATTCAAGGTGCACTTAGCATGGATGAATTCTTTTGTGTCTCGGCATGCAAAACGGCGAAAGAAATATGGGATACCTTGGTCCAAACTCATGAAGGAACCGTTGAAGTTAAATGATCAAGATTAAATACTTTAAGTTAAGAATACGAGTTATTTCTAATGAAGCCCGGAGAATCAATCCTTGACTTGCAGAAAACATTCGTGCACTTGACAAATCATCTAAGTGCTCTTGGTAAGACTTTAACTAATGATGAACTAAATTTAAAATTGCTTAGATCTTTAACTAGGGAATGGCAACCAAAAGTAACAACAATTTATGAAAAGAAAAGTCTTTCTACAATTACATTCGCAACGTTGTTTGGAAAACTTCAAGAATATGAAATGAAACTCGGAATACTTAAAAAGCATAAAAATAAAGAGAAGAAATCCAAGAATATTGCTTTAAAGATTGATTCCAAGGAAGTTTAAAAGGAAGACAATTCGGAAGAAGATGAAAATTTTATGCTTCTTGTTAAAAGGCTTGGTAAGTTCTTTGGTAGAAATGACAAATCCTTTTCTCATGCAAAAAGAAATAAACAATTCAAGAAAAAGGAATCTTCCACATCAACACAAGAAGTCACATGTTATGAATGCGGTAAGCAAGGTCATATAAAGCCGGATTGTGCGAAACTCTCCAAGAAAGGTGGCTACAAAGGCAAAAAGGAATTTAAGAACAAAAAGGCCTATGTTACATGGGAGGATAATGAGATAAGTTCTTCGTCCGATTCCGATAGTGATGAAAGTGTAAATCTAGCATTGATGTCCTCACACCATTTCAATAGTTAAGATGAAGAGGTTAGTAATGAATTTTCTCTTTTTGATAATGATGCACAAGGTGCTATAGATGAACTATTAAATGAATGCAAAATTATGTACAAAACTATTTCATCTCAAAAGAAACAAATTTCATATTTAGAAGAAAAATGTGAATCTATGGAAAAAGATCTCAAAGATGAAAAACAAAAATTTAGTGAGCAAAAGCAGAATTTTGTATGCAAAAATTGTGAATCACTCTCTTTCCAAATTGTCCAATTAAAAAGAGTTATTGAGAGATATGAAAAAGGTCAAATTGGATTGGAAGTTGTTCTTAGCCAACAAATATATTTCAATGATAAAAGTGGACTTGGATATTCAAAGTTCTCAAAATCAAGTTCTAATAAAACTATTTTTTTAAGGCTAGTGATCAATCATCCAAAGAGAAAGTGAACAAACCTAAAGTGGTTCATCATTATCCTAAAAAGAAAAAATTTCCTAACAAGAAATCTTATCCTTCTAGATATAGAAGTAACTATGAACCTACTTATTTTTATTGTGGTATTAAAGGCTACACACCTAATGCTTGCTATGTTAGAAAATTTAGTGTGGCAAGTGGGCATTATGTGTGGGTAAAGAAATATACTAATTATGAAGGACCCAAAGCAACTTGGGTACCTAACAAAACCTAATTTTTTTTAGGTATGCTTGAAGACCACATGCAATCTATGGTATCTTGATAGTGGTTGTTAAAAGCATATGACGGGAGACATAAACTAATTTTCAAATCTAGTGCTAAAGGCCAAGTGTTTTGTCACTTATTGAGACAAAAATAAGGGAAGAATTCTTGGCAAAGGAAAAGTTGGTGCTCCACCTTTCACATCCATTGAATATTTTCTTTATGTTGAAGGACTAAAGCGCAATCTTCTTAGTATTAGCCAACTTTGTGACAAAGGCTTCAAGATCAAGTTCACCAAAGATGAATGCTTGATAGAAGACAAAGTCACGCATGAGGTTATAATTAAAGGTAAAAGAATTAATAATATATTTATGATTTCCCTTGATGATCCATCTTTTAAGGTAAAATGTCTCATGGCGAACAACGATGATCCATGGCTTTGGCACAAAAGAATTTCTCATATTCAAATGGAACACTTGAATAAATTAATCAAGCATGATCTTGTCATTGGGTTGCCTAAGAGAAATTTTGTCAAAGATAGACTTTGTGATGCATGTCAAAAAGGGAAACAAACAAAATAAACTTTCAAATCTAAGAATATCGTGTCTACTACAAGGCCACTATAATTGTTGCATATGGACTTATTTGGTCCATCAAGAACAAGAAGTTTCGGAGCTAATGTATATGCCTTGGTTATTGTTGACGATTTCTCTAGATATACTTAGACATTCTTTTTAATGCAGAAAAGTGATACATTCAAGGCTTTCAATAAGTATGCTAAGAAAATTCAAAATGAGAATTCTTTAACAATTGCCTCCATAAGAAGTGATCATGGCTGAGAATATCAAAATGCTCTCTTTGAAGAATTTTGTGGAGAACATGGAATCCCTCACAACTGCTCGACACCAAGGACTCCTCAACAAAATGGAGTGGTGGAAAGAAAGAATAGGTCTCTTCTAGAACTTGCAAGAATGATGCTTAGCGATTCAAACCTTCCAAAATATTTTTGGGCAGATGCGGTAAGCACAACGTGTTTTGTTATATTTAATGAATATTATGGTTAAGCTTTCAATATTATTATATGTATTTTGTCCATTTTGTATGCATCTTTCCCTTCTTTTTGATAATGTCAAAGGGGGAGAAGGATGTTATACTTTATGCTTATGTATTTCCTTGTCTTAAACTTTTAAGGTACAAAGAATCCTTGAAGATGAGCAAATACAAATGATTACAAAGCTTCTCATACAAAGGGAGAGTTATACATCTTAGGGGGAGAAGTCTTCTTTCCTGAAATAACAAAGCTTCAAGAAAGATTGTTTGTCATCATCAAAAAGGGGGAGAATGTAATATCAAGCTTCTCAATGACCTTTGTTTTGATGAAGACAAACCATAATGGGAAGAAGGAAAACATATTGATCAATATAAAGCATCAATGGATAAAAGTCTTTGATTCAAGCTCTTGGAAAATTTCACAAGGTATAATAACAAATTTTGCTATGAACTTAAGTCTTAGATGCTAAATGATCAAAAGAAGTTTTTAAAACTTGTCCAAACTTTTTCTCAAGTTTTCTAAGAAAAAAAATCCATTTTTACTTATGTGTAATCGATTTACATGTTGGTGCAATCGATTGCATGACTCATATTTTCAGCTGTTTTGCTTTTGTTTCTTAGTGCAATCGATTTACACAAGAGTGCAATCGATTGCTCTCTGGTTAAAAATGCTTTTGTTTTAAAGTGAAATTGATTTGCATGTTTGTGCAATCGATTGCTCACTGAAAATATTTGAATTTTCTGGTTGTTAGAACCCGTGCAATCGATTTGCATCAAGGGTGCAATCGATTGCTTGCTGAACATTTTTGAAAAACAACAACTTTGAACATACCTTTTCATAACACCACTTCATGGAATTTTTTCATTTAATCTTGGCAATTGTTCATGATTAATTTATAGAAACTTATGATGTTTCAAAGGGGTGCTATGAACATACAAATATTGAAATTTCAAAATAAAAAATATTCTCTTCCAATCAATATTTTTTTGAATTTTCAAATATTCAACTCAAGCCTTTGTCACTTTCATTCAAAAAGTTTTCTGCATATTTTCATATCTTGTATAACATAAAACTTTGAGAAATCTAAGTCTTAAGTCATTGTATATCATTGTTATTAGAAGAGAAGATCAAGTTATTGATAAAATCACTCAAAGAATTTATTGCTCTATAAACTCACTCAACCAAAATATTGTTGTACACTTTCTTATTTTTTAGGATTGTTGAAAATAAGATTAGTGGTTTTGTACTCTCGTTTTCTAGGATTGTTGGAAACAAGTAAGGTCACCTTGAGAGGATTGTTCTCACTGTTGACATAGTGAAAATTCAAGAGGAGTGTTCTTGGTCCAAGAGGATTGTTCTTGGTTTTGGTAGTTCTTGTTTAAGTTTGCCAACTATAAGGAAATCTCTTTCATGTTGAAAGGGGACTGGAGTACTCTCAGACTGTGAGGTGAACCAGGATATCTCGCTTGTGTCTCTTTATTTTTCTGCACTTTACTCTTTCATAAACTCACCATAAACCAGAAAAATAATATCCATCATCACTAAAACCAGAAATATTTTAAAGTACCTAATTCACCCCCCTTCTTAGGCGCACTTCGTACTTACATAAAGAAGGTAGGGAGTTGGAATATTGATCATTTCTCCTGAAGGAGTTCCAGCAAGACTCAAGTATAATATCGAAGGCCCTCTTTGTTCGAACAATGAGGCAGAATATGAAGCGTTAATTGCTGGACTCAAAGCCTTTTTGGAATTGGGGGAAACAGGAGTTGAAATCAAAGGAGACTCTGAATTAGTGATCAACCAAGTAAAAAGAAATATAAATGTATAAAATAAAATTTGATCATATACTTCGTTATTACCAATAGATTGCTCAAAAGATTCGAGAACATGGGTATTAAACATATTCCCAAGGTTAAAAATCAGGAAGCTAATGACTTGGCACAGATAGCTTCAGAATATAAAGTATCAACAAAAAGTTTATAAGATCTTATCGAAGTGAGAAGAAAAGAAATGGCTTCCAGGTTATCCCCATCTGATTTGGAGAGTTCAAAAGTAGGATACGCTAACGAAAAAGAATTCGAAGTATTAGCTATTACTGTTCTAACAGATACAGATTGGCGTAGCCCAATCATAAATTATCTTAAAGATCCTTCCATAGATGCAGAAACGGAAGTGTGAAGATGAAGATGAAGTGTTTATAAAAGACTTATAGTGGTTGAGAAGTTTACACTATAACAAGTTAGTGGGACACGTGTGCTTCTGTTATAAGAAGAGGAAGAGGTTATGATTTTCTCTTGGGAACTGTATTCATAGGTGGTAATGATGAACTGCTATGTGAATGTCTGAATAGACGTTTGGAAAAAGGTGATTACTTTTTATGACGTCACAGCAAAAAAAGGTTATCATGAGTATACAATTTATCGAAATTCAAGATTATTATTCAAAAGTGACTATTTCTCTACATAACGAAATACACATTTTTGAGGGGAAATTTGTTGGCTTGGAATTTCGATTACAGCGGTTGTTTGAACGCATTAATATTGTTTTTGGTGTTTGGGCTTCGTTTGGATTGAATTGAGTAAAAGCCCAAGCATTTGAAATGGTTCAATGGACAGACAAAACGAATATAATAAATATTTGTTAAGTATATTTTGAAATCGAAAGTTTTTGGATATATACGTCGAAAACTTGGCGCCAACAGAAGAGAGGAATTTGAATTTGAAATCGAATGTTTGAGTCATAGAAGACACGTGGAAGTCTGATGGGTTCGAAGGACATGCAATATTCGAACGTGGCACTCTATTATAGAAAGACCGTTAGAGTCAAATTAGTATGAATAGGGATATTAATTTTAGGATTCAGGAGGTGTTCATTTTTTAAAAATTACTCAATATACTCGAAGTACAAAGTGTTAGAGAAAAGAGTTGTAGAAAATGTACGTATAGACACCATTATTGTTCTTTTTGAATCATTTTACTTTATCAATATCAAGTATTTTACATTTCTAATATTTCTTTTACTTTTTAGTCAAAACTTATACTTTTTCAAGTCATTTACATTTGTGATCGGTGGAAATAGAACTGACTGTTTTGAAAAAGTTTGTTTGAAAACTTCTAGGTAACTCTTGTATCAGTCCTCAAGAGTGTATGAAGTGTTTGTTTGAAAACTTTTTGAAAGTGTAGGTGCGAAAAGTTGTTTTTTTTTTGTTGTTTTGAAAGAGCAAGTACCCAGGAGAAATCTACCTACTCTAAGGAATTAAGCTGTGTAAATGTCCTTTAGACAGTACTATCCCACTATTGAGAAGTAGGTAGCACCGTCGTTGGAGTTATTCGGGTCAATTCGATTATAGGGACATGTGTGGTCACCAAAGCAATAGTAGGACGCCTTAGCGGTAACCCTAATGTCCTAGATCCTTTTTATCCGAGGCAACCGTTTCGAGGCAACTGGATTTTTAGACAGGAGGGCGACCTCTAAAACACCCTATACTCAATGACCACGTCGAGGCAACCAAGTGAGGCGTACCCTAGGAGTGGCATGTGTGAGTGTTTCAGGTTTCATGTTAATTGTCTTTGCAAAAGTTATGGTGAGCTACGAGTTGATTTTAATTTCAGGCAAGTCTTGTCATGCATAGTTAGCAGTTAATAATTGTGCGGAATATAAATTGCGGAAAGTTAATCTACGCTATTACAAGGCGTCAGGTATTTACATCACCAAAAACATAACCCTTGAAAAGTAAATTGCGAGAAAATAAAGAAAGCGATAAAAGTCCTAATTATCTATTACATCCTCGGAGCAGTTACATAAATATGATCAAAATAGGAATCAAGAATAAACATGCGCGAGAAAAATTGAATCGGGAAAAGTCTTAGGGTTTTGACCCATTTTGAGAAAAGAATGGAATTTTGGTCCTTTTTGCAATTAATTAAACCTAATTCCAATTAATTAATAAAAGAAAAAAGTATTTTTTATGTTTTTTAGGTTTTAATGAAAATAAAATAAAAGAAGAATAAAGTCAAAAGTTAGTAAAAACCCTAAGTCTAATTCATTTTATTTATTATGAAAAAGTCAAAATTAAACCTAATTAAACTAAATTAATTTGTTAGAATTTATTTACAAAAAATAATTAATAGTGAAATTACTAAATAATAATAATAATAATAAAAATATTTACATTTTTAATTGTCTGAATTTATTATGAAAACTATTAGTTAAGTTAATTAAATAATAATAATATTAATAATAAAATAATTAAAGATAAAATATAAAAGAGAAAAAAATAAGAAAACAAAACCCAGGGGGTGTTGGGCCCAGATGGAGGTGTTTATTGCAATTCTCAGGCCCACTAAGCTCTTTAGCCACGTTGACCTTGCTGATTCCCCAGAGCATGTGTTGACTGGGAATACCATGATCACCATCTCCTGACCATTGGATCTATGCTGGAAGCCACATGGCGCTTGGATGATTAGAGGCATATGGTGAACCTGCCTTTGGAACCTGCACGTGATTAGGTGAAGAAAAATAACAAATAATGGCTTTGGGTGGACCTGGGATTCGAACCCAGGTCCCAATGATTACCAGCCAACTCACCAGCCACTACACCATCGCGCTTCAGTCATTATTAATATAGAGGGCAATTATTATATATGATAAATAAATAATATGCTGAAACCAAAGTAAAACGCGCGTGTTTTTGAATGCTCCAATTGCATATCACCACGTACTCATCTTCTTCGTTTGCCTGTAAAAAACACAGCTAGATAGCGGGGGTTTTTAACCCCCACAACCTGCAACCACGAATAATAGCGATTAGGCCTATGAGCAACAAAAATATTTCGCGATGGTCTCCTTAGATTCGTCTGGATGCAACGGTTTCAACCATGGGTCTTAAAGGCTCCAATTTTTCCTGGATAATAAAGCCCCAAAATCAAAGCTTAGGAACCCTAGAATTTGTCAATGGTATCTTTTGATTTAGGGCTCTATAATTTAATTAACCTGTACCATTAGCTTTATATGAATTCAAGCAACATAAAACAATGATTAAAACATGTTAATTATGCATGAAATATGAGTTTCGATTATGGAAAAAATCATCAAACTGTGTGACTGTTCTTGGTGATTCTTTGAGCCTTAGCGTGTGGTTTTGATTGCAAAACGTTCCTCACACTCCCAACAACGTGTTTGAATCCTCAAAAGTCCTTGAATTGGCCTGAAACCTGGAAAACAGTTTTCAATTTTCTTGGGATTTTCTTGAATGTGGTTATGGTTTTTCTGCAGCAAATTCACGTCCATGGCATTAGGTTTAGCTTGTGTATATATAGTAGAAGAGAATTAGGTTAAATCTTGCACAAGAAATCCATTGCATGATGGTTTGAATATTTGATTTGCAATCACATCTTTTTGAATCTTTTTGATTGAAGAAACTTGCCAGACATGGAGATTTTTGTCCCTTTGATTTGCACACAAATTTTCCAGCTTGATTAGGTCATTCTTGCTTCAAAAAAAGATTGAAAAACCATATCTTTGAATTTCCTACAATTTAAATTAATTAAATGAATTAAAATCAATTAAAAATCCAATTATTTAATAAAATTAAGAAAATAAATTCAAATAGGCTTTATGGGTCGTGCATAGGCCTTGGATAAAGTTTCAAGAAGAAATTTGAGGCCCATTAGCAAAAACAAAGTGTTTTGAGCAAAGTTGACTTTTGCAAATTCACAAAAATTTCCCAACTTCTCCAATGCATATCTTGCTCAATTTTGATCATATGAACATGTTCTTTGACATTTTGGAAAGGTCTTGAAGTCCTCTAACCAATGCCTTTGGTCCCATGTCATTTGGATTTACCAATCTCAAGTTATGGTCTTTGACTTAAAGTGCATTTTTGTTGACTTTTGAAATTGACCTATAATGTAGAAATTGATAACTTTTTGTGAGAGAATTGTTTGGACTTGGAATGTGAAGATGAGTTGTAGGAAATGTCATCCCCTTAAAAGTGAGCATTGGATGGGATTTTTCTGATGAACCATGAAAAAGTTATGCCTTGGTCAAGATACAGTTGACTTTTCTACTGTCCAAAAATAGTAACTTTTGGCATCTTGATGATTTTTGAGCCATAATTGAGGAATCATGATCAATACTTGATCAAATGATGATTGTGAGCTCAAAATAAGATGTTGACCAAAAATTTGACTTATGACTACAAAATGACCATTTTGCCCCTACAGTTGATTGTGAAGCAAATGGAGCTTTTGACTGTAGAATTTGGCACTGTGAGTCTTGAGACTTGGCATTTAGATGCTTGGAAATGTACATAGGCCCATGTGACTTGATTGAGCCATTGAAAACCTCAAATTCCTTGAGAGAACCAAAACCCTAATTTTGACTGGCTTAGGAGGCAGTTGGACTGTGCAACCCTTGAGAAATCTTGAACCATTTGAAGATGATTCTTGACAAACCTTGAAGAATATGGGAGGGAAAATTTTGGGGTACAACAGTTGCCTCTGTTCTATCTTCTTAAACCTGAGGATGTAGATTGGCTTGCGTGCCTTTCGTGATCCGAAGGTGGAAGATGATTGAACACTAAGGTGCCCAGAAATTTGCACTCACATAGTGGAGTATCAGCCTTGTGATGGCGGGAATGGGCTTATAGATGCCATTTGGAGATATGATGGATATGAGGATGGGATTATAGATTCCATCTGGAGATGTAATGGATGGTTGTGGAGATGGGCTTAAAGATGCCATCCAGGGGTGTCGATCGCGTAAGAGATTCCTTAGCGAGAACTTGCGTACCTGAGAAAGAAAGATAATTTCATGGCCTGTTACAGGTGTTGATCTTCAAACTCTTCATGTAGATAACTTTCCTGGCTAGATACAAGTATCGAATCCACAATCAATCGCTCACAGATATGCCTTGGCTAGATACAGGTATCGAATCTGGAACTTCAAAAGGTTGGTTGAGATAGCTTTCCTGGATGGATACAGGTGTAGACCTCTGACCTGAGAATGAAAGATGACTTCCTGGCCTGTTACAGGTGTTGATCTTCAAACTCTTCATGCAGATACTTTCCTAGCTAGATATAGGTATAGATCTACAATCAATTGCTCACAGATATGCCCTGGCTAGATACATGTATCGAATCTGGAACTTCAAAAGGTTGGTCGAGATAGCTTTCCTGGATGGATACAGGTGTAGACCTCTGACCTGAGAAAGAAAGATGACTTCCTGGCTAGATACAGGTATTGATCTTCAATCCCTCACTCACAGATATGCCCTGGCTAGATACAGGTATCGAATCTGGAACTTCAAAAGGTTGGTAGAGATAGCTTTCCTGGCTGGATACAGGTGTAGACCTCTGACCTGAGAAAAAAATGACTTCCTGGCTAGATACAGGTATTGATCTTCAATCTCTCGCTCACAGATATGCCCTGGCTAGATACATGTATCGAATCTGGAACTCAAAAGGTTGGTCGAGATAGCTTTCCTGGCTGGATACAGGTGTAGACCTCTGACCTGAGAATGAAAGATGACTTCCTGGCTAGATACAGGTATTGATCTTCAAACTCTTCATGTAGATAACTTTCCTGGCTAGATACAGGTATAGATCTACAATCAATCGTCCACAGATATGCCCTGGCTAGATACAGGTATCGAATCTGGAACTTCAAAAGGTTGGTAGAGATAGATTTCCTGGCTGGATACAGGTGTAGACCTCTGACCGGAGAATGAAAGATGACTTCCTGGCTAGATACATGTATTGATCTTCAAATTATTCCTATAGATACTTTCCTGGCTAGATACAGGTATAGATCTATAATCAATCGTCCACAGATATGCCCTGGCTAGATACAGGTATCGAATCTGGAACTTCAAAAGGTTGATGGTAATCATCTTTGGATTGACCTTTTCCTGAAAAGGCAAAACATTAGTTGTATGCAATGTCATGATGTATGAAATGCATGATGTCATGATGTTCTCAAGAATAAATGAGATTGCGTCGTATGTACTTTATCATGTATATGAATAGGAGGTATGAGATGTGATATGTTTATGAATGTATTTTCGTCTGGGAAAATAAATCCTTGACGAATGCCGGGAGCTTGTTAAATCCTGGGTTGATGTTGAAGAGTAGAGTTCTTCGTTTCCGCTGGGGGATGATGGACGAAGATGATTGCAAGAATAAACCTGTAGGAGAAGATGACTTCGTTGGGTAATAAACCTGGTGAAGAGATTACTCTGCGGGGAATTACTCTGTGGGGAAGAGATACTTCGCTGAGAATTTAACGATAACTCCGCTGGGGATTCCGTTGATAAGCTCTGTTGGGGAATTTGATGAACTCCGCTGGGGATAGGAAGAACTTCGCTGAGGACGATCTTTCCGTTGCAATTTGCTAAGGATAACCCAGTTAGGCTCTGGTGGGGAGTAACCTCTGAACATGGTTGGGGAGAGATATTTGTACTCTGCAGGGGACAAGCTTCCAGAGTCTACTGGGGAGATGGTTTAACTCTCATGGGGAAACTTTTGAGGACTGTATTGGGGAATGGCTCCACTGGGGTGTCTGGTATTCTGCCGGGGAACAATCTTATATTTTGTTGAGGAATATTAAGACTGTCGGGGATGCTTGCTGAGGATATCTGTATACTCTGCTGGAGAATATTGAGATCTTCTAGGGATATCCATCTTCTTTGGGGCTGACAGTAGCCTAACTCTGCTTGGGGAGAGTGTTGCTGACTTGCTAGGGATACTGTGCCTTTTTAGGGCTGATTGGAGACCAACTCTGCTTGGGAGAGGGTATGGCTGATTCATCCGTAGTTGCAAGTCTCAGTGGTGAGAGCTACCATTGTTGTCTTTTGATGCGGGGAGTGAAGGTATCCTGGCTACATTCTTCAGCCGAACTTACCTTTGTACCTGGGTGACAGAGCAGTTTTTACAGTTCGGACGACTCTTATTGCCCCAACTTTTATGGGAGAAGGTATCTGTGGAGGTCTTGATAACTGCTAATTGATAAACCTTCTTCTGGTAGGCAAGTGACGAGATGACGGGACATAGTCGTGCGCTTTGATCCCTAATTTTTGCCTGGACCGCCCTTTCGGGTTTTCAGTCCACCGGGATACCCATTTTTGCCCAAGCCGCCTTTTCAGGTTTTCGACTTGCCGGGTGTACAGATTTTTTCATTTTCATCCCTTATTTTGCCCGAACCCTTTTGGTTCTTCGGGAAGCCCTTATTTTTGCCTAGGCCAGTCGACCTAGCGGGTCTTTGATTATGCGTAGTATTTTTTTGACTAAGTCCATGCTCTCAGTACAGGGAGTTGTCACTGTCAGTAGCGTTGTGTTGCCATACCACCAAAAGATGTTTGATCAGGCCAGATTCGTTGCCGGAATTCATGTTCAATGCCCCAAGTGACTCAGACGGAGATTTTCCCATGGCTATTTGGCATTTTGAGAGGTTCCTTGAATCTTGATTTGACTGCCCTAGATGATGGACAATGATCATGCCGTGCCCCTTGATTGGAAGTGTTTTTGTTCACTAGATATTCGTCGTGCGAATTTCTCTGCTGTTTGAACAAATAGCCATATGCAAACAATGTTATCTTAAGAATGCAAAGCTTATGTCTGTCTTGAATTTTTTGAAAATGCAGTTTTCAATAAAACAAAATTTTTTTTTTTTGTAAAATATGATGTCAACTCAGGATTTTACAGCAAGCCCTACAGGAGTCAGGATACCTTTTGTAACAGTATGCTTTCGAACTAACCCATGCTTCAGCTAGGACTTTTTAAGGGTTATAACGTGGCCTGGTGCATGGTTTAAGAAACAAAGGATAAAGGCTCAAAATTTATTTGTACCCACCCGCTCTTCGTGATGTTCTTCGATCCTAAACTCAGCTAATCGTGCATTAGACCTTGTTTGAGTCTTTGCTCTGATATTCCGGTGATGGTTCGGATATTGACAGTTTATTTTGAATAGGTAGTCATTCTTTTTTGTTGAGGGTTTGTAGGACCTCTTTATTTTTTATTTCATTATCCCTGTTTTTTGCCTGAACTGTTTCTTTTGTGATTACAGTCAGCGGGATGCCCCAGTTTTTGTAAGTCTCCTTCATAGATTTTGACTTAATAGGCTTTTATTTCTGAGATATAATGACTGCCTGTCTTTACGATTATAGGGAACCATCACTGTCTTTCATTTTGGAAGGACTCCTTTGATGTCATTCATTGTGCACCTGGATCAACTGAGAAAACTACCCTGCCCCAGGTTATATTTAAGGGTTTTAATTTGTGATAATAAAAACTCCAACTTATTTGGCTCAAAGGGGTTGACGAGGGATTATCTTCCTTATAACTCCACTGTTTAGGATTTGAAGCAATGCCTGTACCTCATCAGCGGGGTCTGTTCAAAAGCATACTGTAAAGATCGTGGTATCGTTTTCGTCATCCTCCCTCAAAAGGCTTAGAATTTTTAATCGAGAGTTGAACATCACAAAATGAAAGCAATTTTAAGCATAGTGAACACAATTACTTCAAAACAGACACGTGTAATGCATTAATGAAATAAGAGAGTTTAACATGATAATTGTTTGAATAAGCAAAGAAAAAATTACAATATCAGAATTCAAATGAACAAAAGTCTCTCAATCCTAGCCATGTTTTGGCAAGGGAGCAGTGATCACATTGGGAGTCTCGGGCACTTCGAACTCGACCTCTTTTGCATCGATTAGGTCCTGAACCTTGTTCCTCAAAGTCCAACAATCATCTGTAGCATACCCCGGGCTGTCAGAATGATAAGCGCAGTGGGCGTTGGGGTTATACCTTGAAGGTGTAGTGTTCGGATTCTTAGGATGGTCCCTTAGAGTTACCAAATTGGTCTTCAGCAACTGTGGCAATATCTGAGACAGAGTCATACTGAGTCGAGTGAACTGCCTCCTGGGTCTCTCTTCCCTTTATTGGTTGCGATGTTGAGGAGCACTGGCCGGTTTTGAAATAACTACCGCGTTGACAGCTTGGCGGTGTTCGGACCTATTCTGCCCTCTTGAACCATAGACATCACTGGATTCTTTCTTGAATGGTTTTTTCTCAGTGTTCGAGGAGTCACCCTTTTGTATCTTCCTAGACTTGATACCAACTTCTATTCTCTCACCAGTCAAGATAAGGTCTGTAAACCCTGCAGAAGAATTCCCAATCAGACGGTTGAAGAACGGACCAGACAGGGTCCCCAAGAACATATCCACAAGCTCACGGTCGGTTAAAGGTGGCTGCACCCTTCCGGCAAGGTCTCTCCACTTTTGAGCATACTCCTTAAATCCTTCACCCGTCCCTATTGACATACCCTGGAGTTGGGTACGCGTATGAGCGAGGTCGAAATTATACTGATATTGCTTATAGAACGCAGTAGCCAAGTCCTCCCAGTTACGAATACTGGCTCCATCCAGCTGATAGAACCATTCGAGTTGAGTCCCTGAAAGACTATCCCGGAAGAAATGGATCCACAAATTCTTGTCAGCTGTATAAGGTTGGATCTTCCTTACATACGACCTAAGGTGCAACTTAGGACAGGAAGCTCTGTCGTACTTGGCAAAAACAGGTGCCTTAAGTTTATGGGGAATCACTACCCCAGAAGATAAGCCTAGGTCTCTAAAGTCCAACCCGGGCACATGTTGAATCTCCATAGCACTTAGGCGGTCCTCCAGCTGTTTGTACCTATCCTCAGTAGGAGGGTACTGCTCTTCATTATAATCCGTCTCGTTGTCGGAGACCACGGGACTAGGAACCCTTCTCTCTTAGGGACTGTCTTTCCCTACAGAGGAAGTAGCCAGATCAGCCTCATTTTGTAGTCCATTTCTAAACCTCCATCCAGTATTGAACAGCACAGTCCTCTTCTTTTTCTTCTTCAGAATCAGAGTCTTCAACTCTTGTTGACCCTGGGCTAGGCTCATAACCAACTCTTGGAACTGTGCGTTCTGGGCCTGGAGGGCCTTGATAGCTTGTTCAGCGGAAGGTTCAGTAGACATGATGATTGCTGAAATAAACAGCGAAGAAGATAAGTGTCCTGTAAAAGGGTACCTGTAATGCAATGATATGTATGATATGCATGCAATGTTTTCAAGGATCTCGCAGGGTGAATAAAGAAACTTGTTAGAATTTGAATCTGGTTGTTTGATTGAAGGAACTTCATGTTGTTGAGAGTCCTTCTTCAAGAGTCAAAGCTCACCATATCGAGTGGGTCATAGCCTCTGACTCAAGTCATCATGTTCTGATCTCTGAACAACCTTGGCTAGAGGAAAATAAATTCCCTTTGCCCCTTGCTAGACAGTTGGTTCATCATGACCTGCATCACAAACCCTTGAGATCGTTGAAATGGATTAGTCCTTATGCAGGATGTATGCAATGTTATGATGTTATGATGTTATGATGTCATGGTAAAGACACACCACAAGTATTCACAGAAGGCAAACATGACAAAAGCACACAAGTCACACAACAGCAGCCCTTAGATTTCAGGCCAGCATGAAGTTTAGGTACTACCCTCTCTCAGTTTCAGTTGGTTAAGACCTGTCCTAGAAAATAGTAACCGGGTTCTAGAGGATCTCAATATCACTGACTACCCTCAATCGGTCATAACTCCAGCTTCGCAACCTTTTCTTGCGGCTGGAACCATCGCAAGAGTTTAGCCTCAATGAGTGTAGCATACTGCTACTGTTCTATGGCCAAGTTGGGTCAATTTAAGGTTCTAAGGTCAGTTGGTGCTTAATGACTCCTCAGAAGACCCATATTCTCCTCGTTCCAACACAAGGGATATCGGTACAGACCAAGGTGTCACACCAACGTAGCTACTGCTTCACCCGTGTCGGTCTACGCTGGACAGGTCCCTCACAGCTTTTTGCTACCTAAAGGGTATTCCCCCAGATCCGGGTTAGGATCTATGAAACTCCGATGCAAGCCCACAATATTAAAGCAAACAAGGCATACAATTGAAATCGTAGAATGATCTAATCCTAAGGTACACCTCACTTATTAAAAGTTTATTCCCCAGCAGAGTCGCCAGTTCTGTGATCGGTGGAAATAAAACTGACTGTTTTGAAATGCTGGTTCGCGAAATGTCGCGGTAAGCAAGAGTCGCCACCGTCTTTTATTTTCTCCAACAAGGAAAAGACAAAAGCACAGCAAAATTCCTTTTCAAGATGTTTCTCGGGTTCGGGAGGTAGATTATAGAAAGGGAAGGTGTTAGCACCCTTTCTATCCGTGGTTATCCACGGGCTCTTAGGTACTTGCTCACTATGTTTTCAAAAATTGTTTGCTTTTCTTGTGTTTGTGGGTTTTGAAAAAGCTTGTTTGAAAACTTCTAGGTAACTCTTGTATCAGTCCTCAAGAGTGTATGAAGTGTTTGTTTGAAAACTATTTGAAAGTGTAGGTGCGAAAAGTTATTTTTTTTTTTGTTTTGAAAGAGCAAGTACCCAGGAGAAATCTACCTACTCTAAGGAATTAAGCTATGTAAATATCCTTTAGACAGTACTATCCCACTATTGAGAAGTAGGTAGCACCGTCGTTGGAGTTATTCGGGTCAATTCGATTATAGGGACATGTGTGGTCACCAAAGCAATAGTAGGACGCCTTAGCGGTAACCCTAATGTCCTATATCCTTTTTATTCGAGGCAACCGTTTCGAGGCAACTGGATCTTTAGACAGGAGGGCGACCTCTAAAACACCCTATACTCAATGACCACGTCGAGGCAACCAAGTGAGGCATACCCTAGGAGTGGCATGTGCGAGTGTGTCAGGTTTCATGTTAATTGTCTTTGCAAAAGTTATGGTGAGCTACGAGTTGATTTTAATTTCAGGCAAGTCTTGTCATGCAAAGTTAACAGTTAATAATTGTGCGGAAAATAAATTGCGGAAAGTAAATCTACGCTATTACAAGGCGTCGGGTATTTACATTACCAAAAATATAACCCTTGAAAAGTAAATTGCGAGAAAATAAAGAAAGCGATAAAAGTCCTAATTATCTATTACATCCTCGGAGCAGTTACATAAATATGATCAAAATAGGAATCAAGAATAAACATGCGCGAGAAAAATTGAATCGGGAAAAGTCTTAGGGTTTTGACCCTTTTTGAGAAAAGAATGGAATTTTGGTCCTTTTTGCAATTAATTAAACCTAATTCTAATTAATTAATAAAAGAAAAAAGTATTTTTATGTTTTTTAGGTTTTAATGAAAATAAAATAAAAGAAGAATAAAGTCAAAAGTTAGTAAAAACCCTAAGTCTAATTCATTTTATTTATTATGAAAAAGTCAAAATTAAACCTAATTAAACTAAATTAATTTGTTAGAATTTATTTACAAAAAATAATTAATAGTGAAATTACTAAATAATAATAATAATAATAATAATAAAAATATTTACATTTTAAATTGTCTGAATTTATTATGAAAAATATTAGTTAAGTTAATTAAATAATAATAATATTAATAATAAAATAATTAAAGATAAAATATAAAAGAGAAAAAAATAAGAAAACAAAACACAGGGGGTGTTCGGCCCAGATGAAGGTGTTTATTGCAATTCTCAGGCCCACTAAGCTCTTTAGCCACGTTGACCTTGCTGATTCCCCAGAGCATGTGTTGACTGGGAATACCATGATCACCATCTCCTGACCATTGGATCTATGCTGGCAGCCACATGGCGCTTGGATGATTGGAGGCATATGGTGAACCTGCCTTTGGAACCTGCACGTGATTAGGTGAAGAAAAATAACAAATAATGGTTTTGGGTGGACCTGGGATTCGAACCCAGGTCCCAATGATTACCAGCCAACTCACCAGCCACTACACCATCGCGCTTCAATCATTATTAACATAGAGGGTAATTATTATATATGATAAATAAATAATATGATGAAACCAAAGTAAAACGCGCGTGTTTTTGAATGCTCCAATGGCATATCACCACTTACTCATCTTCTTCGTTTGCCTGTAAAAAACACAGTTAAATAGCGGGGGTTTTTAACCCCCACAACCTGCAACCACGAATAATAGCGATTAGGCCTATGAGCAACAAAAATATTTCGCGATGGTCTCCTTAGATTCGTCTGGATGCAACGGTTTCAACCATGGGTCTTAAAGGCTCCAATTTTTCCTGGATAATAAAGCCCCAAAATCAAAGCTTAGGAACCCTAGAATTTGTCAATGGTATCTTTTGATTTAGGGCTCTATAATTCAATTAACCTGTACCATTAGCTTTATATGAATTCAAGCAACACAAAACAATGATTAAAACATGTTAATTATGCATGAAATATGAGTTTCGATTATGGAAAAAATCATCAAACTGTGTGACTGTTCTTGGTGATTCTTTGAGCCTTAGCGTGTGGTTTTGATTGCAAAATGTTCCTCACACTCCCAGCAACGTGTTTGAATCCTCAAAAGTCCTTGAATTGGCCTGGAACCTGTAAAACAGTTTTCATGTTTCTTGGGATTTTCTTGAATGTGGTTATGGTTTTTCTGCAGCAAATTCACGTCCATGGCATTAGGTTTAGCTTGTGTATATATAGTAGACGAGAATTAGGTTAAATCTTGCACAGGAAATCCATTGCATGATGGTTTGAATATTTGATTTGCAATCTTATCTTTTTGAATATTTTTGATTGAAGAAACTTGCCAAACTTGGAGATTTTTGTCCCTTTGATTTGCACACGAATTTTCCAGCTTGATTAGGTCATTCTTGCTTCAAAAAAAGATTGAAAAACCATATCTTTGAATTTCCTACAATTTAAATTAATTAAATGAATTAAAATCAATTAAAAATCCAATTAATTAAGAAAATTAAGAAAATAAATTCAAATAGGCTTGATGGGTCGTGCATAGGCCTTGGATTAAGTTTCAAGAAGAAATTTGAGGCCCATTAGTAAAAACAAAGTGTTTTGAGCAAAGTTGACTTTTGCAAATTCACAAAAATTTCCCAACTTCTCCAATGCATATCTTGCTAAATTTTGATCATATGAACATGTTCTTGGATATTTTGGAAAGGTCTTGAGGTCCTCTAACCAATGCCTTTGGTCCCATGTCATTTGGATTTACCAATCTCAAGTTATGGTCTTTGACTTAAAGTGCATTTTTGTTGACTTTTGAAATTGACCTATAATGTAGAAATTGATAACTTTTTGTGAGAGCATTTCTTGGACTTGGAATGTGAATATGAGTTGTAGGAAATGTCATCCCCTTCAAAATGAGAATTGGATGGGATTTTTCTGATGAACCATGAAAAAGTTATGCCCTGGTCAAGATACAGTTGACTTTTCTGCTGTCCAAAAATAATAACTTTTGGCATCTTGATGATTTTTGAGCCATACTTGAGGAATCATGATCAAGACTTGATCAAATGATGATTGTGAGCTCAAAATAAGATGTTGACCAAAAATTTGACTTTTGACTGCAAAATGACCATTTTGCCCCTGCAGTTGATTGTGAAGCAAATGGAGCTTTTGACTGTAGAATTTGGCACTGTGAGTCTTGAGACTTGGCAGGTAGATGCTTGGCAATGTACATAGGCCCATGTGACTTGATTGAGCCATTGAAAACCTCAAATTCCTTGAGAGAACCAAAACCCTAATTTTGACTGGCTTAGGAGGCAGTTGGATTGTGCAACCCTTGAGAAATCTTGAACCATTTGAAGATGATTCTTGACAAACGTTGAAGAATATGGGAGGGAAAATTTTGGGGTACAACAACATTTATTATGCATTTCCTTTACGTTTCCATTTGAGACCTTTACATTACTCATTCAGAACCCTTTTATTCGAACTTAATTTAAATTATAATTCTCATCTTTATATTGTTATCAATAAAATAATGTTAAATATGAATCCTAGTACAAGCTTAATCTTAGAAAGTTAGACACATGTCCTAGGATCAATCTAGTCGATCCTGCAAGTTACCAAAATATTTAGTTTGGAGGACTAGTGGTTGTTTACCAAATTCACGCGTAACCACCCGCTAAGTTGGGTAACCCTCACCCGGTTGTTTAGCCCAAAGGAGGTGGATCCCCAAACTCCGTCCAAATAAGGACAATATATAAACTGCAAAGTTTTGAACATTTCATCGGTAATTAAAAGTAGTAAATGCTGCTTATTTGGTGCCTAGAAAAAAATTATGGATTAGCCTTGTGCATGTGATGATCATAATAATTCTCATTGCCTTAATTTGATTGTCTTAATGAAAAAGGAGGAAAATAGAAAAAAAAAACTTAAGTACAACGCATAGTTAGAGAGGTATGCGAAGAGGAAGCTCAGGTTTAAAAGGTTCTTACTAAAAACTCTTTGCGTCATGTGAACACCAGAAAGACTTCCTCTTGATCAATGTTAACAAAAGTCTCACGTATGAGTACTGGTATGCTTTGAATTTCATGAGCTCTTATAATTGTCGCATGAGATCAAGCAACGGTTTAAGTTTGGGGGAGTTTGACCAGTGGTTTTTACCCAATTATTTACCATTGATTTTAGTTATCTTTTTTATTATATTGTAAATCATTTTATTTCATTTCTCCACATTTTATGCATTGGTGGTGTGTTTTAGTGTTTTTAGGCTAAGAGGAACAAATCGGGCAAAAAAGTGCGATATTCATAGTTTTGTAGGAAGTCAAAATACCAGGCTATAGGAGGCTTGACACAGCCACCCGTATCATCTAACACAGGTAATGTCAGGATGAAATCCAGGACGAGAAAAAGGAAAATGCAAAGTCAGGGGTGTGACACGGGTGCCCGTGTAAGCTGACATGGCCCGTGTCACTTGTACCAAAAAAACAAAAATGCAAATTTCTAGAGGTGCAACACGGGCACCCGTGTTGCCTGACACAACCCATGTTGGGATGCGACATTGATTTCCAGATTTTATGTTCGATGGCTCAATAGTGGGCCTACAAGGGTTGTTTTGGGTAATTCCATCTGACCTAAGTGTATACTTGTTATTTAGATGAGTTTTCACGATGAATTAGGGGACTTTTGGCAGAGAAAAGAGTCTTTACACGATCCAAGATTGGAGAGACCAAGGTCATTGGAGAGCGGAAGATTTTCATGAGCAGAAGCAATTGAACATTGAAGATATCCAAATACTTTAATGTCTAATTTTTATCTTGTAGTTATTTTGAACAATATGAGTAGGCTAAACCCATAATGCTATGGGGTGTCACTGATTTGATTTTTTACTAACTCTAAATTCCTAATTTCAGTAATATAATTGTTTTTCATATTCAATTTAATTGTATAAGGTTTTTAACGCTTTCTTTGTCGGACCAACAAGGATTGATTTACAGTTAACAATCAACTGGACCGCGATTGTTAAGATTTTTGTACGATTAGACTATAATAGATATCACCTAGGACTAGGGATACCTTGTAGTTACCGGTTAATTCTTGATAAAACCAAGGCTTGATCTCATCATAATTCTCTAAGGACTTAGGATTTAGGATTAATGTTCAAAGGTTTTCCCACTAAGGACTTAGGGGAAAATAAACTAAAGATCTGGTAATTGAGTATTTTGAAATTGTTGAAGAAATCAGGATTCAAGGTTGTTATAGGACAAATCATACACTTTACCCTAGCATGTTACTCATGTATGTGAAAAACCAATTTGTTATTCTGCTTATTTGTACTTATCGTTAGGTAAAATTTCCAAACTAAACCCCAGTTTAAATTTTTTTTAATTGAACCATGAATTAAATTCGATACTTATAAACAGTCCCTTAGATCGACATTTGGGGAATTTCCCTGTTATTACTACAAGAGGAAAAATAGTACACTATCTATTTTTCTGATCAACATGAACTTTTAGTTCAGAGATGAAGCTCAAAGGAAACTTTATGGCATCCTATCTGAGAGAACTATGTTACCCACCAGATAGCCTGACTCTATTTTCTTAGAAGCCCTAGGGATTGAGGCCAACATTAGGTATATGTGTAACCAAGTCGAAGGGGATGAGTATGCAGAAGCCAAAAATGTCACCTACCAGAACCTTACCCTTGAATTCCTAAGTTTACTTACTTACCAGCCGTATAAAGGTTGTGGATTCAATATAGGCCTAATTTCCTTTAGGTTATTTGGGCAAGAGCATAAGTTAAACCGCCGGAATTTTGCTCTCCTTTTGGGATTCTAGTATGGCCCAAATGTTGCACCTGAAGTTCCCATTAATGATTACATGCAAGACGCCTTAGAAACTTTTTGGAAAGCTATAACCAGTAACGGAAGCCCCGACCCGTCCACCCAGTTCTCAAATCGTGCCTATAACACAATATTAAGATACTTCCAGATGATTTTAGCCCATACATTCTTTGGGTTATTAATTCTGAAATTCTGGCTATCAGATCCAGAATTTCCAAAGAGATGTTGAGATACTGGATCCGACTTCACACACAATATCAAGATGGATAAACAAAAATAGCAGTGTTGAAAGTAAATAACATGGGATATGTTTATCCAGTTCAGAATAACTTTCCTACTCTAGGGGTTGCCAAGCAAGTCATGAAATCAACTAAATAGTATTAATTTGCAGACCTTACAACAAACCTCTAGTTTACAGTTGTGATACGGTGGGAGAACTGACTTAAAGGTTTTGTGTTTGATTGCAAATGTTGCGGTTAGCAAGAGTCGCCACCGACTTTTCTTTTATGCAAAAGGAAAGGTGAAAAAGCACAGGAAAGACCTTTGAGATTGTTTCTTGAGTTCGGGGGAAGATTATAAATAGGGAAGGTATTAGCACCCTCTTCATCCATGGTTTTCCATGGGCTCTTAGTTATTTGCTAGATCACTTGCTTTTTGTTTGAAATTGTGCTTGATGCGGTTTTTGAAAGTATTTTGTAAAGAGGCCATTGTTTATGCAATCTTTGTAATGATTCTTGTTTGTAAGAATGTATACAAAGATGTTTGATATTTTGAAAATGTTTTCAATCTTGTAAGATGTTTGAAAGTGTAGATGTTTGTTTTGAAAATAGAAAGGATGTTTGTTTTGAAATGGAGCAAGTAATTAGGAGCAATCTACCTACTCAAATGTCTTTCTTGTTCATTTTATTTTCCTTTGACATTATTGTCTTACCATTGATTTGGTAAGCAACCCTATCTTTGGATGTAAACGAGACGGGCGTGGGTCATCGTATAACCATGATTAGAAATATTGCAAGGTATCTTAGCATTCTTTTTGAGGGACTAAGATCATTTGTAAGACAACTTAGATAGCGTCATCAAGGGTCTATGATCTTGTATTTGCTTGTTTTGGCTAAGATACCTTACATGCGTAATATGGCCATTTTGTATAAGGCATCCAAGTGGAATAACCCTAGGGGTGTTTGTGTGCAAGTGTATCATTTTTATGCTTGTTTTTGTCTTGAATTAGGGTTTTCTAATCATTGGTTTTAGTCTTTCCATACAAACCCTAATTATTAGCATGTTATATAAAAGCGATAAATTGCAAAATTTAAAGTTACTACGCTATTACAACATTTGTGGCGAGGGGGTGTACAAGTTGAATGGGGATTACAAGAATTTAAACCCTAATTAATCTATTACAACCATATTGACTTGGTATGAATATACAAGGAAATAAATAAATACGAAGTATAAAAATGAATAAATGTACAAGGATGCAAAATGTAAAGAAAAGGAATTTTGTTTGGTTTTCATGAAAAAAGATTTTGTCTTAACCTAATTTAAATAAAGAAAATAGTTAATTAAGTTTGAATTTATTAAGGAAAAGATTTTAAAAGAAAACCCTAATTCTATTAATTAATCAAAAGAAAATAAGTTTAAGAAAAGTATATATTCTTTGCTATTTTTTTTATCTTGAAAACATTTGTAGTATTATAAAATATTTTTTAGTCTTTTTTATATTAAAATAATGTATTTTAAATGGTGTGAAGAAAAATAAATAACTAAAGTAATATTAATTAAGTTTATAAGATTTACTTAATAAAATAAATAAAGTATAGTAAATAAAAATATTTTTATTTTTGGAAAATAAAATAAAATAAGTCAAAATATAAACATATGTCATTTTCTTATATTTTTATGATTTTTAGTATTTAGGAAATATTTTTAAGAAAAGAAAAATTAAAAAAAAATGAAATAAACGAATAAATAAAATAATTTGGGCCAGGGGGTGCCAAAAGTCAGTATGGGAGTCAGCTAGCAAAAACAAAAATGAACCAGGCCCAAAGGGCCCAGCGCCTGCCAAACAAAAAAAGGTAAGAATTACAAAAAAACATGAAAAAATGCAAAAGGGTACCACTAATGCTCGAACCCAGGTCCTATAGGTTACAGGCGCGCGCTTCTACCACTGGGGTGGCTATACATCCGTTAATACGAATGAAACAATAAATATGTAAGGCAAAACACCCCTTGAAGACTTCATTTTCAACCTCCATCCATACCTACTGTAACTTTCTCATTTCTCATTAAAAATGAAAACTGTAAACATGAAACTTGTAGTAAATATTCTCACGATTCCAGAAATGTAAAGTATTAAAACTATGGATCAAAGATAAGCAAGAATTTTAATGGCCCTAATCTGAACCCTAAAAATTTCAGAAATTTTAGTTTCAAAATTCTCTAAGCTCAAGCAAAATTAATGGAAACTAAGGACATGGTTAGCTTCAGGGAAATGATATCTACATGTTTTATTCACAAATAAACTATTGATGATGCATGTATAAAGAGTTCCAAGTTGAGAAAACTTACCTCAAAATTGGAAATCGTGTTTTGAGTTTGAGCTTGTTTAAATTGATGGTGATGATCAGGTTAGCTTCCTTGAGGTCCTAGGAAGCTAATACAATGGTAAGCTTGGACAATGGATGGTTGAAATGGCCGGGAGAAGTCAAGTTGCAGACTCTATTTTTTGGTTATGGAAGTTATGGTAAATGGTGTTACAGTTCTGGAATAAGGATGGGGATGAGTTGTATTTGATGTAAGGAAGCTTTAGAAACTAAAAGGCCAAGAAACGCACGAGGGAAATGGGAGTTTGATGTTAAAGGTCAGAAACTGTGCAACAATGGAGTTTTTGTGAAATTTATGATTTGAGAGAGTTTTGGTGTATTTCAGGGTGTTCAAGCTCGTGTTCTAGCTCACAAATAGTGACTCTATTTATAAGCAACAAGTTTTGGGTGCTCTAGTTGATCAAATTTCAAATTCACATGTTTAAGTTAAACATGTGATTTTTTGACAAAACAAGTTTCCATGCCTTGTGTACTTGCTAAGATAGAGTGGTTATGCTTTAAACAAGCTTGCTTCTGACTTTGTGGATGGAGTGTGATCAGAGGAAACAAGTTAGAGTCACAATGTGAACTTTAGACAAAAATCTTGCTTTATAAGAATGGCATTGTTAACTTTGTGCCATAAATGGAAATGCAACTTCGACAATAACTCAATTGCTTGGATCAAAGCTCTAACAGCTATGTAAATATTTAATTATGGAGTGATAAACAAGTTTGAGGCCTGCAAAGCAAGGATTATGCAGCCTAGCATGGATTTGGTTCGAGTGTTCATCAAAAATGACTTGTAATTCAAGTGACAAAACCTTCATTTCATCTCTTCGATTCTCCCTCCTCAAGAATGATCTCAAGGAGTTATTGGACATTTTGGAAATCTTGTAACATGATCTACAACCCCTCTTTGAATTTATTTTGAATATTCCCCTTGGAACTATGTGAAAAAGTGTTATAAAGTTAGGTCAAAATCCTGGCTAAATTAGGGCAAAATTTCACTAAGTGTTTAGTTTCATGACCCTATGTTCATAAAATCATAACTTGAGATCCAAGAATTTTTAGAAGGAGTTGTGTAAAGAAAAGTTGTATATTTCATGGATATCTACAACTTTCATGTTGGGAGTTTTTCTTGAATCATACTGCATCATGGTGAAAATTTGGCTCAAAATTATGAAAAAATATGAAATTTCTAACACTTAGAAAATTTCTAAGTTTAGAAATTTTGACTTTTCAAAATGAAATCTTGAATTTTTGATTTCTTGATGAATAAGTTTCATATTTTGATATGTTTTGATGAATTATGATCTTTGGCACTTGAATTTGTCCAAAAAGTCAAAGTTTGACTTTTCAGTATACAGTGGACTACAAAATTCGTCTGTCAATCCAATGGACTTGCAATGTTTTGAACCACATCATTAGGTAAAAATGATGAAATTGGACTCTTGAGATCATGCCTTAAATTAATTGACCATTTTCTAGGTCAAAAATCAAAAATTGCCCTTTCCCAGTCAAAACCCTAATTTTGACCATTTTGCCCTTTTGGAGATTTGATCATATTTCTTGAAGATTTGTGATCCAAACTTGATCAAATGATACACATGAGTTTAAAATGTTGATTTGGACCAAAAGTTATGAAGTTTTACTGTGAATTGGCCATAGTTGACTTTTTCCCCAATATAATTGATTTTTAGGTCAACTGCTCAATTGATTGAGCAAAAATGTGATCCAAGGCTTGAAACTTGACATGAGTAATATTGGGGGTCCATAATGATCCATGAAAATCAGATGGGTCATTGGAAGTTCAAAAATCCATGTGCAATCTCAAACCCTAATTTTGGTCATTAGTGCATAAGGAGGTGTCTTGAGTTGATCAAACCCTAATACAGTCTTGAGCCCAAGGGGATCTTGTGAGCAAATTCTTGATAAATGAGAGGGAAAATTTTGGGGTACAACAGCTGCCCATGTTCAATCTTCTTAAGCCTGAAGAGTTAGATTGGCATGTTTTTCCATTCGTGACTCGAAGGTGGAAGGTGATTGGACACTAGAGTGCCCAGAAATTTGCACTCAGTTATGTGATGGTAGAGGGAATGGGCTTAAAGATGCCATTTGGAGGAGTGATAGAAAGCTGTTGGAGATGAGATTGTAGATTCCATCCAAAAGTGATTGCTGAATGGTGATTTATAAGCTGAAATAATGAGTATCAGAATGGCGTCTGTGTCTGGGGCGTATCTGTATTGTATCTGAGAGTTGAATCTGAATGAGTGTCAGGATGGAATCTGTGTCTGGAGCGTATATGAACTGTATCTAAAAGTTGGATTTGAATTAGTATCAGAATGGCATCCGTGTCTGGAGCGTATCTGAACTGTATCTGAAAGTTGAATGAGTTTCAGGATGGCATCCGTGTGTGGAGCGTATCTGAACTATATCTGAAGATTGGATCTGAATGAGTATCAGAATGGCATCCGTGTCTGGAGTGTATCTGAACCGTATCTGAAGATCGAGTCTGAATGAGTATCAGGATGGCATCCGTGTCTGTAGCGTATCTGAACTATATCTGAAATCTGAACATTGTTAATGGTAGCTATTTGATTAATCTTATCCTGAAAAACATAAAATGTTAGCTAACATGCAATGTTTATGTTGTATGAAATGCATAGTATAATGCATTCTTGTTATCAATGATTATGATATATGGATGCAATGTATACATATGTGAGCTAGTTTGCTGCACTGCTGTTGGATTGGGGAAAATAAATCCTTGACTGCTACTGAGGAATATGGAGTATAAGTCTTCATGTTTTGAAGTCTAAGTGTTGATGAATTTCTGCTTGGAGAAATAAACTCTGTTGTAAGAGAAATGCCGTGTACTGCTTGAAAAATCCTATATGGGGAATTCAGAGAAATTTGACAACTTCTACTGGGGATTGATAACTGGAAGCTCTGTTCTATTAGGGATTAAACTGCTTACTGTGGGGAACTTATGGAGATAAACTTAGAGAGATTTCCCTATCCCTTAAAGCCATCAGCGGTTGTCTTTTATTTTATTTATTTGTAAACAGTAATTATGTTCAAATGCATATGTTCAACAATGAATCATTGGACGTTTTTGTAAACAAAACACAAGCGGAAAAAAAAAACAGATAGGTTTTGCACTTTCAAAGGGATATCTTCGTATTGACTTTGAGTGAGTATTTTCTTACAATGCGACAAGTATTCTAGTAAGAGAATGTCGTCGTAAAAAATGAAAATTTTAATACAAAGAAAAGATAGTTATGTGCAATAATCCCATGGGGTTCCCATTCTGCTATAGTCTTTATATCTCTGAGCACCTTGTCCATTTGTTGCCTTGTCCGAAGATGATTGAATTGGTCATAAATGTCGAGTTTTCAAGTTGTCCGTAAGGTGATCCAACGGGACATAGTCATACGCTTTAATTCACTAAATTTTTCCTGGACCGCCCTTTCGGGTTTTCAGTCCACCGGGATACCCTTTTTTGCCCAAGTTGCCCTTACGGGTTTTCAACTTGCCGGGTGTACAAATTTTTTTGTTTTTATCCCTAATTTTTTCCATAACTTTTTTGGTTCGTTGAGATGCCTTTGTTTTGCCTAGATGCGTCAACCTAGCGGGTCTCTTATGCGTAGTATCTTTTGACTATGTCTGTGTTCGCAGGGTGTGGCAGGTCGTCGCCATCCATGGTGGTCAAGATCATTGCTCCACCAGAGAATATGTTTTTTATTATAAATGGTCCTTCGCATGTAGGAGTCCATTTTCCCCTAGGATCACCTTGCAGCAGTATGATACGTTTGATCACCAGATCTCCAACTTGATACACTTGGCGTCTGACCTTTTTGTTGAAAGCCTTGATCACCCGTTTTTAATACATTTGACCATGGCAAATAGTAGTAAGCCTTTTCTCATCAATCAAGTTTAGTTGATCAAGTCAAGTCTGGATCCAATCTTCTTCATTGAGCCATACATCCTTCATAATTCTTAGAGAGGGGATTTGGACCTCTATAGGCAAGACAACCTCCATGCCGTATACCAGTGAGTAGGGTGTTGCCCCGATTGATGTACGTGTCATGGTACGATATCCATGGAGAGCGAATGGTAGCATCTCATGCCAGTCTTTTTATGTGACTGTCATTTTATGTATGATCTTTTTAATGTTCTTGTTCGCGGCTTCGACAACACCATTCATCTTTGGCCGGTAAGGGGAAGAATTGTGATGCTAAATCTTGAATTTCTCACAAGGAGGTTATCATAGTATTGTTCAGGTTTGTACCATTATTAGTAATGATCCTCTCCAGGATACCGTACCAGAAAATGAGATTCTTCTTGATAAACCGAGCGACAACATTCTTGGTAACAGAAGCGAAGGAAGTTGTCTCCACCCACTTTGTAAAATAATCAATGGCCACTAAGATGAAGTGGTGTCTATTAGAGGTTGTCGGCTTGATTTCCCTAATCATATCTATTCCCCACATAGCAAAGGGCCAAGGATCTGTCAAGACATTCAGAGGAACCGGAGGTACTTGCACCTTGTCAGCATAAATTTGACACTTATGGAAAGTTCGAGAGTGTTGATAGCAATCTGCTTCATGGTAGACCAGTAATAGCCTGCCCGTAGGATTTTATTTGCCATCGTATGCCCACTGGAATGGGTGCCAAAAGTTCCTTCATGTAATTCATCCATGATCCTTTCAACTTCAACCTTGTCTATGCACCGAAGTAATATGGAGTCATGGTTGCGTTTGTAAATAATTCCATTACTAAGGAAGAATTTAGCAGAGAATCTCCTTAAAAACTTCTTATCGTTGACTGAAGCTCCTTTTGGGTATTCTTGAGCCTCGAGATACCTTTTGACTTCGTGAAACCTAGGTTGGTCCACTATTTCTTCAGTATTAATCTCGTCACAGTGTTCTGGTTCATCCCTTCGTTCAATGGTAATTTGGGGAGCCTAATTATCCCATTTAAGTTTAAACATAGATGACATTGTGGCTAGTGCATCGGCTAGCTGATTTTCTTCTCGTGGGAAGTGCTCGAAGGTAATCTTCTCAAAATGTGGGAGCAACGTCAAAACATGTTCTTTGTAAGGGATAAGGTTAGGGTGTTTGGTGTCCCATTCCCCTTTGATCTAGCTAATAACCAAAGCTGAATCCCCGAATACATTTAAAGATTTGATCCCCAAGTCTATGGCAGCTTTGAGACCGAAGATGCATGCGTCGTATTCCGCCATGTTATTTGTACAATTGAAGCAGAGTCTTGTCGTAAAAGGAGTATGACATCCTTTATGAGATATGAGTACAACACCAATACCATTTCCAAGTGTGTTAGATTCCCCATCAAAAACCAGGGTCCATCGGGATCCTTGTTCAGGTCCGTCATATTTCCTGAATTCTTCACAGTTGTTTACCATCATGATTTCTTCATCTGGAAATTCGAACTTCATGGACTGGTAGTCTACAACAGCTTGGTGAGCAAGGTGATCAGCTAGTACACTTCCCTTTATTTCTTTCTGGGTAGTATATTGTATGTCATATTCCATAATGATCATCTTCCATCTTATTATTCTCCCAGAGAGAGCAGGTTTCTCGAAGATGTATTTTATTGGATCCATTTAGATATCAACAAGGTAGTATGAGTCAGCATATACTGTCTTAGCCGGCGAGCAGCCCATGCCAGAGTGCAACAAGTTATCTCGAGCAGTGAATATCTTGTTTCACAGTCAGTAAACTTTTTTCTCTGGTAATAAATAGAGTGCTCTTTTCGGCCAGACTCATCATGTAGCCCCAGCACGCACCCCATTGAATTTTCCAAAACGGTTAGATACATGATCAATGGTCTCCCCTTAACCGGTGGCATCAAAACAGGAGGCTCTTGTAGGTACTCTTTGATCTTGTCGAAAGCAGTTTGGCATTCATCATTCCATTTGACTACTTGAACTTTCTTCAATAGCTTGAAGATTGGTTCACAAGTAGCTGTCAGGTGAGAAATGAATCTGGAAATGTAGTTCAAACGTCCCAAGAACCCTCTGACTTCTTTTTCAGTATGAGGAGCAGGCATCTCTTGTATCACTTTCACCTTAGCAGGATCTACTACAATACCCTTATTTCTGACGACAAAGCCTAGGAGCTTACCAGACCTTACTCCAAATGTGCATTTATTTGGGTTCAACCTCAACATTTACTTCTTTAGTCTCTCAAAGAGTTTTTGTAGATGGTTAAGATGCTCTTCTTCTTTTTAAGATCTAGCTATCATGTCGTCCACATAGACTCCTATTTCGTGATGTATCATGTTGTGAAATAAAGCTACCATGGCACGCTGATAGGTTGCCCCAACATTCTTCAGTCTGAATGGCATCACCTTGTAGCAGAAAGTGCCCCACTGTGTGACGAATGTTGTTTTCTCCATGTCCTCATGTGCCATTTTGATTTGGTTGTAACCTAAGAAACCGTCCATGAAGGAAAACACTTTGTTTTATGCATGATTGTCAACTAGGATATCAATGTGGGGAAGTTGGAAATCATCCTTATGGCTTGCCCTATTTAAATATCTGTAGTCCATGCACATTCGTACCTTGCCGTCCTTCTTGGGCACGGGAACAACATCGGCAACCCATTACGGATAGGAGGTGACGTCCAAGAAACTAGCATTGAATTGTTTCATGACTTCTGCTTTAATCTTCTATGACATATCTGGTCGCATTCGACGGACCTTTTATTTTACTGGTGGGCAATCCTCTTTTGTAGGTAGACGATGTACCACAATATCTGCATCAAGTCCTGGCATGTCTTCATACGACCAGGCAAAGACCTCAACATACTCGTGTAACAGCTGAATCAACCGCTCCTAGACACTGGGTTCCAGATTAGCACCCACCTTGACCTCTCTTTTGTCTTCTTCGGTACCTAGGTTGATTGTATCCACGGGTTCCTCGTGGGGCTGAATGGTTCTCTCTTCTTGTAGTAGTAATCTGGAAAGTTCCCCTGACACTTCACAATCTTCCTCACCTTCGTCTTTGGATTGGTATATTAGATTTTCAGAGTCACAAAAATCCATAGCAGAACCGTTATCCATGTGATCCTGAATAGATGTAGACCTGCATTGTGAGTGTGAGTGTGTGTAAGGGTATAGCTATCTTGGAAATAAAAATGTAAAAAGAAAAAAAATGAGCACAAAGTTTGTATGCAAAACGTCCATGATTCATTGATGTCATATGTAAATGAGATAATAACCCTTACAAATTGACCATTGTGCCTCGGGTAAGACACAAGATTTTAAGAGTTTGAATTATTTTAATATTACAGATCCAACAAAATGTAAAGACAAATTACTGTGGGATAAAAGTGATTGGGACGAAATCTCTAGCCTCCTAATTGCTGAGCCCTCCACTGACAGTTGGAAAGATCCAATCTTCCAGATTTCAAACATCTTCATCATCCTCTACCGTGTTGACTTCACAGTTGCTGATCTTCAGGGGTGGTCCTCCAGCACGAGTGCGGCGTACAACCTTCTGAGCATATGAAGTGAAACCTAGGCCAAACTTGTCAGACTTGTATGGGATATCTGGGAGTTGTTCCCAAATAGTGCACCCACCTTCTTCTATTACTGCTTTTGCATCCTTCAACGATGACATTCTGAGTGGAGGCCTTGTGATTTTGGGAACAACCCTGGTTACTGCCACATCTTGCGGGACTTCCTCAAAGTGTTGGAATGGAGTTTCAATAAATTCACCATCTAACTCCACATATCTGAAGTAATTGAGATGGTTGATCATATACTCTTCTTCTCCATGAACGGTGATAATATTCCCTTGGATTGGATACTTCAACATTTGGTGCAACGTAGAAGTGACAGCGCCAACATTGTGAATCCAAGGTTTGCCTAGCAAGCAGGAATATGAAGGATGAATATCCATTACATAAAAAGTTGAATCAAATGTTTGGGTTCCAACCTTTATGGGGATATCCACTTCCCCATGCACCATCCTTTTTGAGTCGTCAAAGTCCCTCACTACTATGTTACTCGGCTTTAATGTCAATCCCTCACAATCAAGCCTATCAAGAGCTTTTTTAGGCAATACATTTAGAGATGAGCCAGTGTCCACCAAAACATGAGCCAAGGTTGTGCCCCTACATTCAAATGAGACGTGTAATGCCTCATTATGCTTCCTTCCTCTTGGCGTTAAATCAACATCCGAAAAACCTAGACCATTATCTACAGTCAAGCTGGCTTCGCAGTCTTGGAACTAATCGACAAATGTTTCTTGGGGTACATGGGCAGTTTTGAGGAATTTTACCAAGGCTTTTTCATGCGCCTCGTAACATTGTAGTAAAGCCAGCATGGAAATTTTGGATGGAGTTTGCCGCAGTTGTTCAACTACATCGTAGTCGCTTCTTTTTATGATCTTTAGAATTTCCTCCATCTCTTCCCGGGAGGTATCAGGGATAGCCATTGATTGTGCCTTCGTCCGGACGGGCTCAATCAGAATACTTTTACCTCGAGTCTCGGTTAACTCGGCAGCAAGAATGTCTGTAGGAGTATTTGGAGATGATTGTGTGACTGGGAATAGCCTACGGAGGAGCAACAACAACAGGAATGATTACGGGTCCAGAAACTGCTTTTGGGGGAGCAATTTCTGGAGAGAATATCCTTCTGCTTCGGGTAATCTTGCTAGTCCCTGCAATATTACTGATATCGGGGTCAACTTTTTCAGGACTTGAATCTTCGGCAGCTGGCCAGTCTTGTTTGATACCGTGTTAGTAGATATCCCCTCCATAATTCCATGGTATTTGTCTGACGAATACTGGATTGGTCCAGGAATTGTAATTATCAAAGGAACTGCTTTTGGAACTGATGTAATTCTAACGGGTCTTTTGGTGGAGACCCTGGAAGAATTGGAGGAAATGGTAATGATAGACACATCATTAAGAGGAACAGGTGGAATAGAAGTCTTTTCAAACATGATTTCCTTGTTATCTATTAGAGTTTTGATCCACCCTTCAAGATTGACTTTTCTATCTGTGTTAGTTCTGATAGAATTTTCCAACTCTGTCCAATTTTCTTTCAAGTAAGAGATTAGTCATTTCTTTGAGGTTCTAGGAATAAGTGTGTCGAACGATGTTACAGCAATGTCTAGCACATGTGTTTCAACAAACAATTTATGGTTCAAGGATAAAGGAGCTTCTCTTTTCTTCACATAGTCTGTCTTCGGTAGAATACCAGGATATTGTCCCAAGATTATGCCACAGATGAGTGAGGGAAAAAATTGGCATATTCACAGCAGCCGATGCCCCTTGCTTCACGACTTGTTCAAAAATATAAGTTCCAAAATCCAGCCTTATCTCTTTACCCATAAAATAAATGAACCGTCCAAGTCCAGTGGAAATGGTGGAAGTATGATGTGTTGGTACCCAATTAATCGTTGCAATCCTATGAAGAATAGCATACTTAACACTAAGTGTTTTGGATGACAGTTTTCCATTATTTGGTCAGTGCTTCACTCGCCCAACAATGATCTCACTGCATATCTGATCATTAGAGTCTTCTAATTAAGTCTGAGGAATTTCACCTCTTCCTAGAAATTTGTTAATCACTTCAGGAATAAAATTCACATTTTTTCCTCTTAGAACCACCTTTCCATACTCTTAACTATTCTGAAAATTGCATTCATCAAGGATGCACATAACAAATTCTTTAACTAACCTTTCATAACAAGAACCAAGGTTAGTGACAATTTTCATCAGTCCATCATTCTCTATGAGCTTCACAATAGCAGGACATTTCTTAAAATCCTTTCCTAACTCTCTCTCTAGATCTATTCTTCTCTGATCAACATGCTTTAGGTTTCCATATTGGATGAATACTTCGTTTATTGAAAAGGACTTCCGATCAAAAAATTTCTTTTTCAGAGAAAATCTCCTGTGATGACTGATGTCCTGAACATCTTCTCTAACATCATACTCAGATTCACTAGAGACAACCTTCCTCTTCTTAGTAGGAATAATTACTTTACTTTGAGACTTTGGAGGACCAATTTAGACTTTTCTTCTACATCTCTTTTGAAAACTGCTCCTTATATCACAAGTCTTCTCTTTCCCTTCCTTAGGTGGAGGATTCTCAGTTAACATAAACTTTTCTTTCCTTTTTTGAAGCCTACTTGATTTTCCATGAGATATCTATTTTGAAATAGACTCATCATCAACATTTGCAACCACATCATCCTTCTTCTTGCTTCTCCTTTCACTAGAAAATTATTCAGATATACCATTCTCAGGCTTTTCATCAGAGGTCTTGTCAGTCCTAGCTTCTTCAAATGTTTGAACATTTGATAATATACCTGCTTAATTCAATACCTTGCACACAAATCTTCTATGTTTCTTATCATTATTATCTTTAGCACTAACAGACCCAAAAGATTTTATGTTTCTAGATTCTTTTTCTCAGTGAATATTTCCCTTATTCTTATCAAACTTAGACTTACCTGAATTCCCGACTTCTGATAAGGCAAAAGTTATTGCTTCCTCTTCAGTAAAGCCTAGAATAATGGATAAAGGAGCAATATCTAAAACAAGGTTAGATAGGTTTATCAAGAGTCTCGCTAGCCCTGAAATTTTCTTGACCCGATCCATGATCACTAGAAGCTGCATGCATGAATTCAGATAAAGGATGTTGAGACTTCTTCAGTTTTTGTTGCAGAGAATTCGCAAATAAGACACAGATGAAGAACCACAAATCTGGAGGAAATGTAACAACCTTGAGAGAACTACAGGTTTAATACAGATAACGATCCCGGATGACTAACCCTTGGACGAGTGAGCTTAGGTAGATGTTGGAGTCATATAATTTGAAAAACTATTTGGCCCACATATATAGCAGTAATTTCTCCAGCTCACACACTTTTAATTTTTTTTTTATGTTCGCACATTCCAAAATAAAATCTTTCTTTTGGGGTTGATCCTTCATACCATGTGGCTTACTATTTGTGGGCCTAGTCCAACCAAGTTGATTTGTGCAGACATCACAATATGATGTCTAGACATCTTGTGCAACTTTGTAGGAAAACATTTGCTTGACTTCATACCCATTTTACCAGCCTTCTTGGCCCTTAGACATGTTGCAGAACATTATGTTTCTTCCGAACTACACAAGTAAAAATTAGTTGTTGCTCTTATATCCTTCATGATGACCTCATTCTTCTCATTTGTTATCAGACATTCATAGTTTGTAAAGTTAACTTTGAGGCCCTCATCACACAGTTGACTTATACTTATTAGTTTAGTAGTTAGCCCTTCTACGAATAGCACATCATCGAGGCTAGGTTGCCCCATATAATCCAGTTTTCCAACGCCTATTACTCTTCCTTTAGATCCATCTCCATAAGTCATAGTTTTGGTGAAGGATGGTTTAATTCCTACTAAAAACTTCTTGATACTTGTCACGTGTCTTGAACAAACACTATCAAAGTACTAAGCTTCTTCAGTTGAAGCTTTCAGATGTGTGTGGGTAGATTCTTCAGGTGTACCCATTTTAGGAATCCACCTTCTCTTTGTGTTGTCAACAATTTGTCTTTTGCCAGGTTATGAGTTCGAATTGGAATAACCATATAATTTGTAGCAGTGGGATTTTTTATGACCAATTCCACCATAATAATAGCATCTCCATCTCTTATTTTTGTCTCCTTTATGTTTGATTTGATGTCTATGTTGATGTTGGGACATGTGCTCAGACACCTTATGTTCTAGTTTCTCTTGTGGAGGAACAAACTTTGCAACATGCTCTACTTCTTTATTCTTTACACCTCGACTCTAATAGCCTATACCTCTAACATTCCCAGCATTCCTTCAAGATTCAAGAATCTCATCTAGGATGCCTGAACCACTATTTAACATTCTTATAGTTTTAGTCATACTTTCCAGTTTTGAATTAAGAAATACAATATTCTCTTCAAGACCAGAGATGATGGATACGTGTTTTTCTTTCTCAGCCTGTATTTGAGAAATGGTTAGCTTTTTCACTTCTCCTTGTTGACATTCTTCTTCGCTTTTGATACATAACTCCCTCTATGAATCGGCTAGTTCCTCAAACATAAGCTTTTCATTATCATAAACTCTGGTTAAAGAATTCACTTGTTTGACTGACTCTTCTTCACAATAACTTTCAGAGTCTTTCTCTGAGCATGACACAAATAAACCTTTCTTTTGTTTCTTGAGGAAAGTATCACACTCAGATTTTATGTGTCCAAATCCTTTGCATTCATAGCACTGAACCCCTTTTTATTTCCACAACCTTTCTTCAAACCTGGATCCTCCTCCATTGTCCTGGTCTTTGTTGATGTCTGAGGACATGTGCTTGGCATTTGACTTGGACTTCCTCAGCAATTTTTGAATTGTCTTCCTAGTAACACAAGTTCTTCAGATGCTCCTTCTAAGTTCAACTAATCTCAATCCTCTGAGTCTTTAATACTAGACGTAAAAACTATACTCTTCTTTTTTTAAAACCTTTCATTAATCACAGATTCAAAGGTCTTAAGAGAACCTATCGGTTCATCCATAATCATGGTGCTTATATCATGAGATTCTTCGATGGCAATTACTTTCATGTCAAACTTCCTTGGAAGAGACCTGAGCATCTTCATGATCAACTTATCTTCAAATATCTTCTCTCCCAAGTCTTATGAGTCATTTGCAATATCCAAGACAGTCATATGAAAGTCTTGAATACTTTCATCTTCATTCATCTTCAAATTTTCAAATCTCAAAGACAGAAGTTGAAGTTTTTCCATCTTTACCTTAAAATTTCCTTCACGAACCTTCTTTAATGTCTCCCAAGCCACTTTAGCATGCTTGTAGTTTTTAATCAGTTTAAAGACGTTCTTGTCCACACCATTAAATATGGAATTTAATGCTTTGGAGTTTCCTTGAGCTGATAGCTCATCAGCATCATTCCATTCTTATTCAGGTTTCAACACATTAGTGGCCTTCCCTTATGCATCCAAAACATTTGGAGGATCACATCCTTTAATAACATTTCTCCAAGCCTTGTCACCCAAGGATTTTATGAAGGTTTCCATACGAGGTTTCTAACTGTCATAGTTGGTACCATCCAAAATTGGTATTTTAACCACAGTTCTAAGATCCTTGTCCATTACGCCAGAAAGTAACTTCCCTTAATCTCACCCAGAGTCAGAGCATAATGCCTGCTCTGATACCAATTGAAATTCTGGCTATCAGATCCTAGATATCCTAAGAGATGTCGAGATATCGAATCTGGCTTCACACACAATAGCAAGATGGATAAACAAAAATAGTAGTGCTGAAAGTAAATAACACATGAATGTTTACCCAATTCTGAAAAACATTCCTACCCTGGGGGCTACCAAGCCAGGGATGAAATCAGCTAGATAGTATCAATTTATAGACCTTACATCAAACCTCCAGTTTACAATCTACGCACTTAATTACTACCCTTTTCTTAACTTCTACCTAAGACTAACCTAGGTATGAGGCCCTCCTCAAATCCCTCTTGAATTACACTCAGCAATTGGAACAAACTCTAAACAGAAGTAGAGAACAAAAAGAACCAGAAGCTATACTTCCAAAACATGCAAGACCTAGTGCTTAAAAGCTTATTAGAATTAACACACAATATGCTCAATTCTTAAAAGCTTCTGAACAACTAATAGGAAACTTACAACCCAACAATGAGGATTCTAAAAACTCTAACACAAATACATCCGTAAGTTCCACCTAATACTAGGTATACACTACTCTATTTAAAAAAAATTCTACACTGGGTTGAGCTTTAAAATCGCAGCAGTGACCCTGCAAAAAGTCTGCAAAAAGTCCTCCAAGAAAATAGGTCTTCGATCATTACTTTCTTAATAAATCTCCATATTTAGAAACTAATCAAATCTTCAAAAACCAATCAAAGAATGTTCTGATTTGTTTGTTTTAGACGCCACATAAGCTAACTGAATATTCCTTGAATATCCAATAGCTAAAAATTAGCTAATACACATTGTTAGCTTGCTGTAGACGCGATGTCCTAACTCCTTGTTGGGACATCCTTCTCGACATGTTGAAAATAGAAAGTTGGAACATATTGTTCAACATGTTGATGCTAAAATTATTTTAGAAAAATATAAGCCAAACATAATTTCAGATAAATAACATATTCTATTTTGTATCACCAAGTCCCGTCCAGTTGAATATGGAACTTTTCTCATAGAAAACCTAGGACAAATATGAAGGTCAGAGAAACACAAGAAATGGGGGGTTTTATTTGGGTTGCACAAAATGTAATCTTTTTGCAAATCAACCACCAAGATAACAAGTGAATAAATAAAGGATGAACATATTTATTTTTATCCTGGTTCACTGTAAACTTAGTTACTCCAGTCCATCCCGCAAGGTAAATTGCCTTATACACAAGGACTTAATCCATTATAATGAACCAGATTAGAGACAACCACAATAAGTTTGATCAACCTTATTAGTTAAGAAGTAAAAAGCACATGAAGTGGGTATAATTGAAACTTAAAAACAAAAGCAGTAGACACGATATTTTTATCCTAGTTCATTTGATCTCAAACTACTCCAGTCCACCCGCCAAGGTGATTCCGCCTCTCTCCAACGAGGACTTAATTCACTAATCAAATTTGATTACAATTTCTACTTTAACAACTGTTAAAGTCTTCTTGAGTCCAAAACCACAACCCAGTTTTCTCAAGGAATTTCACTAAATAGTTAATTGAATAAAAGTGTACACTGATGTTTCTAAATAAATAGTATCACAAACTTGTGATGTATTACACAATTTAATATTGAATCGTTAAAGATGAAGAATGAAAGCTGTGTTGTTTACTTTTTCACGTGAGTTTTTCTTTATGAGCGCAATTGTTCATCATCTTGAAATCTTCTTCTACTCTGCTTTATATAGGCCTTGCAATAGAGACATAAGAAGATACTTTTGGTAAGTCCATAACACGAGTTGATGAACTTTCCAAATCAGGAGATCCTTGTCTGTTTGTAGTTGTTACTTATTATCTTGCATTCATGGAGTTGTAACGCTTCATAGCTTCTCACATAAGAGGATGAATATTACCGTTAAGAGTTCTTTACAGCTTGATCAGAATTTTGCACATCAGAGCATCAGAGATTCTGTTTCGCAGCGCTGGTGCATTCAGAAGTTCAATCATAACTTCTTCATATAAGCGTGTCATGCATATTTGATGCGTCTGAATCTTTATTTGTCCTTTCAACTTCTATGCTCGCATAATCAGAACTTCTGGTGATGTTCTGGCAGAACTTCTAGTTGCATTAGAACATCTTTTTCACATCATAACTTCCTGCATGAAACTATACTTTTATTAGCGAGCATATTTTTTCTTTATATCATGTGTTTGTTATCCTCAAAACTCTTACTGGGATGTAGAACCAAATTATGTTCTAACAATCTCCCCCTTTTTGATGATGACAAAAACTAGTATATTTTGATGGAATATAAAGAACAAAAATTAAAAGGCTCCCCCTGAGTAGAATACTCCGCTAACGAGAAAATATAAAACTTCCATGAGGATCTTCTGATTATGAGTTAAAATATTCTTTATTCTCCCCCTTTTTGTCAAGAATCAAAAAGTGGTAAAGACTCTGTTTGGCTTGCTTGAAAAGTGACAGAAGTTGCTTAAAAAGTTGTGACAGCCTTTTCTAGATACATCTGAGATTCTAGAGAGAGCTTCTGATACTGTATTTCCATTCCAGTTTCCAATAGATTCAGAGCCAGTAACCTTTTGTTTCTGATTGCCTCTGAAGTCTGCGAATCTTTTAAATTCCAGGTTTTGGAACATATGCTTTCTTTCCTCCATGAGTAGAGAGCATCCAGAGTCCAGGTGTTAATACTGGTGTTTCAACCTTGCTGTTAAAAATATCTGCAACATAGATGATTTTGTCTTTTGGTACCCATATCTTCCTGGGTCCATGACTGTTAGAGTTTCCAAAATTCTGTTTGAATTTTGGTTTATTATAAAACACGTTACTAGCATGTTTTATATCATGTGTTTTTCCAGTAGTGAAGTGAGAATTAAGAGGAGTGCATTTAATAACTAGATCCTTAAATTTCTTAGGTTGGGATACTTTGCCTTTGTATCCTATACTTATTCTTCCGTTTCTGCTAACTCCATAGATCATTGAAGTCATCTTGCTTCTATCTATGTTTTTAGTAAGGAACTTCTGAAAGCTAAGATCATATTCCTTTATGATCTTATCAGCATTACTGGGAGCCTCTGAGATTATTTCCTTCTGAGAGTTTTGTAAATCATTTTCTAGTTTTGAAATCTTTTCTTTTAACTCAGAATTTTCTAATCTAAGACTCTCAGTTTCTTCAGAGTCATAGACAAGATCCTTTTTCAGGTTCTTGAATTTGACTCTGAGCTGTTGATACCTTTCCAGAATCTCACTCAGACTTTCTGCTAGTTCAGCTTTAGAAAAATTAACAGTGAAGTCAGAAAATACCTCTTTAGCGTTTGATTCTGATTCTGACCCTGATTCTGATTCAGAAGATTCAGAGACATCTAATAAGTTGTCAGTTTGAGCTATATTGGCTTGTTCATCTTCTGATTTCGTTCTGTCTTCAGAAGATTCAGATTCATCCCATGTTGCCATAAGACTTTTCTTCTTCTCCTTAACGAACTTCCTTTTATGTTTCTCCTTCTGAAGCCTTGGGCAATCACTTTTGTAGTGACCTTGTTTATTGCATTCATAGCAGGTAATGATTATGTTACTTGATTTTCTGTGTCCAGGGGATTGTTCAGAGTCATTTCCTGTTCTTCTGGAGTTTTTGAAATTCTTCTGTCTGTGATTCCACAGCTGATTAATTCTTCTAGATAGAAAGAACAATTCATCTTCTTCTGATGAGGATTCTCCAGATTTTACTGCTTCTGCTTCTACCTACAAAATTTTGGTTTCATATTTGTTAGATTTCATAGCGAGAGACTTACATTGCTTCCGAGGCTCATAATCTTCTAACTCTATCTCATGGCTTCTGAGGGAGCTGACAAGTTCTTCTAGAGATATTATGTTCAGATCTTTTGCCAGTTTGAGAGCTGTGACCATTGGTCTCCATTGTTTTGGTAAACTTCTGATGATCTTCTTTACATGATCAGTAGTTGAGTACCCTTTGTCTAGCACCTTTAGCCCTGCCACCAGATTTTGGAATCTAGAGAACATTGTTTCAATGGTTTCGTCTTCTTCCATTCTGAAGGCTTCATACTTCTGAATGAGTGTAAAGGCTTTGGTTTCTTTTACTTGCAGGTTACCTTCATGCGTCATTCTCATAGAATCAAACATGTTCTTAGTTGTTTCTTTGTTTGTGATCTTCTCATACTCTGAATATGAGATGGCACTCAAGAGAATCGTTTTGGCCTTGTGATAATTTCTGAATCTTGCTTTTGATGATCTGTCATCCTTTTTCTGTCAATCTTCTGACCGCTTTCATCAACAGGATGTATGTATCCATTAGTTACCATATCCCAGAGGTCAGCGTCATAGGCTAGGAAGAAACTTCTGATCATATCCTTCCAGTAGTCAAAATTTTCACCGTCAAATATTGGAGGGTTGCTGCTAATGTTCTGACTTGTTTCCATCATAGTGTTTTCCCCCTTTGATCTTTATCTGACATGGTTAAGTGTTTGCACCCAGATCCAGGTGCTCTGATACCAATTGAAGAAGTGAAAAACACAAGAAGGGGGGGGGGGGGGGGTTGAATTGAAACTTAATAACAAAAGCAGTAGACACGATATTTTTATCCTGGTTCGTTTGATCTCAAACTACTCCAGTCCACCCGCCAAGGTGATTTCGCCTCTCTCCACGAGGACTTAATTCACTAATCAAATCTGATTACAATTTCTACTTTAACAACTGTTAAAGTCTTCTTGAGTCCAAAACCACAACCCAGTTTTCTCAAGAAATTTCACTAAATAGTTAATTGAATAAAAGTGTACAATGATGTTTCTAAATAAATAGTATCACAAACTTGTGATGTATTACACAGTTTAATATTGAATCGTTGAAGATGAAGAATGAAAGTTGCGTTGTTTACTTTTTCACGTGAGTTTTTCCTTATGAGCGCAGTTGTTCAACATCTTGAAATCTTCTTCTAGTCTTCTTTATATAGGCCTTGCAATAGAGACATAAGAAGATACTTTTGGTAAGTCCATAACACGAGTTGATGAGCTTTCCAAATCAGGAGATCCTTGTCTGTTTGTAGCCGTTACTTATGATCTTGCATTGATGGAGTTTTAACGCTTCAGAGCTTCTCACATCAGAGGATGAATATTACCGTTGAGAGTTCTTTACAGCTTGATCAGAATTTTGTGCATCAGAGTATCAGAGATTCTGTTTCACAGCGCTGGTGCATTCAGAAGTTCAATCAGAACTTCTTCATATAAGTGTGTCATGCATATTTGATGCGTCTGAATCTTTCATTGTCCTTTCAACTTCTGTGCTCGCATAATCAGAACTTCTTGTGATGTTCTGGAAGAACTTCCAGTTGCATTACAACATATTTTTCACATCACAACTTCTTGCATGAATCGATACTTTTATTAGCGAGCATATTTGTTCTTTATATCATGTGTTTGTTATCAACAAAACTCTTACTGGGATGTAGAACCAAATTATGTTCTAAAAATTAGAACCCTCAATAGGTCAGTCGATCCTTATTGAAAATCCACTGTGACCGTAACCAAAGTCTTCTTGAGAATCCGGACTACATAAAGTCTCTCAAGGAACCAATCAACCACCGTTGATTAACCAATTTGTGTATACAAAGATGCTTCTACACAAGCATATTACACAATATTTAAGTACAGCAACACAAAAGTGTTTATTAGAAAGATACGAACAAAAGCTCCTTGCTTATTTACAAAACTATACAAAGAATTACTCTATAGAGTTTTTGAAGCGGTTTGATGTAGTTTTGTTGAACTGATTCGTTGATTTCAAATTCTTCCAAGTCTTCCTTTCATAGCTGAAAAAGAGATATTTTGGAGGGTAGAATAGGAAACGCAAATACAGTTGTTTTGTTCCCAACAACCATGGTGGGAATGGTAGATAACAAGTACATAAAGGTATGTCCTAACGCCGCCCTAGAGAGTAAGGATCATATAGTACTTTGTACTTTTATGCTCACCATAACATAATACCTAATCTTTATCTTTGTATTCTGCATCTTCAGAGGCTTCTAACTTGTATGTTGATGAAACGTGTTATAGAAGGATCAGAACCTTGTATTTTCATAACCTAAGTTTTTGAGTCTTCAGAGCTTGTTCAGAGAATCCTTGTGTTGTACCCCAAAATTTTCACTCTCATTTTCAAATCAAATTATTTCAAGAGGTCTCCCCATATTCCTAGGGTTATCAATTGCTCAAGATTACTCAAGGAATTGATCAGACAAGTCTTCTCCTAAGAAATTAGCATACAACTAGGGTTTTGCTTATCTCAAAGGAAATTGGACTTTTAATGCCTCAAATGGTTTTCATGACTCCTCATATGCTTCAAAGAATGCTCATACCAAGTTTTCATGCCTTGCATCACAAGTTTGCTCAGTAAATTGCTCAGATGGTGGGAAATCAATTGTATAGGGTAAAAATCCTCATAATTTCATCAAGGTTTGATCATGATTTCTTAGGAAAAATCCTCAAATCATCAAAAGTCAAAAGTTGCCAAATTAGGGTTTCCTTAGGAGAAGTCAAGCGAACTTTGACCATGCACAACTTTTACACGCTTCATCAGCTTTTCCCCAACCAAGTCTCATTTTGAAGTGAATTCAATTATCTACAACTTTGAATCTCTAAGCTCAAGTCCAAAAAATGTATCATTTGAGAGATATGAGCAAATACATTACAGGTCATTTCAAAAGTCAATAAAAAGACACTTTTTGTCAAGGAAACTTACATCAAGATAAATTCTTCAAATTAAAAAATAATCAAACATAGATATTGTAGAGTACATATTGAGATTTCCAAATATTCCCTAATCACCTTCAAAAGATTAAAATTGAGTGAGATATGGTTTTTGCAAGTTGGGCAATTTTTGAGAAAATACATGAAACTTCATTTGAGCAATTTTGAACTTTTGGACTAATGGGCATAACTTTTGAGGTTTAAACATGTTTATAACATGTTATAGGACCTCTAAGTCCATTTGTTCATTAATTTGAATTTTTATTTTATTTATTTTGATTTTATTCAAATTAATTCAAATTAATTCAAAATAAATCAAATAAAACATGAGTTGATGGACCAAAGGGTGTGTGGGCTTCATTTGGATATCTTCTAGAAGGCCCAAGGCCTCTTAATAGTTTTCCAAAACCGTGAAAACATGTTGGAAGCAAGAATCTTCAAGTTTGGAATGTTTTTAAAACAATTTTGGAAAGATTTCAATGTGTTTTCTTTGCAATGAATTGTGACATAATGATACAAGATCGTTGCCTTGATTTGATCAATTTCATTCTTCTATAAATACATGCAACACTCAAGTGAAAAAGACACAAAGTGGCTGCCATAGAAGCAAGGTTTCAAAATCACAAATTTTCAAAGAAAGGTGCAAACTCGTATCAAAATTTCCAGCCACTCTCAATCAAAACCAAGCCTCAAATCGTGTTCCTGAAGCTCCCAGGAATCTCACCATATCCAGAAACAAATATATTCTTGTCTGGAATAGCTTACACAAGCCCGCCGATTTTGGTAATTTTCTTGAATTCGAATCTTTTAACCTATGCATATTTAACTAATTTCGTGTGCACGGATGAGTTCATCATGGTGTTTAGAACATGTTTGAATAAGAAAATGCAAGCTTTAACGCGGGGATGTTGAGTTACCATGGCTAGGGCGCGATCAGATCCTCTCTATGAAACCCCATTTTCATTAATTTATTTCTTTTTTACAATTAAAATCAAAACATATAAAAATCAGAATATTACATAAAATCAAAATATAGTCTTTTAGGTTTTCTTAATTAACTTTTTTCATTTAATTAAATTTTAGGTCTTATTTTTTAATTTGTAAAATTAATTAGAATAATTAGGTTTTTATTAATTATTAACTTAAATTATTTTCTACAAAAATACACACAAAAAATTAATTTCTAATGTTTTAGTTTTTAGGACTTTAAAACATATTTTCTAACTTTTTCTTATTTATTTGCCCCTTTACTTTCTTAGAGAAATTGTATAGGTCACACAGTTTTTTTTGTAATAGTTGTAGTTTTATTTCTCGCAAATTTATACTATTGTATCTGCCCCAAGGCCATGTAATAGCGTAGGACTTTATTTTCCCGCACTTTTACTTTCTGCACCTATATTATGCATGCTTGTCTATATATATTTAACTGTTAGTAATAGCCTTGTATGGTAAGATTTAAAACAAAAACATAGAAAACCCTAATCAAGATAATATATCTTAATTGAATCATGACGCAACACATACACCTCTAAGGTAGTCTGCCTCTCTGTTGCCTTCAGAAAAAACCCTGGTCATGTCCCTCGAACATAGGGATACCATTAGCAAAGACCCTCGATGAAAGTCATCATAAATATCATAGTCCCACGATGTCCCTCGAAGTTGCCTATGAGAAATGATCTTGTCCCTCGATGTTATCTGCGAATATATGATGATAGTCCATTCGAATTGCTAAGGTATCCATATATGTTGCCTTCAATAACCATAACGATGACCCTACGCATGTCCCTCCACATCCAATTGATGGGGCTACCTACCAACTAATTGTATGAATAGCTTCGTCCCTAACGGAGAAGGAAATGGACAACGAAAGACCTTTCAGTGGGTAAGATACCCTTAATTTCTTGCTCACAAACTAAAATAATTTTCACACCTCACACTTTCAAAACAACTACTTTCAAATGCTTTATAAACACTCTTGAGGACTGATACAAGGGTTATTATAAAGCAGACTGCCTTACATTGTCATTTTCAAAACATTTTCAAAGCACATACAAATCAAATTAAAGTGAGCTAACTGATTAAGTGCCCGTAGATAACTACAGATGAAAAGGGTGCTAACACCTTCCCTTTTCATAACCTACCCCCCGAACTCAAAATCTTTAAAGGTCTTTCCTGTCCTTTTCACCCTTTCCTTATTAGATAAAAGAAAAGTCAGTGGCGACTCTTGTTATGGGCAACATTTGCGATAAAATGCAAAAACAAGTCAGTTCACCCACTCTATTACACCTTGCCTTTAGAGTCTTCAGCACTTGATCGTCAGAAGAATGTCTTCAGATCTTCAGAACTTTGTTCAGTAGAACCTTGTCTTCAGCATCTTCAAAACTTGGAACAATCATAAGTAAAGCTTTATAAGGTCTCCAAACTTCCTTGCATAACTAACGATCAAAAGCTCTTGTACTAACGTTCCTTAGAACCGTTGCATAATAGGCATTCCAGAGTATTGACTTAACTTAGAACACACCAAAGGTATTATCCAGAGTGTTGAGTTCAGAACCTGATGATGTCACACGCCTTTTTACCATACTCAGAACGTGTTTAGGAAAAGCTACACACTAGGCATAAACCATTAGAGTACACAATTGTTCTCTAAGATAACATGTAAAGTTATCATCAAAACATAAGTCCAAATGGAGAATCAATCTTGTTCTTACAATATCCCCCTTTTTTATGATGACAAAACCATGTATTTTGATATAATAATTCATACAGGAAAATCACCATAGAACGCAAATTCAGTAAAGCTAACCAGCTCCCCTTGAATTTGTTAATACTCAAAATATCATTTATTCTTGTTCATAGTCTCCCTTTGAGCCCAATACTCACAAAATGAATTTTCAGTATAAAAGGTAACATAGAGAAGGAATACTTCTCCATTGACGTCTCATTATATTCTGGATAAAATTACTTAGTCTTTATCTCAGAACTTGGCTTACTATCAGAACACTATGAAGGATCAAAACTTGTTTTAGTTACTATCTTGATGACTAGCATCAACCATCAAAACTAATTCACTGGTTCTCCTAGAAACTTTGAATCATGTCACCAGAAGGTGCAAAACATCAAGTCATCATAAGGTTCAGATCCTGGACCATTGTCTGACTAATTTCAAACATGTCTTATAAACATGTCTTAGAACACGTCTTAGACCATGTTGTCTAAACATGTCTTAAAAAAGTCTTAGACCATGTATTATTACATGTCTTAGACCATGTATTCTGACATGTCTTAGGCCCTGTCTTAGAAAATGTCTTAGACCATCTCTTTCGACCATGTATAATACCATGTCTTTTAGACCATGTCTTTTAGACCATGTCTTTCAACCATGTCTTAGACCATGTATTTCGAACATGTCTTTCGACCATGTCTTAGACCATGTATTTTAGACCATGTTTTTTGACCATGTTTTTCGACCAAGTCTTTGGCCATGTCTATCGAACATGTCTTTCGACCATGTCATATAACCATATCTTGAAAAGGTCCATAACCTCTGAACAATGCCTGGTTGAAAGCAGACTTACTACACTTCTAAAAGTTCTCAGCTTCCGAAGTATCTGAGTCTGGCTTAACATAACATGGATACAAAAAATTTAGATAGTTTACAACTTATGAAAATTTTCGTGGTAACTGAGCAAATGTATCCAAAGCACATGTTGACATTCTTTCAGATAGTTCACAACTTCTGAAACGAATGCTTAGTAACATATCAACCTTGTTTTGCTTCTAGATAATTCACAACTTCTGAAGCGTCAGAGACTTCTCCCATATTTTCAAATAGATCCAAAAATTCTAAACAATAGGTGTTGTCAAGACACGATCACCTTACTTTCAGAAAGTTCATGACTTCTGAACAGTGGGTTAACAGAGCTTGATTATCCATATTTTCACAAAGTTCACAACTTTTGAACAATAGGTGTTATCAATGCATAACTGCTTACTTTTAGAAAGTTCACAACTTCTAAATAGTAGGAGTATCAAATCTTGATTTAACCATATTTTCAAGAAGTTCATAACTTCTGAAACATACATTGTATCACAGCCTGTTTCAACCTTTAACTTAGTCAAATCCTTCTGACCAATGCATACTATCAGAACATAATTCGTTTTTATACACTCCACGACTTCTAACGAATACATGTTCTTAGATGCTTAGCTCATCAGAGCATTCTTCACACATCTTGATCTTGTCTTATGATTGGAAGATGATAATCTTCTGAAAGCCAAACAATGATCTTTTGATTGCCAATTAACTTGTCTATCAAAATCCGTGAACTTTTACAAAGGTCTTGAATCAAACATCAAACAAATGGTTAATAGTAAAAGCATTATATATCATGTTTGGTCTTGAGATTTTGAGAGTAAATACTGTCAAAATCATATACTTTTTCTCCCCCTTTGTCAGAAATCTAAAAGATTTAATAAACAAAAAAAAATTTCATTGAAAACATTGGGATAAAGATATGATTGTTTTAGAAACAAAAGAAAAACTATTCTTAAGTTCTAACACAAAGAGCTAAGGCGCTAATCATCACCCTTCTTATCAAACTTCGATATGAACTTCATCAACACATCTGACAATTTCTTAAAAGAAGCCTCCTGAGCAGCAATCCTTTCAACCTGGTTATCTAAGCGTTGATGTATGAATCAATTATCTTCCTGTTGTTTATCCAAAATAGCCTTCAGCCTAACTGGCTGGTATTCAGCTTCCATAACTTGTTGAAATTCTAGCTGTCAGATCCCAGATGTCCTAAAGGATGTCGAAACAGTGGATCCGACTTCACACACAACAACAAGATGTATATTCAAATAAAGTAGTGCTGAAAGTAAATAACACATGATATGATTACCTAGTTCGGAGACAATAACTCCTACTCTTGGGGGGGGGGGGGGGGGGGCTACCAAGCCAGGGACGAAATAGACTAAATAGTATTAATTTGTAGACCTCACAGCAAACCTCTAGTTTACAGCCTACACACTTAATCACTACCTTTACCTAATTTCTACCTAAGACTCACCTAGGTATGAGGCCCTCTTTAAATCACTCTTCAATTACACTCAGCAATTAGAGACTGTGATACGGTGGCAGAACCGAATATTATACTGGTTTTGCATTTTATTCACAAATGTTACGGTAAGCAAGAGTCACCACCGACTTTTCTTTTATCCAACAAAGGAAAGGGTGAAAAGAACAGAAAAATACCTTTCGAGATTATTTATGAGTAAGGGGGGTAGATTATGGAAAGGGAAGGTGTTATCACCCTTCCCATTCGTAGTTTATCTACGGACTCTTAGATGCTTAAATCATTTTGAAATACCTTGTGCTTTGTGTGTTTTTGAAAAGCATTTTTAAAAGCCCCTTAGTACTGCGAACTTTGTAATGATTCTCGGAATAATAGAGAACGTATACAGAGTGTTTGAAAATGATTTTGAAAGAGGTTTTGTGTAAGTGTAAAAATTTGTTTGAGAAAGCATCTAACAACTATCTACTTTACTCGAAAGGGTTATTCTTTTCCTCTTTTCCTTTAGATAGTGATATCCTACTATTAGTGAGTAGCTATCCCTACTCGTTAGATGTTTGAGGGGCAATCGGAGGGACGTTTATACAGTCACAAAGGCAACTGGGCAAGAAACCTTAGTAACTACCCTAGGGCTTTAAGATCATTTTTATCGAAGCAACATCGAGAGGTTCATCGAGGGACTTATGATCTTTAAACCGGAGGGTAGCCACTAAAATCTCTCAAGTTTCGAGAGTTGTGGCTGTTTTTCCGAAGACAACCAAAGTGGGGTATCCTAGAGGTGCGCATGTGAAATTGTGTTATATTCAGTTATTTATCTTTGCATTAGGTTTGCTAGCGTTTGTTTTTTATTCTTGCCATATAATCCTATTACGCATACATCTAACAGTTAATAGTTTGCAGAAATTAAAAGTGCGGAAATGTAAATCCTAAACTATTACAAGGCTTCGGGGAGGGGGATTAATTACATGTCCAAAACTAGGAGGGAAATAAAGAAAATGGTAAATGTAAAGTCCTAATTAATTCTATTACATCCAGTAGGCAGTTACCAAAAAATTAAAATAAAATACGAAAGATAATTAACGTGCGCGAATTGAAAATACGTCTAAAAATCCTAAGGTATAAGAAAAAATCTTTTTGTTATTTTTTGTTTTAATTAAGAAATGAAATTGTTCCTAAGTCTATTTAATTTTTAAAAAAAAATGTTAAAGTGATTAGTTAATTAATATACCAAAATTAAAATTTAATTAAGAAAAATCCTAAATCTATTTTTATGTGATTTTTATATTTTGTTTAATGATTAAAATAAAAATAAATAAATAAATAAAATGAATAAAATGAGAAAATAAAGATGGACCTAGTAGCAAAAGTAAACAGGGGGTGTGGTTTTGATTTTTGTAAAGCCCAGCATGGGAGAAGCCTAGACTGGCATTGGATTCAATGAGGGAGCTCTTTGAAGGTTCATGAAGAGGCACACACCTGAGGACTTCAGATCTAGATTAGATATGGATCCATTAGTTATGATCATGTGGTGTATGGTGTACACGTGGAATCTGCAAGCATTGGATCTACAAGACAATTATTAGAAAAAAAAGAAACGAACGACCTGTGTATCGAGCCTAGGTCTCTTATCTTTGATTCAAAACTCCCCATAATTCGAACTACTTGAGTCCAAATCTGGGTTGTTTTGGCTTGAAACTACCTGTATCATGAGCTTCGAAGGAAAATTCAGATTGTGCCCTAACAACATCATGATCTTATTTATGCATGTTATCTTACATGTGATATGTTCATACAAACACAAACAACATTAGCAGCGCAAATATGAAAGCAATATGTATTTAAATGGCCTGGAAATACAGTTTGATTTTATGAATATTTACCAATTGGAGATGCTTTGATCTGTAACCCTGTGTGTGGAACTGCTCGTGTAAGGGCTTGGGTGGCTTCCTGGAAGCCTCAGGAGAATGATTTAGGCGTTAGTTTGGATTGAGAAGGCCTGCGAAGCTGGGTTTGAGTTTTTGACAACTTATGTGATTTTTGAGAGTTTTTCTGAGGCAGTGTTTTCGTGTGACTCTTTAAGGCCAATTTTTTTGTATTTTTCTTTTGATTTAGTCTTGTACTTACAGGGGCGTGGTGATGAACATATATGGCATGAATTATACATTAACTATGGCTTTAAAATCAAAATCATCAAATTTGAAAAGTTGCCATTCTGAGATATTTCATGCCATTTTGAACTTTAAGTGAACCTGGACAGGTTTCATCCCATTAGGTGTTCGTTTTGACTTGTATCTCCATTTCACATCAATTTATTCTTTCGACCAACTCCTAAGCATTGTTCTTTTCGATGGCTCTGAGTTCCAATTCGAATTGCTCAAGGCTTCATCATCATGGCTTCTTCGATTAAGTCACCTTCTACATCAATTTCTTGATTTGGAAACATCAGCCTAATCGAACAATTCTTGTTCCTTTCGATCTCCTTTCCTTCAATTTGACCAATTGAAGTATTACCTCTTCATTTGGACTTGTTGAAGCTTCGTTCTATTCTTTTCGATCTCCTTTCCTTCAATTCGACCAATCGAAGAATCACCCTTTCCTATTGAATTATCGAAACTTCGTTCTATTCATCTTCTTTGAACAAAGTTTTGCAGGTGTTTGATTCTTGTCGAACTGAACTTTGACTCCAATCTCACCTTTTGTTTTCGTCTTCAAGCCCATCTTTACCGATCACCAATTTATCTTCGATTGGTAAATACAGCTTGTATGCACCAATCGAGAGATAACTTATGAGCACCAAGACTTCACTTCGACCATCCAACTTCTTCCTTGCTTGTTCAGGTACATGCCTGAAACACATTGATCCAAAGACTCTAAGAGGACTTATATTTGGCTGATTCAACCCTAACAGTCCTTCTATGAAATCATTCCACGTTTGAAGGTTGCATGTCCTTCAAACCATTAGACTTCCACGTGTTTCTTCAAAGCTTTTGAATTCAAAATCTTCTTCCTTTCAAAGCGCCAATTCAAATCAACATGACAGTCGAAATTCCTTCCCTTATAATGCTTCGAATAGCTTATATTTCAATAGTTCGAAGACAAACCCTTCGAAGCTCTTTACTAGCCCTTCATCAATCAAAGACTTCATAAAAGCCTCCTCACATTTTCTTTTAAACTATCCTTTTTTTATCATAGTTTCCATTATTCAAAACTTGTGTAATCGAAATCTCAGCTAACACTGCTTCGTTGGGAATCTATTCAGAATGTATATTGTTGTTGAAGCTGCTTCGACCCAAAATCTCTTAGGCATATTTTTAGCTTTCAACTTGCACCTCGTCATGTTTCGTACACTTCTTTTCTTTCTTTCAGCTATGCCATTATGCTGAGGCTTATAGGGTTCCATGGAAATCATTTGAATCTTATTGAGCAATTGAGGACTTTAATGAGCATGCCTTGAATAAAATGGGAAGGAAAATTTTGGGGTACAACAGCTGCCCCCGTTCAATCTTCTTAAACATGAAGATTTAGATTGGCTTGTCCACCTTTCATGATCTGAAGGTGGAAGATGATTGAACACTAGAGTGCCCAGAAATTTTCACTCGCATGAAGTAACTCCGTTGGTTGATGATATCAGGAATGGGATTACATATGCCATTTGGGTAAGATGAATGAGAGTTGTCAGATATGGACTTAAAGATGCCATCCAAAGTAGATGTTGACTTAATAAGAGGTCTCTTTATGGGATTCATGTTCCCGTTGTTTGAGAAGGACTCCGCTGGGGAATGTTGATTTCTCTTCTATTGCTTGAGGAAAAACTCTGTGGGGAATGGAGCCTATGAGCTTTAGTTGTCCATGGCTATACTAAGAAGTTGTCTCTGGACTGGAGAGATGAAAGTTTAGTTGTTTTCTGGTCAAAATCTAGGCTTCACCGTAACTTGTTAAGGGTAATAAAGTTGACTGTCATCTGGTTGTATTCCAGGCTTCAAAGAGACTTATTAGGGAAAATTAAATAAACTGTTATCTGGTCGCTTTCTAGGCTTTGCAGTAATTGAAGAGGTTCAACTGTCATTTGGTCGGGTCCAGGTTTCATAAATTAAGTTGTTATCTGGTTGGGTCCAGGCTTCAACTTGAACTTGAGGTTAACTGTCATATGGTCGGGTCCATGCTTTATAGTGCTTGATGAGCTGTTACTTCAGATATTTGCCCCGTCTTGTTTCAGGAATTAATCTGGAACGTTCTTTTGTTGGTCGTTGAGATAGTTACATTGTTTGGTTTCAGGAATTAATCTCTAACTTGGTCTTGTAGATAGTCTCCCCGTCTTGTTTCAGGAATTGATCTACAATCAGTTGTTCACATATAGTTTCCCTGTCTGGTTTTAGGAATTAATATGGAACTATTTTTGTTGGTCGTTGAGATAATTACTCTGTCTGGTTTCTGGAATTAATTTCTAACCTGGTCTTGTAGATAGTCGCCCCGTCTGGTTTTGGGAATTGATCTACAATCAGTCATTTATAGATAGTTGCCCTGTCTGGTTTCAGGAATTAATATGGAACTTGCTTTCTGGTTGTTGAGATAGTTGCCCTGTCTAGTTTCAGGAATTAATCTCTAACCTGGTCTTGTAGATATTCGCCCCGTCTGGTTTCGGGAATTGTTCTACAATCAGTCATTCAAAGATAGTTGCCCTGTCTGGTTTTAGGAATTAATCTGGAACTTTCTTTTTCTAGTTGTTGAGATAGTTGCCCTGTCTGGTTTTAGGAATTAATCTTTAACCTGGTCTTGTAGATAGTCGCCCGCCTAGTTTTAAGAATTGATCTACAATCATTCGTTCACAAATAGTTGCCCTGTCTGGTTTTAGGAATTAATCTGGAACTTGATTTTTATATTTGTTGAGAAAGTTTCGCTGTTTGGTTTCAGGAATTAATCTCTAACCTGGTCTTGTAGATAGTTGCCCCGTCTGGTTTCGGGAATTGATCTACAATCAGTCGTTCACAGATAGTTGCCACGTCTAATTTTCAGGAATTAATCTGGAACTTTCTTTTGTTGGTTGTTGAGATAGTTTCCCTTGCTTGTTTCAAGAATTAATCTCTGCACTTAGAGAAAGATAATTTCCCCGTCCTGTTTTAGGAGTTAATCTTTAATCTGTTCATGTAGATAGTTGTCCTTTCTTGTTTCATGTATTAAACTACAATTAGTTGTTCTCAGATAGTTGTCCTGTCTTGTTTTAGGTATTAATTTGGAACTTGTTTTTTTTGTTGGTCGTAGAGATATTTGCCCTGGCTTGTTTTAGAAATTAATCTCTTACCTTAGAGAAAGAAAGATAGTTTCCCCGTCCTGTTTCGGGAGTTAATCTTTAATCTGTTCATGTAGATAGTTGTCCTGTTTGGTTTCAGGTATTAATCTATAATCAGTTATCCTCAGATAGTTGTCATGTCTTGTTTCCGGTATTAATCTGGAACTTTTGAAAATTGTTGATGATATTCGTCTGTTTATCTTTCCTGAAAAGACAAAGAATTAGCTGTATGATATATCATTGGGTAATGATGTTCTCAAAATAAATGAGACTACGACATATGCATTTGTACTGCATATGCTATGACGTTTGTAAAATGATGTATGAATGCAATATGCGATTGTATCAGTTGTTCTATTGCAGTGTTGTTGAACTAGGGAAAACAAATCCCTGATTGTCATTGGGGATGAAGAATGTAAGTCTTCAAATTTTGTTGAAGTTGAAATGTTGTGAGATGGATTTCCGTTGCTAGAGAAATAAACTCTATTTGGGAAAGGAAACTCCAAAAACCGCTTGGGGATTTCTTGAAGTTCTGTTAGGGAACCCAAGAAATTTATGAACCATACTGAGGAATTCTTCAAGATGTTGTGGAGATAGACTCTTGCTCTGCAGGGGTTATTGGAACACATGACATTACTAAGATAGTATGCTGAAGATATGGCAGTGACTTCGTAGGAGGGCATCTCTATCTCTACATCTGTTATGGGATGTATCTACGGGGATTTGCGGATGGCTTTTTAGACATTGTCCTGTTTCTTAAAACCATTAGCAATTGTCTTTCTGTTTTTTATGTGCGTATTTGTAAATGGTGACCACATTCAAATGCATATGTTCAAAAATAATCATTGGATATTTTTGCAGACAAAACAGAAAGATAAAAACAAATATTTTTGCACTTTCAAAGAGATAGTTTTTTATTAATCTGAAGAATTCTGTCTATAACTGGTGTTTTTGTACAAACAGACAGACATTCTAGTAAGAGAATGTCGTCGTAAGAATGAAAACTATACAAAAATCGTATACAAAGAAAAACAGTTATGTGAAACAATCCCATTGGGTTCCCATTCTGCTATTGCCTTTATATCTTTGAGCTTCTCATCCCTTTGTTGCTTGTTCTAAGTTGACTGGATTGATTAGTACCATTTGAACATGACACTTGTTACTGAATTCTGTATGTAAGGTGATCCGATGGGACATAGTTATACGCTTTTAATCCCTAACTTTTTCTTGGACCGCCCTTTCGGGTTTTCAGTCCACCGGGATACCCTTTTTTCCCAAGCCGCCTTTTCAGGTTTTTGACTTGCCGGGTGTGCATATTTTTTTTATATATATCCCTAATTTTTTTCCCAAACCCTTTTGGTTCGCCTGGATGCCCTTATTTTTTCCTAGGCCAGTCGACGTAACATGTCTTTGTTCATGCGTAGCATCTCTTAACTATGTCTATCTTTATAGGGTGCGGAAGGTCGTCACCGTCCATAGTGGTTAAGATCATGGCTCCATCGGAAAATATATTCTTGATCACAAATGTCCCTTTGTATGTGGGATTCCATTTGCCCCTGGGATCACCTTGTGGTAGGATAATATGCTTGATTACTAGGTCACCAGCCTGATATACACGACGTTTGACCTTCTTATTAAAAGCTTTAATCATATTTTTTTGGTACATCTGACCATGACAGACAACCGCGAGCCTCTTCTCATCAATCAGGTTCAACTGTTCAAGTCGAGTCTGGACCCATTCGTCTTCATTCAAACCTGCATCCTTCATGATTCGCAAGGAAGGGATCTGGACTTCGATGGGTAGGACAGCTTCCATACCGTATACCAGAGAGAAAGGAGTTGCCCATGTTGACGTATGTACTGAGGTATGGTAACCATAAATAGAAAATGGTAACATCTCATAGTATGATCTTATTGATGTTTTTATTAGCAGCCTCTACAACGCCATTCATCTTCGGCCAGTAAGGAGAAGAGTTATGATGCTGAATCTTAAATTATGTGCAGAGCTCGGTGATCATAGTATTATTGAGATTGTTACCATTGTCTGTAATGATTCTTTATGGAATACCATACTGACAGATAAGGTTATGTTTGATAAACCGAGCCACGACATTCTTAGTAACAGAAGCAAAAGAGGCTGCCTCTACCCACTTCATGAAGTAATCAATGGTGACAAGGATGAAACGGTTCCCATTGGAAGAGGTAGGTATAATCTCTCCAATCATAACAATTCCCCACATTGCGAATGACCAAGGAGCATTCAAGATGTTCAAGGGAACCAAAGGCACATGTACTTTATCAACATATATCTTGCACTTGTGACAAGTTTGTGAATGCTGATAACAATTTGCTTCCATAGTAGACCAGTAGTATCCTGCCTGTAGGATCTTTTTAGCCATTGTGTGCCCACTAGAATGGGTGCCAAAAGTGCCTTCGTGCATGTCTACCATAATCTTCTCTACTTCAATCTTGTCTACACACCAAAGTAAACTATAGTCGTGGTTGTGCTTATAGAGGATTCCATTACTGAGGAAAAACTTGGCATAGAATATTCTTAGGAACTTCTTATCATTGATGGATGCTCCCTCAGGATACTCTTGGGCTTCTAGGTATATTTTTACTTCATGGAACCAAGTTTTGTCCATTACTTCTTCAGTATCAACCTTATAACAGTATGCTGGTTCGTCCATTCTCTCAATAGTGATCTAAGGAGCTTCATTATCCCATCTTACCTTAAACATGGATGACATAGTAGCTAGCGCATCCGCTAGTTGATTTTCCTCTCGTGGAGAATGCTCAAAAGAAACTTCTTCAAAATATGGAATCAGTGTCAGCACATGCTCCCGGTAGGGGATGAGATTAGGATGCTTCATGTCCCATTCTCCTTTGATTTGACTGATTACCAGGGCCGAGTCACCATGTACGCTTAGGAATTTGATTCTCAAATCGATAGCAGCTTTGAGACCCATAGTGTATGCTTCATATTCAGCCATATTGTTGGTACATTTGAAACATAGTCTGGCAGTGAAAGGAGTATGACATCCTTCGGGATATATGATCACAACACTGATGCCATTGCCGATTGCATTGGAAGCTCCATCAAAAACCATAGTCCATCGAGATCCTCTTTCAGGTCCTTCATCCGGTCTATATTCTTCATAATCAGTCACTAACATGATGTTCTCATATGGGAATTCAAAATTCATTGACTGGTAGTCGTCCACAGCCTGATGAGCCAAATGATCAGCTAATACACTTCCTTTGATTACTTTCTGGGTTGTGTACTGAATATCATATTCGGTCAGGATCATTTGCCATCTTGCTATTCTTTCGGAGAGAGCGGGCTTCTCGAAGATGTATTTGATAGGATCCATTTTAGAGATCAACAGGGTAATGTGAGTCAACATATCATGTCTCAGTCGGCGAGCAGCCCATGCCAAAGCGTAACAAGTTTTCTCGAGCAGTGAGTATCTTGTTTCATAGTCGTTGAACTTTTTACTAAGGTAGTATATTGCATGCTCTTTTCGACCAGACTCGTCATGCTGCCCTAGCACACACCCCATTGAATTCTCTAACACTGTTAAGTACATGATCAGAGGTCTTCATTCAATCGGCGACATCAAAATTGGAGGCTCTTGAAGATATTCCTTGGTTTTGTCAAAGGAAGTCTGGCAGTCGTCATTCCACTTCACTGCTTGATCTTTCTTCAGTAATTTGAAGATTGGCTCACAAGTAGCGGTTATATGGGAAATGAATCTGGAAATGTAGTTTAGACGTCCCAAGAATCCCCTGACTTCATTCCCAGTGCAGAGAGTTGGCATTTCTTGTATAGATTTAACCTTTACAGGGTCTACTTCAATACCTTTGCCACTGACAACGAAGCCTAAGAGCTTACCAGATCTTACTCCAAAGGTGCACTTATTCGGGTTCAGTCTCAGTTTGTACATCTTCAGTCTTTCAAACAGCCTTTGCAGGTGATCAAGGTGCTCTTATTCAGTCTGAGACTTGGCTATCATATCATAGACATAGACTTCCATCTTGTGATGGATCATGTCGTGAAACAAAGCTACCATAGCATTCTGATAGGTTTCCCCGGTGTTCTTCAACCCAAATGGCATAACTTTGTAGTAGAACATGCCCCATTGTGTGATGAAGGTTATTTTCTCCATATCTTCAGGTGCCATTTTGATATGATTGTACCCGAAGAAACCATTCATGAATGAAAATACCTTATGTTGTGCGTTATTGTCAACCAGAACATCAATATGGGGAAGCAGAAAGTCATCCTTGGGGCTTTCCCTATTCAAGTCTCTGTAATCCACACACATGCGTACTTTACCATGCTTCTTAGGTACCAGAACCACATTAGTAACCCAGTATGGATAAGAAGTAACAGCTAAGAAACCAGCGTTGAAATGTTTCATAACTTCAGCCTTGATCTTTCCTGACGCATACGACGAACCTTCTGTTTCCCTGGAGGGTAGTCTTCTTTCATTGGCAAATGATGAACCACAATATCAGTGTCCAGCCCCGACATGTATCTGTATGACCAGGAAAAGACCTCAACATAGTCATGTAACATCTAAATTAACCGCTCTTTGACACAATGCTCCAGATCGGCACCTATCTTGATTTCCTTCTTATCCTCTTCAGTACCCAAGTTTACTGTGTTAACCGGCTCTTCATGAGGCTTTATTTCTCTTTCCTCCTGTTGTAACAGTCTGGAAAGTTCTCCTGGTACTTCATAATCTTCCTCACCTTCGTCCTCGGCTTGGTAGATCGTATTTTCAAAGTTATAATTGGTAATAGCAGAACCGTTATCAATGGGATCCATAGTGGATGTGGATCTGCAGTTTTGATATGTGGGTGTGTGTAAGAGAGCATAGCTATTTTGATAAAGTAAAAGCAGAAAAGAAAGACAAAAAGCATAAAATTTGCATGCAAAACGTCCAATTATTTATTAATGACATATGAAGATGAATTAATAACCCTCGCAAATAGACCATTGTGCCTTAGGTAAAGCACAAGGCTTTAGAGTTTAAATTGTTCAAATATTACATATTCCAAAAACAAAAAGACAATGACTCCTGGATAAAAGTAATGGGAACAAAATCCTTGGCCTCCCAATTGTTGAGTCCACCATTGATAGTTGGGAAGATCCATTTGTCTATGTCTCTGTCACTATCACTATCCTCCAAAGCATTGATTCCATGGTTGCTGATGTGTAGTGGTGGTGTTCTGGCGCGAGCACGACAAACAACTATTTGGGCTCGGGAAGTAAAACCCAAACCAAACTTGTCAGATTTGTAGGGGATATCAGGGAGTTGGCCCCAAATGGTACACCCACCTTCTTCGACTACTGCTTTGGCATCCTTCAGAGAAGCCATCCTCAATGGAGGTCTAGTAATCTTTGGGACATAGACAGCACTCTTAGTTGCAGTGATTGTTTGAGGAACCTCTTTAAAATTTTGGCAAGGGGTCTCAATGAACTCGCCATCCATCTCAACATACCTGAAAGAGTTCAGGTGGCTCACCATATATTCTTCCTCGCCATGGACTGTAACAATCTTTCCCTTAATTGGGTACTTCAACATTTGATGTAGAGTAAAAGTAACAGCACCAGCCCCATGGATCCAAGGGTGACCCAATAAACAGGAATAAGATGGGCGGATGACCATTACATAAAAAGTAGAGTCAAAGGTCTGAGAACCCACTTTAACAGGAATGTCTACCTCTCCATGCACCATTCTTTTAGAACCATCAAAATCTCTCACCACAATATTGTTGGGCTTTAGTGTGAGTCCTTCACAATCCAATCTGTCCAAAGCATTCTTAGGTAAGACATTCAATGATGAACTTGTATCCACCAAAACATAAGCTAGGGTAGTGCCTCTGCACTTAATATAGACATGCATGGCATCATTAAGATTTCTTCCTTTGGGTGTTAAATCAGCATCAGAGAAACCAAGTCTATTATCCGCAGTTAGACTAGCAACACAGTCCTCAAATTGGTTGGCAGAAGTCTCTTGTGGCACATGAGCAGACTTCAGGAACTTCACTAAAGCTTTGGCATAAGCTTCGAAGCATAGTAATAAAGCCAGCATTGATATTTTTGAAGGGTTCTGCCCTAATTGCTCCATGAAATTGTAATCACTCTTCTGTATGATCTTCAGAATCTCTTCCATTTCTTTTTTAGAAGCTTCAGGAATGACTCCTTTATGTGCCTCCGTCTGGGCAGCTCAACCAGTACCTCTTTGCCCCGAGTTCCAGTTGACTCAGTAGCAAGGATAACAAAAGGAACGATAGTAGGAGTAGCAACATGAGGAACAACAGGAGTTTCAACAGGAATAACCAAAGGAGTGGCAACAGTCTTTGGAGAGATTTCAGGAGAGAAAATCCTTCTGCTTCTGGTAATTTTACTAGTCCCAACAATGTTGTCGATGTCAGGATCAGTATCTTCAGCAGCTTCATCTTTAATAGCCAATAGGTCTTGCTTGATGCCATGGTAGTAAACTTCAACCCCATAATTCCAAGGAACAGCTTTATCGGAGGAATATGCATAGGCCCAAGAACAGTAATAATCAAATGAGCAACCTTAGGAACGGATGTAATCCTGACGGGTCTTTTGGAGGAGACCCTGGGAGGATTATCGGAAAATGGTAATAATTGATATATCTTCACACAGACTTCTTCCAGGGGGGGCGGGGGTTTCTCAAACAAAATTTCTTTGTTGGTCATCAGGCGTTGGACACCCATCTAAAATAACAAGCAACCATTGGGTAGAGACATACACAGGTGGCAACCTTCACCACAACCTGGAAATAAACTGGCTCCCAAAATATTCTTATTAATGATCGGAAGAGGAGTAACTAGTTCATCAACAGAAGAAACAAACAGGTCGTCATCAACAGCATTAACACCCTTGCCATTCTTGGGAATTCGTGCAGTTATTACATTGGGGGTTTTCGCAGGGTCAAATTCAATCTCCTCCGCCTCAATGAGATCTTGCACTCTGTTTTTCAGAGCCCAATAATCATTTGTATAGTGCTCTGGATTATCGGAATGGTAGGAACATCGAGCATTTGGATTATATCGGGGAGATGTGGTATTTGGATTTTTAGGAGCCACCCTTAGAGTAACCAAATTAGACTTTAATAGGTGTGGCAAAACCTGAGATAAGGACATGTTAATCCGGGTGAACTGTCTTTTGGGTGCATCCTGTCTGCGCTGATTGTTTTGTTATTGATTTGACGTAGGTTTGAAAATCATCATAACTCTTACCATCGGACGGCGTTCAACTTTTCTTTGATTCCTCTGACCGTAGGCAACACTTACTTACTTATTCCCCCTGAAAGGCTTCTTCATTGTACTCGAAGAGGCATCCCTTTGAATCTTATCGCTCTTGATACCAGCTTCTACTCTTTCACCAGTCAATATCAGCTCAGTGAACCCAGCTGAAGAGCTTCCAATTAAGTGGTTGAAAAATGGGTCTGACAAAGTACCCAAGAACATATCTACCAGCTCTCTATCAGACAAAGGAGGCTGGACCCTTCCTGCAAGATCCCTCCACTTTTGGGCATAATCTTTGAAACCCTCACTAGAACCCATAGACATGCTTTGAAGTTGTGTACATGTTGGAGCGAGGTCAACATTGTATTGGGACTTCTTGTAAAAAGAAGCAGTCAGATCTTCCCAATTGCGAATGTTGGTTCCTTCCAGTTGATAGAACCATTCCATTTGCGTCCCTGACAAACTTTCCTAGAAGAAATGAACCCATAAATTCATGTAAACGGTGTGAGGTTGGATCTTCTTGACATAGGACCTTAAGTCCAGCTTAGGACACGAGCACCGTCATACTTTGCAAATGTGGGAACTTTGAACTTCTGGGGAATGACCACTCTAGAGACCAGCCCTAACTCTTCAAAATCCAGACCAGGTACCCTCTGAATTTCCATAGCATTAAGACGATTCTCCAGCTGCTTGTATTTTTCATCAACAGGAGGATATTATTCCTCAGAGTAATCAGCTTCTTCTTCATCAGTCCTCGGGTTGTTGTCTTCTTCCTTGGTCTTCTCTTCTTGATTGTCCCCCTCATTCGACGTGGTTGCAAAATCTAGAGCTTGCTTGGCTGGTCCTCTAAATCTTCTTCCTATATTCAAGATGTCGGCCGGTTTCTTTACCTTCTTCTTCCCTTTGATGATGAGAGCTTTCAGATCTTCTTCTCCCTTAGCCAGAGCCAGGAACATTTGTTGGAATTGAGCATTCTATGCTTGAAGATCCATAACTGTTTGTTCAAGAGCCATTTCTTTTTGCTGAAATAAACAGTGAAAAGATAAGAAACCTGCCTTGAAATACCTACTTATGTAATGATATGCATGATATGCTTATGCAATGTTTTCAAGGGCCTCGGGAAATTTAAATTTGCAAACCAAAATAAAACAATGATTTTATTAAGAGAATTCAAATTACAACTGCCTTTTAGGCTTTACAATTTAAAAATTTCTAAAAAATCAGGTTTCCCATGGGCGTTTCTTCTTCGTGTCGAGGTAGACATTAAGATTTTTCTCTTCGTGAAGTTTCTTCATGAGCTCTAACACTTTCTTCTTATTAGTGTATAATTGATCTCTAAAGGTATCTCGTTCTTTCTTCAACTGAATCCAGGACCTCTGCAACTCTTCAAGATCAGTGGGCATGTCAGGTGGAGAACCGTATAAGGAACATCCCCTTTGGTGATAGGCTCCCCAATTATTGGAAAGATGGTTGTATATGGAATCATGAGGTTTTGGGCGCGAGCTCATATCCATTTGAGAAAAGGCTCCATAGGAATGGAATTCTTAGGCCCCAAAGTCTTGCTATCAAATTTGTTTACCATGCCCCAAGCTCGTATGAACCTTTGACGATACCCTTGAACATCATCCTCGTAGTTGAACATAATGCCTTGGATAAGCATATCATGGGGACCATCCCTTCGAGTATAACTGAATTTTCGTAGAGCCAGAGAAGGATTATAAGTGATACCTCCCCTAATGTCGGGGAGTGGGACATTAGGGAATTCCCCACAACCGTTAATGATAGAAATATCTCCCATAGACCGGGAGTACCAAAGAATATTCGAGTGAGAAAGTGACATTATCCTTTGCGACAACCTAAACTTTCTTCATTCTTCAATAGTGATTGAGGAAGGTGCAAAATAAACCACCTAGACAGCAATGGTATACAACACATAAGAGTCCATCTTCTCTTCATGGTACGAGTGTGGACGGAATGCAAGATATCTCCGAGTAAAGTAGGCACATGGTTATGAAAGAGGAAAACTTTGACATAATTCACATCTATGAGTAAGTCCGGGTTATGGAATAATATTAACCCATATATTAGAAGAGCCAGTAATTCCTCGAAAGCTTGGAAAACCAAGTCATCCCAAAACAAATGAGCCTTTTCTAATAGGAACTTGACTAGAAAACCCTGGACTCCGCTTCTTGTTTCCCAGTTAGATACAATGTCGGACCTGTTCAGATGCAAAGTTGCTACAATGACCTCTTGCTTTGGAGCTTCCTCTAAACTGGTGAAAGGCATCTGATCAAGAATATGTATACCCAATAATTGAGAGAACTATTCCATGGTGGGTACCAACTGATAATCGATAAATGTGAAGTAAGTATGTTTGGGGTCAAAGAATTAAAAGAGTACACCCATCATCTTCTCATTAAAGTTTGAGGTAACCAGGTTGAGAAGTCGACCATATTTCTTGGTGAACGAAGAAGTCTCAGGAACCCTTGATACTAGTTCTTTGAGTTTGAGAGGTATTCTTACAAATTTGATTCAGATGGTATTTCTTCGAACGAAAGTCATGATCTGCAAAACAGAACAAAGATAAATTCTCTTGGTCCTTGAAATGGTTAGTGAAATGAACATGAATGTTATGATGCATGATGTTATGTTTGAACAATTTAATCACACACAAGCAAAACACACAAGACCTTAGGTTTAGGCTTGTATGGGGTTTATAGGAAGATACCCTCTTGAAGTTTTAGTTGGTTCAACCTGCCCTACAAAAGTAATTGGGTTCTAAGGAGTCTCAATATCACTGATCTTCCTTTATCAGGCATTGTTTCAGCTCAGACGATCTTTTCTCGCGGCCGAAATATCCCAAAAGTCCAATCTTAATGAGTATAGTATCGAGTATCAACCAATCCTTAGCTTTATACAGAGGCCATCTATCTCACTACTTTCTAATGGCCAAGTTTGTTTAACTAAGGTTATAAGGTCCGTTAGTGCTTTATGACACCACACAGCGGCCCCGTATTCTCCTCGATTTAACACAATGGATACCGGTACCAACAAATGTGTCACACTAACTCATCCATCACTTCAACCATATCGGTCTACACCGTACAGTCTCCACGATCTATTGCTGATTACCTAAAAGGTGCCCCAGATCCGAGTGTAGGATCTTTTAGTAACAACCCAAACAAGCCCTCAAAGATAAAGCATACAAAATACACAATGTAAAGAAAATAAAGATTGAACTAAACTCTAAGGTAACCCCACTTTTTATTATAAATTCCCCAGTAGAGTCTCCAGTTCTGTGATACGGTGGCAGAACCGACTGTTATACTAGTTTTGTGTTTATATTCACAAATGTTACGGTAAGCAAGAGTCGCCACCGATTTTTCTTTTATCCAACAAAGGAAAGGGTGAAAAGAACAGAAAAAGACCTTTTGAGATTATTTTTGAGTAAGGGGGGTAGATTATAGAAAGGGAAGGTGTTAGCACCCTTTCCATCCGTAATTTATCTACGGGCTCTTAGATGCTTAGCTCATTTTGAAATACCTTGTGCTTTGTGTGTTTTTGAAAAGCATTCTTGAAAGCGCCTTAGTACGGAGAACTTTGTAATGTTTCTCGAAATAGTAGAGAATGTATACAAAGTGTTTGAAAATGATTTTGAAAGAGGTTTTATGTAAGTGTAAAATTTTGTTTGAGCAAGCATCTAACAGTTATCTACTTTACTCAAAAGGGTTGTTCTTTTCCTCTTTTCCTTTAGACAGTGCTATCCTACTATTAGTGAGTAGGTATCCCTAGTCGTTGGATGTTTGAGATTGGACAAGGAACCTTAGTAACTACCCTAGGGATTTAACATCATTTTTATCGAGGCAACATCGAGAGGGTCATCGAGGGACTTATGATCTTTAAACCGGAGGGTAGCCACTAAAATCTCTCACGATTCGAGAGTTGTGACCATTTTTCCGAAGCCAACCAAAGTGGGGTACCCTAGAGGCATGCATGTGAAATTGTGTTATATTAAGTTATTTATCTTTGCATTAGGTTTACTAGCATTTGTTTGTTATTATTCCCATGCAATCCTATTACGCATACATCTAACAGTTAATAGTTTGCAGAAATTAAAAGTGTGGAAATGTAAATCCTAAACTATTACAAGGCTTCAGGGAGGGATATTAATTACATGTCCAAAACTAGGAGGGAAATAAAGAAAACGGTAAATGTAAAGTTCTAATTAATTATATTACATCCAGTAAGCAGTTACAAAAATATGAAAATTAAATATGAAAGATAATTAACGTGCGCGAATTGAAAATACGTCTAAAATTCCTAAGGTATAAGAAAAAATATTTTTGTTGTTTTTTGTTTTAATTAAGAAATGAAATTAATCCTAAGTCTATTTAATTTAAAAAAAATGTTAAAGTGATTAGTTAATTAATTTACCAAAATTAAAATTTAATTAATAAAAATCCTAAATCTATTTTTATGTGATTTTTATATTTTGTTTATTGATTAAAATAAAAAGAAAGAAAGAAATAAATGAATAAAACGAGAAAATAAAGATGAGCCTAGTAGCAACAGTAAACAGGGGATGTGGTTTGGATTTTTTTAAAGCCAAACCTGAGAGAAGCCCAAACTTGCATTGGATTCAATGAGGGAGCTCTTTGAAGGTTCATGGTGAGGCATACGTCTATGGCCTTCAGATCTGGATCAGATAGGGATCCATTGGTTATGATCATGTGGTGTATGGTGTACGCGTGGAATCTGCAAGCATTGGATCTGCAAGACAACTGTTAGAAAAAAACTAAACGAATGACCTGTGTATCAAGCCCAGGTATCTTCCCTTTGATTCGAAACTCCCCCTAATTCAAACCCCTTGAGTCTGAATCTGGGTTGTTTTTGCTTGAAACTTCATGTATCATGAGCTTCGAAGGCAAATTTAGATCATTCCCTAATGATGGCACGGTCTTATTCCTGCATGTTATCTTACATGTGATATGTTCATACAAACACAAACAACATTAGCAGTGCAAATATGCAAGCAATATGTATTTAAATGGCCTGGAAATACAGTTTTGATTTTGTGAACCTTACCAACCAGAGATGCTTCAATTTGTAACCCTGGGCGTGGAACTGCTCGTATAAGGGCTTGGGTAGCTTCCTGTAAGTCTCAGAAGAATGATTTGAGCGTTCGTTTGGATAGAGAAGGCCTGCGAAGCTAGTTTTGAATTTTTGATAACATATGAGATTTTTGAGTGTTTTTCTGAGGCAATGTTTTCGTGCGACTCTTTAAGGTCAATTTTTTGTGTTTTGCTTTTGATTTAGTCTTGTACTTATAGGGGCGTGGTGATTAACACATATGGCATGAATCAACCATTAACTACGACTTTAAAAGTAAAATCATTAAATTTGAAAAGTTTCCATTCTGAGATATTTCATGCCATTTTGAACTTTGAGTGAACCTGGACAGGTTTCGTCCCATTAGGTGTTCATTTCGACTTGCATCTCCATTTCACATCAATTGATTCTTTCGACCATCTCCCAAGCATTATTCTTTTCGATGGCTCTGAGTTCCAATTCGAATTTCTCAAGGCTTCATCATCATGGCTTCCTCGATTAAGTCACCATCTGCATCGATTTCTTGATCTGGAAACATCATCCTAGTCAAACAGTTCTTATTCCTTTCAAACTCCTTTCCTTCAATTCGATCAATTGAAGTATCACCTCTTAATCTGGACTTATCAAAGCTTAATTCTATTCTTTTCGATCTCATTTCCTTCAATTTGACCAATCGAAGAATCACCTCTTCCTATTGACTTGTTGAAGCTTCATTCTGTTCATCTTCTTCAAACAAAGTTGGGCAGGTGTTTGATTCTTGTCGAACTGAACTTCGACTCCAATCCCACCTTTTTCTTTCGTCTTCAAGGCCATCTTTAATGATCACCAGTTTATCTTCGATTGGTGAATACAACTTGTATGCACCAATCGAATGATAACTTATGAGCACCAAGACATCACTTCGACCATCCAACTTCTTCCTTTCCTGTTCAGGTACATGCCTGAAACACATTGATCCAAAGACTCTAAGAGGACTTATATTTGGATGATTCAACCCTAACAGTCCTTCTATGAAATCACACCAGGTTCGAAGGTTGCATGTCCTTAGAACCATTAGACTTCCATGTGTTTCTTCAAAGCTTTTAATTCAAAATCTTCTTCCTTTCGAAGCGCCAATTCAAATCAACATGAAAGTCGAAATGCCTTCCCTTGTAATGCTAGAAATAACTTATATTTCAATAGTTCGAAGATGAACCCTTCGAAGCTCTTTACTAGCCCTTCATAAATAAAAGACTTCATAAAAGCCTCTTCACATTTTCTTTCGAACTATCCTTTTTTCGATCATAGTGTCCATTATTCAAAACTTGTGTAATCAAAATCCCAGCTAACACTGCTTCGTTGGGCATCTATTCAGAATGCATATTACTGTCGAAGCTGCTTCGACCCAAAATCTCTTAGGCATATTTTTAGCTTTCAACTTGCACCTCGTCTTGTTCCATACACTTCTTTTCTTTCTTTCAGCTATGCCATTATGTTGAGGCATATAGGGTGCCATGGAAATCATTTGAAGCTTCTTGAGCAATTGAGGACTTTAATAGCATGCCTTGAATAAAATGGGAGGGAAAATTTTGGGGTACAACAAAGACACTCTAACACTAGTAGAGAAAACAAAAATGGAAGTCACTCTTCCAAGACACACAAAACTCAATGCTTAAAAGCTTATGAGAGTTATCACATAACTACTCAACGCTTCAGAGCTTGTGAGTACGTGACATACAAATGTTCTATGCTTAAAAGCTTAATAACATCTGACAAGGAACTTAAAATCCAACAATAATGATTTCTAAAACCCTAACAAAATACACACATAAGTTCCACCTAAAACTAGGTATACATTAGTCTTTTTAGAAAATTATTATAGATTGGGTTAGGCTTCCAAAACCGCATCAATGAGGCTGCACAAAGTCTGCATAATAATCTCCAAGATTATTGGTCTTCAATAGATAGTTTCCTAAAATGTCTCCAAATATAGAAACTATCGAAATCTTCAAAACCAACATAAAATATTCTGAGTTGTCAATATTTGATGCCACATCAGCTAACTGAATATTCCCCAAATATTTAGTAACTGATAAATCAGTTAAGATGTTACTAACAGCTGCTGCAGACATAATCTCCTATCTTCAAGTTTGGACATCTTCTTCTACATGTTGAAACCAGTAAGTTGTGACTTCTTTATTCAACATATTGCTACCAAGTTGCTTTTACCAAAATGATTTCCAATCACAATTTTAGAGAAATAACACTTGCTTTCTCTTTGAACCATAGGGTTGACCATTCTTGAAGAGGGATCACTATCAACTTTCTAATGAACATCGACTTGTTTCCTTCATATTTTATCATAAACTTCAGAAATATTTAGGAGACTGTCACCATATCCATAGAACCCAACAATACTATAAATGCTTCTGAGAACTTAGAGATAAATGATTTCTAGAGGATCAAGAACAATTGATATTATTACTTTAGGGGACATACTGGGCGGTTCTTTCTTTATGATACATTCTTTCAGATAGCTAAGAAGAGTTAATGGACCCTATGTGGTTGTGAACATGTATCCATCTTCTATGTAGGGTGCATAATAAGGTGTAGCTCTTGTTAAGAACTCTTCTTGAGGAGAAATAACTGAAGAGAGCATAGTCTTCAAGTTTCTTCCATCAAAAAATTTTCCAGAACGAGGAGTCAAATATTTCATCACATTTGTATTTATGAGAGAGTCTACCAAACCACAGTTAATCAAGGAAGCTATAATAAGTCTTCCTAGAGGTATCCACCTAATAGGTTCTTTCACATTGAGTCTAGAGGTTTTAAGAGAAATTCTTAAATACTTGAAAAGTATAAAAGGAAGATTAACATTTTCTCACAAGCTAAATTGTACAAAATCTCTTTCTCATCATAGTTTATTTTAGGTGAAGCGTTGTTAGAAGGCTTCAGGTAAATGCATTCTTGGATGATTCTTTCCCAGACATTGAGGGAAGGTAGAAGATCTTTGACCAAGGTAGAACTCTTTTTGCTTCTGAAGATTTTTGAATTAACAGATCTTCGTGTCTTCAGACTGGTTGACTTGTTATTCAAACTATAGAATTTCAGAAAAGTCCCATCATGATTAAGTAACAGAGCATTAGATTCTTCAGTAATAGTTACATTCATTCCGACCATATTAGCTGAAATACCATGTCTTGATTCCTGCGCCATTACCCAAATTTCTTTACTAAATATGGAAAAGTGGGACCTTTGAGGATGTCAAAGAAGGTTTCCCATCCTTGATTATGCACATATTTAGAGAGATCAAAACCATTTCCCTTTAGATTTTAAAAATTCACAATTGACTCAGTTAGAACTATCAACTGAGACACAAGAATGAAACATTGAAGCTTAGGAAAATGATCACTTACTAGACCTTTTTTAGAAGAGGTGGAGTCGGGTTGTTGAGGATTTTTTCAATCAGAAGATGATGATTGATGTTGAGTGGCCATTTTTAAATAAGAACAATCACAGATACTAGCAGAACTAAGGATTTCATGGTTTTGAAATTTTTTTAGGGCTTTTAAAGAGCAAAAGTGTGGGAGAGATGTAGCGATAGTATGTGAGGTGGAGTGAGTTGGTTTTAAATATTTTTTGCAATGATGAAAATAAAATTTGAAAAGTGCAAAAACCTGCCAAGAGGTAAAGCAATAAGATTTATCATTTAATCTCTAAGATAATCTCGTTTCTCAATGCATCGAATTAAATTTTAGACGTGGTTCTGAAAAGACAGTTGTCTTATACTAAATTACTAGCCTTTCATCTTACTGACAATGCCTCTAATGAAGTAAACTCTTCAGTTACCAAAAAATAGATGTATTCTCAAGGGAATATTCTGACCATGGAAACTTATATGAGAGCTTCATTATTATAAAGCATCACATCCCAGAAGCTAACAATAAGAATAATACGTACCTTAGAAGATCTTACATTAAACTGTAAGACTTCACATAGAGAGAATTTCTTGAATATCCAGAGTTCAATCTTGTTCAGAAGTGATCCATCAACAGTTATCCGCTATGTCAAAGGCGCTTAAAGCCATAACCAGTTTCTCAAATTATGAAGATCAAGACATGTGCTTCAACAAATTTTGATTGAGTATCTTCTAAGATAATGACACCTTGTTCTTTCATGAACAACAATTTCAGAGCCTATGATCTTCCCTTCTAATCATCTTCAAAGACCACAATGCCTCCAAGCTTAAGTTATGGGTTTTGGAATGCTTGCCTTCTTTCCTCCATGTGTTTCAAACAACCAGAGTTCATGTACCATAACAGGTGTTTCAACTTCACTGCTAAGAATATCTGCAACATAGATTATCTGTTTCTTGGGTACCCATAATTTTTTGGGTCCTCTCTTGTTAGTTCTCATAGAGCTCTTAACAACTTTGGGTTTAGCAACAAAATAATCATATTTACAAGACCTAAAGCGAGAAAGTTTAGCCAAGGGTTTTGCCTTAGGTTCATAAATAGATTTCTCTTTTTATTTTTCTTTATCTTTAGGTACAGACCCAACATAGACAAAATGGGAATAAAAAGTATTAGATTTGTCTTCCTTATTATAATTTGACTCGTCATAGGAGTTATAACCAAGTTTGGAGTTATAGCCATAAACATAAGGAGAAGCATGATGGTTTCTATTATCTATAGGAGTTATAACCTGCAACAAAGGTTTGAAACCTTATGAACATTTTATCAAGTGTTTCATCATCCTCCATCTAAAAGGATTCATACTTCTGAATCAAGGCCAAAACCTTGGTCTCCTTGACTTGATCATTTCCTTCATAAGTCATTTTGAGAGAGTCAAATATAGACTTAGCTGAGTCTCTATTTATGATCTTCTCATACTCTGTAAGAAATAACATTCAGCAACACACTTCTTGCTTTATGATGATTCTTACAATCTTTATTTTGCTGATCAGTCATAGCTTTCCTTTCAAGTTGCTTTCCATTTGCATCTATGGGATGTTCGTATCCATCAACTAACATATCCCAAAGATTAACATCATGACCTAGAAATAAAATTTCTAGTTTGTCTTTCCAGTATTCAAACTTTTCACCATAAGAAATGGGAGGTTTAGCGTTGTAGTTATCTTTATCGGAAACTGGAGCTGGTGCTGGTTGAGTAGGATCAACCATAGTGTTTCTAAAACTCGTTTGGATCTTTATCTGACACGGTTAAGTGTTTTATATAAATAAATACCAGAATCAGAGCTCTTATGCCAATTGAAGGTGCGAGAAACACAAGAAATGGGGGGTTTGAGTTAGGTTGCACCGAATGTAATCTTTTCACAACTCAAACACAAAGATAACAAGTAAATAAAAAAAGGATGAACACAATTATTTTTATCCTGGTTCAATATTAACTAAGTTACTCTATTCCACCCCGCAATGTGATTTACCTTACACACAAGGACTTAATCCCCTATAATCAACCTGTGATCGGTGGAAATAGAACTGACTGTTTTGGAATGCTGATTCGCGTTTGCGTTTGTTTTCGCAAAATGTCGCGGTAAGCAAGAGTCGCCACCGTCTTTTATTTCCTCCAACAAGGAAAGGAAAAAAGCACGGCAAAATTCCTTTTCGAGATGTTTCTCGGGTTCGGGAGGTAGATTATAGAAAGGGAAGGTGTTAGCACCCTTTCTATCTGTGGTTATCCACGGGCTCTTAGGTACTTGCTCACTATGTTTTCAAAAGATTTTGCTTTTCTTGTGTTTGTGGGTTTTGAAAAAGTTTTGTTTGAAAACTTCGATTTAACTCTTGTATCTGTCCTCAAGAGTGTATGAAGTGTTTGTTTGAAAACTTTGTTTGAAAAGTGTAAGTACGAAAAGTTTGTTTTATTTTGAAAGAGCAAGTACCTGAGAACCTCTAACTACTCAAAATAAATTAAGTTGTGTAAATGTCCTTTAGACAGTGTTATCCCACTATTGAGAAGTAGGTAGCACCATCGTTGGAGCTTTCGGGTCAATTCGATTTTAGGGACATGTGGTCACTAAAGCAATGGTAGGACGCCTTAGCGGTAACCCTAATGTCCTAGATCATTTTTTATCGAGGCAACCGTTTCGAGGCAACTTTGATCTTTAGACAGGAGGGCGACCTCTAAAACACCCTATACTCAATGACCACGTCGAGGCAACCAAGTGAGGCGTACCCTAAGAGTGGCATGTGCGAGTGTGTCAGGTTTCAATTATGTTATCTTTGTACATGTTATGGTGAGCTACGATTGATTTTATTTTAAGAGAGATCTGGACATGCATAGCCTAGGTAGCATACATCTAGGAGTTAATAATTGCGGAAAATAAAACTACGCTATTACAAGGCGTCGGGTATTTACATCGCCAAAAATAAACCCTTGAAAAAAGTAAATTGCGGGAAATAAATAAAAGCAATAAAAAAGTCCTAAGTTAAAGCTATTACATCCTCAGAGCAATTACATAATTGAATAAAAATATGGATAAAAAATAATCATACGCGCGAGAAAAATTGGATCGGAGAGTTTTTTAGGGTTTTGACCATTTTTCATTTAACAAAGCATATTGTGATTATTTTTGAATTTAAGAAATTAGTCTAAATTAAAAAATGGAATTAATTAACTAAAATAAAAATATTTTTTGTTATTTTTGTTATTTAAGGAAAATTCAAAAAATGGTCAAAAGTTATTAAAAATCCTAATTCTACATTAATTTTAAATTATTGCAAAAAAAGTTAAACTTAACCTAATTAAAACTAAACTAATTAATTACTTATTTATTTCCAAAAATAATGAAAAGGTGAAATTAATTTTAATAAATAAAAAAATATTATATTTTTTAGTTTTCTGATTTTTATTATGAAAATATTAATTTGGTTAATTAAGTAATAGTAATAATAATTAATAATAGTAAAAAAAACAATTTAAATAAAAAGTATAAAATAAGAAAAAGAAATAAACCCAGGGGGGTGTTGGCCCAAATTAGGAGGTGATTCTGGAATTTTATGGCCCAATAATGCTCAAGCCATCTTTGACTATGGCCACCCCATGCATGTGCGTTGACTGGAGACTATGGTGAGGATTCCATTCTGGCCATTGGAATTGAGTTTGGAGACATCTGGCGTTTTGAGGTTAGAGGTGCATGGTGGACCATCTTTTAAAATCTGCATGTGAACATATAAAGAAAAAAGGGAATAAATGTTTTGGGGGACCTGGGATTCGAACCCAGGTCCCAATGGCTTTTCCATCCACCTGCTTGCCAACTCAACTAGCGCGTTTCTTTGTTATCATAATAAGATGAAACTATTATATATGAAAAATAATTAAAACGTTGTAAATAAAAAATAAACGCGTGCTTTTTAAATGGACCAACCATATGCCAACACATCAACATCTTCAACCTTCGTTCTGTGCAAATAACATCAGATAGCGGGGGTTTTTAACCTCCACTACCTCCTGCAAGGAAAAATAGCGAATAGAAATATAGCAAACATAAATATTTCGCGAGGTATGGGTTTTGATCGTCTTGGCCTCACGATTTCAGCCATGTATCTCACTGGTCCCAATTTTTCCTGGTTCAGAAAGCCCTATTTGAAAGCTTGAAAACCCTAGAAATTTGATCATGGCATCTCACGATTTAGGGCACTATAGTTCAATTAATTCATTCCATTAGCTTCGTATGGCCTCTAGCAATGCAAATCAGTCACAAAAACATGTTAAATGCGCATGAATTAAGAGATACAATTCTGAATAAGAAGTGCAAACCGTGAAACTGTATGGAGCGATTCCTTGAGCTTTGATGCTAGAATTTGATTGAAAATCAATCCTGGGACCTCCTGCAATGTACTTGGATGAACAAAACGCCTTGAATTGGCCTAGAATGCAAGAAAAGGTTTTGAGTTTTCTTGGAATTTCTTGAAATTGACAGGGTTGTTTCTGCAGCTTTCAATCATGTTCTAGGTCATGGTTTGCTTGCATACATATAGGAGAATCAAATTAGGTTAAAAAGCTGGGCCAATATCCATGTACATTGATGTTCAAATCTTTGATTGAAAATCAAATATTCTTGATTTTTCATGATTGAACAATGTTGCCAAATTTGGATTTTTTTTGTATCTTTGACTTGTGCACGAATTTGCCAGCATGTTTTGATCATATTTGCTTCACAAATTGATTTAAAAATCAAATCTTCTATTTTCTTATGATTTAGATTAATTAAATGAATTAATATATATTAAAAATCTAATTAATCAATAAAAATAAGAAAATAAATCCAATTCATCTTGGTGGGTCGTGCATAAGTCATGGGTGAAGTTTCAAGAAGAGATTTGAGGCCCATTAGCAAAAAGAAGGTGTTTTGGGCAAAGTTGACTTTTGCAAATTCATGAAAATTTCCCAACTTCTCTAATGCACAACTTGCTCAATTCTGATCATATGACCATGTTCTTGGACATTTTGGAAAGCTCTTGAAGTCCTCTAACCAATTCCTTTGGTCCCATGTCATTTGGATTTACCAATCTCAAGTTATGGCCTTTGACTAAAAGTGTACTTTTGTTGACTTTTGAAATTGACCTATAATGTAAAAAAATATAACTTCTTGTGAGCTCATTTCTTGAACTTGGAGTGTGAAGTTGGATTGTAGGAAATCGCATCCTCTTCAAAATGAGCTTTGGATAGAATTTTTCTGATAAACCATGAAAAAGTTATGCCCTTGTCAAAGTACAGTTGACTATTCTACTGTCCAAAAATAGTAACTTTTTGCACCTTGGTGATTTTTGAGTTATTCTTGTGGAATCATGATCAAGACTTGATCAAATGATGATTGTGAACTCAAAATAAGATGTTGACCAAAAATTCTGACTTTTGACTACAAAATGACCATTTTGCCCTTGCAGTTGACTGTAGATCAAATGGAGCTTTTGACTGTGCAAACTGGCACTGTGAGTCTTGAAACTTGGCATATAGATGCTTGAGGATGTATATAGGCCTATGAGACTTGATTGAACCATTGAAAACCCCAAATTCCTTGAAAGAACCAAAACCCTAATTTCAGCTGTCTTAGGAGGTGATTTGACTGTACAACCCTTGAGCAATCTTGAGCAATTTGAAGATCATCCTTGACATATCTTGAGGAATATGGGAGGGAAAATTTTGGGGTACAACAGTTGCCCCTGTTCAATCTTCTTAAACCTGAGGATATAGATTGGCTTGTGTGCCTTTCGTGATCCGAAGGTGGAAGATGATTGAACACTGAAGTGCCCAAAAATTTGCACTCGCATGGTGTAGTATCAGCATTGTGATGTCGGGAATGGGCTTACAGATGCCATTTGGAGATTGTTGGTAGAAGGATGGGCTTATAGATGCCATCTGGAGATTGTTGGTAGGTAGTTTTGTCTTCGTTGACAGGTTGTCTTCATTGACGAGTTGTCTTCATTGACGAGTTGTCTTCATTGACGGGTTGTCTTCATTGACGGGTTGTCTTCATTGACGGGTTATCTCTATTGATGGGTTTGCATCAGAAAAATCTTTAGGAATCGACATAGCTGATTTTGTCTCCATTGACTGTGTTCGGATCAGAAAAATCTTTAGGAATCGATTTAACTGGTTTTGTCTCCTTTGACTGAATTGGCATTAGAAAAATCTTTAGGAATCGATTTAGCTGGGTTTTGTCTCCATTGACTGTCTTCAGAAAAATCTTTAGGAATCGATTTAACTGGTTTTGTCTCCATTGACTGGCTTCAGAAAAATCTTTAGGAATCGATTTAACTGGTTTTGTCTCCATTGATTGTATTCAGATAAATCTTTAGGAATCAATTTAACTGGTTTTGTCTCCATTGACTGAATTAGCATCAGAAAAATCTTTAGGAATCGATTTAACTGGTTTTGTCTCCATTGACGGGTTGAGAATTTGACTGCATCTTTCCTGAAAGGTAAAGGTCAGTCATATGCAATGCATGATATGGATCAAGCAATGATGTTCTCAACATAAATGAGATAGTATGATATGATGCGTATATGCATGTATTATGATGTATGAAAATGTGATGTTTTAGCTGGGAAAATAAATCCCGGATAGCTGCTGGAGCATGATGTTGAATTCTTCGCTTCCACTGGGGATGATGAACGAAGGTGATAAACTTGCAAGAGAGGATGACTCCGTTGGGGAATGAAATGATGAGAAGATTACTCCGAGGGGAATTACTCTGTGGGAAGAGATGCTTTGCTGAGATTTTAACGATAACTCCGCTGGGGATTCCGTTGATAAGCTCTATTGGGGATTTTGACGATGAACTCCGCTGGGGATGGAAAGAACTTCGCTGGGGATGATCTTTCAGTTGCACCTTGTCTAGGATAACCCAGTTAGACTCTTGTGGGGATAACCTCTGAATTTGGCTGAGGAGATGTATTTGTACTCTGAAGGGGACAAGCTTCCAGAATCTACTGGGTAAGATGATTCAACTCTGGCGGGGAAGCCTTTTTTAGACTGCGCTGGAAAATGGCCCCACTGAGGGTATCTTGTATTCCACTGGGGAACATTCTTATACTCTGTTAACGAATATTAAGACTGTCGGGGATGCTTGCTGAGGAATATCTGTATACTCCGCTGGGGAATATTAAGACCTACTGGGGATGCCCAACTTTTTTTTAGGGCTGATGATAGACTAACTCTGCTTGGGGAGAGTATTGTTGATTTGTTCATAGTTGCAAGTCTCAGTGGGGAATAGCTACCATTACTGTCTTACTCTTGGGGAGTGAAGGTATCTTGGTCATATTCTTCAGCCGAACTTACCTTGGTACCCTGGTGGACAGAGCAACTAGACCTCTTAGACAATTCTTATTGCCCCTACTTCTGATATCACCCGTAATTAGTCCTTTGTTTCGCATGTAAATATTCATGAGCAGCAATTAATGTCAAATGCATATATCAAAAATGAACATTGGACGTTCTTTGCCAAACAAAACAGATAGAGAAAAACAATTTGCAATTTGTCTGAAAAATGAGCTTGTATTGATTTTGAAATTTGCCTGTAAATAGGAGTTTTGTACAGGAGGCTGACGTCCTAGTAAGAGAACGCCACCGAGCAAATAGAATTTATAAAATTTGCAAAAAGAAAACAAAACAGATATGTGAATAATCCCACTGGGTTCCAACTCTGCTATCGCCTTTATATCTTCAAGCATCTCATCACTTTGCTGCTTAGTTGGAGATGAATCTGATTGGTTGGTGTCGTCTGAGCCTGATAGTTGATACCGAAGTCCGGATGCGAGGTGATCCAATGAGACATAGTGTTACGCTTATCCCTAATTTTTTCCTGGACCGCCCTTTCGGGTTTTCAATCCACCGGGATACCCATTTTTGCCCAAGCTGCCTTTTCAGGTTTTCGACTTGCCGGGTGTACAGTTTTTTTTTTATTTTTATTTTCATCCCTTATTTTTGCCCGAACCCTTTTGGTTCGCCGGGAAGCCTTTATTTTTGCTTAGGTCAGTCGACCTAGCGGGTTTTTGATTATGCGTAGTATTTTTTTTACTATGTCTGCATTGGCGGGGTGAGGAAGGTCGTCACCATCCATGGTGGTTAGAATCATCGCTCCTCCTGAGAAGATGTTCTTAACCACAAATGGCCCTTCGTACGTAGGGGTCCATTTTCCCCTGGGATCACCTTGAGGTAGAATGATGCGCTTGATCACCAGGTCCCCGACTTGATACTCTTGTCGTCTGACTTTCTTATTAAATGCCTTGATCATTCGTTTTTGGTACGTCTGACCATGACAAATAGCAGTGAGTCTCTTTTCATCGATTAGGTTTAGTTGATCAAACCGGGTTTGGATCCAGTCGTCTTCGCTTAAACCCACATCCTTCATGATCCGGAGAGAGGGTATCTGAACTTCAATGGGCAGGACTGCCTCCATGCCATATACCAAGGAGTAAGGTGTTGCCCCTGTTGACGTCCGTGCTGAGGTAAGGTACCCATGAAGAGCAAACGGTAACATCTCGTGCCAATCTTTGTAGGTCATTGTCATCTTCTGCACAATCTTCTTAATGTTCTTATTAGCTGCTTCTACAGCCCCATTCATCTTCGGCCGGTAAGGAGAAGAGTTGTGGTGCTGTATCTTGAATTGCTCGCAGAGCTCAGTGATCATCTTGTTGTTAAGATTGGTACCATTATCTGTAATGATCCTCTCTGGTACACCGTATCGACAGATCAGGTTGTGCCGAATGAACCGTGCCACGACGTTCTTGGTTACGGTGGCAAAGGAAGCTGCTTCAACCCACTTCGTAAAGTAATCAATCGCTACCAGGATGAAACGATGCCCGTTGGATGCCGTAGGTCTGATCTCGCCAATCATATCAATGCCCCACATTGCAAAAGGCCAAGGTGCTGTCAAGACGTTCAAAGTAACTGGAGGAATGTGCAACTTATCAGTGTAGACCTGGCACTTGTGACATGTCCGAGAATGCTGATAACAGTCAGCTTCCATTGTGGACCAGTAATATCCTGCCCGAAGGATTTTCTTTGCCATGGTATGTCCACTGGAGTGAGTTCCGAAGGTACCTTCATGCAGCTCTGCCATGATCCTTTCTGCTTCAATCTTATCCACACAACGCAGTAAGGTTGAATCATGGTTTCGTTTGTAAAGAATGCCATTGCTGATGAAGAACTTTGCTGTGAATCTTCTCAGGAACTTCTTGTCATTAACAGATGCACCCTCGGGGTATTCTTGAGCTTCAAGATACCTCTTCACTTCATGATACCAAGGTTTTTCTGTTACCTCTTCGGTCTCAAGATCACAACAATATGCAGGTTCATCCACTTTCCAAATAATGATCCGGGGAGCCTCGTTGTCCCATTTGACTTTGAACATAGAAGACATCGTAGCTAACGCGTCCGCCAACTGATTTTCTTCTCTTGGGAAGTGTTCAAAGGTTATCTCCTCGAAATGGGGAAGCAACGCCAATACATACTCCTTGTAAGGAATAAGATTTGGGTGTTTCGTATCCCACTCGCCTTTGATCTGACTGATCACGAGAGCGGAATCTCCAAAGACACTCAGAAATTTAATCCTTAGGTCAATTGCAGCTCGAAGACCCATAATGCATGCTTCATACTCCGCCATGTTGTTGGTGCAGTTGAAACATAGTCGGGCGGTGAGTGGAGTATGAGAGTCTTTAGGAGATATGATCACAGCACCAATACCGTTACCCAAAGCTTTTGAGGCTCCGTCAAAGTGCATAGACCATCGGGATCCTTCCTCAGGTCCTTCATTCGGTCCAGGTACCTCGCAATCAGTCACTACCATGATATTCTCGTCTGGAAATTCAAAGTTCATAGACTGGTAATCATCCACTGCCTGATGTGCCAAATGGTCTTCCAGCACACTTCCCTTGATTGCTTTTTGAGTCGTGTACTGGATGTCATATTCAGTCAAGATCATCTGCCATCTTGCTATTCTTCCGGACAAGGTAGGCTTTTCGAAGATATACTTGATTGGATCCATTTTTGAAATCAACAGAGTAGTGTGAGTCAACATATACTGTCTTAGCCGGCGAGCAGCCATACCAAAGCGCAACAAGTTTTCTTGAGCAGTGAGTATCGGGTCTCACAGTCGGTAAACTTTTTACTAAGGTAATAAATAGCATGCTCTTTTCGGCCAGACTCGTCATGCTGACCTAGCACACATCCCATTGAGTTGTCCAGTACTGTCAAGTATAAGATTAGAGGTCTCCCTTCAACCGGTGGCATAAGAATGGGTGGCTCTTGGAGATACTCTTTGATTCTTTCGAAAGCGGCCTGACATTCATCGTTCCAACGTACCACTTGATCTTTCTTCAGTAGCTTGAAGATTGGTTCACAAGTAGCAGTTAGATGTGAGATGAATCGGGCAATATAGTTCAACCGTCCTAGAAAGCCTCTGACCTCTTTCTCTGTCTTGGGAATTGGCATCTCTTGTATGGCTTTCACTTTGGCAGGGTCCACTTGAATACCTTTGTCGCTTACGACGAAACCTAGTAGTTTTCCAGATCTCACCCCGAAGGTGCACTTGTTCGGGTTTAATCTCAGCTTGTACAACTTCAATCGGTCAAACAGCTTCTGTAAATGGTCAAGGTGTTCCTCCTCAGTTTGGGACCTTGCAATCATATCGTCGACGTATACTTCAATCTCATGATGGATCATATCATGAAACAAAGCAACCATGGCACGTTGGTATGTTGCCCCAGCATTTTTCAACCCAAAAGGCATGACCTTGTAACAAAAGGTGCCCCACTGAGTAACGAAAGTGGTCTTCTCCATGTCTTCGGGAGCCATCTTTATCTGATTATAACCGGAGAAACCATCCATGAAGGAGAATACCTTGTGCTAGGCAGTATTGTCAACCAGAACATTGATGTGAGGAAGAGGGAAGTCATCATTAGGGCTCGCCCTGTTCAAATCCCTATAGTCAACACACATTTTGACCTTACCATCTTTCTTCCGCACCAGAACCACATTGGCAACCCACTGAGGGTAAGAAGTTACTGCTAGAAAACCAGCGTCAAATTGTTTCATAACCTCAGCTTTGATTTTCTCGGACATCTCTGGACGCATACGGCGAACCTTCTGTTTTACCGGAGGGCATTCTTCCTTGGTAGGCAGGTGATGAACCAAAATGTCAGTATCTAACCCAGGCATATCTTCGTAAGACCAGGAAAATATTTCCACGTAGTCATGCAGCATCTGAATCAATCGTTGTTTCACACTAAGCTCCAGATTTGCACCGATCTTGACTTCCTTCCTGTCTGTCTCAGTACCCAGATTTACCGTTTCCACTAGCTCTTCATGTGGCTGAATGGCCCTCTCTTCCTGGAGTAACAGTCTTGCAAGCTCACCAGGCACTTCGAAATCATCTTCACCTTCGTCTTCGACTAAGTTGATCGGATTTTCAAAGTCATAACTGGCAGTAGTAGAGTCGTTGCCAGTGAGATCCAGAGTGGATTGAGACCTGTATATGTGAGTATGTGTAAATAGCTGTTTTGCAATATATAATAAAGAAAGACAAGGAGCGCAAGATTTGAAATGCAAAAACGTCCAATGCTTTTATTAATGATATATGAAAATGACACACAAAAGCCCTCATAAATGAAGCCACGGTGCCCCGGGTAAGACACCGGGCCATAAAGTTTCACAATATTGTCTGTTACAGATTCAAAACAAAAGATTTCATTACTGAGTAACAAAATTAATAGGGACAAAGTCTTTTGTCGTCCAGTTGTTTGGTCCACCGTTGGTCGTAGGGTAGATCCAGCTGTCGAAGTCAGATTCCTCCACGTCATCCTCGATGGCATTTACTCCCGAGTTGCTGATGAGCACAGGAGGTCTTCCAATCCTTGCACTACGAATAGCCCTCTGAGCTTCTGCAGTAAAACCCAAACCAAACTTGTCAGTCTTCTGAGTGAAATCAGGAAGTCGGCCCCAGTTTGCACACTCACCCTTCTCAATAACAGCCCGGGCATCCTTTAAGGAAGCCATCTTCAAAGGAGAATCTTCAATCACAGTCTCAGCTGACGCCAGTGTCTGAGGTGTTAGAACAATGTTTGAATCTAGTACCCTATATTTAAGTTTTGATGATAACAAAGTGAAAAGATATAGTATTTATATGTTTCATGTTTGAACTATATGCTGCCTAAAATTACTATGCTCTGACTTGCAGATACGCTGATTGAAATAAGCAAGATCACTTCTTCAGCATCAGAATTTGATTTGATACACCAGCATCAGAAGTTGCTGAATCAGAACGTGAAGATCAGATGATCAACTCACGTACTTGCTGAAGCTTGATGAACAGAACTGCGCGTAAACACTCTGATACAAAATCAATAGTTCATCAGCAGCGAAGCAGAATTAGAATGAGCCAAGCCAGAACGTGCATTGAAGAAGCAACGGTACTGTGCATTGAACGCTAATTAATTCTAACGGCATCATTCTAGACAAGATCTGCTCAAAAAGGAAAGCTTGTTATTAGCATTGAATCAAGAATATTGCATTCAACGTTCATCTTCTCAAGTGCTATATAAACAAGGCTTCGAAGATTATTATGGCTAATGCTCTCCAATTCTCTACACGCACAAAGCTGAACAATAATCTTCATCTACCAGTTTTGCTAAACCACAAACTCTGATACTCCATTAGTGTTTAGCAATCTAAGTTTCTAAGCTTCATTTGTGTATACATCACAGTTGTGATAAAGTTTTGTAGAAAACATTCACACACATTTGTTTTATACCTTTGTAAGAAAGTGTTGCCTTGACAAACCGGATTGTGGTTTGAATCAAGAAGGCTTTAGCAGTTGTTAAAGCAGATTTGTATTAGTTGAATATAGTGAATTAAGACCTCGTTGGAGAGAGGCGAAATCACCTTGACAGGTGGACTGGAGTAGTTTGAGATCAAACGAACCAGGATAAAAATATCTTGTCAATTGCTTTAAGATTCTAGTTTTACAATTCAACCCCCCCTTCTTGTGTTTTTCACCCCTTCAATTGGCATCAGAGCGCCTGGTTCTGATCTAAAACACTTAACCGTGTCAGTACAAGATCCAGCGTCAGAAAAACACAATGGCAGGAAACAACTCTCATTTCAGCAATGACAACAATGAGGATAGAGACAGATTCAGCGGCAAACCTCCAGTTTTTGATGGAGAAAACTTTGACTACTGGAAAGACAGAATTGAAAGCTTCTTTCTAGCACATGATGCTGATCTGTGGGATATGGTGACAGATGGATACACGCACCCTGTGAATGCAACTGGTCAGAAGATTGAAAGAAAATCAATGACTGATCAACAAAAGCGTGATTTCAAGAATCACCATAAGGCCAGAACCATCCTCCTCAGTGCCATCTCCTATACTGAGTATGAGAAGATCTCCAACAGAGACACAGCTAAGAACATCTTTGATTCTCTCAGAATGACGCATGAGGGCAACGTTCAAGTCAAAGAAACAAAAGCTCTGGCGCTCATTCAGAAGTATGAGGCGTTCAAAATGGAAGAATCTGAATCCATTGAAACTATGTTCTCTAGATTCCAGATTCTGGTAGCTGGTCTCAAAGTTCTGGACAAAGGATACTCTACTGCTGACCATGTCAAGAAGATAATCAGAAGTTTACCCAAGCAGTGGAGGCCTATGGTTACTGCTCTGAAGCTAGCGAAAGATCTCAACAAAATCACTCTGGAGGAACTTATAAGCTCCCTCAGAAGTCATGAGATAGAACTAGAAGCTGATGAGCCTCAGAAGCAAGGTAAGCCTTTAGCTTTAAAATCTAACAGAAAATCTGAATCTAAAGTTTTGCAGGCAGTTGAAGAAACATCTGATGGATCCTCATCAGAAGAAGACGAACTTTCCCTTCTCTCCAGAAGAGTAAATAAACTGTGGAAGCAAAGACAAAGGAAGTTCAGGAATCCCAGAAGATCTGATCAGAACGAGTCTTCTTCCAGATACAGAAGGACAGATTCTTCCTCTGGATACAGAAGATCTGAAGGCTCCTCCGGTAGCAAGAAGCCAAACACAAAAGACATCATCTGCTACGAGTGCAATGAGCAAGGACACTACAAGAGTGACTGCCCAAAGCTTCAGAGGGAAAAGCCCAAAAAGAAGTTTGGAAGAGAGAAGAAGAAAAGTCTCATGGCCACATGGGATGACTCTGACTCGTCTGAAGCTGACTCAGAATCAGATGATGAAAGGGCAAACATAGCGCTCATGGCTAACATTCCAGATGACAGTGAAGCTTCTGAATCAGACTCAGAATCAGACACAGAAGAGGTATTCCCTAACTTCGCTGTTAATTTTACAAAGGCTGAACTTGCTGAAAGCCTCAATGAAATTCTGGAACGTTATCAGCAGATTAGAGCTAAATTCAGAGACCTGAAAAGGAATCTTGAATCTGACTCTAATAAGTCTGAGAGTCTCAAATTGGAAAACTCTGAGCTGAGAGATAAAATTTCAAAATTAGAAAACTCTTTACAAAACTCTCAGAAGGAACCAATTTCTGAAACTCCCAGCAACGCTGATGAGATCATAAAGGAGTATGATCACAGTTTCCAGAAGTTCCTTGCTAAAAGCATAGATAGAAGCAGAATGGCTTCAATGATCTATGGAGTTAGCAGAAACGGCAGGAAAGGAATAGGATACCAAGGTAAGGTTCCTACACCTAAGAATGTCATGGATTTAGTTATTAAACACACTCCTCTAAATTCACACTTTGTGTATGGTCACACACACGACATCAAATACACTAGCAGTAAGCACTCTGTGAAACCAAAATTCAACCAGAGTTTTGGTAAAACTAACAAGTCAGGACCCAAGAAAATATGGGTACCTAAGGATAAAATAATACATGTTGCAGATATCTTTAGCAGCAAGTCAGAAACACCAGTCATGGTACCTGGACTCTGGCTGCTCACGACACATGACGGGAAGAAGGCATATGTTCCAAAGCCTGGAACTTAAGCCTGGAGGCCACGTTGGCTTTGGAGGCAATCAGAGGGGAAAGATTATTGGCTCTGGAACTGTAGGTAACAGAAATATTCCCTCTATTAATAATGTTCTGCTAGTTGATGGATTGATGCATAATCTGTTATCCATAAGTCAATTAAGTGATAACGATTATGATATAATCTTTAATCAAAAATCATGTAAAGCTGTTAGTCAGAAAGATGGGACTATCCTGTTTAATGGAAAGAGGAAAAACAACATTTACAAAATCAAACTTTCTGAACTAAAGAGTCAGAACGTAAAATGTCTTCTGTCTGTTAACAACGAGCAGTGGATCTGGCACAGAAGATTGGGGCATGTTAGTATGAGAAGAATATCTCAGATTAACAAACTCAATCTGGTCAGAGGACTTCCAAATTTGAAGTTCAATTCAGATGCTCTGTGTGAAGCATGTCAGAAAGGCAAATTTGCAAAACCTTCTTTTAAATCCAAAAATGTTGTTTCTACCTCTAAGCCATTAGAACTTCTGCACATTGACTTATTTGGACCAGTTAAAATTGCTTCAGTCAGTGGCAAGAAGTATGGGTTAGTAATCGTAGATGACTATAGCAGATGGACATGGGTAAAGTTCTTAAGACACAAGGACGAGTCACACTCTGTGTTTGTTACCTTCTGTAACCAAGTTCAGAATGAAAAAGATCTTAGAATCGTTAAAGTCAGAAGTGATCATGGTGGAGAATTTGAAAATAAAGATTTTGAGTCATTCTTTAATGACAAAGGCATTCTGCATGATTTCTCTTGTCCTAGAACTCCCCAACAAAATGGAGTTGTAGAACGAAAGAACAGAACATTGCAAGAAATGGCCAGAACCATGATCAATGAGACAAACGTTGCTAAGACTTTCTGGGCAGAGGCAATAAACACAGCGTGCTACATTCAGAATAGAATCTCAATAAGACCTATTCTGGAAAAGACTCCATATGAATTGTGGAAGAACAGAAAGCCCAACATTTCGTATTTTCATCCATTTGGATGTACTTGCTATATGTTAAATACAAAGAATTATTTGAACAAGTTTGATTCTAAGGCACAAAAGTGTATTATGTTAGGATACTCTAAACGCTCAAGAGGGTACAGAGTATACAATACAGAAACACAGATTGTGGAAGAATCAATCAGTGTTCGTTTTGATGACAAGCTTGACTCTGAAAAGTCAAAGCAGAATGAAAATCTTGCAGGTATAGAAATTGAATTTGCAGGTTCTGAAGACAAGTCATCAGAAGCTCTCAACACAGACATTCCTTCAACGTCTGAAAGAAGCAATGCTAGAAATCCTTCAACAGCTGCTGATCAACCTCAGAAGAGATTACCCAGAAGCAGTTTGGATCACCCAGAAGAAACTATCCTAGGAAGAAAGGAAGATCCAATCAGAACAAGAGCAAGCTTCAGAAACTCTGAAGAAACTCTTATGGGACTTGTGTCTCTGATTGAACCTTCTTCTATTGATGAAGCACTTCTGGATAATGACTGGATTCTGGCAATGCAAGAAGAGCTGAATCAATTCACCAGAAACGACGTGTGGGATCTCGTTCCCAGACCAAAAGGATTCAACGTCATTGGAACAAGATGGGTGTTCAGAAACAAGCTTAATGAACAAGGTGAAGTCGTCAGAAACAAGGCACGACTGGTTGCACAAGGTTATAGTCAGCAAGAGGGGATAGACTATACAGAAACCTTTGCCCCAGTCGCCAGGTTAGAATCTATCAAACTCTTAATTTCATTTGCTGTTAATAGAGGCATAACTCTGTATCAGATGGATGTCAAAAGTGCATTCTTAAATGGTTATATAGAAGAAGAAGTTTATGTTCACCAACCCCCAGGTTTTGAAAATACAAAACATCTAGAACATGTTTTCAAACTGAAAAAGTCACTGTATGGTCTGAAACAAGCTCCCAGAGCTTGGTATGAAAGGCTAAGTAACTTTCTGCTTGAAAATGAATTCACCAGAGGGAAAGTGGACACTACTCTATTCTGTAAAACAGTTAAGAGTGACATTTTAGTCTGTCAAATTTATGTTGATGATATTATTTTTGGTTCTACTAATCCTTCTCTTGGAAGAAAATTTGCTAAGTGTATGCAGGCAGAATTTGAGATGAGCCTCATGGGGGAACTGAAATTCTTTCTAGGAATTCAGATCAATCAAACTCCAGAGGGAACTTACATTCATCAGAGCAAATACATCAGAGATCTTCTGAAGAAATTTGACCTCTCAGAATGTAAGCCATCAAAGATTCCAATGCATCCCACGTGCATTCTGGAAAGAGAAGAGGTAAGCAAAAGTGTAGAACAGAAAGTCTACAGAGGTATGATTGGTTCTCTCCTTTATCTGACAGCTTCAAGACCTGATATCTTATTCAGCGTATGTATTTGTGCTAGATTCCAATCAGATCCTAGAGAATCTCACTTAACAGCAGTTAAGCGAATTTTCAAGTATCTGAAAGGTACTACTAATCTGGGTTTGTTTTATAGAAAATCTAGTGATTACAGCTTAGTAGGCTACTGTGATGCTGATTTTGCTGGAGACAGAGTGGAACGTAAAAGTACTTCTGGAAGCTGCCAGTTTCTGGGAGAAAATCTGATCTCGTGGTCCAGCAAAAGGCAGTCAACAATTGCTCTGTCAACAGCAGAAGCTGAGTACATAGCAGCAGCAGGATGTAGCACACAAATGCTCTGGATGAAAAGTCAGCTTGAAGACTTCCAGATTTTTGAGAGTAACATTCCTATTCTTTGTGATAATACTTCTGCTATTTGCTTAAGTAAGAATCCTATTTTACATTCTAGAGCTAAGCATATAGAAATAAAACATCATTTCATTAGGGACTATATTCAGAAAGGTATTTTAAACTTGAAATTTATAGATACAGACCATCAATGGGCTGATATCTTTACTAAACCCCTTTCAGAAGATAGGTTTAATTTCATTCTGAAACATCTCAGCATGAAAGTATGCCCAGAATGAAAATGTTTTAATTCCATGTATTTATCTTCAGAATGTAATTATATTACTGTGAACTTCTGATCAATCTCCTTTCAGAAAGATAGAACATGCAGATTGTATCAGATGCAAGTCTAAAGATCTGAGAGTCTAATCTCAAAGACAGACGTGCTGATCACTACATCAAACAAGTGTCATCCAATCATCAGCAAATTCCTGAAGCAGAACGCGTGCACGCTTCTGAGAAAGGCAAAGCGCTGATTGGGTGCATTGAGACACATGTCTGGTAACCGTTTTTAAGTATCTTTCTCAAATCCCCCAAAATCAGCAAGATTGACACTGTTGTCACCATGGTTCAGAAGCAGAATGAAACTTCTGAAAAGATTCAAGCAATGCTGGAAAGCCTGTTCTCACGCATGCCCCCACAACCTTAAAATTTTTTTTCATGCATGACATTCTCTATGTTTTCTTCATTTTCTGATGTACTGTTTTGACTATGTTTTGTAATGTTCTTTTGCTCTGATTATGAACTATTTCAATATAATTTGTTTTTCTGATCTAAATTGTTTTAGCACATCACCAACACTTTTTGATTGCTGACAAAAAGGGGGAGAACAAGAATGATATTTAAAATCAATAACGGCTAACTAGACAGAAATTCTCAAACATTCTAACTCTATTACGTGAAATGTTTTTCTGTTTTGTTTTTAAGTCTACAGGCACAAGGAAGCTCCTAAACACTATGAAGACTAGAAGCTAGAAGCTCTGATCAAAATATAGAAGCTCATGTTGCTCTGATCAAATATGAAGTTCTGATCGACCTAACACTCTGATCCGAAGCAAAGCTCTGACAGGAAAAGCTCTGAAGCTCTGCTCTCTGATAAGTCAAAGACCTATAATCTGATGCTCAAAGATAGAAAAAGATCTGATCCTGAAGAACACGCATATCAAAGGGAAGTAACAAACTCAGGGGGAGTATCTCTTAAACTCTGATTTCTCTTTACATCTTAACTCTGAAACATTTCCCAGATACCTTTTCACGTTATTTTTCATTTAAAATATCTAGTTTTTGTCATCATCAAAAAGGGGGAGATTGTTAGAACAATGTTTGAATCTAGTACCCTATATTTAAGTTTTGATGATAACAAAGTGAAAAGATATAGTATTTATATGTTTCATGTTTGAACTATATGCTGCCTAAAATTACTATGCTCTGACTTGCAGATACGCTGATTGAAATAAGCAAGATCACTTCTTCAGCATCAGAATTTGATTTGATACACCAGCATCAGAAGTTGCTGAATCAGAACGTGAAGATCAGATGATCAACTCACGTACTTGCTGAAGCTTGATGAACAGAACTGCGCGTAAACACTCTGATACAAAATCAATAGTTCATCAGCAGCGAAGCAGAATCAGAATGAGCCAAGCCAGAACGTGCATTGAAGAAGCAACGGTACTGTGCATTGAACGCTAATTAATTCTAACGGCATCATTCTAGACAAGATCTGCTCAAAAAGGAAAGCTTGTTATTAGCATTGAATCAAGAATATTGCATTCAACGTTCATCTTCTCAAGTGCTATATAAACAAGGCTTCGAAGATTATTATGGCTAATGCTCTCCAATTCTCTACACGCACAAAGCTGAACAATAATCTTCATCTACCAGTTTTGCTAAACCACAAACTCTGATACTTCATTAGTGTTTAGCAATCTAAGTTTCTAAGCTTCATTTGTGTATACATCACAGTTGTGATAAAGTTTTGTAGAAAACATTCACACACATTTGTTTTATACCTTTGTAAGAAAGTGTTGCCTTGACAAACCGGATTGTGGTTTGAATCAAGAAGGCTTTAGCAGTTGTTAAAGCAGATTTGTATTCAGTTGAATATAGTGAATTAAGACCTCGTTGGAGAGAGGCGAAATCACCTTGACGGGTGGACTGGAGTAGTTTGAGATCAAACGAACCAGGATAAAAATATCTTGTCAATTGCTTTAAGATTCCAGTTTTACAATTCAACCCCCCCCCCCCCCCCCCCCTTCTTGTGTTTTTCACCCCTTCATGAGGAACCTCTTCAAAGTGTTGAAATGGGGTCTTAATGAATTCCCCATCCATCTCTATGTACCAGAACGAGATGAGGTGGCTGACCATGTACTCTTCCTCCCCCTGTACTGTCACAATCTTCCCTTGGACCGGGTACTTCAGCTTTTGATGGAGGGTTGAGGTCACAGCTCCAGCCTTATGGATCCATGGACGACCCAACAAACAAGAATAGGACGGTCGAATGTCCATCACGTAGAATGTAGAATCGAAGACCTGAGAACCAACTCTAATTGGAATATCAACCTCACCATGCACCATCCTTTTAGACCCATCAAAGGCCCGGACAACAATGTTACTGGGCTTTAGCTTCAACCTTTCACAATCCAACCTGTCTAGAGCTTTCTTGGGAAAGACGTTCAGTGAGGAACCAGTGTCAACCAACACGTGTGCAAGAGTAGTGCCCCTGCATTCAATGGAGACGTGCAGGGCATTGTTATGGTTCTTCCCTTTAGCAGTCAGATCAGCGTCGAAGAAACCCAAACCATTATCAGCAGTTAAGTTGGCCACACAATCGGTAAACTGATCAGCTGATGTCTCTTGTGACACGTGGGCCGTCTTCAGGAAGGTAATCAGAGCCTTGGCATGGGCCTCTGAACACAACAACAATGATAACATAGAAATCTTGGATGGGGTTTGCCCCAGCTGCTCAACTACATTATAATCACTCTTCTTAATGATCTTCAGAATCTCTTCCATCTCCTGTTTAGAAGCTTCAACGGTGGTTGTCTTTGGCGCCTCCGTCTGGGCAGGCATATTAGTGGTAATCCCTTTGCCCCGAGCGTCAGATGACTCGGCGACAGGGGTAGAACTAAGAACTTTATCAGGAATGGCATTAGGCACACTTGCAGGTGTGATGACAATAGGTCTTCGGACAGTTGGTGGCACAATATCAGGTGAGAAAAGTCTACCACTGCGGGTGACTTTAGCAGGCCTGGTAATGTTACTGACGCCGACATTAGTATCAAACTCTTGCTTAACTCCGAGCACATAAACATCTGCCCTATAGTGCCAAGGGACAGCTTTGTCGGAGGTGTAGGGAATAGGCCCCGGAACAGTGATGATTATGGGTGCAATCTTCTGAACAGGCATAATTTTGACAGGCTTCCTCGAGGGAGCCTTGGGAGAATTATTGAAAATGGTAACAATGGAAACTTCTTCAGTAGGGGTGGCAGGAACAACAATCTTCTCAAACAGGATTTCCCTATTATCCATCAGGTTTTGGATGCCTGACTTCAAAGATGGGCAACCAGTAGGTGAAACGGAACACAGATGGCAACCTTCACTATATCCCGGAAATAAACCGGCTAGCAACAGGTTCCTCTTGACGGTCATCAGTGGAGTAACAATATCATCCACAGAGGCTACAAACAAGTCTTCCTCTACAGCATTCACTCCATGCTTGGGCATGGGAGCAGTCACAACATTAGGCCTCTCGGACGCCTCAAACTCAACCTCTTTTGCATCAATCAAGTCTTGGACCTTATTCTTCAAAGTCCGGCAATCATTCGTATTATGCCCCGGGCTCTCAGAATGATAAGCGCAGCGGGCGTTGGGGTTATACTTTGATGATGTAGTATTCAGATTCTTTGGGGCTACCCTTAGAGTCACCAAATTGGTCTTCAGCAACTGTGGCAATATCTGGGACAAGGTCATGCTGAGACGAGTGAACTGCCTTCGAGGTCTCTCACCCCTTTGTTGGTTATGATGCTGAGGAGCATTGGCAGGTTTTGAAATAACCACCGTGTTGACAGCTTGGCGGTGTTCAGATCTATTTGGTCTCCTTGAACCATAGACAACACTGGATTCTTTCTTGAACGGCTTCTTTTCAGTGCCCGAGGAGGCACCTTTCTGTATCTTCCCGACCTTGATACTAGCTTCAATCCTCTAACCAGTCAAGATAAGGTCTGTAAACCCGGCTGAAGAATTTCCAATCAAATAGTTAAAGAACGGACCAGACAGGGTCCCCAGAAACATATCAACAAGTTCATGGTCAGTTAGAGGTGGCTGCACCCTTCCGGCAAGGTCTCTCCACTTTTGAGCATACTCTTTAAATCCTTCACCCGTCCCTATTGGCATACCCTGGAGTTGGGTACGCGTAGGAGCGAGGTCAGAATTATATTGATACTGCTTATAGAAAGCCGTAGCCAAATCCTCCCAGTTACGGATACTGGCTCCATCCATCTGATAGAACCATTCAAGTTGAGTCCCTGAAAGACTGTCCTGAAAGAAGTGAATCCACAAATTCTTGTCAGTTGTGTAAGGCTGGATCTTCCTTACATATGACCGGAGGTACAGCTTTGGGCAGGAAGCTCCGTCATACTTGGCAAAGGAAGGTGCCTTAAACTTATGGGGAATCACCACCCCAGAGGATAAGTCTAGGTCTCCGAAGTCCAGTCCGGGCACATTCTGTATCTCCATAGCGCTCAAGCGGTCCTCCAACTGTTCGTACCTATCCTCAGCAGAAGGATATTGTTCTTCATCATAATCCGTCTCGTTGTCGGAGACCACGGGACTAGGAACCCTTCTCTCATGTGGGTTGTCTTTCCCTAAAGATGAGGTGGTCAGCTCAACCTCATTTTGCAGTCCATTTCCAAACCTGCGTCCAGTGTTGAACAAGACAGTCCTCTTCTTCTTCTTCTTCCTCTCTTTCAGAATCAGAGTCTTCAAATCCTGTTGACCCTGGGCTAGGCTCATAACCAACTCTTGGAACTGGGTATTTTGGGTCTGGAGGGCCTTGATAGCTTGCTCAGTGGAAGGTTCAGTAGACATGATGATTGCTGAAATAAACAACGAAGAAGATAAGTGACCTGTAAAAAGGGTACCTGTTTATGCATATGATGAAATGAAATGCGTATGATTTATGTTTTCAAAGACAATCAGGATTCAACTTTGTAGACAAAAAAGGAAACACACTTTATTAGATTTAACTTCGGAATTTAAATTGTTCAACAAATTTCCCTTAGGCGTTACAGGAATGGAAATACTGAAAAGTAAATAAAACCATAAAAGAAATCATCCAAGGTCCATCAATGTTCCCAAGGCCTCTTCTTCGCGGATATAGTCATTCAGGATCCGCTCGTTCTCCAATTGCTTAGTCAGCTTCTGGATCATTTGTTCTTGTTCGTTGAACCTTTCCTGATAAGAATCTTGTTCTTCCTGCAGTTGTGCCCAAGACCTCTTCAGTGTGCCAACATCAGTGGGTGTATGAGGATGGAGAATAGTTAGAGGAACCCCGTCTTTATCAGCAATTTCAAGAATAATAGTCCTGACAGCTTCATATGGCATACCTAACTTCTGGGAACGGATGCGGGCCCATCTGAAATATGACTCCATTGGTAGAGAAGACTTTGGTCCCAACTCAAATGGGTCAGATTTGTGAACTCTATCCCAAGCCCTGATGAATCTACGATGCAGCTCGTCGCTATCTACCTAAAAATCAAAGACGATATGAGGTATCAGCATCTCATGAGGCCCTTCTCTTCTGGCTCTTCCAAACTGACGGAGATCTAAGCATGGGTTATAAGAGATTCCTCCACGGGTTCCGATCAATGGAACATTAGGATACTCTCCACAACGATCAATGACGGCCACCTCATCTAAGCCTCTGAGAGTCCAAATAATGTCTTTATCAGTAAGAGACATTATCCTATGAGCCCAGCCTCTTCCTTCTTTGTTCTTCAGTACGAACTTAGGGAGGTGCGAAATAAACCACCTCGCCAATAAGGGAGCACAACACATCAAAGTTCCCTGTCTTCGGGCAGTACGAGTATAGAGCTGGTAAAGGATATCACCCAAGAGAGTGGGTACAGGGTTCCGAGAGATGAAGATCCGTATGGCGTTAACATCAACAAAGGTGTCAGGGTTTGGAAACAATACCAGACCATAGATTAAGAGAGCCAGAATGTCTTCGTACGCCCTGAAGTCTAAGTCATTCCAGAAACCATTAGCTTTGCCAACCAGAAACTTAGCCAAAAAGCCCTTAACTCCACTTCTAGTCTCCCAGTTAGCCATTACCTCCTCTTTGGTTAAGTGAAGGGCTGCAGCAATCTCTTCAAGCCTGAGAGTCTTTTCCCAACCAGTGAATGGAGTCTGTTCCAAGACAGGGATACCAAGCAACTCAGAGAATTCTTCTAGGGTAGGGACCAGCTGGAAGTCTTGAAAGGTGAAGCAATGGTATAGCAGATCATAAAACTGGACCAGGACACTCATCAGTTGTTGGTCCCACTTTGAGGTGACTAAACCGAGAAGAGAACCATGCCTCATGATGAAGGAAGTAGTGTTTGGAATCTTATCAACCAATTCTTTAAGAAAAGCAGGTGGTTGAACAAAGTTGAGCCGGATAGTATTCCTACGCATGGGCATCATGATGTCCTACAAAACAGAGCAGAGATTAAACCTTCTTGTCTTTGAAATAGGTTAGTCCTTATGCAAGATGTATGCAATGTTATGATGTTATGATGTTATGATAAAGGCACACCACAAGTATTCACAAAAGGCAAACATGGTAAAGGCACACAAGTCACACAAAAGAGCCCTTAGATTTCAGGCTGGCATGAAGTTTAGGTACTACCCTCTTTTAGTTTCAGTTGATTAAGACCTGTCCTAAAAATAGTAACCGAGTTCTAGAGGATCTCAATATCACTGACTACCCTCAATCGGTCATAATTCCAGTTTGGCAACCTTTTCTTGCGGCCGGAACCATCATGAGAGTTTAGCCTCAATAAGCGTAGCATACTGCTACTGTTCTATGGCCAAGTTGGTCAATTTAAGGTTCTAAGGTCAGTTGGTGCTTAATGACTCCTCAGAAGACCCATATTCTCCTCGTTCCAACATAAGGGATATCGGTACGGACCAAGGTGTCACACCAACGTAGCTACTACTTCATCCGTGTCGGTCTACGCCGGACAGATCCCTCACAGTTTATTACTACTTACCTAAAAAAGGGTACCCCAGATCTGGGTTAGGATCTATGAAACTCCGATACAAGCCCACAAAATTTAAAGCATACAGAGCAATACAATTGAAAACATGGTGATCTAATCCTAAGGTACACCTCACTTATTATGTCCCCAGTTCTGTGATCGGTGGAAATAGAACTGACTGTTTTGGAATGCTGGTTCGCGTTTGCGTTTGTTTTTGCAAAATGTCGCGGTAAGCAAGAGTCGCCACCGTCTTTTATTTTCTCCAACAAGGAAAGGACAAAAGCACAGCAAAATTCATTTTCGAGATGTTTCTCGGGTTCGGGAGGTAGATTATAGAAAGGGAAGGTGTTAGCACCATTTCTATCCGTGGTTATCCACGGGCTCTTAGGTACTTGCTCACTATGTTTTCAAAAGATTTTGCTTTTCTTATGTTTATGGGTTTTGAAAAAGTTTTGTTTGAAAACTTCGATTTAACTCTTGTATCTGTCCTCAAGAGTGTATGAAGTGTTTGTTTGAAAACTTTGTTTGAAAAGTGTAAGTGCGAAAAGTTTATTTTACTTTGAAAGAGCAAGTACCTGAGAACCTCTACCTACTCAAAAGAAATTAATCTGTGTAAATGTCCTTTAGACAGTGTTATCCCACTACTGAGAAGTAGGTAGCACCGTCGTTAGAGCTTTCGGGTCAATTCGATTTTAAGGACACGTGGTCACTAAAGCAATGGTAGGACGCCTTATCGGTAACCCTAATGTCCTAGATCATTTTTTATCGAGGCAACCGTTTCGAGGCAACTTTGATCTTTAGACAGGAGGGCGACCTCTAAAACACCCTATACTCAATGACCACGTCGAGGCAACCAAGTGAGGCATACCCTAAGAGTGGCATGTGCGACTGTGTCAAGTTTCAATTATGTTATCTTTGTACATGTTATGGTGAGCTACGATTGATTTTATTTTAAGAGAGATCTGGACATGCATAGCCTAGGTAGCATACATCTAGCAGTTAATAGTTGCGGAAAATAAAACTACGCTATTACAAGGCGTCGGGTATTTACATCGCCAAAAACAAACCCTTGAAAAAAGTAAATTGCGGGAAATGAATAAAAGCAATAAAAAAGTCCTAAGTTAAAGCTATTACATCCTCAGAGCAATTACATAATTGAATAAAAATATGGATAAAAAATAATCATACGCGCGAGAAAAATTGGATCGGAGAGTTTTTTTTAGGGTTTTGACCCTTTTTCATTTAACAAAGCATATTGTATTATTTTTGAATTAAAGAAATTAGTCTAAATTAAAAAATGGAATTACTTAACTAAAATAAAAATATTTTTTATTTTTTTTGTTATTTAAGGAAAATAAAAAAATGGTCAAAAGTTATTAAAAATCCTAATTCTACATTAATTTTAAATTATTGCAAAAAAAAGTTAAACTTAACCTAATTAAAACTAAACTAATTAATTACTTATTTATTTCCAAAAATAATGAAAAGGTGAAATTAATTTTAATAAATAAAAAAATATTATATTTTTTAGTTTTCTGATTTTTATTATGAAAATATTAATTTGGTTAATTAAGTAATAGTAATAATAATTAATAATAGTAAAAAAAAACAATTTAAATAAAAAGTATAAAAGAAGAAAAAGAAATAAACCCAGGGGGGTGTTGACCCAAATTAGGAGGTGATTCTGGAATTTTATGGCCCAATAATGCTCAAGCCTGCTTTGACTATGGCTACCCCATGCATGTGCATTGACTGGAGACTATGGTGAGGACTCCATTCTGGCCATTGGATTTGAGTTTGGAGACATCTGGCATTTTGAGGTTAGAGGTGCATGGTGGACCATCTTTTGAAATCTGCATGTGAACATATAAAGAAAAAAGGGAATAAATGTTTTGGGGGACCTGGGATTCGAACCCAGGTCCCAATGGCTTTTCCATCCACCTGCTTGCCAACTCAACTAGCGCGTTTCTTTGTTATCATAATAAGATGAAACTATTATATATGAAAAATAATTAAAACGCTGTAAATAAAAAATAAACGCGCGCTTTTCAAATGGACCAACCATATGCCAACACATCAGCGTCTGCAACTTTCGTTCTGTGCAAATAACATCAGATAGTGGGGGTTTTTAACCTCCACTACCTCCTGCAAGGAAAAATAGCGAATAGAAATATAGCAAACATAAATATTTCGCGAGGTATGGGTTTTGATCGTCTTGGCCTCACGATTTCAGCCATGTATCTCACTGGTCCCAATTTTTCCTGGTTCAGAAAGCCCTATTTGAAAGCTTGAAAACCCTAGAAATTTGATCATGGCATCTCACGATTTAGGGCATTATAGTTCAATTAATTCATTCCATTAGCTTCGTATGGCCTCTAGCAATGCAAATCAGTCACAAAAACATGTTAAATGCGCATGAATTAAGAGATACAATTCTGAATAAGAAGTGCAAACCATGAAACTGTATGGAGCGATTCCTTGAGCTTTGATACTGGAATTTGATTGAAAATCAATCCTGGGACCTCCTGCAATGTACTTGGATGAACAAAACGCCTTGAATTGGCCTAGAATGCAAGAACAGGTTTTGAGTTTTCTTGGAATTTCTTGAAATTGACAGGGTTGTTTCTGCAGCTTTCAATCATGTTCTAGGTCATGGTTTGCTTGCATACATATAGGAGAATCAAATTAGGTTAAAAAGCTGGGCCAATATCCATGTACATTGATGTTCAAATCTTTGATTGAAAATCAAATATTCTTGATTTTTCATGATTGAACAATGTTGCCAAATTTGGATTTTTTTTGTATCTTTGACTTGTGCACTAATTTTCCAGCATGTTTTGATCATATTTGCTTCACAAATTGATTTAAAAATCAAATCTTCTATTTTCTTATGATTTAGATTAATTAAATGAATTAATATATATTAAAAATCCAATTAATCAATAAAAATAAGAAAATAAATCCAATTCATCTTGGTGGGTCGTGCATAAGTCATGGGTGAAGTTTCAAGAAGAGATTTGAGGCCCATTAGCAAAAAGAAGGTGTTTTGGGCAAAGTTGACTTTTGCAAATTCATGAAAATTTCCCAACTTCTCCAATGCACAACTTGCTCAATTTTGATCATATGACCATGTTCTTGGACATTTTGGAAAGCTCTTGAAGTCCTCTAACCAATGCCTTTGGTCCCATGTCATTTGGATTTACCAATCTCAAGTTATGGCCTTTTGCTTAAAGTGTACTTTTGTTGACTTTTGAAATTGACCTATAATGTAAAAAAATATAACTTCTTCTGAGAGCATTTCTTGAACTTGGAGTGTGAAGAAGGATTGTAGGAAATTGCATCCTCTTCAAAATGAGCTTTGGATGGCATTTTTCTAATAAACCATGAAAAAGTTATGCCCTTGTCAAAGTACATTTGACTTTTCTACTGTCCAAAAATAGTAACTTTTTGCACCTTGGTGATTTTTGAGCTATTCTTGTGGAATCCTGATCAAGACTTGATCAAATGATGATTGTGAACTCAAAATAAGATGTTGACCAAAAATTCTAACTTTTGACTGCAAAATGACCATTTTGCCCTTGTAGTTGAATGTAGATCAAATGGAGCTTTTGACTGTGCAAACTGGCACTGTGAGTCTTGAAACTTGGCATATAGATGCTTGAGGATGTATATAGGCCTATGAGACTTGATTGAACCATTGAAAACCCAAAATTCCTTGAAAGAACCAAAACCCTAATTCCAGCTGTCTTAGGAGATGATTTGACTGTACAACCCTTGAGCAATCTTGAGCAATTTGAAGATCATCCTTGACATATCTTGAGGAATATGGGAGGGAAAATTTTGGGGTACAACACAACCATATTAGAGACAACCACAATAAGTATGATCAACCTTATTGGAACCCCAATAAGTCCATCAATCCTTATTTCAAATCCACTATGACTGCAACCAAATTCTTCTTGAGAATCCAAACTATATAATCTCTCAATGAACCAATCAACCATCGATGATTAACAAAGATGTGTATACGAAGATGCTTCTACAAAAGCATATTACACAAAGTTTAAGTACCACAACACAAAAGTATTAACTAGCAAGATACGAACAAAAGCTCACTACTTATTTACAAAACTATACAAATAATTACTCTATAGAGTTTTTGCAGCGGTTTGGTTTAGTTTTATTGAACTGATTCGTTGATTTCAAATTCTTCCAAGTATTCCTTTTATAGAGGAAAAAGAGATCTATTGGAGGGTAGAATAGGAAACACAAATACAAATGTTTTATTCCCAATAGTCATGGTGGGAATGATTGATAACAAGTACATAAAGGTATGTCTTGACGCCACCCTAAATAGCAGGGGTAATAGAGTACTTTGTACTTTTATGCTCACCATCACACGCAATCCCCTGTCTTGATATTTTTCTTCTACATATTCAAAGGATTTTAACTTGTATGTTAATGAAGCATGTTGTAGAATGATCAGACCCTTCTATCTTTAGAACCTAAGTCTTTGAGACTTCAGAGCTTGTTAAGAGAACCCTTTCCTTCAAAGTCTTCAGCACTTGGTCTTTAGAAGAATGTCTTCATATCTTCAGAACTTCGTTCAATAGAACCTTGTCTTTAGCATCTTTAGAACTTGGAACAATCAAAATTAAAGCTTTAGAAGGCTTAGAAATCTCCTTGCATAAGTCACGATCAGAAGCTCTTGTACTAACATTCCTTGGAACCGTTGCATAAAAAGAATTCTAGAATCTTGACTTAACTTATAACATACCAAGGGTATTCTTCCAGAGTATTGAGTTTAGAACCTAATGATGTTACACGCCTTCTTACCAGAGTCAGAACCTGTTTAGCAAAAGTTACGCACTAGACAGAAACCATTAGAGTACACAATTATTCTCTAAGATAATATGTAAAGTTATTATCGAAACATAAGGCCAGATGTAGAACCAATCTTGTTCTTACATAATATCCTTATCTACAGTAAGACCTATCCATGTAGGAGGGACGATTACCCACATTGGTTTTCCCTTGGCCTCTAAAACAAGCTGACACACCTAGTACCCTATTGTAGTTTTACACTTCTAGACATGAACCATTATCTTGAAAAAGGTATGGTATGATTAGTTTACTTCAGGATTAATGAGTACAAAATCCTCGTTAATAATGAAGTCATTCACCACTTTTACCTACCAAACCCAGAAAGAACAAGTATCTATAATAGGGAGAATTAGATTTATGCCTTAGAAGACCAAGGAGAAACACCAAACAGACTTTCCCCCTTCCTACTCCTAAGTATCACCCTTTACACCTATTAGATGGGAATACCGCATTTTCCTCCACTGGTCCAGCAGAGAGGCGTGACACAGATTATTAGCTTACTACCTTACACCAGGAGATTGCTGCTCTTTGCGAGCAAATTGGCGATCTTTCTAATTAGATGGAAATAGATAATGCCACTCATATAGAGGAGATAAATTACCTCTTCCATGAGGTTCTCACCCTTCGACGTCAGATCTTAGAGGCTCACGCGCCCATACCATATTAGATGTAGGGGTCGTCACACCAATCTATTTAGTTATATATTGGATTGATTTATTTCACCGGCAATAGATTCATATTTTTACCGTCATTAAATTTATAACTAATCCATTTTTCCATTATTTTCACTTTTTAATTTTTTGGGTTATTTTTCATTTCTACGCGTGTTGATAATTCTTGATTTTTCCTTTTCATTTAATTATTAGCTTAAGTATTATTTAATCATTTTATGTGTCTAATCATTATGTAATTTCCATATTTTTCTAACTAATATTTAATTTTAGAAAACACACCTTAAATTGTGATATACTCCTTCAAAAACTCATCTAAAACTATCCCAAAGGCCCAAGATATGCACCCAAGGCCCATCTGTGAAAAAGACAAGCATAGCGAATGCCATTCTTAGTGTGGCGAACGCCACACCACCTGGAATCGTAAAAGCTGGGATAGAAGTGTAACAACTTATTCTTCCCTCATTTTTACCCTATTTTCTTCATTCAAATCTCACTCTCTTCCTACATTAACACTCACCATAACCCCACCACTCACATAACTCTCAATAACTTCCAAAACCTCTTCATTTTCCAACAACTTCTCCATAAAAACCCTTTTTCTCACTCAACAATTCCAGAATATTCCCAACACTACCAACTCTTCATTCTCATAAATTCTTCAACTTCTTTTCACCAAAACAACCAACAATGGCAGGAGAAGACATCTTTCTTCAGGAACTCATTTTTCGACAAGGTTCCGACCGTAGAAAGCAAAGGAAAAAGAATGAGTCTTTGATGGACCGGTACATTTTCTCCAAGAGTTATATCGAAGGCTTTTCCTTACATACATTAGGGATTTATAATAGTGTTTACTATCTGGTAGAAAATATGTGATTGATAAATTTGTTTGAAAGTAGAGACCAAACCTACGTGAACCTGACACTAGAATTTTTAAGTTCACTTATTTATTATACATCACCTAACTCTGCAAGCACAGTAGGCACGATTAAATTCCAAATTTTTAATGTTGAATATGAATATACCACTGACGCTATTGTAGCATTGTTGAGTTTTCCCTATAGGGAAGGTGGCCCTTGTGAGGCACTGTTAGAAACAAATTGGGTATTTGATGCAGGAGAGTTTTTGAGGGATTTAACAAGTTTAGTTGCTGATTCTTTTGAAGGTAACCCGGCTTCACATATTCACAACCCGGTCATCCTCATCTTTCTCCAAATGTTGGCAGATACCACCTTTATCCGAGAAAACACAAATAAAAAAACTCCAAAGAGATCTTCTACTTGCAAGTTGCACTTACACATAGGCCAATAAACTCGCCCCTTTATAATAGCCCACATGAGCCCGGTTGTCACAAAAAATGGTTCCATCTCATTTGGGGGGATGATCACCTCACTTGCTTGTGTTATGGGGGCTTAATCATGAAATTGCCACCCTTGAGCCTCTACCACACCGCATCCTTGATCTCATCGCTGTTAGACACATGCGGCTAGTTAAACCCATAAAACTTTGAGGTTATTTTCTCATGGTTCATAACCAATCCATTAAGATTGTTGTTTTTACTTGCCTAGAACGTACTGACGTACAGAATAGGGAAAATTGGACTTAAGATTTACAGCCTTCCCCAGTTGCTAACCTACCCACAGGCGTCCCTCAAAATGTTGATGCAGGTAATGAAACCGATGAAGAATATAATGGGCAAGATGAGGTATCACCGGTTCATAACTCACCGACCCCACGGTATTCTGTACCACCTGCATACACTACACCACACTTTTCTCACCATTTTACGGGTGCTTCATCTGGATACATGGCCCAGGCTAGAGAAATTCCCTAGGATGAGCGTGACTCCGTGTGGTATAGGTGTAACACCCCCTAAACCCCACAGAATATTGCATCATAAATCAGAGTAATTATAACATACATTTCAAAACAAGGGTGTCACACATACTTCATACATCACAAATCCTTATCATGCTCAAATAACACTAAATTAAATTCATGCTTTTCATATAACTTCACATAAACATGTCACAGGTAAATCACTTTCATTAAGAATCTCATAATATTCAAGTCTCAAACAAACTTCATTCATTTAATCAACTTAGGCATAAAAGTAACTTCACCACATAATTTAATTAAAATTTAAAAAAATAGAATAGAGTATGTTGTACCCCAAAATTTTCCCTCTCACTTATCAAGAATTTTCTCACAAGATCTTTTTGACTCAAGACTGCATTAGGGTTTGACCAGCTCAAGACACCTCCTCATGCACTGATGACCAAAATTAGGGTTTGAGTTTGCACACGGATTTTTGGACTATCAATGCTTCATATGACTTTCAAGGATCATTATGTACCCCTAATATTACTCATGTCAAGTTTCAAGTCTTGAATCACACTTTTGATCAGTCAATTGAACAGTTGACCTAAAAATCAGCTGTATTGGGGAAAAAGTCAACCAAGGCCAATTTACAGTAAAATTTCATAATTTTTGATCCACATCAACATGTTAGACTCATATGTATCATTTGATCAAGTTTGGACCATAATTCCTCAAGAAATTTGATCAAATCATCAAAAGGGCAAAATGGTCAAAATTAAGGTTTTGACTAGGAGAGGGCAATTTCTGATTTTTGACCTAGCAAATGATCAATTGGGATAAGTCATGGTCTCAAGAGTCTAATTGCATCACTTTTACCTAATGACATGGTTCAAAACACTACAAATCCATTGGATTGACAGATGAATTTTTCAGTCAACTGAGCAAAAGTCAACTGTATACTGAAAAGTCAAACTTTGACTTTTTGGTCAAAATCAAATGCCAAAGATCATAATTCATCAAAACATGAAACTTGTTCACCAATAAATCAAGAATTCAAGATTTTAGTTTGAAAATTTGAAATTTCTTAACTTAGAAATTTTTCTAAGTATAGAAAATTTCATATTTTTTCACAATTTTGAGCCAAATTTTCACCATGATGCAAGATGATTCAAAGGTAACTTCCAACATAAAAGTTGTAGATCTCCATGAAATCTACAACTTTTCTTCACATAATTTATCCTAAAAATGCTTGGATCTCAAGATATAATTTTGTGAATACATGCTCATGAAATAAAAATAACTTAGTGAAATTTTTCCCTAGTTAGGAAGATTTTTGACATAACTTCATGGCAATTTTTCACATGGTTCCAAGATGAATTTTCAAAAGAAATTCAAATATGATTTGTAGAGAACATTGAAAACTTTCCAAAATGTCCAAGAACTCCTTGAGATCATTCTTGAGTAGGGAGAATCGAAGAGATGAAGTTGGTGATTTGTCTGTTGGATTTCAAGCCATTTTGTGAAGAACATTGGATCCAATCCTCAAGCATGCTGAACAAATCCTACTTTGCAGGATTCTAACTTGACTTTCACTCCATAATTAAATGTTCTCACAGCTTTTGGAAGCTTTAAGCCAAGCATTGAATGCATTGTACAAGAATAATTCCATTTTTTGGAGAAAGGCAACATTGCCATTTTGGAAAAGCAAGCTTTATGCAAAGTCAGCTTGCATTGAGCCTTGCACTTGTTTTTTATGCACAAACACACTCCACTCCATCAGAACAAGTATGTTTAAAGGTCTCATCTCCCCTACAAGCTTGGTACTACACCTTGAAACCATGCTTGCTATCCTTGCTTAAAAAACAAGTAACCAAGCAAAACATGTGAGTTCTTGAAATCTGAGTTGTTACATTACTTAAGACCTTTTGCTTATAAGTAGACGCACTATTTGCAAGTTGAGACACGAAGGTTAAGACTCCAAATCACTCCCAAACACTTTGCAACTCAGAATCTTCCATAACTTGACAGTTTTGAACCTCACATAGCCATCTCTAAATCCACTCGTGCGTATTAAGTTTTAACCACCCAAACACTTAATATACATGATATCAAAGTGATCCAGGCCCTTGTTCCCTCACTGTAACCCGTCTATCACCATCCACCATTTTCAAATATCAAGCTTGCAGGTTGACTTGAGTAGAGATATTTAGGGACTTTCAAGACAAAGTAAGGGTTGGAATACACTCAGGGAGGTCCAGGCAAGCTAAACAGATCCTCGGGCCTTCTCAAAACTTGCTCAAACTCCATTCATGATTCCATCTACAAGAGGTAAAAACACAAACTTCTATCTCTTCATACAAGCACCATTTGATCCTGATTTGTGAAAACAAGATGTAGATATCCTTGCTCTAAAGCTAACCATGTTTATGGCTTCCATTTATATTAACTGTTCATAGAGAATTTTGGATTTGAAATTTCTGTAAAAATTAGGTTTCAAATTAGGGCCAGTAAAATTAGATTTTATCTTTTACCTTTAGTTTACATAAGTTATGTGTTTGAACTCGTGGGAAGAAACACCACAATTTTCATGTTTGAACTTTCTATTTTTATGGAGAAATGAGGAAGATACAGGTGGTCCGGCCATGGCTCAAGGTTGAAGATGAAGTCGCCTTCAGGAAGCATTTTCTAATATATATTTGTGGTTTTGTTTATATAAACGGATGTACAGCCACCCCAGTGGTAAGGCAGCGCGCCTAATTGTTAGAGGTCATGGGTTCGAGCCTCGGCGCGCTGCCTTTTGCATTTTTCTCACTTTTTCCATTTTTTTGGTCTCTTGCAGCGCTGGGCCTCTACTTCATGGGCCTATGGTTTTTTTTGCTAACATCATGCACTCTGCTTACTTGTGACACCCCTGGCCCATTATCATTTTATTTATTTATTTTATTTTCATTTTATTTTCTTAAATATATTTTTCTTAATATTAAAAATCATAAAAAAATATAAAAATGATAGATTTATATTTTGGCTTATTTTATTTTATTTTTCTCACAAAAAATATTTTTATTTAGTTATATATTATCTATTTTTATTAAATAAACTTGTAGATTAAATTAGAACTAGGTTAATATTTATTTTTTCTTTATACCCATTAAATAAATTATTTTAATATAAAAAAGACCAAAATATCTTATAATGCCATATGTTATTTTCATGACAAAAAAATACAAAAGATACTTTTTCTTAAAAAAAAAACTTATTTTCTTTTAATCAAATAGAATTAGGGTTTTATTCAAAAAAATATTTTCTTAATTATTTTCTTTTCTTAATTGATTTAAGTTAATTTAATTTTGATTTATTTATTTTTCTCTAATTAGGTATAGGTCAAAACTTTTTCACATAAGAAACCAAACAAAAATCTTCTCTGCATACACATATTCTTGCATATTTAATTCATCTTGTATATTTCAATAATTGTATAAATTCAATTTGGTTGTAATAGATTGATTAGGTTTATATCATTGCAATCCACATTCATAAATGGTATACCACCTCCCACAAATGTTGTAATAGCGTAGTAACTTTAAATTTCGCAATTTATCGCTTTTACATAACATGCTAGTAATTAAGGTTGTATGGAAAGAATAAAACCAATCAAATAGAAAACCCTAATCCAAGACAAAAACAAGCATGGAAATGACACACTTGCACACAAGCACCCCTAGGGTTATTCCACTCGGTTGCCTTACAAAAAATGGCCATATTACGCATGTAAGGTATCTTAGCAAAAACAAACAAATACAAGATCATAGTCCCTCGATGACGTTGTTCAAAGTTGCCTTAATGATCTTAGTCCCATCAAAAAGAATGTTAAGATACTTTGCAACATTGCTAATCATGGTTATACGATGACCCACGCCCGTCCCGTTTACATCCAAAGATAGGGTTGCTTACCAAATCAATGGTAAGACAACAATGTCAAAGGAAAAGAAAATGAATAAGAAAGACATTTGAGTAGGTAAATTACTCTTAATTACTTACTCCATTTCAAATAAAACATCATTGCTATTTTCAAAACAAACACCTACACATTTCAAAACAGTTTACAAAATTGAAAACATTTTCAAAAGATCAACATCTTTGTATACATTCTTACGAACGAGAATCATTACAAAGATTACCTAAACAAATGGCCTCTTTACAAAATACTTTCAAAAACCATACAAAACACAATTTCAAACAAAAGAAAATGATCTAGCAAGTAACTAAGAGCCCATGGAAAACCATGGATGAAAAGGGTGCTAATACCTTCCCTTTTCATAATCTACCCCCCGAACTCAAGAAACAATCTCAAAGGTCTTTCCTGTGCTTTTTCACCTTTCCTTTTGGATAAAAGAAAAGTCGGTGGAGACTCTTGCTAACCGCAACATTTTGCGATTAAATGCAAAACACCCAAGTCAGTTCTTCCACCGTATCACAGATTACATAAAGTATTTCTCCAAAAACATGAATCCAAACGTTTTCCCAATGTTACATGACCAGAGCATGACTCAATCCAAAATAAATACGGAAATAAAATAAGCTAACTCATTCAGCTACTCTCTCCCTAAAAGCAGCTCTAATCTTCAGTACCTGAGTGATGTCATATAAAACACCATTCCAGCAGAAGGGTGAGAATTCACATAATTATCAAAATCTTATAACAATGTATAATACATAGCATACATGCATACAGATAATGTTTTCACACTTCATATACTTTAAAAACATAACATCACTCATATAATCATATTATTCACAAGTATTCATTCATAATTTGACAAAATACAACAATCCCACATAGTTCACATAATTCCATATTGCAAACATACACATGATATGGCTCAATGCAATGCAATGCAATACTCATGCATGTGGTACCAATTGTTTTTATTTTTATCCGGCTTTTACTTTAAACTGGGTCCGTTCTCTAGTTCAATAACACACAAAAATTATGTCCTATAAGCTTTCAAAGCTCTCTCTAGGTTTGGGACAAGTCACTAGCTCCCTCGGAACTAACAAGCATGCCTCTTGACAATAAATGATGTATGTGCAATTACAACAAGCATATGCAATTAAGACCATTCTCTAAGCTTAACATCCATGCATATCTTCAATAATTCATCACAATTGAATTACCACACAATTACGCATACATGCACATATTTATGAATCATCCACATACAATTCATATTCATTTACAACATTCTACAAAACAACATATTATGCATACCACACAACAAAATGTTATGGTATCACCATTCATCAAACATGTTATCAACTCATCATGTTATAATCAATAACAATAAAGCAACATCACCATATTATAACAACACAACACACGAATACATGCCATTTTACACAACCAAACAGTAATTAAATTACTTACTACCAGTAAGGCACTTTTTATTAAAAATAAGATAGCTCTAACTTTCTAACACTTCTAATGGGGACTTAAACAGAGCTATGGTTCAAAAGTTATGAATTTCTGAAGTTTTACAAAAACCTGTATTTTCCTGCGATTTCCTTAAGGGAATTTCACTCCAAAAATCACTTTAACATTAAAATTACAATGATTTAAGGCATTATAACTTATATCTAACATGTATTTTCAAATAAAAACATAACAACACCATTACTCATCATATTCAAGGATTTCTTATCAAAACCTAACAATTTCAAAACCATGAAAATTTTAGGATTTCATCCTAACCATGAATCTACATATCATACATCATCATACAATTCCCATAACAATATAAAAACTCATCCTTACCTTAATTTATTGATGAACTTTTAAATCCTCCTTTGGTGTTATTCTCCTTTTTCCTCCTTTTTCTTTTCTCTAGGTTAGCATCTTTTCTCTTTTTCCTTTACTAACCTAGTTTTCTTTTCCTCTTTTACTCTTAACAAAATAACTCTAACCCAACAACTACTAGGCCGAATTACTCTTCACAATCTCATATATTAGGCTCAGTTACTTATTATTCTACTATTTTCTACAATTCTCACTGAATAAAACAATTCCATTATAAACCGATATTATTACTAATTATAATTGTATGGTTCACCATACTTAACCCGACTAACCCATCACATAAAACATATATCAAATAATTAAAATAAAACCAATTACTCATAAAATAAAACAATTAATTAATTAATATAATATATATAACTAATTACTAAAATTGAGCTGTTATAACTCTCTCCCACTAAAAATGATTTTCTCCCTCGAAAATTACCTCAAACGAACAGATCATAATAAGACTCCCTAATCTGACTCTCAAGCTCCCAAGTCACGTTTCCACCTGCTGGTCCTCCCCAAGATACCTTCACTAAGGCAATATATTTACCTCGAAGCTTATTCAACTCCCTATCCTTTATCTACATAGGTAATATCTCCACAGTCAAGTTATCTCTCACCTGCACATCATCCACTTGGATCACATGAGACGGATCTGCAATGTATTTCCTCAATTAAGATACATGGAACATATCATGGAGATTAGAAAACAGCGGTGGCAAAGGAATCAGATAGGCCACCTCACCAACCTTCACTGAAATCTGGTATGGACCAATAAAATGTAGCGACAACTTACGCGACTTCAATGCTTGACCAACACCAGTCACCGGAGTAACTCTAAAAAACACATGATCATCCTTTGGGAACTCAAGTGCTTTCCTTCTCTTGTCATGATAACTCTTCTAACGACTCTAATAAATCTTCATCTTCTCCTGAATCATCTTAATTTTATTCGTAGTTTGTTGTACTATCTCAGGTCCAACCATAACACTCTCTCCCGACTCATACCAACACAATAGTGTCCTACACCTTCTACCATACAAGGATTCAAATGGTGGTATCCCTACACTCAAATGAAAACTATTATTATGAATAAATTAAGTAAATATCCCAAGCACCTCCTTTTTCTAACACACAAGCTCTCACAAGATCCTCAGGTGAATGAATCGTCCTCTCAGTATGACCATCTGTCTGCGGATGATAAGCAAAACCCAAACACAACTTCGTACCTAAAGCACTTTGCAAACCTTCCCAAAGTATCAAAGTAAACCTCGGACCCCTATCTGACATAGTACCAGACGGAATACCGATCAAACTGACAATCCTCTCAATGTATAGTTTTACTAACTTCTTCAATGGATAATACATTCTTGTTGGAATAAAGTGAGCATATTTCGTCAATCTATCCACAATAACCCAAATAGCTTCAAAATTTTTGATGTTCTGGGTAAACCGAACACAAAATCCATTGAAATACTATCCAGGTTCTACTTTTCCATTTTCAACTTTTATCGAAACATTGAGGACAGTGTTCAACTTAAGTGTTAGAGAGGAACTTTAAATTTTCTCGCTTTCTAGTATAATGGTTTGGGATTTATTATTCTAGTTCTAGTTTGTTTATTTGGTTATCGAGTCATTACACGTGTTGTCGAGTCTTTTTTATGCGTAGTTTCTGCTGTTTGTTGTCTTTTCCTTTTCTTGAGCCATACCAAAAAAAATTTAGAAAAATAAAGAGAAAAGAATGCAAACTTTTTAAAATTTTAAGCTATTAGAAAAGTAGGGATATGTTGTAGAGACTTGGGAAATTTCCTAAAAGATCAGTATCGTCTTAACATCGTAAGTCTCCAAATTATAGAAATCGATCTGCATAATTATTATGGCATGGCCTTGAATTCTCACGTCTAAATAAGTCCTTAAGTAGTTTATCTTAGCAGTCAGCACCATCTTAAGCATACTCTACACAGGGAAGCCGATGAATATAAGTGAATGATTCAAATTTTAAATAATGAAAAAAGAAAGAGAATGCACCTTTTAAAGTTAAGTGATCCTCACTCGGTCACATAACTCAATGGTTGTGGAACCTGCAAAAATAATTCATTGTTAGTTGGTTTAGAGGTCTCTGGTTCTAAACTTGACTGGGCAGATTACGGTCTAATCCACCGCAGCTACAATTGGGTATACAAAGGGGTTATACAACTTTAAGTACCAGAACCCCATGCAAATAAAGAGGATCAGAGTCACTAACTGGTCTCCTTTCTATGAATGTATACGAATAACGAGCTTAATGTGATTGTGCCTGAATGAAAAAGGACGGAAAAATGAGATGAGTAAGTTTGGCCTAAACATAATGACATGATGCAGATTAGTTAGTATAGGAAAGAGACTTATGACTGCAAATGTTGAATGTGTTGTTACGATATCCTAAGTTTTCAAGTTAGTAACTATCAATACAACCATGACCAAAGCAAAGTATATAGCCTAGAATAATTAGATGAGCACCACTATTTTTCTTGTTAGCACAAGTTTTGCTTGAATACAAACAAAGGTTCAAGTGTGAGAGAGTTTGATAATGCTAAAACACACTATATATCTGACTCAATTTGCATATGTTTTATTAGTTATTTTACCCCTATTTCCATTATCATGTTGGTATTTTATCTATATTTCAGGTACTTTATCATATGAGATCCATACACGAAGAAACAAAGCAAAATGGATGAAAAATGGAGAAAAGGGAGCAATTTACACTCAAGGAAACTAGCATGGAGTTTTCCATAGAGGTGGGAGCTGTCAAAATGGGCTACCCAACCCTAAACGGACGGCCCATGCGGGCCTCGGGCTTTTCAGGGTCGGGCCCAAAAAGCCCATTTCTAAAAAAAATAAAATCTTCTCCTTATTAAATTTCATATACAAAATTAGGATTTCTAAATAATCCATATAAGTTAATAATTAAAATGTAAAACAACACATTAACTTAATTCAAACTATCCAAAATACATCACAAATTATCCAATGTAGTACACAAAATTAAATAACTTGTTCCAACAAATTTTAAGTTATAAATATTCATGACAATTATAATTTTATAACAATTATAACAACAAACTGTTATAGAATTTTATAACAATTATAATTAGATTGATGGAATATAATTTTATAACAAATTGTTATATATCTGATTTGTACTTAACTCTACCCTTCCATAAAAATTTCATCAGAGTTTTTTAAACCTCATATCAGCCTTATTTTTAATTAGAATATGTCATGGTGTTTTTATATACTATCTACATAATTATATTAGGATGAAACCTTTTAGTTTGAAATTAAGTCAAACCAACAACTTTTGTTTGATATTTATACATTTATAATACCAAAAAAATTAAAATACATAATATGCAAAAAATTTATAGCATATATCTAGAATTTCATCATTTTGGACATCGAAATTGTTCATTTATAGCAATTTACCACTTATACTACATGAGCTCAAAAAATAAGGTATAAATTGTTTATACAAATTGTTTATACCTTTCTTCACTAACACCATATCTAAAATTTTATATAGTTGAAATTTTTTTCTTTTGTTTAATTTTTTATGAATTAGGAAAGGATAATTTCTAATTATATTAAAAATTTTAATTTTTTCGGGTTGGCGGGCTACCCATGGCCCATACGGGCTGGCCTATATTTTTCAGGGCTTTTTCGGTCGGGTTAAAAAGGCCCGGAAGTAAATGAGCTTGAAAAATAAGGCCCTGGCCCTAAATTTTTCAGGTACGATGGGCTAACCCATGGGCTTCGGCCCATTTTGACAGCTCTAGAGGTGGCCATGAGTTGTATGATGTGTCTCACGCACCAACGGTCATAAAAGACCAAGTCATGATAGTTTTGTGAAGCTGGCGCTCACCATAAGGGGGATGACGGTCACCATCCTTTATTTTGTGCAACAGTTGCAAAATTGGGCTTGGCTTGGTCTTCCACTTTCTCCATCCATCCTTACATTCTCTCACACGAAGTCAGCAACTTCCACTTGATACTTTAGGGTTTTAGAGCTCTATAAATACTACTTTGAACACATTTTATGACCATCCAAGCTTAGTTCATTGTAAACCATACACTTTACCGTCAAAAAGCTCTAACTCTTTGCATCGGAGGGTTATTGCACTTGTGCTTGTACCGAGCTTGGAGCAACTTTATTTGTAGCATTTATTTTATTAAAGTTTAATCTTACCGCCATTTATATGTCCTTTCAAGTTTTCCAGCAATTTACTTTGTACCAAATTCAAGTCTCAATTGGAGCAGGTTTTTATTAATCATATTGCTTTTATTATATCGTCACTTTAATTATATGCCTATTATGTTTAATTACATGTTAAATTCAATTGTGTTATCGCTTGTTATAACCATGTCCAGCTAAATCTATAGTGTTGGAATGTGAGGACCGTCGATTCAACGGTACTCTAACTATTGTTCTTTTAGAAATACTTATAGGGTTGTTTTTATTTCATTACATTTTTTCTTAACTTCATTTGATCGGTTACTTTGAAAGTAGAACCGTAAATATGTTGGGTAAGATCGAAATTCGTCAGGTACCAAAGATTAAAGTTGTTAAGTTTTTTACTAATAAACACTGTGAAAGCACTTTATTAATTAATTAGGAAAGTTTGATGTTTTTAGAAAGTGGTTTTAAATCTATTTTCAGATGCGTTTATAAGTTTAAGATCCGGTTAGCCGAGTGAAAGCTGCGAACTCTTTAAAGTCTAATTTTCCAATCAAAACTACTTTTCATTTGAGTAAAAGAAACTTATTTTTAAAAAAGGTATTTACTTCTTTAAAGCAAAGTGCGTTGGGCACGCGATAGCGGACAGTATAAATTAGAGAGTAAAATATGGTTCGGATTACGCGACAACAACAAGTCCTTTTTAATTAGTTCTTTTTCAAAGAAGAAAGCATTGTCCCATATTGTTGTACCCCAAAATTTACTCTCTTTTCATACACGCATATTATTGGTTTTATGGTTATGGAATAAAAGTATATTTATTAAGCTTCTTTAGGTTACAAGTGACGTTTATTTCGCCAATGGATGTTCTCAGAGTATTTTCCGTGCTGAAGATCGGTTCGCCGTTTTGCAATGATTCGGGGTTCAAAGATTCACAAGCCGAACCCGGCGCGTCATATTCAGGTGTTCTTTCGCCAAGATATCTCTGATAACATATTCTCAAGTTCAGGTTCGGCTCAAGAGTCAATTCTTTAAAGAAGGTCTCCGAATGTGTGAGTTTTCTCGAAGAAATATGGTGAAAAAGTGTGTTGAAAGTGCAGTTTTTACGCACTAAAAAATTCAAAACATGAAGATCGTGGCTTGTTTTGAACCTGTTCCGGTGGCCGAAATTCCTTCTTGGTGTCATCTATGTTTTCATCTCTCACAGATGGAAGCCAATTTTGATCAAAAGGTCTTCAAAAATGTGGATTTATCAAGTATTTTCGTACAGAAAATTTGTGACAGAAGTTTATTTGCGTCATGTTCAGAAAATCATAACTTTGTCGATTTTCATTGTATCGAGTTGGTTCTGGCGCCAAAATTTAACAAATTGAGATGGCTGAATTTTCACAGGAGATATCGAGTTTGAAAGGTATCTAAAAGGCCTTAATTTTTTGCTCAGCGTGCGCGTGACGCACCGAAAATCCTGAATACTGAATATTATTTCATCTGGGTCGAAACTTCGAAAATCCATAACTCGGTCAATTTTTATTGGATCGGGCCCATATTTTTACACAAGGTCACTGACTCTGAGATCTACAACTTTTATTCCAAACTTGAGACCGGGTTATGCTCCTATCAATACAAGTTTTTTATTGAAGAACGTGTCAGAATTGACACTGGAGCCCAAAATAAGTTTGTCTGAGCCAAAACTTCAAAAATTCATAACTAATTAACCATTTATCCGATTGAGCCCATTTTCAGAAAAGAGTTAGTTCTCGATGTCGGCTACATTTTGTTTTCACATTTCAACTTCAAAAATTATACTTAAGCCCCTGCGATTTAGCTTAGAACATGACGGACTCAAGTGAATAAAAATCTGCACTATTTCTTGTGGTTATTGGAGGCCCAATTGCACATTCAAAGCCCATATCTTTTCTCTAATTTACATTATATAATCTCACTTTTTTCAAACAAACAGGACACGACAAACAAAAAAAAACATTTTCCACAACCCTGTCAAAATATCAAATTCTTTCAAGAACCCTAAAAACTTTGAAATCCTTATTACAAACCCCCCATCTCACTACAAACAAGTCATCCTTGTTACAAACCCACATCTCACTACTTCTCCAGTAAGGGTAAGGCTGGTTTGATCTCCATGATCAAAAGGGTATAGAAGCATTCGTACATGCCATATCGGTTTTAATATTACAAAATTTTATATATTTGCTTTATTTGTATTTCATGATACATTAATTTATTTAATGTGTTCATGAGATTCAACACTGCAGATTTAGAATGGATCCTGTGCAGGCTTATTACAAAACGCTGAGGCCAAAACAGAATAACCACCAATGCATGGCGAGGAAGACATCCTGAGAAGGTTAAGGGTGTGGATTCAACAACCACCCCTATTGGTTTTGGTTTTCTTCATTTCTATTTATCCTTTACCTATTTTCATTCTTTCTGTTTAAAACCTTTTTCATAAAATCTAACATTTTTCACAAACCTTTGATTTTTCATAATTTTTTATAATAAACTCGAATAATTAATTTTAGGTTTTTTTAAAATTTAATTTTTGGTTTTACATTAATTTTTGGGTCAACACCCACCCCTGACATTTGCATTATTTTTATTTTCTAACCCTATTTTTCATTGGTGTTTCTTCCTCTATCTATTTTTTGGCAAACTTAATTCTTTCTTATTAATCATTACACATAAACATTTTTTTCAAAATTAACTTTTTTTTAATTAAAATTAATTAGGTTTTAGGTTTTTTTAATTAACCTTTTTTTCAGAAGTAACATTTTTTATTAATTAAAATTAATTAGATTTTTAGGTTTTTTTAATTAACCTTTTTTTTCAAAATTAACTTTTTTTTATTAGAATTAATTAGGTTTTTTAGATTTTTTAATTAACCTTTTTTTTTCAAAATTAACATTTATTATTAATTAAAATTAATTAGTTTTTTTAGGTTTATTTAATTAATTATCATAAATCATTTTTTTCATAAAAAAATCACAAAAACATTTTCTTTTCTATATTCATCTTATTTTTATTTTCCTAGATAAAGTGTATAGGGCGCATTCAACGGTAATAGCGTGGCTTTATTTTTCCCGCTTTTTTTCCCATCATTATCATGTAATTGCTTCCGGGATGTAATAGTTTTATGATTTCTTTTTTCCTTTTTCACTATTATGTAACTGCCCCAAAGCTCTATAGTAGCTTAGGTTTATATTTCCGCCTTTATCTCCTGCTACTATATTTTATGCAATGCTTAGATTAATAGGATTGTATGGAAAGATAAAAATGAACTATAGAAAACCCTAATTACAAGATAAATATAACTGAAAAATACACTGTTGCACACTTGCACCCCTAGGGTACTCCCCACTTGGTTGCCTTCGGAAAAACAATGGTCATGTCCCTCGAACATTGGGATATCTTAGCAAAAGACCCTCAATCCAAAAGTCATCATAAAGATCATAGTCCATCAATGTCCCTCGAGTTGCCTACGAGAAATGATCTTGTCCCTCGATGTTGCCTACAAATATATGATGACAGTCCCTTCGAAATGCTAAGGTATCCTTACATGTTACCTTCAATGACCATTACGTCCCTTTCGATAGTCCCTCAAACATCCAATGACTAGGGTTACCTACTCACTAATAGTAGGATAACACGGTCTAAAGGATAGGAGGAAAAGAATGCCTTTTTCGAGTAGGTAGATAACTGTTAGGTACTTGCTCAAAACAACAAATCTTTTACACCCTACACTTTTAAACAAAATTTTCAAACTAAAGTTTTTAAAACACTTCGTAACTCTCTTGAGGACAGAAACAAGGGTTAAAATGAAGTAAAACAAAACTTTTCAAAGCAAAGCACACACAAGCAATTTCAAAATGAGCAAGTACCTAAGAGCCCATGGAAAACCATGGATGGAAAGGGTGCTAACACCTTCCCTTTCTATAATCTACCCCCGTACTCAAAAACATCTCGAAAAAGGTTTTTTCCCGTTCTTTTTCCTTTTCATGATTGGATAAAATAAAAGACGGTGGCGACTCTTGCTTACCATGACATTTTGCAAACAAAAAATGAAAATCCGTATTAACAGTCAGTTCTGCCACCGTATCACAGAACTAGCGACTCTGCTGGGGACTTATAAAGTGGGGTTTCCCTTAGGATCTAGGTCCTTTTAAATTACTTTCTTGTTTTGCCTTGCCTGCTTTAAATTTAAGGGTTTTTGTTTGGGTATTATTAAAGATCCTACACCCGGATCTGGGGACACTTTTTAGTTAAACAACAATAGATCGTGGAGACTGTACGGTGTAGACCGGTATGGTTTAAGAGATGGATGTGTTGGTGTGAAATTTTGGTTGGTATCAGTATCCTTCGTGGGGAAACGAGGAGAATACGGGGCCGCCTTGTGGTGTCGTGAAGCACTAACGGACCTTAGAACCTTAGTTTAACCAACTTGGCCATTAGAAAGTAGTGAGATAGTCGGCCTCAGTATAAAGATAAGGATTGGTTGATAATTGATGCTACACTCATTGAGATCTGACTTTCGGGTTTTTTGGGCCGCAAGAAAAGATTGCTTGAGCTGAAACAATGCCCGATAAAGGATGATCAATGATATTGAGAATCTTTAGAACCCGGTTACTTCTCTAAGACAGGTTTAAAACCAACTAAGCTTTAAGAGGGTATGACCTTAAAACTCAAGCAAGCCTTAAACCTAAGGACTTGGTGTGATTTGTATGTGTTTTCTATACATGTGATTTATCATGACATCATAAACATCATACCTAACCATTTCAAGGATCTCGAGGGCCTATGATGCAGGTTATGATGACTCAAACGCCTAGCAAGGGGCAAGGGGATTTATTTTCCTCTAGCCAATGTCGTCAAAAGATCAAAACTCAACAACTTAAGTCAAGGGATTTGACCCACTTGATATGGTGAGCTTGACTCTTGTAGAAGGACTCTCAACGATATAAAGTTCTTCAATTAAAGCTGTAAAATTCAACTTCTCACATTTTCTTGTTTACCCCGCGAGATCCTTGAAAACATTGCATACATATATAATACATATCATTGTATAAGCAAGTTTCAAAGCGGGTCTCTCATGTTCTCGCTGTTTATTTCAATAATGCTCTCCAACAAGACAACAGAGATCTCCAACCTCAAGATGCCCAAGTCAAGGAATTTCTCCTGAATCTATCCAAGGGGCAAGAAGACCTGAAAACACTCTTCACCGGGCATATGACCAAGGAACGTCCTGACAACAACAAGGATGAACAATTGGAACAACTGCAAGCTGAAGTAGAAGCAATGAGAATCCAGATGCTGGGGCAGATGGCTCTTATCCAAAACTTAGCTCGAGGACAAGAAGGGATAAGAGCCTTCCTCAACAAGCTTCACCAAGATGGATGCAAATCCATGAAACAAATAGTTAAAATTATGGATCAAGGCATTAATCAGCCTCCAGTGAGAAAAGAGGTTGGTTTGGTCAGGAACAGACCTTTCCAGATGGCTACTACATCATAAGCCCAACCACAACCCCGCCAATGACAATGGGGCAATCGGAATAAGAAGAATACATCTGAAAGATGCTTTACCGAAATCAACATGTCATTGGCTCAAGCATTGCAACGCATGTTGAAGGCCAAGTTGGTTGTGTTAAGGGACCCTCCTCAGAATCCCAACATAGCCTCCCCAAGGTACAATCCAAATGCAAGATGTGCGTACCACTCTAATAGTCCTGGACATGACACCAACAGCTGTTGGGCTTTGAGAAATAAAATTCAAGACCTAATTGATGAAGGAGCGCTAGAATTTTCACAAGACGGTCAGGCTGAGTTCTTCTTCCATCCCTCCAAGGCATACCATCTGAAGTGACAAGTTCTCACAAGAAGACTTTTCGTTCATTAGAATTTTCAATGTGTAATTTTATTTTGATTTGTTTGAACATTTATTCATATCAAACCTCGTTATTTCATCAATGCATTGCACATGTTTGTCTTGAATCAATTCATTCGTATTCACTATTTCAAGAATGCATTCTTATTTCCTTTTGTGATATTAAACTCTCGATTAAAAACTCTAAGCCGTATAGGGAGGATGACGAAAATGATACCACAATCTCTACAATATGCTTTTGAACAGACCCCGCTGACGATGTACAGGCGTTGTTTCAAATCCTAAACAGTGGAGTTATAAGGAAGATAATCCCTAGTCAACCCCTTCAAGCCAAAGAAGTAGGAGTTTTTCTTTTCACACAAATTAAAACCCTTAATCATAACCTGGGGCAGGGTAGTTTTCTCAGTTAATTTAGAGGCGCATTCAGTCACAATCTGCTGTTTCATACACAATAAACAGCATCGAAGACGTCCTTCCAAAACAAAAGGCGGTGATGGTTCCGTATAATCGTCAAGACAGGAAGTCATTATCTCTCTAAATAAAAGCCCATTAAGTAAAAACCTATGAAGGATACTTAAGAGAAAAATCGGGGCATCCCGCTGACTGTAATCACAAAAGAAACAGTTCAGGCAAAAGAAGGGATAACGAAAAGGAAAAAAAAGAGGTTACTACAAATCCTCGACAAAAGAAGATTACAAAAATGACTACCTTTTCAAAACAAATGTTCAATTTCTAAATCATCACCAGGTATCAGAGCAAAGATTCCAGACTCAATCGGGATCTAAACGCGCAATTAACTGAGCATAGGACTGAAGAACATCAAGAAGAGCGGGTTGGGTACAAATAAAATTTGAGCCTTTATCATTTGTTTCTTAAACCATGAACCAGGCCACATTATAACTCTTAAAAGTCCTAGCTGAAGCATGGGTTAGTTTGCGAGCATACTGTTACAAAGGTATCCTGGCTCCTGTAATCTTTTTTACGAATCCGGAGTTGATATCACATTCTTGCAAATTTCGTTTTACTACACAAAACACATTTTCAAAAAAATTTCAAGACAGACATGAGTTTTGCATTCTTTAAATGACATTGTTTGCATATGACTAATTGTTTGACAACAGAGAAATCCGCACAATGGATACTCAATGAACAAATATCCTCTCAATAGACAGAATCACCTCAGCGGGAAAGACACTTCCAATAACAGGTCTTCCATAAGCAAGGGGCATGACATGATGTCTAAAAACACCTGGGGAAGTCTCTCTAAAAGTGCCAAATAACCAGGGGCAGATCTCCATCTGAATCGCTTGGGTTATTACGCACGCATTCCAGCAATGAATCATGTGCCATCAAGAAAACATTTTTTGACAGTACTACAACACAACACTATGGACAGTGCGAACTCTCTACATCCTGAAAGCGTGGACATAGTCAGAAAATATTCCACATAAAAAAAAGACCCGCTAGGTTGACACACCTAGGAAAAAATAAGGGAATCCCGGAAAACCAAAAGGGTTCGGGCAAAAGTTAGGGATATACATAAAAAAAAATATGTACACCCGACAAGTCGAAAACCTGAAAAGGCGGCTTAGGCAAAAAGGTATCCCGATGGACTAAAAAACCCGAATAGGCGGTCCATGCAAAAGTTAGGGATTTAAAACGTACGACTATGTCCCGTCGCCTGTCTATCAGTGGAAGACTTATACCTTGATCAACATTCATCAAGAGCACCAGAATTCAGATACAGTTCATATACGCTCCAGATACGGATGCCATTCTAGTACTCATTCAGATTCATCTTTCAGATACAATTCAGATACGCTCCAGATACGGATGCCATTCTGATACTCATTCAGATTCATGTTTCAGATACAGTTCAGATACGCTCCAGATACGGATGCCATTCTAATACTCATTCAGATTCAGCTTTCAAATACAGTTCAGATATGCTCCAGATACAGATGCCATTTTGATACTCATTCAGACTCAGCTTTCAGATACAGTTCAGATACGCTCCAGATACGGATGCCATTCTGATACTCATTCAGACTCAGCTTTCAGATACAGTTCAGCTACGCTCCAGATACGGATGCCATTTTGATAATCATTCAGACTCAGGTTTCAGATACAGTTCATATACGCTTCAGATACGGATGCCATTCTGATACTCATTCAGATTCAGCTTTCAAATACAATTCAGATACGCTCCAGATATGGATGCCATTCTGATACTCATTCAGATTCAGCTTTCAAATACAGTTCAGATATGCTCCAGATACGGATTCCATTTTGATACTCATTCAGACTCAGCTTTCAGATACAGTTCAGATACGCTCCAGATACGGATGCCATTCTGATACTCATTCAGACTCAGCTTTCAGATATAGTTCAGCTACGCTCCAGATACGATTCCATTTTGATAATCATTCAAACTCAGGTTTCAGATACAGTTCAGATACGCTTCAGATACAGATGCCATTCTGATACTCATTCAGATTCAGCTTTCAGATACAATTCAGATACGCTCCAGATATGGATGCCATTCTGATACTCATTCAGATTCAACTTTTAGATACAGTTCAAATACGCTCAAGATATGGATACCATTCTGATACTCATTCATATTCAGCTTTCCGATACAGTTCATATACGCTCCAGATACGGATGCCATTCTGATACTCATTCAGATTCATCTTTCAGATACAGTTCAGATATGCTCCAAATACGGATGCCATTCTGATACTCATTCATATTCATCTTTCCGATACAGTTCATATACGCTCTAGATACGGATGCCATTCTGATACTCATTCAGATTCAGCTTTCAGATACAGTTCAGATACGCTCCAGATACGGATGCCATTCTGATACTCATTCAGATTCAACTTTCCGATATAGTTCAGATACACTCCAGATACGGATGCCATTTTGATACTCATTCAGATTCAGCTTTCAGATACAGTTCAGATACGCTCCAGCTACGGATGCCATTTTGATACTCATTCAGATTCAGCTTTCAGTACAGTTCAGATACGATCCAGGGACGGATGCCATTCTGACACTCATTCAACACATATTTCAAGTACAGTTCAGATACGATCCAGAGACGGATGTCATTCGGACACTCATTCAACACATGTTTCAATTACAATTCAGATACGATCCAAAGACGGATGTCATCCTGACACTCATTAAATACATGTTCAAGTACAATCACGACATAAATCCATCCACAAAATCTCCGCATGTACTTTTTCCATCACGGTACAAGGGGAAGAGACAGTTGGAGGCGAAGTCACTATCACATACAAGCCAGTGATACCTATATTCCCTACAGAGCCGAGACAATCGAGGTACGACCTTCGTATCCCCAAGCAGGAATTCCTTCCCCAGCAGGTGCCTTCAGAAAGCTGATATATGCATTCCCCAACCATGTTTTATAACCATGAACAGTTTATAAAGCCATCTCTCGAGAAGAGTTTATTTCTCTAACAACGGAAGCTCAATCTCAAACAGATATCTTCTCTGCAGTAATGGAAGTTCATACCTAGTTGAGTTCTCCAAATTAGCAGATCTTCCAACAGAGTATCTCTCTTCCTCGCAGAGTCATTCCCCCGCAGGATTTTTCTCAGACAGAGTCTCCTCCGGCAGAATGTTCTCAAGCAGAATGGATGTAAATCCCCAGCTCATCATCTTTGGTCACTATCCTCAACGGAAACGAAGAACTCAACTCCTCATACTCTCAAGCAGTAGTCCAGGATTTATTTTCCCCAGCAAGAGAATATCACAATAGCATTGCATATCCATACATCACGGCATGTGCATACATATTATACAGCACAATCTCATTTATTTTGAGAACATCATTACTCAATACATTTCATACATCATGACATTACATACGACTAACTCTTTACCTTTCAGAGAAAGATGCAATGAAGTTCTCGCAAGTTCTCTCTGGTTCAGTCAAACAGACACCAAGGTTTCTATTCCAATTGAAGATATTCCAACACTTTTCAAGATTTTCTCTGGTTCAGTCAAACTGACACTAAGGTTTCTATTCTAGTTGAAGATGTTCTAAGACTTTCGTCTGTGTCAGCCAAATCGCCACTAAGATTCCCCTAATTTTTATGCCAGTCAGAGTTAATATGAGACCTCTCCCGGGATCAGTCAAATCGATACTAAGATTTCCCTCCAAGTTGAAGTTTTCACAAGTTTTCCCTAGTTCAGTCAAATCGATACTAAGATTTTTATTCCAGTTCAAGCTATGAAGCCCGAAAATCGACCGGATAATATATTGATTTCTCCAAATTACTGAAGCCTGGGACACGACCGGATAACAGTACAAATACTACGAAGCCTGGAATCGACCAGATAGTGGTATAAGACACTGTGAATCCTGGCGTACGACCAGATAACGGTATAAGATGCTGTGAAGACTAGAGCACGACCAGAGAGCGGCAAGAGACACTGTGAAACCTGGAGCATGACCAGATAACAGTATGAGGTACTGTGAAGCTTGGAATTCGACCAAATACCAGTTTACTCGGCCAATTACTATGAAGCCTGGAAACGATCGAATGTTAGTATGCCTTAAATTGAAGTTGAAACCCGGATGCGACCGGATAACCACTTAATTCCTTCTGAAGCCTGGAACACAACCATATAACAGTTTTTGAGATTGCAAAGCCTGGAGCACGACCAGATAGTAAGTTTAATCTCATCTCCCTTGTAAGTCACTGTAAAACCTGGAGCACGACCAGATAGCAGTCAGTCTTATTATCCTCAGCAAATCACTGTAAGGCTTGGAGCACGACCAGATAGCAGTTCATTAAAGAGTCAATTCTTTAAAGAAGGTCTCCGAATGTGTCAGTTTTCTCGAAGAAATGTGGTGAAAAGTGTGCTGAAAGTGCAGTTTTTACGCACTAAAAAAATTCATAACTTGAACATCGTGGCTTGTTTTGAACCCGTTCTGGTGGCCAAAATTCCGTCTTGATGTTATCTACGTTTTCATTTCTAACGGCTGGAAGCCAATTTCGATCAGAATGTCTTCAAAAATGTGGGTTTATCAAGTATTTTCGTACATAAAATTTGTGACAGAAGTTTATTTGCGTCATGTTCAGAAAATCATAACTTGGTCGATTTTCATCGTATCGAGCTGGTTCCGACGCCAAAATTTCACAAATTGAGTTGGATACATTTTCATAGGAGATATAGAGTTTGAACGGTATCCAAAAGGCCTTCTATTTTTGCCCAGAGTGCGCGTGACGCACCGAAAATCCTGAATATTGAATATTATTTCATCTGGGTCGAAACATCGAAAATTCATAACTCAGTCAATTTTTATCGGATCGGGCCCATATTTTTACACAAGGTCATTGACTCAGAGATATACAACTTTTCTTCTAAAGTTGAGACCGGGTTATGCTCCGATTAATACCAGTTTTTTATTGAAGACGTGTCAGAATTGACACTGGAGCCCAAAATAAGTTTGTCTGAGCCTAAACTTCAAAAATTCATAACTAATTCACCCTTTATCTGATTTAGCCCATTTTCGGACAAGAGTTAGTTCTTGATGTCGGCTATATTTTGTTTTCACATTTCAACTTCAAAAATTGCACTTAAGCCCCTGCGATTTATCCTAGAACATGACGGACTCAAGTGAATAAAAATCTGCACTATTGTTTGTGGTTATTGGAGGCCCAATTGCATATTCAAAGCCCATATCTTTTCTCTATTTTCCATTATATAATGTTACTTTTTTCACACAAACAAGACACGACAAACAAAAAAAAACATTTGCCACAACCCTGTCAAAATATCAAATTCTTTCAAGAACCCTAAAAACCTTGAAATCCTAATTACAAACCCCCATCTCACTACAAATAAGCCATCCTTGTTACAAACCCACATCTCACTACTTTTCCAGTAAGGGTAAGACTGGTTTGATCTCCATGATCAAAAGGGTATAGAAGCATTCATACATGCCATATCGGTTTTAATATTACAAAATTTCATATATTTGCTTTATTTGTATTTCATGATATAGTAATTTATTTAATGTGTTTATTAGATTCAACATTGTATATTTAGAAAGGATCCCGTGCAGGGTTATTACAAAACACTGAGGCCAAAACAGAATAACCAACAATGCATGGCGAGGCAGACATCCTGAGAAGGTTAAGAGCGTGGGTTCAACAACCACCCATATTGGTTTTGGTTTTCTTCTTTTCTATTTATCCTTTACCTATTTTCATTCTTTCTGTTTAAAACATTTTTCATAAAACCTAACATTTTTCACAAACCTTTGATTTTTCATAATTTTTCATAATAAACTCGAATAATTAATTTTAGGTTTTTTTAAAATTTAATTTTAGGTTTTACATTAATTTTTGGGTCAACACCCACCCCTGACATTTGCATTATTTTTATTTTCTAACCCAATTTTTCATTGGTGTTTCTTCCCCTATCTATTTTTTGGCAAACTCAACTCTTTCTTTTTAATCATTACACATAACCATTTTTTCAAAATTAACTTTTTTTTAATTAAAATTAATTAGGTTTTAGGCTTTTTTTAATTAACCTTTTTTTTCAAAATTAACCTTTTTTTATTAATTAAAATTAATTAGGTTTTTAGGTTTTTTTTAATAACCCTTTTTTTTCAAAATTAACTTTTTTTTTTAATTCTAATTAATTAGGTTTTTTAGATTTTTTAATTAACCTTTTTTTTTCAAAATTAACATTTTTTATTAATTAAAATTAATTAGTTTTTTTAGGTTTATTTAATTAATTATCATAAATCATTTTTTTCATAAAAAAATCACCAAAACATTTTCTTTTCTATTTTCATCATTTTTTTTCCTAGATAAAGTGTATAAGGCGTATTCAATTGTAATAGCGTAGCTTTATTTTTCCCGCTTTTTTCCCATTATTATATGTAATTGCTTCCGGGATGTAATAGTTTTAGGATTTCTTTTCCGCCCTCTTCACTATTATGCAATTGCTCTAAAGCTCTGTAATAGCTTAGGTTTTCATTTCCTCCTTTATCTCCTGCTACTATATTTTATGCAATGCTTAGATTAATAGGATTGTATTGAAAGATAAAAATGAAGGATAGAAAACCCTAATTGCAAGATAAATATAATTGAAAAATACACTGTTGCACACTTGCACCCCTAGGATACTCCCCACTTGGTTGCCTTCGGAAAAACAATGGTCATGTCCCTCGAATGTAGGGATATTTTAGCAAAAGACCCTCAATCTAAAAGTCATCATAAAGATCGTAGTCCCTCAATGTCCCTCGAGTTTCCTACGAGAAATGATCTTGTCCCTCGATGTTGCCTACGAATATATGATGACAGTCCCTTCGAAATGCTAAGTTATCCTTACTTGTTGCCTTCAATGACTATTACGACCCTTTTGATAGTCCCTCAAACATCCAACGACTAGGATTACCTACTCATTAATAGTAGGATAATACGGTCTAAAGGATAGGAGGGAAAGAACGCCTTTTTTCGAGTAGGTAGATAACTGTTAGGTACTTGCTCAAAACAACAAATCTTTTACACCATACACTTTCAAACAAACTTTTCAAACTAAAGTTTTCAAAACACTTCGTAACACTCTTGAGGACAGAAACAAGGGTTAAAAAGAAGTAAAACAAAACTTTTCAAAGCAAAGCACACACAATCAATTTCAAAATGAGCAAGTACCTAAGAGTCCATGGAAAACCATGGATGGAAAGGGTGTTAACACCTTCCCTTTCTATAATCTTCCCCATGTAGTCAGAAACATTTCGAAAAAGGTTTTTTTTGTTATTTTTCCTTTTCCTGATTGGATAAAATAAAAGTCGGTGGCAACTCTTGCTTACCGCGACATTTTGAAAACAAAAAATGCAAACCCGTATTAACAGTTGGTTCTGCCACCGTATCACACATATGTAGTTCAATCTAGGAATAATAAGGGTATCAATGAATTTATGAGATCCGCATTCAAGCATTGCATTTCTGAGTTACTTAAAGTTTATTATTTCATTTTATTTTCCCACTCCACTGCTAATTATTTATCACCTTTGGTAAACACCCGTAGAAATTGAAAACGATAAATTGACCATTTGGTCTATGTGGGTTCGACACTCTTTATATTACTCTGATAGACTTCGTATACTTACAGAAATATCACATCAATCCTTCAACTCAATAATGATTCATTTCCTTGAAGTTAAGCTGACAACTTCTTTACCAGATGTCACAACAATGTTTAGGACATATGTCCCTGCAAATAACCCAAAACTGTAACAATGGTAGAGGTATGATTGATGGGAACCCAATTGGAATCCCCAATCCTGTGAAGCGTAACATACTTCACACTTAACTTGCTAGCAGACAATTTGTCCTTCTTTGGTCGTTGCTTGACCCGTTTAGCCATGATATCCTTGCAAACAATATTATTAGAATCATCTTCCTCATCACCAACAGATTTACCTCCAGACACAACCTCTTGAGATATTTCAGGGGACTCAATAGGAACAAACCCATTGTTAGACTCATATTCTACCTCATTTTCTAGAGCATCAGTCTGCTGAGATGATGTTTCAACATCTTTGTCGACATCAGTTTCTTTCTTAATGATCAAGTCATCAACCACAAAAGAAGTATGGGCTATAGGACTAGTGTCAACAACCTTAGGTTTCCACTCCTTTCTGGTTTTAATCCTTACATTATTAGCCCTAGGTTGAGGTGAATGTTTTGGATAACCATAGAATCTATAGCGGAATGGTTTTATGTGACCATATTTACCATAATAATGACATTTCCAAGGCTAGAGCTTGGCTTTAGTCCGAGTTTTCTGAAGTCTGGCAGGATATTGTAACATTTTGTCAGACATTATGAGCTCATCCTTCACTTCAGTAGGTTCAAATTTTGTCACGGGGGTTTTTCTTTGATTATTTAAAGACTGATAATGAAACCTTATACCGGTAAATATTTTACCTTACTTCCCAACTTGAAGAATTTCATCGAACACACCAGATCCATTATTCAACATTCTTATGGATTTGGTCATGTTTCCAAGTTTAGAATTCAATAAGGTTACCTATTTCTGAAGATCAAAGACAATAGATGACATTTTCTTTTTTTTCAGCCTACAGTTGAGAAATAATTACCTTCTGTTTTTCTTCTTGTTGACAAAGTTCTTCACTTTTGATTCAAAATTCTTTGTAAGAAGCAGCCATCTCATCATAAGTTATTTCTTCATCATAAGATTCTATATCAAAAGCCCGTCTTCCAGTTAAAACATTAATTGGCTTAGTAGATTCATCAACAAGATCACCTTCCTCATCAGACCAAGAAATAGAAAGCCCCATAAGTTGTTTCTTGAGATAGGTAGGGCATTCTACTCTAATATGTCCAAATCCTTCACATTCATAACACTGAATGCCTTTACTTTGATTGGCCTTTTCTTATTTTCTAGCTTTCCTTTGAGCATCATAGTTCTTGCTAATGTTTGGGCTGATGTTCTTGATATTTGGTCTTGACCTTCTATCCACTCTCCTCAGTACCTGGTTAAATTTCCTCCCAAGTAACAGAATTGCATTGGATAACCCTTCATTAGTATCTAGATCACATTTCTCCTCTTCATCTACAGTGATGGATACAAAAGTTATGCTCATGTTCTTCTTTTCATATCTGTCATTTATAGTTAGCTCAAAAGTTTAAAGTGTCCCAACAAGTTCACCTACTCTCATGTTGTTGATATCTTGAGCTTCTTCAATGGTTGCCGCCTTCATGTCAAATATCTTGGGTAGAGACTTAAGTATCTTCCTGACTAGCTTTTCTTCTGAAATCTTTTCTCCCAAGGCATTGAAAGCATTTAATATTTCAAGAATATTCATATGAAAATCATGAACGCTTTCACCATCTTTCATCCTCAAGCTTTCAAATTTGGGTTGAAGTCTATACATTTTCACCTCATATGTGCCTTCATGAGTGGTAATGAGAATTTCCCAAGCAGCTTTGGCCACAGTACATGTATTTATCGGTCTGAACATATTTTTATCAACTCCATTGAATATGGCATTCAAAGCTTTGGAGTTTCAAAGAACACGTTCACCTTCTACCTTAGACATGTCCTCTTATGGCTTCAATTCATTTGTAGCCATCACCACAAGGTGTTCCCAACCTTTGATAACTGCTTTCTAGGATTTTCTATCCATAGATTTTATAAAAGTAATCATACGAGCCTTCTAGTAATCATAGTTGGTGCCATCCAAAATAAGTAGTCAGGTCACAACTCCTCCTTCCATAGTACCAAAAAATATCTTCCCTGAAGCTCACCAAAAATAGAACTAGATGTCTACTCTGATGCCAATTGAAATTTTGGCACTTTAAAATAGATGTCAAGTCTGATGTCCCAACAACAAAACACAATTTCAAGACAGGTGTTAAGACATCATCTACTAACAGAAAATTTTACCAAAATAGAAATTATGCATAATTAAATTACAAAAGGTAAAAGAAATAATCAATTATTAACCCAATTTGGTGCAACTCACCTACTCTTGGGGCATCCAATCTAGGAAGGAAATCCACTATAATAGTATTAGTTCAAAGATTAAACAATCCCAGTTTACAACTTATCACCTAATCACTACCCTATGCAATTTCTACATAGAACCCTCTAGATATGAGAAAACCCTCTCACTTCCCACAATCACCTCAGCGATAAAACTAGTCACAAACTAATGATAAGAACCAAAACAAAAGATTATACTTCCAATAAACAATACTCAACTCTTTTCTTAATAACTCATGAGTGATAACAATAAATTGATACACAATCAATTATTTGCTTAAAATCTCATGAGTGATTGTCAAGTAACAACGAACAATTAGTCTACCTCAATGTATCAGAAGATACATGAGTGAAACACACAAACAAAATACACTTGAGAACCCTCAAACCCTAAGACTCTAAAAAAAAGCTTCCCCTTATTTTTGATAAAAATCTTAATGAAATTAGGTCTAGGTATTTCTTTCAATACTCCTCATTAGTCCATGGGCTTAGAAATCTTCACCCAAATATTTCTTGATCCACTATTTAAGGGTGTAATACGGTGGGAGAACTGACTTGGGTGTTTTGCATTTTATCGCAATTGTTACAAATAGCAAGAGTCGCCACCGACTTTTCTTTTATCCAATAAAGGAAAGGGTGAAAAGAACAGGAAAGACCTTTAAGATTATTTTCTTGAGTTCGATGGGTAGATTATGAAAAGGAAAGGTGTTAGAAACCTTTTCATCCATAGTTATCTATGGGCTCTTAGTTGCTTGCTAGATCATTACTTTTGTTTGAAAATGTGCTTTGGGATGGGTTTTGAAAGTATTTTGAAAAAGTGCCTTTGTTTTAGGCTAACTTTGTAATGATTCTCGTCTCTATAAGAATGCATACAAAGTGTTTACCTTTTGAAAATATTTCATGTTTTGAAAGTGTTTGGTGTGTTTGAAAAGATGTTTATTTTGAAGATAAGCAAGCAAGTAGGAACGTTTCTACCTACACAAAAGTCTTTGTTATTTTCCTCCTTTGACATTGCTATCTTACCATTGATTGGTAAGAATCCTTATCTTTGGATGTAAAGGGAAGGGTGTGGGTCATCGTATAGTCATGATAGCAATGTTGTGAGATACTTTAGCATTTTTCTTAAGGGACTAAGATCATTTGTAAGGCAACATTCGAAGCGTCATCGAGGGACTATGATCTTGTATTTTTTGATTGTTTTTTCTAAGACGCCTCACATGCATAATATGACCATTTTTCTTAAGGCAATAAGTGGAGTTAACCCTAGACATGCAAGTGTGCAAGTGTTTGTATTTCATGCTTGGTTTATCTTGGATTAGTGTTTTCTAAGATTTATTCTATCTTCCCATAAAAATCCTACTTTACTAGCATTTATATGAAAGCGATAAATTACGGAAAGTAAATATCCTACGCTATTACAATCACTTGGGGATAGGGTGTACAAATTTACAAATGGGAGTTGCAAGAAATTAAAGTAGTAATTATCTATTACAACCATATTGAAATAATTTACAAGAATTTAAATATATAATAGATTTGTTTTGTTTTTATTAAGAGAAGAAATAAATTTGCTTAAGGAAATGTTTTTAGTATTTTTGTTTTAAAAGAAGTAAAGCAAAGTATATGAATATAAAGTATTTTTTGGTGTTTTTGATTAATGAAAATAAAAGTGATGATAAATATAATAAGAGAATAAGAGTTAAAGTCAATGTGTTGCTGAAAGAATAGAAATAAGAGAAAGCAGAAGTTCTGACTCTAGCGTGCTGCAAATCAGAAAACAAATGTTAGATGAAATGGGGAAAGCCAGAAGTTCTGGATCCGGACGCGCTAAAGTTCTGGGATTGCTGGAAACCTAGAAGTTCTAGTGTTAGTGGAAGGCTATAAGTTCTGGTTGTTGAGAGAACCTAGAAGTTCTGATGCAGCTGGAAACTTAGAAGTTCTAGTGTTACCGGAAGGTTAGAAGTTCTAGTTGTTGAGAGAGCCTAGAAGTTCTGATGCAACTGGAAACCTAGAAGTTCTAGTGTTACTGGAAGGCTAGAAGTTATGATAATGGGTAAGCGAGGTGTCAATGTTGTTGGATGAGAATATCTAGAAGTTCTGGTCCAGGAGTACTGTTTTGACAAACAATTGGAGGGATTTATCTAGAAGTTCTGGTCCAGGAATATTGTTTGACAAATAATGGGGTAAATGTGTCAAGAAATAAACATAGAAAGATGCTTCTGGGGCTAGAACCCAGGATCCTTAACACTAATGCCGTATGCGCGTGTTCTCTACCACTGGGGTGGTTGTACATCCGGTATTAGAAGAAAAAACATAAAAATATATTACAAATTAAGTTTTGATGATGAACTTCATCTTCTTCTTCATGCCAGCCAGAGTATTTACAACTTATTCATTTCTCAAAAATGGAAAATTCAAACATAGAAGTTATGGCAAATTTCATCATGGTTTCAGAAATACAAAGCACCAAAATTGTAAATCAGAAGCAAGCATGAATTTTTCTAATCCTAATTCTGAACCCTAATTTTCCAAATAAGTTCTGATCTGAAATTCTCTCTACTTAGGCCATATAAATGAAATCTATAAATATGTACAGATTCAGAGCCATGATATCTACATTATGTCTTTGAAATTGCAAGCCTAACAATGCCTAAGTAATGAGATGAAAATCAGAAGAAACTTACCTTGCAGTTGTAGATTGTTTTGTGGGTTAGAGCCTGGTTTAGACTGTTGTGATGCTCTGGTCAGCTTCCTCCAGTTCTCAGAAAGCTAAAGCAACCCTTAACTTGAGTTATGGATGGTTGGAATGCTCTGGAGCAGTCAAGATGCAAAGTTCTAATTTTTGAAATGGAGATTGGTGAAGACTGTATTACAGTTTGAAAACAGAAGTTGGTAAAGCTTCTACGGGTATACCAGTAACTGTATGGATGATTTGGCCAAGAAACACACAAGGAAAATTATAGTTTGGATGCAAAAATAAGAAACTAGTCGGTTTTGTGTTTGTGTTGCAATTTCTAGTTCTTGGGAATTTTCAGCAAGGTTTCAGGGCTTTTTCCAATCCTCCTCTTCAGTTTGCAAATGAGGTTTAATTTATAGGCAAACGATTTAGAAGCTTGGAGAAGTCATGAGTACATCCATCATCTGTTATGGATTGTTGACTTGTTTTTGAAGCAAGTTTAGACAAGCATGGTTTCCTGGAAAGGTAGGGTGGTTAGCACCTTTAAACACACCTAATTTAAGTTTGTAGGCATGACTTTTGGGGAAGTACACTCAGAAACAAAGTAAAGTATGGGCTCAAAATAAAATTTGTACAAAAGTTTACTTTTCAAGGACAACAGTGGTACTTTTATGCAACACGTGGGAAGATCTTTTGGATAAAGGCTTTAAACACTGGGATAAAGACTCAAAAGTTGGTTTAAGCATTAAATTGTGATGAGATTTAACAAGCAAGAAGGCTTGTAACATGAGATTATGCAACATAGCTTGAAACTAGATCAGAAGTTCAGCATAAACGTAACTTAGATTAAGAACAAATGTCCAACTTCTGATCTTTGATTCTCCTACTCTAGCATGATCTGAAGGAGTTCTCAGACTTTTCAGAAAGCTTGTACCATGCTTTGTAACCCCTTTTTGAATCATTTTTTTCAAACTATGATTGTACCTTCGTGAAAACTGGCGCAAAAGTTCTAATCAAATTCTGACCTGGAAATACTTAGAAATTACTAAGTGTTTTAGTTTCATGGACGTGTCTTCAAGGATTTATAACTTGAAATCCCATGTTTCTAGGAGAAGTTCTATTTTGCAATATTTTAGATCTCATTGAGATCTACAACTTCCGTGTCAAAATTTCTTCCTGAATTAATTCGCATCATGATGAAAATCTGGCCAGAAGTTCTGAACTAATCATATTTTCTTAACACTTAGAAAAATATTCTTTAGTGTTTCGAACTTTGACTTTTCCAAAGTAATTTTGACTTTTGATTTTCTTGATGAACCAACTTCATATTCTAACATGTCTTGATGAATGTGATTCTTGAAAACTTGATTTTGATCCAAAAGTCAAAGTTTGACTTTTCAGTGTGCATTTTGACCATTTTTCCCTTGTGCCAATTCCAAACCCAAATTGATGTATTAGTGCTGCAAACTTTAGTCATGGAAGATCTTGTGAGAAAATCCTTGAGAAATGAGAGGTCAAATTTTGGGGTACAATAGTTGTCCCTGTTCCATCTTCTTAAACCTGAGGAGTTAGATTGGTGAGCCCGCCATTCGTGACTTGAAGGTGGAAGATGATTGAACACTAAAGTGTCAAGAAATGTGGTGGTTGATTGTGTAGGGAATGGGCTTAAAGATTCCATTTGGAGAAATTATGGAGAGTTGTTGGAGATGTGCTTATATATGCCATCCAGAGTGACTGGGGGAGGTATCAGGATAAATCTTTTGGTTGATTTATACAGAAATAGTAGATGGATTTTGCATGTTTTTAACTGGAAGAGATACATCTAACCAGAAGATGTTCATTGATTAACTGTTGTTAATCTGGAAGAGCTAAATCTAACCAGAAGAGGTCTTCATTTTCCTGTTGTTAATCTGGAAGAACTAAATCTAACCAGAAGAGGTCTTCATTTTCCTGTTGTTAATCTGGAAGAACTAAATCTAACCAGAAGAGGTCTTCATTTTCCTTTTGTTAATCTGGAAGAACTAAATCTAACCAGAAGAGGTCTTCATTTTCCTGTTGTTAATCTGGAAGAACTAAATCTAACTAGAAGAATTCTTCATTTGCCTTTTGTTAATATGGAAGAACAAAATCTAACCAGAAGAGGTCTTCATTTGATGATTGATTTTTCCTGCAAGGAAGAGGATTAGTTGCATGCAGATGTATGCATGGCGTAATGATGTTCTCAAAATAAACGAGATTATGATGTATGTATTTATCATGTATGTAATATGATGCATGAAATGTTGTTGGAATGTAATTTTGTCTTGGAAAATAAATCCTTGACAAGTGTTATGGAGTTTTGGGAAGCTGAATTCCAGACGGCCGTTGGGGATGAAGAGTATGCACACCTTTCCAGACCTTGTCTTTAGAATGTTTCCGCTGGGGACTCCTGTTTTTTTTAAGGAGAACTCCGCTGGGGAATGTTTATTTCTCTTGAGAAGAAAGTTCTGTGGAGAGTGTTGATTTCCTCTTGGGGAAAAGAGTTTAGGAGTCTTAGTTGTTCATTTCTCTACTGGGGAGTTATTCCCGACTGGAGAGAATTAAAAGTTAATTGTTATCTGGTAGAAATCAAGGTTTGGCAGCAAATTGTTGAGGGTAATGAAGTTGATTGTTATTTGATCGTATTCCAGGCTTCATAGCGACTTACTGGGGAAGATTAAATTAACTGTTATCTGGTCGCGTTCCAGGCTTCGCAGAAAATTACTTGGGAGAGTGAAGTTAAACTGTTATCTGGTCGGATTACAGGCTTCACAATAACTTACTAACATTAAACTGCTATCTGGTCGGATTCCAGGCTTCAAAGAAAATTTCTGAGGTAGATGAGGTTAATTGTTATCTGGTCGAACTCCAAGCTTCGCAATAACTTACTTGAAAGGATGAAGTTGAAATGATATCAGGTCGTGTCTAGGCATCACACTAACTTGCTTGAAAGGATGAAGTTGAACTAATATTTGGTCGTGTTCAGGCCTCACAGTAACTTGTTGGGGATTGTAGAAGAGTCTACTGAGGAAGAGGGGTTATGGTCCCTTGATTTATAATAGTCTAAGAGGAAAATTCAAGTTGGGGAATCTGTAGTTTGTTGGGGAGATAAACCCGGTTGCCAATCTTCTAGAGAGGCGTTTTCTTTTGGCAGAAATCCTCTAGGATTCTTGAGTTCAAATCAGTTGGGAAGAAAGATTTTCCAGGGATTGAAACTCTGGCTGGGAATTGTCTAGATCCAACTTTGTGGGGACTTGACTGGGGGTCATCCTATGAAAAGGACTTTATAGGAAAGTTGTCACTTCCCCTAGTAGCAAGTGTTTGTAGTATTGCCAGGAAGTGTTTTCCTGACCATACGTAATCCTTTATTAGAATTCACGTTCGATGCCCCAAGTGATTCAGATACAGGCCTGCCCCTGGTTATTCAGCACCTCTTGAGAGATTTCTTGGAATCTTGACTGGACTGCCCCAGATGTGTTGGACAGTGAGACGTCATTCCCCCTTACTTATAGGAGATCTGTTACTAGAAGTGTCTTCCCACTTGAGGTGATTTTATTCATTGAGAGAGTTTTTGTTCACTGGATATTCGTCGTGTGAATTTCTCCGCTGTCAAACAATTAGCCATATGCAAACAACAATATTCAAATAATGCAAATTTTATGCTTGTCTTGAAGTTTTGAAAATGCGTTTTAGCAAGTATAGAGAATTTTGTAAGAATATGAATTCAACTCAGGATTTATAGTAAGCCTTACAGGAGTCATGATACCTTTTGTAACAGTATGCTTTCGAACTAACCCATGCTTAAATTAGGACTTGTAGTGTGGCTTGGTTCACGGTTTAAGAAACAATGGATAAGCCTCAAAGTATATTTGTAGTGTGGCTTGGTTCATGGTTTAAGAAACAATGGATAAGCCTCAAAGTATATTTGTACCCGCCCGTTCTTAGTGATGTTCTTCAGTCCTAAACTCAGTTAATTGTACATTTGAACTCCAATTGAGTCTGGAATGACGTTTTGGTGATGTTCCAGACAAGCTAAGTTTGTCGGAAGGCATTCATTTTTGCAACATTTTTCATGTTGTTGAGGATTTGTAGTGACCTCTTTTATTATCCCTGATTTTTCCTGACTGTTCTTATTTTCGAGATTACAATTAGCGGGAGGCCCCAGTTTTTCTTAAGTCTCCTTCGTAGGTTTTGACTTAGTGGGTTTTTCTTTTGAGAGATAATGACTTCCTATTTTGGTAGGGAACCATCACCGTCTTTTGATTCCAGAGGAATGTTTTTGATGTCATTCGTTGTATACTAAGTGAAAGTTTGCGACTGAACGCACATTTGAATTAACTGAGAGACTACCCTGCCCCAAGTTTTAATTAAAGGTTTCAATTTGTGTAAAAAGGAAACTCCTACTTCTTTGGCTCAAAGGGGTTGACTAGGGATTATCCTCCTTATAACTCCAGTGTTTAGGAATTGAAAGAACGCCTGTACATCGTCAGCAAGGTCTGTCCAAAAGCATATTGTATGAGATTATGGCATTATTTTCGTCATCCTCCCTCAAAAGGCTTGCAACTTTTAAAAACAAGAGTTGAATATCATAAAGGGAGTTAAAAAGCATAGTTTAAATAGAATGAAAACGAATTGATTAATTCAAGACAAACATATGCGATGCATTAATGAGAGTAATCAAAGTCTGACATAAAGATAAGTGTTTAAGCAAACAAAGAAATTACAACTGAAAATTTGAATAAACAGAAAATTTCCTCGCCCAGACTGTCACTTCAATTGGATCCCCTTGAGGGGTGGTAGAAGAGCTCTAATTGACCATCTTGTGTGAACTCCAATGCTCCTCCGTCAATCAGATTTTGAATCTTGTACTTTAACGCCCAACACTCGTTTGTGTCATGCCCAGGACTGTCAAAATGATAGGCGCACTTTGCATTAGGATTATATATGGGGGAAGCGGTATTGGGGTTTGGATGAGGTCCTATCAATGTAATAAGATTCATCCTCAACATGTGTTGCAATTCCTGAGACAGTGGCATGTTGATGTTAGTAAACTGTCTCTCGAGCTTGTTTTGCCTTTGTTGATTTTCCCGTTGATGTTGACGAGGTTGTTGTTGGGGCCGTGATGTGGCAATAATTTGGAAAGATTTGTTCTCCCTTGAATTGGTTTCTTGTCTCATGGGAGGCTGAGTGGTGACTTGATCCCCAATCTTGACCATTTGTTTCATACGGTTGCAACCGTCTTGATGAAGTTTTTTGACGAGGGTCCTTAGCTCTTCTTGTCCCCAAGCTAAGTTTTGGATAAGAGCCATCTGGCCTACCAGTTGTCCCATCATCTGGACTTTCATTGTTTCTGTTTCAGTTTGTAGCCGTTCCAACTGTTCATCCTTGTTGTCCTGAGGATTTCCCATGATCATACCCCTATTGAGGAGCGCTTTCACCTCTTCTTGTCCCTTGGATAGGTTTAAGAACATCTCTTGAAGGTGAGCATTTTGAGTCTGAATATCTTTGATAGTCTGCCCTAGAGCCATCTCTACTGAAATAAACAGTAAGCAGATGAGAGACTTGTATGGGAAAAGCCTGTCATGATATGATGCATGGTATGTGGATGCATGTTTCAAGGATCTCGCGGGGTAAACACAAGAAGATGTTAGAAGTTGAATTTTGATCCACAACTTTGATTGGATAACTTCATATCGGTGGATGTCCTCCCACAAGAATAAAGCTCACCATGTCAAGTGGGTCATAGCCCTTGACTCAAGTTGTTGTATTTTGACCTTTGACGGTGTTTTGTTAGAGAATGAATCCTTTTTCCCCTTGATAGGCATATGGTTCAACATGACCCTGCATCATAGACCCTTGAGATCCTTGAATTGGTTATTAAAAATTCTATGGTAAGATGTTATGATGTTATGTACAAGTATGCAAACCAAGCAAGTTGTTATATACAAACAAAACAGACAAGTCCTTAGGTTTAGGCTTGCGTGGAGTTTGATAGGTAAGTACCCTCTTGAAGTTTAGTTGGCTCAACCTGTCCTAGAAAGTAACCGGGTTCTAGGGGATCTCAATATCATTGATCTTTCTTCATCGGGCATTGTTTCAGCGCAAGCCTCTTTAATGGGGACCGAAATATCCCGAAAGTACAATCTCAATAAGCGTAGTATCGAGTATCAACCAACTTCGGACTGCACCAAACCGGCTACCTCACTTCTTCCTAATGGCCAAGTTGTTCAATTAAGGTTCTAAAGTCAGTTAGTGCTTTATGACACCACACAACGGCCTCGTATTCTCCTTGACTACTCAAGGGCTACCTGTACCAACAAATGTGTCACACTAATGTAGATATTTCTTAGACCATGTCGGTATACTCCGCACAGTTTCCATAACTTATTGCTACTTACCTAAAAGGTGCCCCAGATCCGGGTAGAGGATTAAAACAAGCCCAAACAAGGAACCATAATGTAAAGAAAACAAGTTAAACAAATAAAAGGAAGTAAAGGTGACCTAGCCCTAAGGTAACCCAACTTTTAAGTTTGTCCCCAACAGAGTCGCCAGTTCTGTAATACAGTGGGAGAACTGACTTGGGTGTTTTATGTTTTATCGCAATTGTTGCGGATAGTAAGAGTCACCATCGACTTTTCTTTTATCCAATAAAGGAAAGGGTGAAAAGAACATGAAAGATCTTTGAGATTATTTTCTTGAGTTCGGGGGGTAGATTATTAAAAGGGAATGTGTTAGCACCCTTTTCATCCATAGTTATCTATTGGATCTTAGTTGCTTTCTAGATCATTGCTTTTGTTTGAAAATGTCCTTTGGGATAGGTTTTGAAAGTATTTTGAAAAAGTTCCTTTGTTTTAGGCTAACTTTGTAATGATTCTCGTCTCTATAAGAATGCATACAAAGTGTTGACCTTTTGAAAATATTTCATGTTTTGAAAGTGTTTGGTGTGTTTGAAAAGATGTTTATTTTGAAGATGAGCCAGCAACTAGGAATGTTTCTACCTATTAAAAAGTCTTTGTTCTTTTCCTCCTTTGACATTGCTATCTTACCATTGATTGGTAAGAAGCCTTATCTTTAGATGTAAAGGGACAGGCGTGGGTTATCGTATTGTCATGATAGAAATGTTGTGAGATATCTTAGCATTTTTCTTGAGGGACTAAGATCATTTGTATGGCAACATTCAAAGCGTCATCGACGGACTATGATCTTGTATTTTTTTATTGTTTTTTCTAAGACGCCTCACATGCATAACATGACCATTTTTCATAAGGCAACAAGTGGAGTTAAACCTAGAGATGCAAGTGTGCAAGTGTTTGTATTTCAGGCTTGGTTTATCTTGGATTAGTGTTTTTCTAAGATTGATTTTATCTTCCCATACAAATCCTGCTTTACTAGCATTTATATGAAAGCGATAAATTGAGGAAAGTAAATATCCTACCCTATTACAATCACATGGGGATGGGGTGTACAAATTTACAAATGGGAGTTGCAAGAAATTAAAGTCCTAATTATCTATTACAACCATATTGAAATAATGAACAAGAATTGAAATGTAAAATAGATTTGTTTTGTTTTTATTAAGAGAAGAAATAAATTTGCTTAAAGAAATGTTTTTAGTCTTTTTGTTTTAAAAGAAGTAAAGCAAAGTATATGAATTTAAAGTTTTTGTTTTGGTGTTTTTGATTAATGAAAATAAAAGTGATGATAAAAATAATAAGAGAATAAGAGTTAAAGTCAGCGTGTTGCTGAAAGAATAGTAATAAGAGAGAGCATAAGTTCTGACTCTGGCGTGCTGCAAATCAGAAAAAAAATGTTAGCGGAAATGGGGAAAGCCATAAGTTCTGGATACAGGCGCGCTAAAGTTCTGGGGTTGCTGGAAACCTAGAAGTTCTTGTGTTACCGAAAGGCTAGAAGTTTTGGTTGTTGAGAGAACCTAGAAGTTCTGATGCAACTAGAAACCTAGAAGTTCTAGTGTTACCGGAAAGTTAGAAGTTCTGGTTGTTGAGAGAGCCTAGAAGTTCTGATGCAGCTGGAAACCTAGAAGTTCTAGTGTTATTGGAAGGCTAGAAGTTCTGATAATGGGTAAGCGAGGTGTCAATGTTGTTGGATGAGAATATCTAGAAGTTTTAGTCCAGGAGTATTGTTTTGAAAAACAAATGGAGGGGTTTATCTAGAAGTTCTGGTCCAGGAATATTGTTTGACAAATAATGGGGTAAAAATGTCAATAAATAAACATAGAAAGATGCTTCTAGGGCTAGAACCCAGGACCCTTAACCCTAATGCCTTATGCACGCGTTCTCTACCGCTGGGGGTGGATTACATCCGGTATTGAAAGGAAAAACATAAATATATATTACAAAGTATGTTCTGATGATGAACTTCATCTTCTTCTTCATGCCATCCAGAGTATTTACAACTTATTAATTTCTCAAAAATGGAAAATTCAAACATAGAAGTTATGGCAAATTTCATCATGGTTTCAGAAATACAAAGCACCAAAATTGTAAATCAGAAGCAATCATGAATTTTTCTAATCCTAATTCTGAACCCTAATTTTACAAATAAGTTCTGATCTGAAATTCTCTCTACTTAGGCCATATAAATGAAATCTATAAATATGTACAGATTCAGAGCCATGATATCTACATAATGTCTTTGAAATTGCAAGCCTAACAATGCCTAAGTAATGAGATGAAAATCAGAAGAAACTTACCTTGCAGTTGTAGATTGTTCTGTGGGTTAGAGCCTGGTTCAGACTGTTGTGATGTTCTGGTCAGCTTCCTCAAGTCCTCAGAAATCTAAAGCAACCCTTAACTTGAGTTATGGATGGTTGGATTTCTCTAGAGCAGTCAAGATGCAAAGTTATAATTTTTTAAATAGAGATTAGTGAAGACTGTATTACATTTTGAAAACAGAAGTTGGAAAAACTTCTACGGGTATACCATAAACTGTATAGATGATTTGGCCAAGAAACGCACAAGGAAAATTAGAGTTTGGATGAAAAAATCAGAAACTAGCTGGTTTTGTGTTTGTATTGCAGTTTCAAGTTCTTGGGAATTTTCAGCAAGGTTTCAGAGCTTTTTCCAATCCTCCTCTTCAGTTTACAAATGAAGTTTAATTTATAGGCAAAGGATTTAGAAGCTTGGAGAAATCAGGAGTACAACCATCATGTGTTATGGATCGTTGACTTGTTTTTGAAGCAGGTTTAGACAAGCATGGTTTCTGTGATCGGTGGATCTGGAACTGACTGTTTAACGCTGGTTCACGAAATGTCGCGGAAGCAAGAGTCGCCACCGTCTTTTATTTTCTCCAAATGGAAAGGACAAAAGCACAGAAAAATTCCTTAAAGAGATTGCTCTCGGTTCGGGAGGTAGGTTATAGAAAGGGAAGGTGTTAGCACCCTTTCTATCCATGGTTATCCATGGGCTCTTAGATACTTGCTCAATGTGTTTTCAAAATTGTTTGTTTGCTTTTCAATGTGGGTTTAAAAAAGTTTCTTTGAAAAATTTCAGTTCGACTCGTACGTCAGAGTGTTTGAAAAGTTTGCTTTGAAAGCTTTTGAAAATGTGTTAGGGTGAAAAGTCTTTTGATTTGTTTGAAATTAGAGCAAGTATCCTTGAGAACCTACCTACCCTAAGGAATTCGTCTGTGTAAGAGTCCTTAAAAGTAATGCCATCCCACCATTGAGAGGTAGGTAGCACCACCGTTGGAGGTATTCGGGTCAATTCGAGTTTTAGGGACATGGTGATCACCAGAGCAATGGGAAGACACCTTAGAAGCTACCCTCATGCCAGGTTCCCGGATCATGAGGACTTACTAGGACGTTTTCTACTCGAAGACCACCTTTCGAAAGGCAACAGTGAGGCGTACCCTAAGGGTGGTGTGTGCGAATTGTGTGTCATGTTTCAGTTATTTGTCTTGTCATGTTTGTTGTGATCTACGCTTGATTTTAATTAAGACATTCATTCTTGCATGCTTTTTAACAGTTATAAGTTTGCGGGAAAATAAATCTAAGGTTATTACAAATGGCGCGGGTCCACATCGCCAAAATTAAACCGGACCCGATTTAGCGAAAAATAAATAAAGCAATAAAATAAAGTGCGAAAAGTAAAGTTACATGGCTTTGGGAGAGATACAGAATTATAATAAGCAATAAAGTAAATGCGCAAAAGAAAATCATTAAAACAAAACTAGGGCGTTGGACCCTTTTGCAAAAAAAAATTAAAATTAATAAGGAATTAAAAATAAATAAAAAAAATTAAATGTTTTTGGTATTTTTGTGTTTTTTAAGATTTAAAAGAAAAAGAATTAATTAAAGCTAAAAAAGTGGAGGTAAAACCCTAATTCTAATTATTTGTTAATTATTAAGAAAATATTGAAATTTGACTAATTTAACCTAAATTAATTTTTATGTACAATTTACTCATGAAAATAATAAATAAAATAAGCAATATTATTACAAAAAAGGGAAAATTAAAAAGGATTAAGATCAACAATTAAACCTAAATTCTATATTTTTTATATTTTGTTATGAAAAGAATTAAAATTAAAAAAAACCTAATTATACTAAATTCAATTACACAATTTATTCATGAAAATAATTAAAATAAAATATTTATTACATTTTTTATCTTTTTCTGGATTTTTATGATATTTTTATATTTTGTAAAAAGGAGAAAATTAATTAATTAAAGCAATAAAAATAAATAACACAATAATTAAAATAATAAAAAAGAAAAGAAAAGCAAACCGGGGGGGGGGGGTTCAGGCCCCAGATGGAGGTGTTGGCCCAAGAACATTGGCCCATTAAACCAGAGATTTGTTGACTTTTCCAGCTTGGGTGCCAGCGTATTGACTTGCCTTATAGTGGACCTTCAGTATCAGCCCTTGATCTGGGACCATTAGGCATGTGTACGCTTGGATGAGGGTGGAATATGGTGTACCTGGACGTTAGCAAAGCACAGGATTTTACGTTGAAAAATAACATGGAATTTTGCCAGACTTGGGACTTGAACCCAGGTCATGAGAGTCATATGCATTGGTACCTGCCAGCTGAGCCATTATGTTCTATTTAATATATTATATCAAACAAATGACAAAAAGCAAGATCAACGCATAATGGTTAAAACGCGCGCAAATTCGAACTAACGAACCACCGGCTGACAACTCATCATCTTCCTCACGCCTTTCTCTTTTTTCTGAAAACAAAGTCCTATTGCAACGGTTTTGGAAGCGTAGTTTTAGGCTAGCTATCAGAAAATAGCGACTAGCGCTATAACGCATATAAATTGATCGCGAGACTATCTTCTTCTTCGTCTCCAAGCGCTGAGCTCAACCATGGTATTCATGGGTCCTGATTTTTCCTCTATACAAAAGACCCAATTTAGAAAACCTGCAACCCTAATATGTGACAATGGCGAAAACGCATATATGGTCCAAAAGAGCAATCAAACACCATGGTCAGCTTAGAAACATCATTGTGATCATGAATACATAAATAAAAATGAAAAAAAATGCTTGAATTATGCTATGCGATTTCAAGAACTTTGCTTCACAGTTTGACTTATGGATACCAATTCAGGGGGTTTTGGTTGATGTTAACGATTGAGAAACGTCCAGTGGTGCTTCAGGATGCTAATGGAATGAAAGTTGGTGCTTGAATCGACCTCTAAGGCACTTTTCAGTTCTTGAGTTTTTTATGAAAAATTTCAATGTGCAAAATGGTTCTTGGGGCGCAGCTTGCAGTCTCCAGGCATTAGGGTTCTGATCTAGTACTTGTATGGAACGATTTAGGTCAAGAAAACTGCATAAAATCCCTTGTAATCTTTGATTGAAGATTTGATTTGCTTAAGGATCTTTTTGAATCTTATCATGTGCAATTTGGTGTCAATTAGTTCCAATCAACCCAAAACCTTCCATAATTGACTAAGCACGAGATATTGAGCCTATAATGTGCATAAAAAGATTTTTTTAGGTTAGGTTTATATTTTTCATGTATTAAAATAATTTAAATGAATTAATATTAATATAAATTCAAATAAATAATTAAAAAATATGAAAATACTTCCCTTTGGGCCTAATGGTCGTGCATAGGCTTGGCATGAAGAAATTTGGAAGAAAAATGGGCCCATTTGCATTTTTAGGTCATTTGAACCCTTGTTGACTTTTCAAAATTCCCAAAAATTTCCCAACTTCCACAAGGCATAACTTGCTCAATTTTTAAGATTTTCACATGTTCTTGGACATTTTGGAAAGGTCTTTGAGTCCTTTAACCAATGCCTTTGGTCCCATGTCATTTTGATTTACCAATCTCAAATTATGGCCTTTGACTTAAAGTCACGTTTTGTTGACTTTTGAAAATGACCTATAATGTTGAAATTGATAACTTTTTGTGAGAGCATTTCTTGGACTTGAAATATGAAGATGAGTTGTAGGAAATGTCTTTCTCTTCAAAATGAGCTTTGGATGGAGTTTTTCTGATAATCCATGTGAAAGTTATGCCCTGGTCAATTTCAGTTGACTTTTTCAGCCGTCCAAATATAGCAACTTTTGCATCTTTGATGATTTCTGAGCCAAATTTTGAGAATCATGATCAAGCATTGATCAAATGATGTTTGTGGCTTCAAAATGATATATTGACCAAAAATTTGAACTTTTGACTGTCAAATGACCATTTTGCCCCTACAGTTGACTGTAGTGCAATCTAGGGTTTTGACTGTGCAATTTTGAGCTGAATGCCTTGAAATTTTGTATGAGGATACTTGACCATCTTTGTAGGCATATGAGACTTGATTGGGCCTTTGAAAACTTCCAATTCTTGATCAGAACTCAAACCCTAGTTTTGACTGTATAGGAGACAGTTGAACTGCATAGCCCCTTGGAGAATTTTGTGACCTTGCCTTGACAAATCTTGGAGAATATGGGAGGGCAAATTTTGGGGTACAACAGTTGCCCCTGTTCAATCTTCTTAGACCTGAGGATGCAGATTGGCTGACGTGCCTTTCGTAATCCGAGGGTGGAAGATGATTGAACACTAAAGTGCCCAGAAATTTGCGCTCACATGATAGCAGTGTGGTGGAATGGGCTTATAGATGCCATTTAGAGATTGCTGGATAGGGTGATGGGCTTATAGATGCCATCTGGATGTTGATCGCGTAGGAGATTCTTTAGTTAGAACCTGCATACCTGCAAAAGAAGAAAAGAGTACCTGACACGTTGCAGGAGCTGATTTTAGCTGCTTGGTATAGATATGTCCTGACTGGTTACAGGAGCTGGATCTGGAGCTTCAAATGGCGATGAATGAACCAGGGATGGTTACTACCTTAGCATGAACGGTAAGAGAACCTTGGGTGACTTTAACTTCAACAATGCTCGTTGAGAAAAATCTTGGGTGTCTTCTACTGGATAAGCATCAGGGAGATCTTAGGGTCGATCTGACTGAACCAGAGGAGGCCTTTGACTGGATAAGAATCAGGAAAATCTTAGGGTCGATTTAACTGAACCGGACAAGGTCTTGAAATATCTTCAACTGGATAAGCATCAGGGAGATCTTAGGGTCGATCTGACTGAACCAGAGAAGGCCTTTGACTGGATAAGCATCAGGAAAATCTTAGGGTCGATTTAACTGAACCGGACAAGGTCTTGGAATATCTTTAACTGGATAAGCATCAGGGAGATCTTAGGGTCGATCTGACTGAACCAGAGAAGGCCTTTGACTGGATAAGCATCAGGAAAATCTTAGGGTCGATTTAACTGAACCGGTCTAGGTCTTGAAATATGATTGAGAATTTCAACTGCATCTTTCCTGAAAGGTAAAGGTCAGTCATATGCAATGCATGACATGGATCAAGCAATGATGTTCTCAACATAAATGGGATTTGTATGATATGATGCAGTGCGTTATGCATGCTATGATGATGTATATGAAGTTTTATGTATGTTTTCGCCTAGGAACGTGAATCCTTGACAGGTGCCGGGAAGTTGTATCCTGGGCTGACGTTGAAGACTAGATTTTGCTTCCGCTGGGGATGATAACTGCAAGAATACCGGTAGGAGAAGATGACTCCGTTGCGGAATAAACTTGGCAAATGAATAGTCTGCGGGGAGAAAAGATACTCTTGTGATCATGCTGGGAAGCAATACTCTGTGGGGATAGAGATGCTTTGCTGAGTTGTTGATAACTTGTTGAGGATGTCTTGTTGTTGGAAGTGTTGATGGACTTCTCCGGGGATAGGAAGACTTTGTCGACGACGCTCTTTCCGTGGCTTTTGGCTGAGGATAACCCAGTTATATCCTATTGAGGAAATAACTCTTTAAATAAAGCCGGACGACGCGTTCGTGCTCTGTGAGGGGATAAGCTTCCAGAATCTACTGGGGATAAGCTTACTGCTTGGGGATATGATTTCCAACTTTGCTGGGGAAACTGGATTGGACTCTCCTGGGGAGACTTTGAACTGTAATGCTGTAGGTTGAAAGAGGGAACCTATGTAGGGTTGCCTGCTGATGAGCTCGTGTAAAACCGCATCTGAAATGGAGAAGGAACCTGGGTAGGGTTACTTTGATGATGAGTTCGTGTAAAAACTTCGTTTTTGGAAAGGGAGAACCTGTGTAGGGTTTCTGGGTGACGAGTCCATGTAAAACTGCATCTTGAAGAGAGAGAACCGGTGTAGGGTTGCTTCGGAGTAAGTATGTGTAACACTTCTTGATGAACCGGGGTGAGGTCATCTTGAACTAAATCCATGTAATATTTCTGGAGGAACCGGGGTTAGGTTACCTTGGGGTAAATCCATGTGAGATTTCTTGCCGAACCGGGGTAAGGTTACTGGAGACGAGTCCCTGTGAGACTTCTAGGGGAACCGGGGTTAGGTTACCTTGAGATAGATCCGTGTGAGATTTCTTGATGAACCGGGTAAGGTTGCTTCTGGATAAGTTTGTGTAGAACTTTGATGAACCGGGGTTAGGTCGCTTCGGGATAAGTTTGTGTAGAACTTTGATGAACCGGGGTTAGGTCATCTTAAGATAGGTCCATGTAAGACTTCAGGAGGAACCGGGGTTAGGTTACTTTGGGGTAAATCCATGTGAGATTTCTTGCTGAACCGGGGTAAGGTTACTGGAGACGAGTCCCTGTGAGACTTCTAGGGGAACCGGGGTTAGGTTACCTTGAGATAGATCCGTGTGAGATTTCTTGATGAACCGGGTAAGGTTGCTTCGGGATAAGTTTGTGTAGAACTTTGATGAACCGGGGTTAGGTCGCTTCGGGATAAGTTTGTGTAGAACTTTGATGAACCGGGGTTAGGTCATCTTAAGATAGGTCCATGTAAGACTTCAGGAGGAACCGGGGTTAGGTTACTTGGATAAGTTTGTGTAAAAACTTTGATGAACCGGGGTTAGGTCATCTTGAGATAGGTCCATGTAAGACTTCAGGAGGAACCGGGGTTAGGTTACTTGGATAAGTTTGTGTAAAAACTTCTTGATGAACCGGGGTTAGGTCATCTTGTGGAGGAGGAGTCTGTGTATGACTTTGTCTGAAGGTTGAGAGGAAACCGGTGTTGGGTCGCATGATTTTGATTAAGTGGATGATTGTCCTGTTTGGTCTCAGACGTTAACCCACGATCTGGAATTTGTAGGGGTAGATGGTAATCATTCTTATATTGATCTTTCCATTGTGCTTTGGTTGGCAGGGCGGTTGGATTGCCTGGATAACTCATTACTGCCCCTGCTTCGGAGGTGAGGGAAGAGGATACCTGTGTGGGTGGTTGACAAATCTTCGGGTAGACAAGTGACGAGATACCGGAACATAGTCGTACGCTTTGATCCCTAACTTTTGCCTGAACCGCCCTTTCGGGTTTTCAGTCCACCGGGATACCCATTTTTGCCCAAGCCGCCTTTTCAGGTTTTCGACTTGCCGGGTGTACATGTTTTTTTCCATTTCATCCCTTCATTTTGCCCGAACCCTTTTGGTTCGCCGGGAAGCCCTTATTTTAGCCTAGGTGTGTCAACCTAGCGGGTCTTTGATTGTGCATAGTATTTTTTCGACTATGTCCACGCTCTCAGAATGTAGGGAGTTGCCCCTGTTGGAAGTATTGTGCCATGCCCCAGGTAATGGGCAATGCTCCTACTGTGCCCCTTGATTGGAGGTACTTCTGTTCACAAGGTGTTCATCGTGCGAATTTCCCTGCTGTTCAAACAAATAGTCATATGCAAACAAGGTTATTTTAAGAATGCAAAAGTCTATGTCTGTCTTGAATTTTGAAAATGCATTCTTGTAATACAGTGCGATGTCAACTCAATATTTTACAGCAAACCTTCAGGAGTCGGGATACCTTCGTAACAGTATGCTTTCGAACTAACCCATGCTTCAGCTAGGACTTTTGAGGGTTATAACGTGGCTTGGTTCACGGTTTAAGAAACAAAGGATAAAGGCTCAAATTATTTGTACCCACCCGCTCTTCGTGATGTTCTCCAAACCTAAACTCAGTTGGTCGTGCGTTAGACCTTGTTTGAGTCTTTGTTCTGATATTCCAATGATGGTTCAGATGTTGATGACTTATTTTGAATGGGCAGTCATCTTTGTTTTGGTTGAGGGTTTGTGAGACCTCTTTCTTGATTTTTGTTATCCCTTTCTTTTTTTGCCTGAACTGTTTCCTTTTTTGGAATTACAGTCAGCGGGATGCCCCAGTTTCATAAGTCTTCTTTATTGGTTTTGACTTTTTGGGCTTTTCATTTACGAATTTTGATGATGACTCCTGTCTTTTTGATTGTTCTGAACCATTACTGTCTTTGCTCGTTTTGTAAAGATGCACTTGGCTCAACTGAGAGAACTACCCTGCCCCAGGTTATGATTAAGGGTTTTGATTTTCGAAAATAAAAACTCCTACTTCTTTGGCTCTGATGGGTTGACGAGGGATTATCATCCTTATAACTCCAGTGTTTAGGGATTGAAACAATGCATGTACCTCATCAGCGGGGTTTGTTCAAAAGCATACTGTAAAGATCGTGGTATCGTTTTCGTCATCCTCCCTCAAGAGGTTTAGAATTTTCAATTAAGAGTTGATCATTGCAAAAATATGAAAGCAGTTTTAAGCATAGTAAACATAATTAATCAAGACAGACATGTGTAATGCATTCATGAAATAAAAGAGTTTAACATAATAATTGTTTATCTGAACAAGAAAGGAAAAATACAACTTGAATTCAAATGAACAAAAAATTTCTCAATCCTAGCCATGTTTTGGCAATGGAGCATTGATCACGTTGGGAGTCTCAGCAGGCTCGAACTCGATCTCTTTGGCATCTATCATGTTCTGAATTTTGTACTTTAGTGCCCAACAGTCTTCAGTATCGTGCCCCGGGCTATCGGAGTGATAAGCGCATCTGGCTTCTGGATTGTAGCTAGGAGAGGAGGTCTTAGGATTGGCAGGAGGGTTGATCACTGCAATCAGGTTCATCTTCAACATATGTTGCAGCGCTTGCGACCATGGCATGTTAATGTTGGTGAACTGCCTTTTAGGCCCGTCCGGCCTTTGCTGGTTTCCCCTATGTGGTTGACGGCGCGGTGCAGAACCAGAGATCATGACTGCCCCTGCATGTTGATCACGGCGACTCTTTTGACCGTATGCAGCATTAGATTCCTTCTTTCCCGTGTAAGGCTTTTTATGAACATCCGAAGGTGTGGCCTCTTGAATTTTCCCGCTCTTGATACCAGCTTCAATTCTTTCGCCGGTCAGGATGAGGTCGGTAAATCCAGCAGATGAGTTACCAATGAGGTGGTTGAAGAATGGACCAGACAGGGTCCCCAAGAACAGGTCCACAAGTTCACGGTCAGTCAGAGGTGGTTGTACCCTTCCAGCAAGATCCCTCCATTTCTGCGCATATTCTTTAAAACCTTCACTTGATCCTAACGACATACCCTGGAGTTGGGTACGCGTAGGAGCAAGGTCGGCATTATACTGATACTGCTTGTAGAAAGCAGTAGCCAACTCCTCCCAGTTACGAACCTTGGTCCCATCTAGCTGATAGAACCATTCGAGATGAGTCCCTGAAAGACTCTCCTGGAAGAAGTGGATCCACAAGTTTTTGTCCACCGTATATGGTTGAATCTTCCGAACATAGGACCTTAGATGCAGCTTGGGGCAAGACGCCCCATCATACTTAGTAAAGGACGGTGCTTTGAACTTCCGAGGAATGACCACACCAGTTGACAAACCCAGATCTCCGAAATCCAGCCCAGGTACCTGTTGAACCTCCATAGCTTTCATTCTGTCCTCCAGTTGCTTATATCTGTCATTAGCAGGAGGGTACTGCTCTTCATCAAAATCTGTCTCGTTGTCGGAGACCACTGGACTGGGAACCTCTCTCTCATGGTGACTGCTTTCCCTCACAGATGGGGTAGTCCTCTCAGTTTCGGTCTGAGGTGTGTTCCCAGATCTGCGTCTAGGGCTGAACAAAACAGTCCTCTTCTTCTTCTTTTCCTTTTTCAAGAGCAGAGCCTTCAGATCTTGCTGCCCCTGGGTCAAGTTCATGATTAGCCCTTGGAATTGGGCATTCTGAGCCTGGAGGGCCTTGATAGACTGCTCAGCTGATGATTCAGGATTCATGACGATCGGCTGAAATAAACAGTGAAGAAGGTAAGTAACCTGCAGAGAAAGGGTACCTGTTATGCAATGATATGTATGACATGCATGCAATGATTTCAAGGACCTCGCGGGGTAAACAGAGAAACTTGTTAGAGTTGCAAGCCGGTAACTTGATTGAAGGCACTTCATGTTATTGAGAGTCCTTCTTCAAGGGTCAAAGGCTCACCATATCCAGTGGGTCATAGCCCCTGACAACCTTGGCTAGAGGAAAATAAATCCTCTCTGCCCCTGGCTAGATGTTTGATTTATCATGACCTGCATCACAAGCCCTTGAGATCCTTGAAATGGGTTAGGATGTATGCAGGATGCATGCAATGGTATGATGTTATGCTATGCATGGGGTAATGTGAGTGAACCCTGTTATGAGTCCTAATTAAGGACTGAAACAAAACCTGCAAGAAACAAGTGTTAGATCACAAGCATGCAGATAGTCAAGTACGAAGGCACACAAGTCACACAAGAGAGAGCCCTTAGGTTTAGGCCAGCATGGGGTCTAGGTAGTACCCTCTTGAAGTTGGTGGGTTCAACCTGTCCTAATCGAAGTAACCGGGTTCTAAGGTTCCCAATATCACGGGATTGCTTTCATTGTTCATCGTTTCGATTTAGCCACTGAACTGGCGACCGAAATATTCCAGGAAAGCAACCCTCAATTGAGCGTAGTATCGAGTATCAACCAACCTCGGACTGCACCAAAGTCAGTTATCTCACTACCCTAAAGAGGCCAAGATAGTTCAATTAAGGTTCCTAAGGTCTGTTGATGCTTCACGACACCACGCGGAGGCCCCGTACTCTCCTTGACTGAACTCAAGGGTTACCGGTACACACCAAAGTGCCACATCAACGTAGCAGACTGTTTCAACCATGTCGGTATACCCCGCACAGTTCCCTCACAGCCTTGTTGCTACTTTCTAAGAAAGGTATCCCCCAGATCCGGGTTAGGATCTATAGAACTCCCAAGCAACCCACAATAGTAAAGCAAGCAAAGAAGACAATTGAAAACATAGTTATGAGCTAGCCCTAAGGTACACCTCACTTTAAAAGTGTATCCCCAGCAGAGTCGCCAGTTCTGTGATCGGTGGATCTGGAACTGACTGTTTAACGCTGGTTCGCGAAATGTCGCGGAAGCAAGAGTCGCCACCGTCTTTTATTTTCTCCAAATGGAAAGGACAAAAGCACAGAAAAATTCCTTAAAGAGATTGCTCTCGGTTCGGGAGGTAGGTTATAGAAAGGGAAGGTGTTAGCACCCTTTCTATCCATGGTTATCCATGGGCTCTTAGATACTTGCTCAATGTGTTTTCAAAATTGTTTGTTTGCTTTTCAATGTGGGTTTAAAAAAGTTTCTTTGAAAAATTTCAGTTCGACTCGTACGTCAGAGTGTTTGAAAAGTTTGCTTTGAAAGCTTTTGAAAATGTGTTAGGGTGAAAAGTCTTTTGATTTGTTTGAAATTAGAGCAAGTATCCTTGAGAACCTACCTACCCTAAGGAATTCGTCTGTGTAAGAGTCCTTAAAAGTAATGCCATCCCACCATTGAGAGGTAGGTAGCACCACCGTTGGAGGTATTCGGGTCAATTCGAGTTTTAGGGACATGGTGATCACCAGAGCAATGGGAAGACACCTTAGAAGCTACCCTCATGCCAGGTTCCCGGATCATGAGGACTTACTAGGACGTTTTCTACTCGAAGACCACCTTTCGAAAGGCAACAGTGAGGCGTACCCTAATGGTGGTGTGTGCGAATTGTGTGTCATGTTTCAGTTATTTGTCTTGTCATGTTTGTTGTGATCTACGCTTGATTTTAATTAAGACATTCATTCTTGCATGCTTTTTAACAGTTATAAGTTTGCGGGAAAATAAATCTAAGGTTATTACAAATGGCGCGGGTCCACATCGCCAAAATTAAACCGGACCCGATTTAGCGAAAAATAAATAAAGCAATAAAATAAAGTGCGAAAAGTAAAGTTACATGGCTTTGGGAGAGATACAGAATTATAATAAGCAATAAAGTAAATGCGCAAAAGAAAATCATTAAAACAAAACTAGGGCGTTGGACCCTTTTGCAAAAAAAAATTAAAATTAATAAGGAATTAAAAATAAAAAAAAAAAATTAAATGTTTTTGGTATTTTTGTGTTTTTTAAGATTTAAAAGAAAAAGAATTAATTAAAGCTAAAAAAGTGGAGGTAAAACCCTAATTCTAATTATTTGTTAATTATTAAGAAAATATTGAAATTTGACTAATTTAACCTAAATTAATTTTTATGTACAATTTACTCATGAAAATAATAAATAAAATAAGCAATATTATTACAAAAAAGGGAAAATTAAAAAGGATTAAGATCAACAATTAAACCTAAATTCTATATTTTTTATATTTTGTTATGAAAAGAATTAAAATTAAAAAAAACCTAATTATACTAAATTCAATTACACAATAAAATAATTAAAATAAAATATTTATTACATTTTTTATCTTTTTCTGGATTTTTATGATATTTTTATATTTTGTAAAAAGGAGAAAATTAATTAATTAAAGCAATAAAAATAAATAACACAATAATTAAAATAATAAAAAAGAAAAGAAAAGCAAACCGGGGGGGGGGGGGGGGTTTCAGGCCCCAGATGGAGGTGTTGGCCCAAGAACATTGGCCCATTAAACCAGAGATTTGTTGACTTTTCCAGCTTGGGTGCCAGCGTATTGACTTGCCTTATAGTGGACCTTCAGTATCAGCCCTTGATCTGGGACCATTAGGCATGTGTACGCTTGGATGAGGGTGGAATATGGTGTACCTGGACGTTAGCAAAGCACAGGATTTTACGTTGAAAAATAACATGGAATTTTGCCAGACCTGGGACTTGAACCCAGGTCATGAGAGTCATATGCATTGGTACCTGCCAGCTGAGCCATTATGTTCTATTTAATATATTATATCAAACAAATGACAAAAAGCAAGATCAACGCATAATGGTTAAAACGCGCGCAAATTCGAACTAACGAACCACCGGCTGACAACTCATCATCTTCCTCACGCCTTTCTCTTTTTTCTGAAAACAAAGTCCTATTGCAACGGTTTTGGAAGCGTAGTTTTAGGCTAGCTATCAGAAAATAGCGACTAGCGCTATAACGCATATAAATTGATCGCGAGACTATCTTCTTCTTCGTCTCCAAGCGCTGAGCTCAACCATGGTATTCATGGGTCCTGATTTTTCCTCTATACAAAAGCCCCAATTTAGAAAACCTGCAACCCTAATATGTGACAATGGCGAAAACGCATATATGGTCCAAAAGAGCAATCAAACACCATGGTCAGCTTAGAAACATCATTGTGATCATGAATACATAAATAAAAATGAAAAAAAATGCTTGAATTATGCTATGCGATTTCAAGAACTTTGCTTCACAGTTTGACTTATGGATACCAATTCAGGGGGTTTTGGTTGATGTTAACGATTGAGAAACGTCCAGTGGTGCTTCAGGATGCTAATGGAATGAAAGTTGGTGCTTGAATCGACCTCTAAGGCACTTTTCAGTTCTTGAGTTTTTATGAAAAATTTCAATGTGCAAAATGGTTCTTGGGGCGCAGCTTGCAGTCTCCAGGCATTAGGGTTCTGATCTAGTACTTGTATGGAACGATTTAGGTCAAGAAAACTGCATAAAATCCCTTGTAATCTTTGATTGAAGATTTGATTTGCTTAAGGATCTTTTTGAATCTTATCATGTGCAATTTGGTGTCAATTAGTTCCAATCAACCCAAAACCTTCCATAATTGACTAAGCACGAGATATTGAGCCTATAATGTGCATAAAAAGATTTTTTTAGGTTAGGTTTATATTTTTCATGTATTAAAATAATTTAAATGAATTAATATTAATATAAATTCAAATAAATAATTAAAAAATATGAAAATACTTCCCTTTGGGCCTAATGGTCGTGCATAGGCTTGGCATGAAGAAATTTGGAAGAAAAATGGGCCCATTTGCATTTTTAGGTCATTTGAACCCTTGTTGACTTTTCAAAATTCCCAAAAATTTCCCAACTTCCACAAGGCATAACTTGCTCAATTTTTAAGATTTTCACATGTTCTTGGACATTTTGGAAAGGTCTTTGAGTCCTTTAACCAATGCCTTTGGTCCCATGTCATTTTGATTTACCAATCTCAAATTATGGCCTTTGACTTAAAGTCACTTTTTGTTGACTTTTGAAAATGACCTATAATGTTGAAATTGATAACTTTTTGTGAGAGCATTTCTTGGACTTGAAATATGAAGATGAGTTGTAGGAAATGTCTTTCTCTTCAAAATGAGCTTTGGATGGAGTTTTTCTGATAATCCATGTGAAAGTTATGCCCTGGTCAATTTCAGTTGACTTTTTCAACTGTCCAAATATAGCAACTTTTGCATCTTTGATGATTTCTGAGCCAAATTTTGAGAATCATGATCAAGCATTGATCAAATGATGTTTGTGGCTTCAAAATGATATATTGACCAAAAATTTGAACTTTTGACTGTCAAATGACCATTTTGCCCCTACAGTTGACTGTAGTGCAATCTAGGGTTTTGACTGTGCAATTTTGAGCTGAATGCCTTGAAATTTTGTATGAGGATACTTGACCATCTTTGTAGGCATATGAGACTTGATTGGGCCTTTGAAAACTTCCAATTCTTGATCAGAACTCAAACCCTAGTTTTGACTGTATAGGAGACAGTTGAACTGCATAGCCCCTTGGAGAATTTTGTGACCTTGCCTTGACAAATCTTGGAGAATATGGGAGGGCAAATTTTGGGGTACAACAGTTTCCAAGCAAGGTGGGGTGGTTAGCAGCTTTAAACACACCTAATATTAGTTTGTAGGCATGATTTTTGGGGATTTACACTCAAAAAAAGTAAAGTATGGGCTCAAAATAAACTTTGTACAAAAGTTTACTTTTCAAGGACAACAGTGGTACTTTTATGCCACACGTGGGAAGATCTTTTGGATAAAGACTTTAAACACTGGGATAAAGACTCAAAATTTGGTGTAAGCATTAAATTGTGATGAGATTTAACAAGAAAAAAGGCCTGCAACATGATATTATGCAGCATATCATGAAACTGGATCAGAAGTTCAACATAAACTTAACTTAGATTAAGAACAAATGTCCAACTTTTGATCTTTGATTTTCCATGCTCCAGCCTGATCTGAAGGAGTTCTCAGACTTTTAAGAAAGCTTGTACCATGCACTCAAAGGCATGCCTCTATTGGTCCTCAACTGCTCACTTTGACTAAGGGTTTTCCAGACAAACTCTCTCATAAAGCAATGAATCTCCAATTAGGGTTTCCATTTTCATCAAGATGGGTGATATTAAAAGGCCTCAAATATTTTACATGGTCTTAATATGTTCTTAAGACCATCCATGTCAAGTTTCATGCCTTGCACAAGAAGTTTGCTCAGTCAATTGCTCAAATGCCTAAAAATCAACTATACTAGGTCAAATGTTAACTGTGACCCTCATACAGTCAAACTTCAATATTTTTGGTCAACATCAACATTTTGGAGTAACATCCATCATTTTATCAAGGGTTGATCATTATTCCTCAAGGAATGCCCCAAATTCATCAAAACTCAAAAGTTGCTAAATTAGGGTTTCTATAGGAAAAGTCAACCAAACTTTGACCAGGCATAACTTTATCATACTTTATTATAAATTTCCCATCTAAGTCTCATTTTGAAGAGGATTCAATTCCCGACAACTCATCTTCATCCCTAAAGTTAAATAAATGCACTCATGAAAAGATATAAATTCAGACATTATAGGTCCTCTTCAAAAGTCAACAAAAACACATTTTGGATCAAAGCTTATTACATAAACATGGAAGATCCAATTGAGATGAAACCAAAAGGGTTGTTTAGAGGACATCATAATATTTCTAAAAAGTCCAAGAACACCCTCCTAGGGTCAAAATTAAGGAAGATATGCATCATCAAAGTTGGCCATTTTTGGAAATTTGCACAAAGTCAACAATGCCCAAAATTGAATTTTCTCCACATGGGCCTATCTCTTCAAGTTTGGAGCTTTTTTCTAACATGGTCCACGACCCATGAACCACTCCATGCCTCATTCACTTATTTATTTAATTTATTGTGATTTTATTCATTTAAAATTCAAATAAAATCAAAATAAATCATATAAGTTGCTTTTGGGATGATTTTGGCATTGAATGAAGATGATATATTCTGTCAAACAAAGATCAAATCCTGCAAGGGGATGATTGGAATAAAAATGGCATGATTTTGATTGTTTTAGAAACAAATAATACAAGGAACAAATCAAATCTTTTCTCCATGATTTTTCAAGATTGCATTTGTTTTTGTTGACCTAATGCCTTCTAATACATATACACAATATTTCCAGACCTAAAAAGAACGATAAGGTTGCCTCCACAAGTCCAGAAAAACTCCAAATTTTAACAAAAAAAGTGGTGTTCGAATTATGATTTAGAAGGCGATTCAAGGTGTTTCAAGGCCAGAAATCCATTCCTGGGAACCTCCCGAAGCTAGCAGCATCATTTGCATGCATCAACACCCTCAGAATCGACCTACACAAGCGTCACGATTTTCCCTTATTCTTGAATTTGATTCTGACTATACGCGCATGATTGACAATTTCTAAGCATACCTTCATGTTTGTATCATCATTTAGAATGTATTTGTATGACTAATTATGAGTTTTGACGCATGCATGGACAACTGCCATTGTTAGGGTTTAAGGTTACGTTTTTGGGCTTTTTGATAAAGGTAAAATCAGGGCGAAAGATGGGTACCATCATACTCACGAGATCAAAACTAGTTGGTCTGTATGCTTGAATTTAATTTATCTTGCTTGTTTGAGGTTTTTGAGATTTACAGGGTTGCAGCTATAGTGTTTGTCCGTAGGTAAAAGTTCATTAGCTAAAACGACAGTCCTACTGAAGAAGACGATCGCATGTCAAAGCCCAGTTGGCTAACTTGAATTATGTGCGCGTTTTTGGCATAATTCTTAATATTTTCTTTATGTTTTATTTATGTTATTATATTAACAAACAAACCAACCAGCACAGATGGCAAGGCAAGCGAGCATATGAGGGGAAGGACTTGGGTTCGATCCCAGGTCCAAGCATTTTGTTTTCCCATTATTTCTTTACAGGATTCAATGCGTGTTTCCCATGAGGTCCACCTTGCATCCTCCAGATCCAGCCATTGGATCATCCCTAGATCCAGATCAAACGCTCAGTGAGTGCAGCGCATGGTGGGCATTCCAGATCTGATTGCACTGAATCAAACAATTGATTGGGCTTATGAATCTTGGGCCTAGTACAAAGCAGGCGCACCCCCCCAGATTACTAACAACATCAGCAAGCCCATTTCTTTTTCTTTTTGTTTTGGATTTCATAAATTTTTTTATTTGCTTTAATTATTTTTATATTTCTTAAACTAAATCATTTTTTTATTAATCATGAAATATAAAATAAAAAAATGTAAAATTAGGTTATTTTATTTAAATTAATTTTATTGAAAATAAATTAGTCTAATTAGATTAACTTGATTGTTTTTTTATTAATTAAAATTAACTAGAAATTAGGTTTAATTTGAAATTTAATTATTTTCTCAATAAAAAATACACAAAAATATTTTTTAATTAATTATATTTTTTAGTCTTCTAATTTGTTCTCGTCTTAACTTTCGCGCGCTTATTTATTTTCACTTTATTTTCCAATTATTGTATCTGTATCGGATTTGTAATAGTTTTAAATTAGGTCTTATTTACCGCTTTTTATTTACTGCATATTCCCCAAGTTTTGGTTATGTAACCCATCCCCAAAGCTTTGTAATAGTAAGGACTTTAACTTCTCTCACTTTTAAATTTATGCAACTATGGACGGTCTAGATGTATGGATAATGGGCTTGCATGCAAAAGACAAATGAAATTAAAACAGTAGAAAACCCTGATTGTGCAAAGATAATTAATTGAAATCAAACACTTGCACATGCTCACTCTTAAGGTTTATCCCACTCTGGTTGCCTTCGGTAAACGGTCATGAAGTATAGGGACTTTTAGTGGTCGCCCTCTAGTCCCAAAAGATCAAAAATGACCCGTTCAGATGTTGCCTCGGAAAGATCTTTAAGACTCGAGGGTAACTACTAAGGTTTCCTAACCATTGCTTTTGTGGCCGTAATTGTCCCTTCAAATGTCCCTTAAAACTCCAACGGTGGGGCTACCTACTCCTTAATAGTAGGATAGAACTATCTAAAGGAAACGAGAAAATGAACAGTCTTTTTCGAGTAGGTAGAAATTCTTAAGTACTTGCTCAAAACAACAAAAACTCTTCTACACAAATACTTTCAAAACAGTTTTCAAAAACAACTTCGTCACACTCTTGAGGAAAGATACAAGGGTTACCACGAAGTTAAACAAAAAAAAATTTAAAACACACACAAGTAATTTCAAAATGAGCAAGTACCTAAGAGCCCATGGAAAACCACAGATAGAAAGGGTGCTAACACCTTCCCTTTGTATAATCTACCCCTCATACTCAGAAAATCTCGAAAAAGGTTTTTTCTGTTCTTTTTCCTTTTCCTTTGTTGGATGAAATAAAAGTCGGTGGCGACTCTTGCTTACCGCAACATTTGCGAATACAAAATGCAAACCAGTATTAACAGTCGGTTCTGCCACCGTATCACAGAACTGGCGACTCTGTTAGGGATCATTAATAAAGTGGGGTATACCTTAGGATCTAGGTCATTTTAATTGCTTCTCTTTCTTGTCTTGATTGATTTACTTTTAAGGGCGTCTGTTTGGGTTATGTAGATCCTAAAACCAGATCTGGGAACATCTTTTAGGTAAGTAGCAATAAATTGTGAGGAAACTGTGCGGGGTATATCGACACAGTTGAAGCAGTAGCTACGTTGATACGACACTTTGGTTGGTACCGGTAGCCCTTGACTCAATCAAGGAGAATACGGGGCCACTGCATGGTGTCATAAAGCTTCGACTGACCTTAGAACCTTTAATTTCACAACTTGGCCAGTAGGACGTAGCGAGATGGCCGACTTTGGTGTATTCCCAAGGTCGACAGATACTCGATGCTAGACTCATTGAGGTTTGACTCCTAAGTTTTGTTTTGTTGCGAGTCAGTCAGCCATTGAACGAAGCTTGGGGGAAAGATCAGTGATATTGAGATCCCTTAGAACCCGGTTACTATTTATAGGACAGGTTGAACCAATCCAGCTTCAAGAGAGTATGACCTTAAAACTCATGCAGGCTTTGAACCTAAGGACTTGGTGTGACTTGTTTGTTGCTTTCTATACATGTGATTTCTTAGCATAATCATGACATCATAAACATGGCATATAATACTAACCATTTCAAGGATTTTCTAAGACTCGTCTTTGCTTTGTTTTGTAGGACATGGCATCCGCCCTCAGGAACACTATCTTGATTAACCTTGTGAAAGTACCTCCTCAACTAAAGGACTTGGCATTAATGATTCCTGAAAGCTCTCCCTTCACTGAAAAACATGGTCGGCTTCTCAACTTGGTCACTTCAAAACCTGATGAAGAATTGTTAAAAGTGCTATTTCAGTTCTTTGATCCTTTGCACCACTAATTCACCTTCCCGGATTACTAGCTAGTTCCTACTATGGAGGAATTTTCTCGGTTATTGGGGGTACCTATTCTTGATCAATTACCTTTCAACGGTACAGAAAGACATCTAAAGTCTGAAGAGATTACTCGAGCTCTATCCTTACAACGGTCTGATATAGTGATAAATTGGGAAACTATGGGAAGTGTCCAAGGAATCTCGGTTAAATTTCTATTCGAGAAAGCTCACTGTTTTTGGGATACCCTGGATTTACAAGCTTTTGAAGAGGTATTTGCACTCCTCATCTAAGGGATGGTACTATTCCATAACGCGGACCAACTTGTAGATGTGAATACGATTAAGGTTTTTCTATCTCATTTTCTGGTGCCTACATTACTGGGGCATCTTCTACACTCTCTGCATGGTCGCACTCTAAAGAGAAGGGGAACCCTCCTGTGTTGCACCCCTCTACTGTCTAGGTGGTTTTTTTTCGCACCTACCCAGGTCTATTTTGAAGAATGATCAGGGTATGAAATGGTCTCATAGGCTGATGTCCCTTACACATTCAGACATTCATTGGTGTTCACGGTCTTCGGAAGATGTTACCATCATCAATCGCTATGGTGAATTCCCTAATGTCCCTCTCTTAGGCATTAGGGGAGGAATCACTTACAATTCTTATTTGTCACTGCAACAGTTTGGATACGCAAGAAGGGATGGTCTCCATGATACACTTATCCAAGAAATCATCTTCGACTATGAGAATGATGCTCAAGGTTACAGTAAAAGATTCATGCGAGCCTGGGGCATGGTACACAGAGTTGACAGCAACACACTGGGACACAAGAACTAAATCCCTCTTGAGCCTTATCTCAAATGGGTACGAGCCCGTGCTCAAAGTATTAGGATGCCTTACCCTGTTGTCCTGCCAACGATTGTGGAACCAGTTGCTGAAGGAGAAACTTCTTATCTCGTTCTCCATCCAGACATGCCAACTGATCATGAGGAATTACAAAAATCCTGGGTTCAACTCAAAGAGAAGCGAGATACATTTGAAACTTAATTCTACGCCAACGAGAAGAAGTTCCTGGAACTCACTAGGCTACTTCATGAAGAGAGGAATATAAACGCCTACATTGCACCAAAGAGGATGCGCTCCTGGGAGACCTAATTTTCTTTTGCTTTAAGTTTTGTTTGATTGTAAGCCTAAAGGGCACTCTTCGTAAAAATCCGAACTTATAATACAATTAACGTGTGTTTCTTTTGGTTAAACAAATTTGAGCCTTTAAGAGTCCTTGAAATCATTGCATATGCACATCATCCATGACATTGCATAAACAGGTACCATAACATGTTTCTCATATTCTTCGTTGTTTATTTCAGCAATAATGTCTTCTGAACAAAGCATCAAGGATCTCCAGGAAAAAAATTCTCAATTTCAGAAAATGTTCGTAGCCTTAGCTAAGGGGAAGGAAGATCTGAAGACCCTTATTCTGAAAGAGAAGAAGAAGAAAAAGAAGAAGAAGAAGAAGAAGAAGAAGATCGTCGGTGTCCTAAATCTGGGCAGAAGATTTAGGGGACCATTGAAACAAACAGTTAATCTGACTTCTTCATCCAAAGAAGGGGAGAACCAAGAGGGAGAAACAAGGGAGGAAGACCCTAGTCCAAGAGTTTATGAGGATGAATCCGACTACAACGATGAACAGTATCCTCCTGCTGAGGATAGATACAAACAATTGGAGGATCATCTGAGCGCCATGGAGATCCAAAGAATACCATGGCTGGATTTTGAAGAACTGGGTTTGGTATTTGGGGTAGTCATCCCACAGAAGTTCAAGGCTTTGTGTTGTACCCTAAAAGTTTCCCTCTCATTTCTCAAAGGATCAACCTGGACCCTCAGGTTTGCTTCCATCCAATTTCAAGCCTTGAATTACAAATTTTTCAAGAAAATCACTCACTAGGACAAAACGGTCATTTGCATGCTGAAAAGTCAAAGTTTGACTTTTGGATCAAAATAAAATTTCAAGAATCATATTTCATCAAGACATGTTGAAATATGAAGTTTGTTTCATCTAGAAATTTAAAAGTCAAAACTACTTTGGAGAAGTCAAAATTCTAAATACTTAGAATTTTTTCTAAGTGTTTAAGAAAATATGACAAGCTCAGAACTTCTGGCCAGATTTTCACCATGATGCAAGCTGATTCTGGAAGAACTTATGATTCAATAGTTATAGATTTCAACAAGATCTAAAACATTGCAGAACAGAACTTCTCCTAGAAATGCTGGGATTTCAAGTTATAACTTCTCAAAGACACGTCCTTGAAACTGAAACACTCAGCAAATTCTGGACACTTTCAAGACAGAGTTTGGTCAGAACTTCTGGGCCAGTTTTCACAAAGGTTCAGTCAGAGTTTGCAAGGGTAATTCAAATAAGGTTTACAAAGCGTGTTGCAAGCTTCCTGGAAAGTATGAGAGCTCCTTCAGAACATGCTGGAGCAAAAAGATACAAAGATCAGAAGTTGGATGTTCATTCTGAATTATGCTGAGACTGAACCTCTGATCCAGAATTAAGAAATGATGTAGAATCTCACGTTGCAGGATTTATGGTTTGATCAATCTTATCATTATTTAATGCTCACAACCACTTTTGGGTCTTTGTCCAAAGGATTTCTCCACGTGTGGCATAGAAGTACCTTTACTGTCTTGGAGAAGCAAACTCTTGTACAAAAGTGTGCTGGGGCCATGCGTTGCTTTTGCTTTTGAAGTTACCTTTCCTTAATTCCTGCTTACAATTCCAGCTTAGGCATGGCTAAAAGCTGCTAACCACCATGCTTGCTTCAAGAACAAGTCAGCGCCTAGCATAGGATGGTTGTACTTTTAATTTCCCCAAAATCACAACAAATCCACCTATAAATAAGTTGCTTCATCACACTCGCAAAGGGCTGGATTTTGGAAAGAGATTGGCCAAAAGAGAGAAAAGGAAGTTGTGAAACCTTCATAAAAATCCAGAATTCCCAAACATAAAACCAAACCTTTGTTCTTCCTTTTTGAATCAAAGAACTTTGCATTTTCTCTTCCGTTGCTCTTGTTGATTCCAGAACAATCTGGAGGCAGCAGTTCAAGTTATAAACTCACACTCCAGATTCAAGGTAAGTCTTTCTGACTTTGTATATTTTCATTCAAAACATCATTAAATATGTGAATATCATAGTATTAATGTTGTACATATCATTGCTTAAGTAGAAAAACTGTGGATCAGAACTCCTTGATTAGGCCTGAACTCAGATTTAGGATTAGAACTTCTATAAATTGTTGTGTTGTTATCCTTCTTATTTGTTGTTTATTAAGAACTAAATAAATTGTTGATGTGCTGATTAAGAGTTTAAATATGGCATAGAACTTCTGATGTTCACTCACAGTTTTAGCACAACACGGAACTTCTGAGTTCTCCTCACTGTTTTAACATATAAAACTTCTATGATTTTTCTCACTGTTAACACAAACTGAACTTCTGATTCTTACATGTTGATAACGCACCGAACTGCTGATGTTCAATCACTGGCTTAGCACAATACATAACCTCTGATGTTCCCACTCACTGTTTTAACACGCACATAATTTCTAAGACTTTCTCATTGTTCTAACATTCAGAAGTTCAGCACATAGCAACCCAAAACTTCTGTGTTTTCCCTCTAACGTGTCTTGAAGGACCTCATAGTGTATTAATACAGAACCTCTGACTTTTGGCCCACTGTCTGAATACCACCCAGAATTTCTGTGTTTTCCCTCTAACGCTTCTTGCAGGACCTCAGAGTTTACCAACTCAGAACTTCTGATACCCACTTACGTTTCCTGCTGAGTCACGGCGCTCCTGACTCCAGAACTTCTAATTCCGTTTGTTTTACTTGTAGCAGCATGCTGAGTCTATATCTCATTTATTTTCCTTTTTATCACTTTCAACATTAAAACTCTTTTCATCAATATAAAAAAGGCATAAAAATATTTTCTTTTTTTACTAAGCTAATTCATTTCCCTTTTTTATTCATTAACACAAAAAACCCTTTTTTTTAAAAACAAGGTCCCTTTTCTTTCTTGCATTATTATTTCAATATGGTTGTAATAAATAATTAGGACTTATTTTCTCGCAACACCCCATTCGTAAATTTGTACACCCCATCCCCCTAGTGATTGTAATAGCGTAGAATCCTTACTTTCCGCACTTTTATTTCTTTCATACATTGTTAGTAACTAGGGTGTGTATGGCAAGATAAAACCAACAAGTAGATAACCCCAATCAAAGACTAAATGCATGCAATCAAACATACTTGCACACTAGCACCCTTAAGGTTAACTCCACTAGTTGCCTAAAAAATGGTCATGCTACGCATGTGGGGTGTCTTAGCAAAAACAATCAAAATACAAGATCATAGTCCCTCGATGATGCTATAAATGTTGCCTTTCAAAATGATCTTAGTCCCTCAAAAGGAAATGCTAAGATACCTCACAACATTGCTAATCATGGTTATACAATGACCCTTGCTCGTCCCTTTTACATCCAAAGATATGGTTACTTACCAAATCCATGGTAAGATAACAATGTCAAAGGAAAAGAAAATGAACAAGAAAGACATTTGAGTAGGTAGATTGCTTCTAGTTACTTACTCCATTTCAAAAAAAATATCCTTGCTATTTTCAAAACAAATACACACATTTCAAAACATCTTTCAAATTTGAAAACATTTTTCAAAGGATCAACACTTTGTACACATTCTTACGAACGAGAATCATTACAAAGTTTGCCTAAACAATGGCACCTTTTCAAAATACTTTCAAAAACCACACAAAGCACAATTTCAAACAAAAGCAAGTGATCTAGCAAGTAACTAAGAGCTCATGGAAAACCATGGATGAAAAGGGTGCTAATACCTTCCCTTTTAATAATCTACCCCCTGAACTCAAGAAAACATCTCTAAAGGTCTTTCCTGTGCTTTTTCACCTTTTCTTATTGAATAAAAGAAAAGTCGGTGGCGACTCTTTTTATCCGCAAAATTTGCGATAAAACGCAAAACAATCCAAGTCAGTTCTCCCACCGTATCACACTCCGGTATTTGTGAAGTATGATGGGGGTGTCTTGTCCCAAGCTTCATCTTCGTAAAGATTCAACCTCACACTACTGATAGGAACTTGTGGGTCCATTTCTTTGAGGACAGTCTGTCTGGGACTCAGCTTGAATGGTTCTATCAACTGGAGGGAACCAATGTCCGCAACTGGGAGGATTTGGCTGCTGCTTTTTATAAGCAGTATCAATATAACACTGACCTTGCTCCTACCCGTACTCAACTCCAGGGTATGTCCATGGGTGCAGGTGAAGGTTTCAAGGATTATGTGTAGAAGTGGAGAGATCTGGCAGGGAGAGTCCAACCCCCTTTGTCTGATAGGGAGTTGGTTGACATGTTTCTTGGGACGCTTTATGGTCCATTCTTCAATCACTTGATTGGTAGCTCCTCAGCTGGTTTCACCGAGCTGATATTGATTGGAGAAAGGGTAGAAGCTGGGATCCGGAGCGGAAAGATCCGGAAAGATACTTCGTCAAGTACAGTGAAGAAGCCGTTCACGGGTAAAAAGGAGGTCAATGCCATTTATAACCTAAGAGGTCAGAGCAGAGCTGAACGCCGTCCAATGGTAGGGGCTGTGATGATACCTAGGCCTACGGATACTCAACAACGAAACATCAGCCAAGGGTAGAAAGACCTCAAAGGCGGTTCACCCAAATCAACATGCCATTGTCACAAGCATTGCAACACATGTTGAAGATGAATCTGATTACGGTGATAAACCCTTATCCGAACCCTAAGACTGCTTCTCCTAACTACAATCCGGATGCAAGGTGTGCTTATCATCCTGGCAGCCCGGGGCACGATACTAACGATTGTTGGGCGCTGAAATACAAGATTCAGAACATGATAGACGCCAAGAAGATTAAATTCGACCCTTCTGAGACTCCCAACGTGATCGCTGCTCCCTTGCCAAAACATGGCTAGGATTGAAAGCATTTTTGTTCATTTGAATTCTCAAGTTGTATTTTCTTTTCTTATTCGAACAATTATTGTCATGTCAAAACTTTGTTATTTCATTAATGCATTACACATGTTTGTCTTGAATTAATTTGTTTTCACTATGCTTAAACTTCTTTATACTTCCTTTTTGTGATATTCAACTCTCGATTAAAAGATCTAAGCCTTTAGAGGGAGGATGACGAAAATGATACCACAATCTCTATAGTATGCTTTTGAACAGACCCTGCTGACGATGTACATGAATTGTTTCAAATCCCAAATAGTGGAGTTATAAGGAATATAATCCCTAGTCAACCCCTTTGAACCAAAGAAGTAGGAGTTTTTCTTTCACACAAATTAAAACCCTTAATCATAACCTGGGCAGGGTAGTTTTCTCAGTTAATTCAGGTGCGGATTCAATCGCAATCTGCCACTTCGTACACCATGAATGGCATCGAAGACGTCCTTCCAAATCAAAAGATGGTGATGGTTCCGCATAATCGTCAAGACAGGCAATCATTATCTCTCCAAATAAATGTCCGCTAAGTCAAAACCTATGAAGGAGACTTAAGAAAAAAATTGGGGCATCCCGCTGACTGTAATCACAAAAGAAACAGTTTAGGCAAAAGACAGGGATAGTAAAATCAAAAAGAAAGAGGTCATTCAAATCCTTGACAAAAAAGATGATTGCCTATTCAAAATAAACTTTCAGTATCCAAACTATCACCAGAACATCAAGGACAGATGCCAGACTCAACTAGGATTCTAAACGCGCAATTAACTGAGCATAGGACTGAAGGACATCACGAAGAACGGGTGGGTACAAATAAATTTTGAGCCTTTATCCTTTGTTTCTTAAACCGTGAACCAGGCCACGTTATAACCCTTAAAAGTCCTAGCTGAAGCATGGGTTAGTTTGAGAGCATACTGTTACAAAGGTATGCTGACTCCTGTAGGACTTGTTACGAATCCCGAGCTGATATCACATTTTTGCAAATTTTGTTTTACTACACAAAACACATTTTCAAAAAAAATTCTCAAGACAGACATGAGTTTTGCATTCTTAAAATACCATTGTTTGCATATGACTATTTGTTCAACAGCAGAGAAATTCACACGACGGATATTCGATGAACAAAAATCTTCTCAGTGGACAAAATCACCTCAAGTGGAAAAACACTTCCATCCAAGGGGCATGGTGTGATCATTGTCCATTATATGGGGTAGTCAAGTCAAGATTCAAGGAATCTCTCCAAAGGTGCCAAATAACCAGGGGCAGATCTCCATCTAAATCACTTGGACATTAAACATGGATTCCAGCAACGAACCATGTACGATCAAATAAACATTTTCTGGCAGTGTGGCAACACTTACTACTAGGGACAATGACAATTCTCCGTACCCGGTGAACATGGACATAGTCAGAAAATACTACGCATGATTAAAGATCCTATAGGTTGACTGGCCTAGGAAAAAATTAGGGATAAAGACAAAAAAATATGTACACCCGGAAAGTCGAAAACCTGAAAAGGCGGCTTGGGCAAAAAAGGGTATCCCGGTGGATTGAAAATCTAAAATGACAGTTCAGGCAAAAGTTAGGGATTAAATCGTACGACTATGTACCGTAATCTTGTCATTTTCCTATCAGTAGAAGACTTATCATTCCAATCGGTAGTTACCAAGCCCCCCGTGAGTTAGGATAACACTCAAGCTATCCATAAAGCCTCCGCAGGTACTTTCTCCAGCAGGTACAGGGGCTGAAAAGTCCTGATGTAAAGTCATTATCGTATCCTCAGCATGCGTCCTTGTAACATCTACACTCCCCACAGAGTAGAGGCAATTGAAGCTTTGACATCGGCTTCCCAAAACACGAATTACTATCCCCATCCAAGTTCCTTTAGAGAACCGACATCTATGTTCCCTAGCCAAATTTTATAAGTCGCAAGCGGTTCATAAATTTGTCTCTCAAGTAGAGTTTATTTCTCTGAATACATAAGCTCAATCCATGACAAAGCTTATTACTTTAGCTACGGAAGTTCACCTTCCAACAAAGTTATTCCCCCGCAAAGTTATTCTCACACAGAGTCTCTCCCCGGCAGAATATTCCCAAACAGGAGTAAATCCACGGCATAGTCATCTCCGTTCACCATCCCTAGCAGAAGTAGAAGAACCGCTTTTTCTACGACGATCAAGAATCCAATTTCTAGTACTCTCTAGCAGCGGTCGGGGATTTATTTTCCCATACTCGGATATGTCACAATAGCATTTCATGTTCATACATCATGACGTGCGCACACATATTGCATACAGCATAATCTCATTTATTTTGAGAACATCGTCATATAATGCATTTCATGCACCACATATAATTAATCATGTACCTTTTCAAGAAAGATAGTTGTCATCAACAATTTCTAGCAGGTCCAAGATTAGCTCCTGAAACTAAACAGAGTAATTATCTGCGTGACCAATTGTAGCTTTACACGGGTTCATCGCAAAGCAATCTTACACGGGTTTCTCCTAAATACAGCTTCACACGGGTTTATCCTGAACAATCTTACCCAGCTTCCTTCTCAGTTTAGATGCAGTTTTACCCAAACTCCTTATGAATCAACCTTACCTAGGCTCCTTCTCGGTTCAGATGCAGTTTTACCCAAACTTCACACGAAGCAACCTTACCCAGGTTCCTTCTCGGTTCAGATGCAGTTTTACCCAAACTCATCATGAAGCAACCTTACCCAGGTTTCTTCTTATAGCCCTACTATCTAGGCTTTCATTTCGAAGTAACCCTATGACCCAGGTTCCTTCCCATAAGCCCTACTATCCATGCTTTCATCTCGAAGTAACCCTACTATCCAGGTTCCTTCCCATAAGCCCCATTATCCAGGCTTTCATCTCGAAGTAACCCTACGACCCAGGTTCCTTCCCATAAGCCCTACTATCCAGGCTTTCATTTCGAAGTAACCCTACGACCCAGGTTCCTTCCCATAAGCCCTACTATCCAGGCTTTCATTTCGAAGTAACCCTACGACCCAAGTTCCTTCCCATAAGCCCTACTATCCAGGCTTTCACCTCGAAGTAACCCTACGACCCAGGTTCCTTCTCATAGCCCTACTATCCAGGCTTTCATTTCGAAGCAACCCTACTATCTAGGTTACTTCTCTTGTATCTCCATACAATAGTTTACAACACTGTAAGACCTGGACCCGACCAGATATGGTCGATTTCACATTTCCCCAGTAAGTCGCTGTACAGCCTGGACCCTGGCCGGATATGCAATTTACTTCCACCTCCTCAATCAGGAGTTAATTCCCCACTAGAGTAATGGACAACCGAAGCTCCTATACTATATTTCCCAGGACATAAATCAACATCCCCCAGCAAAGTCCCCTTCAACGACAGGTAAAGGAATTCTCGTAAAGGAATCTCTTATGCAATCGATATCTTTTCTGGATGGTATCTTTAAGCCCATCTCCAACGATTCTATGTCTACTTCCAAATGGCATCTGTAAGCCCATTCCTGATATCACCATTGGTATTATTTCATGCGAGTGCAAATTTCTGGGCACTCTAGTATTCAATCATCATCCACCTTCAGATCACGAAAGGCTACTGCACTGATAGCACACACTTCCCTGAAGATCACAGCAAAGGAAGATTGGTACTTTGACAGTGGATGTTCCAGACACATGACTGGATTCAAAAATCTCCTCAATAATGTTATGCCTCACACCACCAGTTTTGTGACTTTTGGAGATGGTGCTAAAGGAGAAATCAAAGGAGTTGGTAATTTGAACTACCCTGGAGTTCCAAGTCTGAATAAGGTACTGCTGGTAAAAGGGTTGACTACTAATCTCATCAGCATCAGTCAATTATGTGATCTAGGATTCATGGTCAACTTCTCAAGATCTGAATGTCTAGTGTTTAATGAAAAACTAGATATTGTAATGAGAGGAATCAAATCCAAAAATAATTGTTATGTGTGGCAGCCTGAGAACACTGATATCTCCACTATGAGTCAAATCATCAAAGAAGAAAAAGAGATGAAACAGTGGCAGCATAAACTTGAAGGAATGAAAAGAGCTATTCCTATGGAAGATGTCAGAAGAACTCCTAAACTACAGGCTGATAATATATGTGATGTGGCAAAGAACAAGTCTCATAAATTCTGTTCTCAAAAATTCTGGTCAACACAGATGCTACCTGAAGACAATGTTACGCAAGATGTTGTGACATTGTGGTGTGATAATCTGAAAACATTCAACATTTCCTTGAACCCTATTGACTTTGGAGAAAAGAAGTCAATTGAACTGGAACATAGTTTCTCTAAGCTTCAGCTAACTGATTCTTCTACCAAGGCGCTTGTTGGAAATAAACTTGAAAATTTGAGGGGCAGATTGGGTATTCACCAACATGAGAAATTATAGCAATTAGTTTTGCTGAAAACAAGGGTTGAAGGGATTAATTCTATTAAGTCTATATTTAGTGGGTTAATCATATTCATTCACAATTCCTTCAAAAACCTTCAGAAGTTGAAAAGACTCCCTTGTACTCCCTATCTTTCTCATCCTTGCAACCTGTTTTCTTCTCCCAATCAAAGAGTCTTCTCAAACTGCTACTGCTACTCAACGTTAAACACAATGTCTCAGACAACATCTTCCACCATGGCGGCTTCGTCTCACTCATCATCGTCATCTGATCAAGATTCTAGGGCAATCACTACATGCATAGAATCTGAAGTTCTTGAGGTCACTCCTCTCAGGGAGATGGCAACTGACCCAGCCAGAGTCAAAAAGCTCAGGACCAGACATGTAGGAAGAGCTCAAGCTACAGTCTCTGGTAATTCTTCTCTTCCTTCGTCTTCTACACCTAATAAAGAAGGATCAGTTCAAGTACACCAAGCTATTGCTAGACTAGTTTCTAGCATTCTGAGTGGCAACCAATCTGTACCGGGGATTTCTATCCCTTTGAATCAATCAGAAAGTCCAAATGTGGAAGGTTCTGAAAATATAGATGTCACTAAGGATGTTGTGACACCAAAAGACAACATTCAAAAGGCTGCTGATCCACCTATCATTGATGTGGATGAAGATTACTCAGATAATGAACTGATTGCAAATGTGAACCCTAGCATTGCTAGGAGATTGATGAAAAGAAAGAGTGGTGAGACTGTTAAACCTGATGCTAAGAAATCCAAGGCTGAAGGGTTGGCTGAGAAAATTCAGACAAAAGGGAAGAAGGCACAGGTGCAGACTGCCAGACAACCAATCTCCAAGCAAAGAAAAGAACCTAAAACTTCAGATGATGAATCAGAATTTGAGATTGACATTGACAATACTCCCATCAGAAGGAAGCTCCCCTCCAGCAAGATTGCTAGAGTGCCTGAAGTGCCAACTGACAACATCTCCTTTCATCATCCTGATAATGCAAACAGATGGAAGTATGTTTGCTTGAAGAGAATAGCCTTGGAGAGAGAACTCAACAATGATGCCTTGGAGTGCAAAGACATCATGGAGCTGATCAGGAATGCTGGGCTAATGAAGACAGTGATGAAGTTCAGCAAATGTTATGAAAATCTGGTTAAGGAGTTTGTAGTGAACTTGTCCAATGATTGTGCTGATGGGAGGTCAGCTGATTTTGAGAGTGTGTTTGTTAGAGGAAGAAGGGTCAAGTTCTCTCCATCAGAAATCAACAAGTTTCTTGGAAGAACAAATAAAGACTGTCCTGATCTAGAGGCAACTGAAAATGAAGTGTGCTTGACCATCACTGCCAGGCAAGTAAAGTACTGGCCATTGAAAGGGAAGCTGAATGCTAGTAAACTCAGCATGAAGTTTGCCATCTTGCATAAAATAGGTGCAGCAAACTGGGTGCCTACAAATCACAAATCAACCATCTCCACAGGATTGGGGAGATTTATCTATGCTGTAGGAACCAAGACTGCCTTTGACTATGGAAGGTACATCTTTGAACAAACCTTGAAGCATGTTGGCAGTTATGCTGTCAAAGGACCAATTGCTTTCCCCTCCCTCCTTTGTGGAATCATCCTTGCACAATACCCTGACATCCTTGTAGCAAGAGATACAGTCTGCAAAAGAGCCCCTGCCCTTGGCCTGCACTACAAACTGTTTCAGGGATCCCATGCTCCAGACATTGTCATAACATCAGCTGAGACATCGTCTGCAAGAATCCAGTCCAAAACATCAGATGTCATAGATGTTTTAAAAGAAACTTGCAAAGATCTGGATGCTAGAAAAAGGACCCTAGAAGCTCTAATTGCCAGGCTAGAAAAGGAAGAAGCTGAAGAAAGCAGGAGGGAAGAAGATGAAGGACAGCTCAACAATGAAGAAATTGGCTCCTCTGAGTCTGATGACAGTACTTGAAGGATGATTGCTGCTTGGTGGTGTTGCTGGTGGAGTTTGGAAGTATGTTCTGCTGTTGTCTGCTGCTGATCTCATTATTTTGTCTTGGATAACTGTATAACTTTATAAACATGTAATCTTTGGCCCATTTGTGGCTAAAGTGGGGGAGAATATTTTTGGTACTGCTTAATTAGTACTTAACACTATATTTTTCTGCTGTCACTTATTTCTGCTGCTATCTATCTATCTCTGATTGTTTAGAGACTTTAGCCAAAAATCTGCCAAAGGGGGAGTTTGTAGGTGTTTAGGTATTGGCTTGCATTTTTGGTAAATTCCAAGTGTATGTGTGAATGTCATGACTGATGTCATAACATTCTAGTTCAGGTTGTACTAACTCTTTAGGTACATGTGCAGAAAAATATTGTAACTCAAATACTGATGTTTATAAGTGTGTATCTGAGCATGTTTGCAAAATGATCACATTTTGCTAATCAGTAGACAGGTTTTCTCAGATGTCATAACAGATGTTATGACATCCTGTTCTGAACTAGCAGGATTACAGGATTGGATAAGTCTGAGTTTTTTCAGGAAATAACTCAGTCCTTCCTAAACAGAATCCTGCGTTTTCTGAGGAGTAACCTAGCTCAATCCTAACCTGATCAACAAAGTACTGTGACCTGGTCTTTAGGTCAAACGGAATCAACCCTAGGTTTTTGGAAACCCTAACTGAAGTTGCAGCTGCTATATATTCAACAGAGCTGCGGTTTTTGAAGTGATCCCTGCTGATTGATTAGAAGATCAATTGTGTAATCTGTATAGATTTGTTTATTGTACTCCAAGCAATTATCATTGTGATAAGTGCCTTGGAATAGGTTTCAGTTGTAAGGGTTGTGTAGCACTCAAAGCTTTGAAGCAAGAGTGTTTGAATGTTACTTGACTAAAGCTGTGAAGCAGAGTCAAGTTAGGTGTGTACATCACTCAAAGCTGTGAAGCACGAGTGATTGTGTTACTTGATTGAAAAGCTGTGGAGCTTAATCAAGTGTGTGTTTTGAAGAGTGTCTTCATCAATTCTCAAGTCAAATTGGTTTATGTATCACTGCTGTGATTGAGGGGGAGTGAGTAGGAACTCAGGTTTAAGTTGTACTTAGATTAGAATTGCATTGGGTAGGTCTTAAGTGAAGGAGATAAACTGGTTGGTTTATTCCTGAATTAACATCTCTTATAGTGGATTCTCTCCCTGGCTTGGTAGCCCCCAGAGTAGGTGTTGTTGCACACTGAACTGGGTAAACAATTGACTGTGTTATTTACTGCTTTTGTATTTACTGTCATATATTAAGTCAGATACCGTGTCATAACATTGGACGTGACATTGAGTATCTGTAACCAGAATTTCAAATGCTGTCAAACAAAGATCAAATCGTGCAAGGGGCTGATTGGAATGAAAATGGCATGATTTGGCTTGTTTTAGAAACAAATAATGCAAGGAACAAATCAAATATTTTCTCCATGATTTTTCAAGATTGCATCTGTTTTGTTGACCTAATGCCTTCTAATACATATACACAATATTGCCAGACCTAAAAATAACAACAAGGTTGCTTCCACAAGTCCAGAAAAACTCCAACTTTTGACAAAAAAAGTGGTGTTCAAATTCTGATTTAGAAGGCGATTCAAGGCGTTTCAAGGCCAGCAATCCATTCCTGGGAACCTCCTGAAGCTAGCAGCATCATTTGCATGCATCAACACCCTCAGAATCGACCTACACAAGCGTCACGGTTTGCCCTTATTCTTGAATTTGATTCTGACTATACGCGCATGATTGACAATTTCTAAGCATACCTTTATGTTTGTATCATCATTTATAATGTATTTGTATGACTAATTATGAGTTTTTACGCATGTATGGACAACTGCCATTGTTAGGGTTTAAGGATGTGTTTTACGGATTTTTGATACAGGTAAAATCAGGGAGAAAGATGGGTACCATCAACTCACGAGATCAAAACTAGTTGGTCTATATGCTTGGATTTAATTTATCTTGCTTGTTTGAGGATTTTGAGATTTACAGGGTTGCAGCTACAATGTTTGTCCGTAGGTAAAAGGTCATTAGCTAAAACGACAGTCCTACAGAAGAAAACGATCGTGCGTCAAAGCCCGGTCGGCTAATTTGAATTCTGCGTGCGTTTTTGGCATAATACTTAATATTTTCTTTATGTTTTATTTATGTTATTATATTAACAAACAACCAACCAGCACATATGGCAAGGCAGGCGAGCATATGAGGGGAAGGACCTGGGTTCGATCCCAGGTCCATGCATTTTGTTTTTCCATTATTTCTTTACAAGATTCAGTGCGTGTTTCCCATGAGGTCCACCTTGCATCCTCCAGATCCAGCCATTGGATCATCCCTGGATCCAGATCCAATGCTCAATGAGTGCAGCACGTGGTGGCCGTTCCAGATCTGATTGCATTGAATCAAATAATTGATTGGGCTTATGAATCTTGGGCCTAGTACAAAGCAGGCGCACCCCCCAAATTACTAACAACATCAGCAGGCCCATTTCTTTTTCTTTTTGTTTTTGATTTCATAAATTTTTTATTTGCTTTAATTATTTTTATATTTCTTAAAATAAATCTTTTTTTTATTAATCATGAAATATAAAATCACAAAAATGTAGAATAGTTTATTTTATTTAAATAATTTTATTGAAAATAAATTAGTCAAATTAGATTAACTTGATTGTTTTTTTATTAATTAAAATTAACTAGAAATTAGGTTTAATTTGAAATTTAATTATTTTCTCAATAAAAAATACAAAAAATATTTTTTAATTAATTAGATTTTTTAGGCTTCTAATTTGTTCCCGTCTTAACTTTCGCACGCTTATTTATTTTCACTTTATTTTCCAATTATTGTATCTGCATCAGATTTGTAATAGTTTTAAATTAGGTCTTATTTACCGCTTTTTATTTACTGCCTATTCCCCAAGTTTTGGTTATGTAACCCCTCCCTGAAGCCTTGTAATAATTAGGACTTTACCTTCTCACACTTTTAAATTTCCGCAACTATGGACTGTCTAGATGTATGGATAATAGGCTTGCATGCAAAAGACAAATGAAATTAAAACAGTAGAAAACCATGATTATGCAAAGATAATTAATTGAAATCAAACACTTGCACATGCTCACTCCTATGGTTTATCCCACTTCGGTTGCCTTCGGTAAATGTCCATAAAGCATAGAGAATTTTAGTGGTCGCCCTCTAGTCCCAAAAGATAAAAAATGACCCGTTCGGATGTTGCCTCGGAAAGATATTTAAGACTATTGGGTAACTACTAGGGTTTCCTAACCATTACTTTTGTGACTGTAATTATCCCTTCAAATTTCCCTTAAAACTCCAACGATGGGGCTACCTACTCCTTAATAGTAGGATAACGCTGTCTAAAGGAAACGAGAAAACGAACAGTCTTTTCGAGTAGGTAGAAACTCTTAAGTACTTGCTCAAAACAACAAAAAATCTTTCACACAAACACTTTCAAAACAGTTTTCAAAAACAACTTCGTCACACTCTTGAGGATAAATACAAGGTTTACCACGAAGTTAAACAAAAACTTTTTCAAAACACACACAAGCAATTTCAAAATGAGCAAGTACCTAATAGCCCGTTGAAAACCACAGATAGAAAGGATGCTAACACCTTCCCTTTCTATAAGCTACCCCCCCGTACTCAGAAAATCTCAAAAAAGGTTTTTTTTTGTTCTTTTTCCTTTTCATTTGTTAGATGAAATAAAAGTCGGTGGCGACTCTTGCTTACCGCAACATTTGCAAATACAAAATGCAAACCAGTATTAACAGTCGGTTCTGCCACCATATCGCACTTTGTAACCCCTCTTTGAATCATTTTTTGAAAACTCTGATTGTACCTTCGTGAAAACTAGCCCAGAAGTTCTAATCAAATTTTGACCTGGAAATACTCAGAATTTACTAAATGATTTAGTTTCATGGACATGTCTTCAAGGATTTATAACTTGAAATCCCAACGTTTCTAGTAGAAGTTTTGTTCTGCAATGTTTTATATCTCATTGAGATATACAACTTCCGTGTCAGATTTTCTTCCTGAATCAATTTGCATCATGATGAAAATCTGGCCAGAACTTCTGAACTTATCAAATTTTCTTAACACTTAGAAAAAATTCTAAAGTGTTTCGAACTTTGACTTTTCCAAAGTAATTTTGACTTTTGATTTTCTTGATGAACCAACTTCATATTCTAACATGTCTTGATGAAATGTGATTCTTGAAAACTTGATTTTGATCTAAAAGTCAAAGTTTGACTTTTCAGTGTGCATTTTGACCATTATGCCCTTGTGCCAATTCCAAACCCAAATTGATGTATCAGTGCTGCAAACTTGAGTCACGAAAGATCTTGTGAGAAAATCCTTGAGAAATGAGAGGGAAAATTTTGGGGTATAACAGAGGGCAACACCAATTATGCAGAAAAATCTCCTTGAATCTTGGAACAAAACATCGAGTTTCTTAAATTGTCTCAACATCCAATTTTAGAAACTTATGTACAGTTGGAGATCAAATTAATTGTTCCAGATTAAATCTTCTTGACCTGTGCAAATCAAGGATATATATCCAAAGGGAATCTCACGAAATCAAATCAATTTGTCCAGAATTTAAACAGCAGATCATACTGATATTCTGGTACAGGATGTTGTTGTACCCTAATTTTTTACCTAAGATCCCACCTCATTTTGTATCATTTTCATAATATTAAAATATCTTCTCATTCATATTTGCATCCACTAACCTTATGAGATTTCAAAGATATGCGTGTTTGCTACTTGTGCAAGATAGGTTAGAATATCCAACACTTAGTTGATCAAAGGGATTGTGTTCCTCAGGAATTCAAGCCCCTCATTCATGGTGATCAAGTAATCATCATATTCACCACAATTTCATCATATTAGGGTTTCTTTGGATTCATCAAGTGAATTAGGGTTTTGATGCCTCAGATGAAATTCAGGGATTTAGGGTTAGGAGGTCTCCAATTATGTATCACTCAAGGTACTCATCATATCAACATCTTATGAACTTTAAAGTCATATCAACATGCTAAGGGTTGCACCATAATCAAAGGTTTCCATTGATATTGGATAATTTGGATTCATCTGATACAAAGTCAACTACAAAGTTAAACTTTGACTTTTTGAAGATTTTTGTCAACAATGGACTTCTCAAGCCAAGGGTCATGAAAATATTATTAATGAAGTCATTTGATCAAGTTTAATCAAGAAAATTAAGAGAAAGAATCAAAGATCAAGATTAGGGTTTTGGAAAATTCACTAAGTCTTTGAAAAATTCAAGTTCAAGTATGCTACATTGCAAAGCTTGTAACTTCTTCACCAAGTAACCATTTTTCTTGCTCCAATGCTCAAATTGAAGAGAATGTTCCATACTAAAACTTTGTCATTGAGGGTTGATCTCCAAAAAATGCATATATTTGAAGATAAGAATTGATGAAGTTAACACCTCAAAATTGTCAAAATCATAACACTTAGAAAATTTCTAAAGTGTTTATTTCAGTCCAAAACAACAATGTAAAAAGGCTTTTTTCACCAATATCCCCTTTGTTTCAAGGAAAGTGGTCAACATGAAAGTTGCAGAGGATGTTTTAAGCTTTCCAAAATTTCCAATATCATGAAAATAGGATGCTTGAGCTAAGATAATTGATGAGATGGAAACAGCCTCTCATATATTGAATTTCAAGTCATTTTGCCATGACCAACTTCTTTGTACACGAGCCTAAGCAAGGAGATCTCACTTTTCAGGTCATTTGGCTTGAAAATCTCACCACATTTGAGTGTTTACACAACTTATTGATCCATTACCCAATGTTTGAACATTATCCAAACTATTTTTCCATTTAGAGGAGAAAGGCACCATTGCCATTTCGGAAAAGATTTCTTTTTGCATATTGTCAATGCATTGAGCTTTGAAGTTGTTCCCTCTTATCACACTCAAGCACAAAAGCAATAAGCAATATGCCTGAGGCATCCAACAAATTCATAAGCAAGTGTACTATTCCTTGGAACCATCATCTTTATGTAACTTTCCATTTCTATTCCAACCAAACCCTAACTCAATAACTTGCATTTGAAACCAATTCACTTCCTATGAGCTTTCTCGAGGCTCATTTGCACACCAAAAAAGACGAATTCACAGCCTCAAAAGCTCACAAACTCAGAAGCTACACACAAAACTCCTAAAATTCTTGTATGACAGAACCAAGATGTCCTAAGAGGATGTCGAGACATCTGGTCTGACAAAAATAACACAGGAAAGGTATAAACATTAAAAAAGTACTAAAAAGCATAAAGAACACAAAAATTGTTAACCCAATTCGGTGACAACAAAACCTTGTTTGGGGGCTACCAAGCCAGGAAGAAAATCCATTATTAGTCGTAATAATTCAAAGCTAAACTCTCTCGTTTACAGCTTACCACTAAATTCCTACTCAATGCAACTTCTACCTAGGAACTCCTAGATATGAGTATACCCACTCACTTCCAATCACCACAATGATGTCTAGCAGCCAACCGTCCATGTCATTGTATTGATGGCCATTCACTTACGTGAAGATCACACTTCAAAACAGAAACACTAGAAGACACACTTCCATGACAATTCACTAGCCAAGACTCTTGACTAAGAACACAACTTAGAGTTTCTTACAAGCTTCCTGCAAGAACAATACTCCCTCTTACTTAAAAGCTTTGAGGAGAACACAGTAACCATCTCACAACCCGAGTGGTTCCCTTTCACCAAATCTTCTAGAGAGTGGCTTTGGACTCATCCCTAATGACTACATATTGATAATTCACGGCTGGTCACAAAACTAGGTTACAAAGCTTTTATTTATAACCTATACCCAACTAAATTTAGGCTTTCAATCACAACTCATCAGCTATTACAAGTCTGTAGAAGATTATGCATAAAAATAGGTCATCAACCAAATCTTTCTAATTTATCTATAAATATAGAAAGTATTTTTTTCTTCTTGAATCTGATTGATTCTTCTTGATTTGTCAATATAGCACCACATAGGATTATATATAATCCTAGGAATATTCTTCTTATGTTAAAAACATAATTTAACTCAATAAACACTTCAATACAGGCGCGATGTCGAATGCTGCATCATAGGACATTTTTTTCGACATGTTGTTCCAGATATTGAAACACTTCAACTCAACATGTTCCTTCATAAAATAGAACTTCAATCCGCTTTCTCCTACAAATTATAAATCCTATTTAACCTATTGTTGCTACATTAGTTTTACCAAATATAAATTCCAATTACATAATTCAGAGAATCAACAATCTCCCCTTTTGGCTTATTTTGGCTAAAACGAATTTACATAACCTTTGCATACATAAGCAAGAAATACAATGGTTTAAACAATATAACTCAACAATAGCAATTTACAAAAGCATATCAGATCAATCACATTCTTTGATCTTCAATATTTAAATGTGATAGTTTTCAACCTTCAATCATGATGTTGCAGCATCATTATAGGACTTCTTGGTAGTCCACCACCAATGTTGTTTCTCTCTTTTAAGGGATTTAACAGATAACTCATCCCCCCCCCCCCCCCCTTAAAACTTGCTCACTAAGAGATAACATAAATCTTCTCCCCCTTTTTAGCCAGAATATGAAAAAGTCTTTTAACAGGAGGTAAGAACCATACTTAGATTGATGTCAGGACATTACAGTAAACATCTTTGCACACTTTCCCGAACCAATCCACTACAGCACATCAAACTCAACACAGACAACAACCTCAAGATAAACGGAGAAATTCCTGAAGTTGTGATGTACATGAGGAAGAAGATATCAAATACTCCCCCCTTAAACTGAGAAATATGCTTTGACACAGACAGACACAATATCCTCTTTCGGAGCATAAGAGGAAACTAAAAAAAAACATCCACCTGAAATACCCTTATACAGACACAGATGACCAGACCTCAAACTAGGGTAACTCAAAACAAAAGACACAATTGTGTTCTTAACTTAGACTACAATACCCAACAACAAACACCCAAAAACAAGCAGACTCAGAATAGAACATCCTATTTGACATCTTTGCAAAAAAACTACAAAACTGACCTCAGACTTAACAATGTTTGAACACTACCTATTTTCCCTGTGCTTGCCATAAATTGACAAACATAACCTTCACAAAACCAGACACAAACAGAACTTACCCATACCCAAACAAAGGACATGAGAACTAGACAATCAATAGACACACACAAAGTAAAGAGAAGGAAAGAAACAAAAGACTCTATAAATACCTGAGCAAAAATAACAAACATAGATTGTAAAAATTGTCTTGGTCAAGAAATGATATTCAAAGAATAAATATTGCATTAGGTAATAATGTGCACCAGTCTAAAGATATGAATGCTTATAAAAAATTAGGACCGTTTTTTCTGGAAATGTCAGTTCCCAAAACATGCACATATATAGTTAGAATACGTGATACACACCCTCATGACACATATAAGATTAACCATTCAAAATCAATCATTATTGGTTTCAAGGAAAAACATGTCATGAGTTATGTCCTGAGATCTTGTCAGACATTTTCATACAAGCTTTACAAAAAACAGTCTTAGAAAGACTTGTTCATAAGCTCATAAGCACAGGTGCAATGTCCTTTACTGGTCTCGAAATTCACTCCTTTCCGCCTTTAAGAGTGACACACCCAATTCTAATTCATTGGGCTCCTTCAGGTTCTGCAGAGAAAAATAAATTCTCCCAGACACCAAAATAATCTCTCAGAGTACATCCTAAGAAACCTGAGACCACATGATTAAGCCAATAATCTTCATATGATTTAGCCACATATGCCATGTCAAGCATATAATTAATTACCTCTAGTAGCTACATGTCACGACATATTGTTTAACATCACAACCTCATAAGAGGCCCAGAACTGCACCATTGCATCCATAGTCCATGGACATGTACTTCACTCCCCCTGTCATGAAAAACCAATGCTCCAGCTGAAGATGAAAACTTGAGCACCTGATGAATACTCATGAAAAGCACCATGATTTCATGAAGAAGAATAACACTTCTACCTGTTGAACACCAACTCCCTCAATAGAGTTTATTCTGAGTCAGATATTCTTACTTCTTAAGAATATATCCAGAACATCTGACTCCTTGCAGTTCCCCACACGGTATCATGGCCTTTTGAATAGGCAAGGTGTCATACATACTAGGTGTAAAGTCACTCAACAACTCCAAAAAATCTTAGCTTGCTTAAAAGCTTTACTAAGAAATAATAAATACTTTTTCAGAAGTGACTTGCAGTAGAAGGAAAACCACATCTCCTAAAAAATCTCTCCTTGAGTTCTTGAAGAAGGAGATTACAAAAGAACTAAACAGACCTCAGTACCTGACAAATTCTTATGTTCGTCCATCCACTAGCACTTGTTGATACTAGAAGGGCCTTTAACCAAGTAGTCATGCATTCATCAAATATGCTACTGTAGATAGGACCAAAATATCCATATTCTAATCCAAATAGTCAAAAATGCCACTCCTTACAATAATGCTTGAGCATCCATCTGCACAATCCTAAGCAAGAACACTGCCAACAATAATCATGATGTTACAACATCATGTGGGACATCTGCTTCGGAATATAAAACCTAAGATTTAAGGTTTTATAAATATAAACCAAGGACTTATTGTGCAAGAAATATTTCAATAATCTCCCATTCGAACACAACTAATGTACCTCATCCAAGTTCTTCCAGACACTTGAATGTTATGGAGAGAAATAAACTCTCACAAATCCTCTGAACCACATAGTTCAGAATGAAGAATTGCATAACTTCTTCAAACAAATACTCAGTCTCCTATCAAAGTATTCACCACCAGTCCCATGCATTTCCTCTCTAGAGGATATATAAATACTCATCTCCCGTCAAATTATTCACCATTTGTCAGATAAGGATTACCTTCTCACACAAGGTAGAACTGATGATCTGACAACCTTCTTCTGCATATGTCTGGTACCAGCTGATTCACTACACAATCCATAATAGGTCATTGGCTTGACCTTATGCTCTTCTCTGGATAAACTTCTGTGGTTGAGGAAGTTTTACACCTTGAGATGATGTTCCAACATTGGATTCGACATCAATCTCAAACATATAGATCTTTAAATATTGTTTGGAGACACCATAGTAATCCATAACTCTTGAAAGGGGCACAAGAGCATCAACCATTAATAGATGATCAACCTTCAACCAAGATCATCCATACATGTTGAGCATGCACACCTCAAGAATCTTCTTCTTCTTAGCACAAAATTTAGACGTCTTGTCTAACTTTGAGGTGATAGATTCCATCTATTTGCACCTATAGAGGAGATTCCCTCTAACAGGTATCTAAAGCAGACTTCAAAAACCATGGCCTTGAATGATCTTCAAACAACACAAGCAGATTGTTCAGACTTAGTCTGCTTCTTCCAATACACAAAGATCCCCTCTAATCCTTGCAAACACGAATGTTCTATCATGTGAGGACACCATATAATTGAACCCATGAAGAAAGAGGAACTTCTCAAGTAGACAACATGGAACCATCATACTTTGGCTCCAGAAATAATAACCCTATCTTGCTTCAGACAACTGAGATGCTCATCCTAGGTGATTCAGATGATTCTCCATAGTGTAGACAATCGTCAACCACATAATTCTGGTTGATATATGCTCACCATCCCTTGGGTTACTTTTCCAATAGAATAAGAGTTCCATGCTCTCATAGACTTGATAAGAGATATCAAGTTTGAGTAAACAACCTTTATCCTATTAATGAAAAATACCACCAGCCATATTGAGAAAAATAAATCCTCAATATAAAGATGTCAAGACATTATGTCTGACACTCCTTCAATTTATTCAATCTTCGGATTAATAAATCTCCCTTATTAACTGCTAATAATTCCTTTAGAAACATGCAATAGCTACACAACTCGTGGTTGGTATGCACAAGTTATTCCCCTCCAAGTAGAATCAGTTTCATGGCCAAAAACAACATTCACAAATCTGACTCCTTTGATCAGAAGGATCTTCTAGATGATAGAGAGAATTTCCTCGACATGTTAGCTTGACCTCCACATATAAAGGATCTAAGTAAGATGCCTTTATCAAGCGTCCACGGGAAAACAAAGCACAACCTCTACACTTTTACTCATGTAGACCAAAAATAAATTGATCCAATGAGTATCCAGTATGTTGATCGTGTCATGATCAACATACATGTCTAAGAGAGATCCTTCTTAGACACAACACACATATGTCTCCTCTTCCAGATCAGGAGTAGGTTCCAAACACATGTAACAAATACATATTTATTTAACACCCAAGCATTTGTTATGCCCTACCTTTATCCAACAAGATTCTGCATAATCTACTGATATGATATTCCAACATCTGGTAGGACATTTGTTCCCTTCATAAGGAACAAAACAATATATCCTTCATCAAAGCTTGGAGATTGGCCTTTTAGGGTTGGAAGAAAAAATAAATTGCTTCTACCAGATCTCTTTTCAACAAACTCATACATAAGTGCCTTTATGAGTGGACTTGGGATAAACCTCAAGTATCTTTGGCAACTCTAACAAGTTAGTCGAACCTCCCCTCAAGTATCACCATAACATGAGATACACCTTCAGAGGAGAATAGAGTGTTGTAGACTCAACACACAAAACCACCAGAAGTCTTCCATCATATATACATGCAGGGGAACATAAATCAGAAGACTCCTCTCCAACATTCAGGCAAACACAAACCATTGTACGAACACACCAACTCCAGGTGCAACAGGTTAACCTAAGTTTGAAAATAAATCAAACCCTGAAAACAGCAACTCTCCTCCAAACCTACTGGCCTAAAAAAACACAGACATGTCCAATACACCTTCTATCAAGAATAGTCCATCCTCCACTTCTAAGTGTAATACCCAAAATTTGTCCTACCCTTTAACAAGGATCATCTGTCTTATGTATCATCATATACATACCCTCCATTAGTTCATTTAACATTACATACATTCATTAATAACATAACTTGGAAGAGGATCAAGAATCTTCAAGAACTAGGGTTTCAATATTGGTTTTCAGTTGATATTTCTTTAAGCTAGGGTTTGGTTCCTCTTCACCATTTCAAGCCTCATCATCCATCTCCAAGAGTTCTTTAAGGAATTTATATTGTGTGCTCTGCAAGTCAAGATATCTTTGAATATTGAGGTGCAAAAGCATTAAGTTATGATACAAAGATGTTGTTGTGGAATCATATGGTGATCACGACATTGTTATTGTTTATTTCTTTAGTTACAAGTTAGCTTGGATTTTGAGAATTGAAGCTAAGGGTTCATGGAAGTACAAGGTGGTTTGAGTTCGTCACTAAAATTTGGAATTTGAAGACTTATCAAGTTCATTCATGGTTCATTTTGGATTAAAAAAATAAGCTACATCATTGCAAAAGCTTAGGTAAATCTTCATTCACAAGGCATAATACAAACAAAGCCATTTCGTGTTATCATTACATCTTTAGAACTTTAGACAAAAAGAAAAAGCTGTTACAAATTGAGTTCATGGATACAAAGTTCTAAACTTAGTGATAAATTTATGCACTTTGTCCCAAGTTTCTTCATGAGACATTATTTATTTCTCCATCTGAAGGGTGCTACTATTTCTACACGGTAAAATTTAAAAGATTTGGAAGAGTTCAAATTGAAGCAGTTTAGAGCATATTACATTTCCAAATGCCTTGTCCATTACAACATCATCCCATTATAAAATTCAATACCAAAAAAATACAAACACGTCATGGAATTCAAGAATTACATAAGCCTAAGTGTATCTTCACCAAATCTTGAGGCATTCACACCAAAACATTTATGCACCAAGTCTTCGAGTTGTCGGAACTGAACTCAAATCACACAGGGCCGCCCGAACTTTAGTTGAAGCTGTGAAGCTAGTAGATGTTGTAATTTGCGTTATTTCAGCTAAACAGGCTTCAAAGCAAAAGCTTCTCATTAGGGTTATCAAACAACTTTGTCCAATCAAGATTCTTCTTTTTCTGACCCAATCAAATCCCATAAGTCATTAAGCCAGCCCAAAATTTATTCACAAAGGAAAATTAGTACAAAAAAATAAATGAGAATTATTTAAGAGCTTATTCACAGCAGAAAGTATTGCAGAGATAAGGATTAAATCAGAAACTGAATTTGACAGCTCAGGATAACCGAAATTAACAGCTCAACATCTATCTCGTTATCACCTTTGATCTCTAATAAATTCTTACAATCGAGAGGTTGAGATTTCTTCTTTGTTTTCCAGATAGATAACATAAATTGGCACAAAACTAGGGGAGATTCATTTTATACAAAGAACTAACAGAAAACAAAATTATAACTACCTCATAACCAATTATCCCATAACTGTCATAACAAAAACCTCCTAAATGTTTCTAACAGAAATTACAACAGAAAAACCAACCTTCCTTCCTAACTAACTGACAGAATTACCAAACTAACATCTAATAGATCAAACTAACAGCTCACACCTATAACAGAAAAAGTAACAAAAAACAAAATTGACTTCTAACAGATCCTATAACCTCTAACCAACCCCCATAACCTCCATAACTGAATTGGATCCCCATCAAAAAATCTCCTAACTGATTTTCTCAAATCAAAAAGAGAAGACTCCGAAAAAAAACTCTGGCCAACTCTCTCATACATGATTCAGAAGAGAATAGGGAGAAGAAACTCCCCAGAAAATTCAGAAATAAACTTCAACTTCTCTCTGCAACTTCATTGCTCATGGCTTCAATCACCTTCAACTCTCTACTACACACTCTCCTCTCCCTCTAAAAACTACAACAACAATGATTCAAGATCATCATTGACTCTTCATCATCCTGCAATTTCTACAAATGGCTTGGTATCTTCAATCAACATCGACAATGCCTCTTCAACCTTCATCTATATCAAATCTGCAACAAATTAATCGCTAATTATCATCAATGGAAATTCATATCCTATCATTGCAATATCAAGAACAACCATATCTCTCTACTCTCTGCAACACAATTCAAAGCGCATCACGAAAGAAGAAGCAGAGATCACAAGAGAAAGAAAGAGTCAAGAATGTGATACCAAGATTATCTTACACATCTTGGATCTTCTACTTTCTCCTGGCTTCCGTCAAAGGATTTTCAGACTCGTCTCTGGTAGGCAAACATTGCTATCTCGTCTTCCTTCATCTTTTTTCATTATACAACAATTTGCTTTCATTTGGATCGGAAGAGATGATGTTTCTGAGGCAAAGGAGGAGAGAGGTCTGTTGAGAACGGTGTTGCTGGAAGGTGAAAAGAGATTGAGATGGAAGAAGTTTGAAGTTTTAATCGGTGAAACAAACGAGATGAAGACTCGAGAGGCTGGAGTTTGATCCGTGAAGAAGAGGAATGGAGGAGACCGAACCAATCGGGTGATAAACATAGTTGATCAACGGTGGAGATACGACGCCTTTGAGTATCGCGAGAGAGAATATGAGATTTTGTGTTGTTACAAGAAGTTGAATAGCCACATAATAAACCCTAACTCCCCAAGACGGCATCGTATCATTTTCTTCCCCTTTTAATCATTTTTTATATTATTATTGAAACAAAATGCTTGCTGAAAATCTGATTGGGCCTCAATTACATTTGTTGTGGGCCGAACCACATACCTCTTAGCCTGTGTTAATCATTTTTGTATCCTGAAGAGGATGCCAACAAAAACAGCTTTTTGGACTTGTCTGAAATGGGCCTAGCGCCCTGAGTTACTATCACATCCACTTTTCAATTTTCACCCCCTAACTCTTTCTAATTGTTTTAGATTTTTTTCTTTTAGTTTAAATTTTCTTTTAAACTTTCTTAACAAAAATTTAATGATAAAAGGACAAAAGAAATATATAAAATTCAGGACTTTCTTTTAACTTTTCTATATCTTTGTTATGATAAAAAAGGTATAAAGTCAAGAAGACTTGTTAAATCTTCTTAGTTGATTTTAGGAATAAATTCTTTAGTTTTTGATAGAATTTTCCGCATATAAAAAACTAATATAAAATACTTTTTCTTTTAGTTTCTATTCATATTTTCATATTGTTGTGCCTCGTTATTTTTGACGCGTTTGTTCATTGTGCAAGGTATATTTTTTATGCTTTCGATCATGTAACATAACAAGTTGTTATATGATCGAAGCATATGGCTTATGCTCGCTTCCGATGTGACACACCTTATTTCTCATCATCCAGAGAAATTCATATCATATTATATGTTGTCCTGATGCATATGATATTTTGTGATACTTTTTGTAGGAACTTCTGATTACGTGTTTTATTCGCAACACGCATTTGCTTTTATCTTAGTTGGATATCGTTTCTGACTTTGTTTGTTTGTTGGTGAAGCTTTCTCAATGCGTACTCCTAGCTTCTCCATTTCTTTCATCCGCTTTCGACAATTTGCTTACTTTTGGTAGTCACTGCTTCTACTTTTATATTTCCCCACACTTTATCGCATTTCTTTACCGCTTTTTTAGAGATCATGAGAAATAAGGATTTACTACTTTTTGACACCATAAGAAGTAGCACTAGAGATGTATGATGGGGATCTCTGTTACTGATCATGTCAGGAACCCCTCTGGTTTATTTAAATACTTGTTTAGGGAAATTCTAAATTGTATGATTTCTATATGTTTTTTGTGTTTGTTTAAAACTCTACCTTTGAAGTAGGTATTCTGCAGGTGTGTTTACATTTATGCCCGCATTATTCCCCCATCCCTTATTAAAGTCCTCAAAAGGAGGCGAGCAGAAAGGGTTCGCAATTAACCCCCGTAGTTTAGTTCATGTCATCCTTAGCTCGTGATGCACCAAGATGCTTAGGAGTTGTGCCTACTCTTGTTATCGAGTCGTCAAGTGGAAAAGGATTTTGCAATTGAACCCCCAGACATTGTCAGGAGTTCGCATTGAATGATAGTGACACTCCGTGATTGTTCATATTGCCTTCTGTCATCTACCTCGGTCTTTTATATCTTAGTTAGGTGTCCAATCGCTTTGGACATCATACTTTTGTTTTACATCCTATTTACCCTTGTTTGCTTCAGGTGATCCGCTCCCTTTAGCTAAAGCATTTCTCTTCTTTTATATTTCACTCTCGCTTGTTTGTCTCGGGTGATACGCTCCCCTTGACTAGAGCATTTAGCTTCTTTTCTTAACCATTTCATGTGTGTGCTCTTTTGAGCTTGTTTGTCCATTTGCTTTCTATACTATGTTCCCTTAGGATCTGCTTGCTCCTTTCGGATGCAAGTTAGACCTTAGGTGGAATAGCAAGCATGCTAACATTAGGTAGAGATTTCCCTTTCATACTTGACGTAGGACCACCATTGTATGATAACATTAGGGGTAGTGCTAGGCTAGTCTCCCTTAGTTATTTTCTATTTTTTGCATATGCATTTAAAACTAAAATATTCCTTTTTTAGCAAATCATAAAACATGTTAATCATACAAAAACTCTTTTTCAAGGTAATAAAACACAAACTAATCAAATGTGGCATCTTGTCTTTAGGGCGTAACTCAAAACCATTTTCAGGTAAGGACATGTTAATTTACTTATGTGCCAATGCGTGAGTCTCCAAAGGTCGAGCTGCGACAGAAGGCAGAATTAACGTTGTTAATAAAAAACATAAAACAAACAAAAACATGTGAGATGAACTACGGTAACTCTGATTCCTCAAAAAGGATACGTAGGCATTGGGGTAGGGCTCAAGTGAGCACAACTTTATTTTCCCTACATTATTTTCTCCTTTCTTTTGCATGCATTCTTCCTCGGTAGTAAGTAGTAGACATAGATTAGACACACCCATAAGATAGATAACAAGAGTGGATACCGTAGAGTACTATGGGCGTGTGGGGTGCTAATACCTTCCCATTTCTTAACAGACTCCCTAACCCTATCTCTCGGGCACAAGACATTGACTTCTCCCTTCTCAAGTTTTCTCAATGTTTACTTATCCCTTCATGTGAGATAAAAGACGTTCAATGGCGACTTTATTGTCTGATGATTTTCAGCCGGTTTTTTCAGCTGGGACCGTTCAAACAACAATATGAACTTTCCAAGTTCAAACAACTTTTCAGTAATACCTTCCTTGCCCATGACATGAAAGTATCATCCCAAGATCTCACCTAGAACAAAACAGGATGCTTGCTCTGATACCAATTGAAATTATGGCAAGATAGAACCAAGATGTCCTAAGAGGATGTCGAGACACCTAGTCTGACAGAAATAACACATGCAAGGTATAAACATTAAAACAATATTGAAAAGCATAAACAAAACAAGAATTGTTAACCCAGTTTGGTGACAACAACACCTATTTTAGGGGCTACCAAGCCAAGAAGGAAATCCACTATCATTAGTATTAATTCAAAGCTAAATTCCCCCGTTTACACCTTATGACTTAATCCCTACCCAATTCAAATTCTACCTAGAAACTCCTAGATATGAGTATACCGACTAACTTCCAATCACTACAATGATTTATGATAGTCAATAGTCCTAGTCGTTGTATCGACGACCATTCACCTACATGAAGATCACACTTCAAAACAAAAACACTAGAAGACACACTTCCATGACAATTCACTAGCCAGAACTCTTGACTAAGAACATAACTTGGAGTTGCTTACAAGCTTCCTCCAAGAACAATACTCCCTCTTACTTAAAAGCTTTGAGGATAACACAGTGACCATCTCACAACCCGAGTGGTTCACTTTCACCAACTCTCTTAGATAGTAGCTATGGAGTCAGCCCTAATGATTACATCTTAATAATTCACGGATGGTTACAAAACTAGGTTACAAAGTTTTTATTTATAACCTATACCCAACTATATTTGGTCCTTCAATCACATCTCATCAGTTGTTACAAGTCTGCTGAATATTCTGCATAAAAATGTCTTTAACCAAATCTTTCTAATTTATCTCTAAATATAGAAAGTATATTTTCTTCTTGAATCTGATTGATTCTTCTTGACGTGTCAATATAGCGCCACATAGGATTATATAGAATCCTAGGAATATTCTGCTTCTGTTAAAAGCATAATAGAACCCAATAAACTCTTCAGTTCAGGCGCGATGTCAAATGTTGTATCATAGGACATCTTCTTCGACATATTGTTCCAGATGTTGAAACAATTCAACTCAACATGTTACTTCATAAAATATAAGTTCAACATGCTTTCTCCTACAAGTTATAAATCTTATCTAACCTATTGCTGCTACATTAGTTTTACCAAATATAAATTTCGATTACATAATTCAGAGTATTAACAACTCCATTATTGCAACTTCTAACATTAAACACCAAACACTCAATCCACTTGTTCGTTTTCACTCTAAATCCTTTACAAAGCTTATATAACTCATATAGAACTCATTCAAACCCTCATTTCACAATTGTAACACCTCCACCATCATCCCCCATCTCTCACTTTCAAGTTTTCAAGTTGATTCGGGCTGAAGGTTCGAGGTTGTCTCAAGGCAAGTTAAGCATACCATTAGCTTCACCAAGGTCCCAGTAAGCTATTCACATCATCACTTCTCATTTGGAGGCATTAAAATAAGCGTTGGACTTTCTCCAATTGGTAAGAAAACTCAAACTTTGAACTCACCATACTTGCATCTTTAATGCATACTCTCTGAAGCAAAAATGTATATTTTAATGCCTTGAAGCTATCCATATAGTTATTTATCATTTATCATGCTTATATGTTGAGATTCAAAGAACTGGAGTGGTTACAGCTCCTTCTAGTTTTGGTGCTCGTGTGCATTCATCTTTTGCTTTTAGTTTTTGTAAATTATATCATTAGATTTCTTGTTTAATTCTGAGTGATTTTGATGTTTACATTTTTGAAGATGATTGAGAAATGAGTGATATATGGATTTATCAATGTATTTGTTTGAAGGTTGGAGAAGGTGATGATGTGGCACTAGATTCCATTTTAAAAATATGTTTTATTGCTTATTTATTTGTTTGTGTTTTAAAGAATGGATGTATCACCATCTCAGTGGTTGACGCGTGCATGCAAAGGCTTTGTGTTACCATAAGGGAGAGGGTTTGAATCAATGTGAACCCCCCTTTTTCATTTTCCATATTTTTCTGTTTGTTATGCATTCAGTAAGTTGGTTCAAATATTATTCATTGAACTTGTGTTATTAACACCACATGCACGTGCTCCAATGGTATAGCTTTAAATTGTAACCCCCAATGGCCTGAGTTCAAGCCTTGGCATACCATTTTCTTAATTTTTATCACTTGTATCTTTTAGATGTTTTCACCATTTTCTTTCAATTATTTCCCTATGCAAATTAACTTATTTTATGTTGATGTTTTGCGCATTGTTCATTTATCACCTCTATTTTATGAATACATGAGAAAATCACAAAAATAATATTAATTTTGCTTATTTTTATTCAATTTAAAATTAGTCCTTTTTTAGGTGTTTAAAAGATTTTTGTGACGTTTCTTTTGATTGATTCCCTTCTTTAATTGATCATTTGTGTTTAAGTAACTATAGTATACCTTGGTTGAGTTTCCCTTGATGTTGATGATATGTTTATTTGGTTTCACTTAGGGTTTTAACATGCTTTGATGGATGAACTTTGTATTTGATAATTTAAAAATCCTAATTTGATCATTTTGCTTTTCTCTTTGTTTTTTATGCAATGTCTTATTGATACTCAACTATTTCTACCATGATAAATGTCTTGATGTGGTTACCATGAGTTAAATCCTCTTTTGATGCATGCTCCTAACTTTGATACTATAATTTTTTATGTTTTTTTAACTTTGATACTTGTCTTGTTTAAATTTTATTGGTATTTAAAGTTGATGTTTGACATGATAAGATGTTTGTTTGTATATCCATTAGATCCATGATTGGTTTCTTTGTCAAAGTATGTTCCCATTTTCTATCTTTTATTACAAATTTGACTTGATAAACATGTTGATTTCCCTCTTTTAATACTTGTTCATCTTTGATTTAACTTTTTCTTAAATGACTCTCTTAAAAGCCATGTTATTTTTTGATCTTGTCCTTAACACTTGTGATGTGTGTGCTTGCCCTTATGTTAGTAATTAATATTTATATTTTTATTATATCTTATGTAAAAATCCAAGGAAAAGGGATATTTTGTTGACTTTATAGTCATAAGCATGTGTGTTGCCTTAGGTTCACTATTGTATGTTTACATTTGTACATTATCCTTGTAATTGTTGATGTTTACTGTAACACCTTTCTAAGCCCCAACGAATATTCGCAAAATAATTCAATAATTATATCAGAGTAATGCACCAAAAAGGGTGTCACATTTATTCAAACAAAATTTATAATAAAACACATCCTTCTCCGTAACATGGGCTTTCAAAAATAAATTATGTTAAGTACTCCATGATCAACAACAATATTTTTTAAACTTACTCGCATCGAAAATTCATAATTAAAACATATGTATTAAGATACTTCTAAATAACTTCATCAAATCAAAACAGCACAATTACCACAAGGGTAGTTCACATCTCAAATTAAACAAGATAACATGATTATTCAAAACAAACGATCCCATCCCCGATGTTACATATCATAGCAAGACTCCTTTTATTCTATAGGAAATAAAGAACACACTTCGCAGCTATCCATTAAGCCTCGATGAACTATTCTTAATTACCTGCAAGTTATCCACATATAAAGGCAACATTTCCAAGAAGCAAGGGTGAGTAAATCCTAATCATTATAAAAGACATAAGGAGTAAATATAGTAGTTATAATACAACACCAAAGAAACATACCATTGAAACCTCATATCATACTCACACCTTCTAGCATCATAATACGTATCAGACACATGGTAATACCATCAATTAGAAATTATAACAAACATGCATCCACATAACAGCAGTCAATGAAATCATCATGCAATGCCACATATAATGCAATGCAACTTCTCTAGATTAATGCATGTGATACCAAAACTTCATTGATGACACTGTCATTGTTTTCTCCAAAGATCCCGACCAATAGGATCGATTCCCGCTTGGAACCAGAGCACATCATAAATTCCACTCAATCCATACTATGGGATTAAGGCTATCACTTGACTATTCGTCCTACAAAACTCACTGGAACAACATCCTGCAACCATCATTCGGAAACACCCTAACTTATGCCATGAATTCATGATGCAAAATATCTTTAATAACCAAATCACCACTGCTAGTCAAAACACATCGTCGTTCATATAATCATCATAAATATCAACACATACTTAATAACTTGAAACAACATTACCATAGTGTGATATGGTGGGAGAATTGACTTGGTTGTTTTGCGTTTTATCGCAAATGTTGCGGTTAGAAAGAGTCGCCACCGACTTTTATTTTATCCAAAAGGAAAGGCTGAAAACAATAGGAAAGACCTTTGAGATTATGAAAAGGGAAGGTATTAGCACCATTTTCATCCATAATTATCTATGGGCTCTTATTTTCTTTCTAGATCACTTGCTTTTGTTTGAAAATGTGATTTGTGTGGTTTTTTTGAAAGTATTTTGAAAAGGCGCCATCGTTTAGGCAAACTTTGTAATAGTTCTTGTTCGTAAGAACGTATATACAGTGTTGATCTTTTGAAAATGTTTCAAGTTTGGAAGATGTTTTGAAAGTATTTTTGAAAGTGTTGGTGTTTGTTTTTAGAAATAAGCAAGTGTGTTTGATTTGAAATTGAGCAAGCAACTAGAAACAATCTACCTACTCAAAAGTCTTAATTCATTTCTTCCTTTCCTTCGATATTGCAATCTTACCATTGATTTGGTAAGAAGCCTTATCTTTGGATGTAAAGGGACGGTGTGGGTCATCGTATAACCATGATAGCAATATTGTGAAATATCTTAGCAGTTCTCTTTAAGGGACTAAGATCATTTTGAAAGGAAACATTTGATAGCGTCATCGAGGGAGTATGATCTTGTATTTTTTATTGCTTTTTGCTAAGATACCCCACATGCATAACATGACCATTATTGAAAGACAACAAACTGGAATTACCCTAAGGGTGCAAGTGTGTAAGCGTGTTGATTTACATGCATTGTTTTGTCTCGAATTAGGGTTTGCTAACTTGTTGATTTTAATCTTTCCATACAAACCCTAGTTTACTAGTATTTATATAAAGCGATAAATTATGGAAAATAAAAATACTAAGCTATTACATCATTAAGGGAGGGGGTATACAAATTTTCAAATGGGGATTTTGCAAGAAAATTAAATCTAATTAACTATTACAACCATATTGAATAAATGTACAAGAATTGAAAAAATAATAATGTACAAATACAAATGGAAAAGAAACATGATTTTTGTTTGGATTTTTATGAAAGGTTTTAACCTAAACTTAATTTAGAAAATAATTAATGAAAAATTATCTAAAATGAACTTAAACTAATTAAGAAAAGAAATTAATTTAAAATGATTTTTTAGGGTTTTTTATAAAAAGGTTTTAAATAATGAAAATAACATGAGAATTGATTAATTAAAAAGAAACCTAAGTTCTAAACTAATTTTAATTTACAAGAAATAATATAATAATTAACCTAAGTCTAAACATTAATTATTTAAAAAAGGAATTAATTTTTTAAAAGATAATATTTTGGTCTTTTGTTTTATGAAGAAAAATAAAATATTAAATTAAAGAAATAAAATATTTATATGTTTTTTAATAAAATAATAATAATAATAATGACAATAATAAGAATAATAATAAAAATAATGAAGAAAATATGAAATAAAAAAAATAGAAAATAAATAAAATGGAAAGTAAAATGGGCCAGGAGTGTAAACGTAGTCAGGGGGTGGGGAATCATCAAATAAAATAAGGCCCAAAGGGGGGGAGGCCCAACGCCTGTTCAAACAAAAAAAATGGTGAAAACATGAAGAAAAAAATAAGCAAAAGGGTACCACTAGGGCTCGAACCCAAGTCCCTCAGGTTACAGGCGCGCTCTTTAACCATTGGGGTGGTGATACATATGTTAACTTAAACACAACAATAAATATATAACACAAGTCTTACCTTGATTGTACTTCATCTTCAACCTCCAACCAAAGGATCTGTAACTTACTCATTTCTCATCCATTCACAAAACTTCCAACATCAAACTTGTTAGAAATTTCCTCACGATTCTGAATATGTAAACAACTTAATCTAATTCTCAAAGATGAGCATGAATTTCTAATAGTACCAAATTCTGACCTAAATGTTTTCAGAGCTTCAAACTCAAAATTCTCCCTACTCAAGCAACATAAATGAAATCTATGGACATGTAAAGTTTCATGGCAATGATGTCTACATTTTATCTTCACAAATGCAAGCCTAACAATGCCTAAATAATGAGATAGAAGTTCAAGAAAAAGACCTCAAAACTGGAAATTGTGAAATGAGTTTGAGCTTGTTTCAAGTGATGGTGATGATCAGTTTAGCTTCCTTGAACCTCTAGGAAGCTAATGCAATGGCTGGCTTGAACTGAGAGTGGCTGGAAGGTCTGGAGAAGTCCAACTGCAATGCTCTATTTTTGAACTTGGAAGTTGAGGAAGATGATGTTACAGTCTGCAAACAGGGACAAGGATGGTTTGTATTTGATGTGAGGAAGCTTTTGAAACTAAAAGGCCAAGAACGCACGAGGGAAATGGAAGTTTGAAGTTCTTGGTAAGAATGTGCAACAATGGTGGTTTGTGATACTGTTATGAATTTGGGGGAGTTTGAGAGCTTGTGCATTTGTGTGTTAGCTGGCAAACAACTTGTATAATCATATGGAAAAGGTTAGAGCACTTGAGGTGGTTAGAAGCACAAGATATAGAGTTATGGCTATGTTACTTGATTTTGAAGAAAAGTGAAAACATGGTTTCAAGGCATAATACAAGTATGGCCTGAGTTGTGTTATACAATGTTTTAGATCTCATTGAGATCTGAAAATTTTATGTTGAAAGTTTCCTTTAAATCATCTTGCATCATGGTGAAAAATTGGCTCAAAGTTGTGAAAAAATATGAATTTTCAAACACTTAGAAAAATTTCTAAGTTTAGAAATTTTGACTTTTCAAAATGAAATCTTGACTTTTGATTTCTTGATGAAAAAGTTTCATATTTTGACATGTTTTGATGGATTGTGATCTTTGACACTTGATTTTGACCAAAAAGTTAAAGTTTGACTTTTCAGTGTACAGTTGACTTTTTGATCAGTTGACTGAAAATCAACTATCAATCAATTGATCTTGAGGGAAGTTTTGAGTCATTAAATTAGGTAAAAATTATACAATTGAATCCTTGAGATCATGTCTCCTACCAATCAACCATTTGCTAGGTCAAAAATCAAAAATTGAACTTCCTCAATCAAAACCCTAATTTTGACCATTTTGCCCTTTTGATGATCTGATCAAAATTCTTGAGGAATTATGATCCAAACTTGATCAAATGACATATATGAGTTAATAATATTGATATGGATAAAAAAATTATGAAGTTTGACTGTAAATTGGCTACATTTGACTTTTTTCCCAATACAGTTGAATTTTAGGTCAACTGATCACTGGCTGAGCAAAAATGTGATCCAAGACTTGAAACTTGACATGAGCAATATTTAGAGTCCAAAATGATCCATGAAATTCATATGGAGCATTAAAAATCCATTTATCCTTGTGCAATCTCAAACCCTAATTTTCAGTCATCTGTGCTTGAGGAGGTATCTTGAGCTGATTAACCCTAGTGCAGTCTTGAACCAAAGGAGATCTTATGAGAGATTACTTGATAAATGAGAGGGAAATTTTGGGGTACAACATATAGCATCTACAATTCATTGTATACACATACATCATACTAAAACAATCATTGAATCATATTATTCATCAAAACATAGGTACTCGAAAAACACATCATATAACTCGTTTTATTCTACAAAGGTATAGTTCATCGTTTTATCTTCCTAACGCTTCAAAAGGTGTGTCAATCAGAATCCTGAAACTCAAGTTATGACACTTTTAAAATACTACTATTGTCTATCGCCTGGTGCTCGCCCGACGAAGCAGAATGCTCGCCTGAGGCTCGCCCGTCGATGAGGGAGCGACAACACCCTTTTCCTTTCTGGTATCCACCTCCCGACACTGTATCTCTCTCGCTCTATGCTCTCCTGTCGCCTTTGCATCGCCCGGCGACAGACCACCCTCCATACAAAATCCATGGGCTATATTTTCACCCCATATCATCGCTTCTTACTCACCCAGCGATGCTGGAGTGAGGCTCTATCACCCAGAGACATACATCCACTACCCGGTGTTGCAACGCAAATAGGACTTCCCTGTTGAAATTTTTGCACTGCACAGTCCCAATTTCTACACGATTTCTCCATAGTACAGGTCTCAATTCATCATAGATTCACGTAGTTTCATCATATAACAACAACACGAATTATCATACATCATATGCATCAATTATTTGCAAGAAAATATCATACTTTCACCAATTTTCATCAAAGCATCATATTAACATCATCATCATAAAACCCCAACACAACCTACAATTATCTAAACCTTAGATTAATTATAATAACAACAATAAACCCCCTTATCTTAGATTTCTCCTAGAAATTGATTTCTCTTCGCGTTCTATCAAATCTACCTGAGCTCTTCCATGCCCTAGCTCTCTTCATAGCGTTCTTCTCTTTTCACGATTGCATTGAATGAACACTGACACTCTTTTTCCCTAGTTTAACCTTTGGACCCTTTCTATAGCGTTTCCATCTTTCTGTCACTTATCCATTTACAATTTACCACTTTGTCCCTAATGTAACGCCAGATATTTAATTAATTATTTAATTAAATGTTTTCGAATTAGTTTAGAATTATTTGTCGAAGTTGTGAATTATTGTTGAAATATCGATTTAAGTTGTCGCGTTGTTAGTTAAATCATTGAGTTGATTAACTGGTGGAAAATAGTATTATAATAATACTATTATTAACTTTATGGGCTTAATTAATAGTTGGTGGTAGTAAAAGTGGGGGTTTTTAGATTAGGCCCAATGGAATTGTTAAGAATAATAGAAATTATATGAATAATTAGGAATTAGGTTTTGTCAAGCAGTAAAGAAAATAAGGGTTTTGGAGAAGAGGAAAGGAGAACAAGGGCTTGGAGGAAACTATCGTCGGGAGAGAAACCGTCGGCCGGGAAGCCAAATCGGAATTCGACCGGAAATTATAGAGATACTGTCAATCCAAGGTAAGGGTGGGGTTCTAACTCTATAATGGGTTGTTTGATAAATGATACTCGAAATTGGGTTGTATAAACAGAAATATTGTTGTTAAATTATGTTAACTGTGTTGAAAGTGTTGCTGCTAATTTCATGTGTTTGGATTGTTGTTCGGTGATGAATCGCCTCTGTGCAAATTAGATGTTATAGTAAATTAAGTGTTTTATATTGAGATTGGTATTAAATATTTTCTGGGAAACATTACGAAGAAAACAAGTACTGAAAGAAATCTGCCGAGGGGCACTCGAACGTGGCGTCTGGCAAGGAAAGGGGTGTCGAACGGCACCCTGTGTGTGTAGGTAGTGTGCCGAACGGCAAGGAATGAGAAAGGCGAATTGTGTGCTGAGGGGAACATGGGAAAAGAGAATGTGTGCCTCTAGGCACACCTTTATGGCGAGGAGGACAACAGTATTTTATTGTTATTAGTAGTTTTATTAAGTAATATAATACTCCTTCCATTAAGTCTTCCACCCAGTTCTTAATAACTAATTTTATAATGATTATAATTGTAAATTAATTATTTTGGATGATTAGATTTGTAATTTAATTATTTAGGGTGATTAGTATATAAACTAATCAACAGAGTTTTGTTAAGTGCGGGAAGCATAGATGATTTCTAGTAGCAGAACAATATTATATTGCAGAGTTGGTATTAAATAGCAGAAACATTAGTGACCAATAAATATATATTAATTGTAGAGTAGTATATATAGCAGAGTAATGAAATTAACAGAGGATTGGATTATGGGCATAATGATGAAATAACAGCGATGGTTTTAGTCGCAGAGTCGGTAATAATTAATTTAGAAGTGTTGTATTAAATTGTCAGAAAACTAATACGGAATATTAGTATAAAGTATAAATAATGGGACGATTGGCCGGGAGTTGATTTGCAGGTGAAGTCGAATTAAGATGAATGGTTCCGGTTTATGGAATTGTGTTGTTGGTTATTGTTATTAATAAGTCATTGTCGAATACATTGTTGTTATTGAATATGTTGTTGTTTATATGTTGTGATTGATAAGTTGATTAAGTTGTATGCCTATGGCCAGTGTTGAAGCGATGATGAGTACCTCTAATTATTAGTAAAGTGACGATATAGGCTTATGCCTTTGTGATGGTGATTATTGTTGTTGTATGTGATTGTTGCATTCATTGAGTCACATACATTTGCATTATTAAGTTGGCCTGGATTGGCACCACGTTGGCCTGGATTGGCAAAACCTGCAATGAAGGCTTATGCCTTGTTGATGCCTCTATTTATTGGAAAAAATTTAAGTTGGGAGTTGTGCTCCAATAGTACCACATGCATGTGCATTGTAATTGAGTTTCATTCTACGTTGCATCTTGAGTTGTGGTGAAGATAGATTTGTTGTTGACTTGTTGTGATAGGTATCTGTGATACGGTGGTAGAACTGACTTGGGATTTTGCGCTCGTGTTCGCAAATGTTTCGGTTTAGCAAGAGTCGCCACCGACTTTTTATTTTATCCTAAGGAAAGGTCAAAAAGCACAGGAAAGACCTTTGAGATGTTTTTTTGGGTTCGGGGAGTAGATTATGAAAAGGGAAGGTGCAAGCACCCTTTTCATCCATGGTTATCCATGGGCTCTTAGTTACTTGTTTAGATCACTTGCTTTTCTTTTCAATTGTTTGAAATGGTGCTTTTCAATTGTTTGAAATGGTGCTTTGTGTGTGGTTTTGAAAGATGTTTTGAAAAGAGGCCATCGTTGTGGCAACCTTTGTAATGATTCTTGTTTTAATGTATACAAAGATGTTTTTTTGTATTTTGAAAAGTTTTCAATGTTTGAAAGTAGGGTTTTGAAATTGTGTTGTGAAGGGTGTTTGAAAATAGTAAGGATGTTTTTGCAGGTTTTTTGATCAAGTAACTAAGAGTTATCTACCCTATTTTACTCAAAGGTCTTTCTTATGTTTTTAACCCTTTTAACAGTGTTGTTTCACCATTGTGTTTGGTGAACAACCTTGTGTTAGGATGTTAAACGGGACAGGCACGGGTCATCGTATAGACTAAGATAGCAATTATGCTAAGTATTTTTGGCAATTTTCTTGAGGGACTTGATCATTTTGTTTAGGCAACTCAGATAGCGTCATCGAGGGACTATGATCTTTGTTTTGTTTTTGTTTTGCCAAAGTACTTAACATGCATACCATGGCCCATTTTTGAAGGCAACAAGTGGATTGTAACCCTAGGGGTGCAAGTGTGCATTGTGTTTGTTTTTTTTCATGCATTTTGGTCTTTGATTAGGTCAAACTATTTGTTGGTTTTGATTTTGCATACAAACCCTAATTCTCTAATCATGGCATAATTGAAAGCGTTTAAGTGCGAGAATTTAAATTCTAAGCTATTACAACATGATTATGGGGATGGGGGTACAATTTTGGATAGGGGATTATTTTGCAAGAAATTTAAATCCTAAGTTATTAAACCCAAATTGAATTTACAATGCATAATATTTAAATGTACAATTATTTAAATACACAAAATAAATAAATATAGAATAAAATGTATTATGTAAAAAAGAAGTTTTTATGTATGTAAAAATATTTTCAATGTAAAGAAATATAAAGAAATAAATAGATAAAAAAAGGTTAATTTTATTTATTTTAGGGTAAACCCTAATTTCTTTTAAGAAGATTAATATTATGTATTATTTATATACAAAAATATATTAATATGTATAAAAATGAAATATATTAAAAAAAGTGTTTTTTTAGTATGAATAATAATAATAATAATAATAATAATAATAATAATAATGTAATATTTTTATATTTTTACTCTATGTTTTTAATAAAATAAAAGTGTATATATATATATATATATATATATATATATATATATATATATATATATATATATATATATATATATATATATATATATATATATATATATATATATATATATATATATATATATATATATATATATATATATATATATATATATATATATATATATATATATATATATATATATATATATATATATATATATATATATATATATATATATATATATATTGTGATACGGTGGGAGAACTGAGTTGAGGTTTTGCGTTTGTATTCGCAAATGTTTCGGTTGAGCAAGAGTCGCCACCGACTTTTTATTTTATCCTAAGGAAAGGTTAAAAAGCACAGCAAAAACCTTTGAGATGTTTTCTTGGGTTCAGGGAGTAGATTATAGAAAGGGAAGGTATTAGCACCCTTTCTATCCATGGTTATCCATGGGCTCTTAGTTACTTGCTTAGATCACTTGCCTTGTATTTTCAATTGTTTGAAATGGTGCTTTGTGTGTGGGTTTGAAAATGTTTTGAAAAGAGGCCATTTGTTGTGGCAACCTTTGTAATGATCCATGTTTGAATGTATACAAAGGTGTACTTATCTTTTGAAAAGTTTTCAATGTTTTTGAAAGTTGTTTTGAAAGTGTGTTGTGATGTGTGTTTTGAAAAATGGCAAGGATTGTTTTGCAAGATTTGGTAAAATAACCAAGAGCTATCTACCCTAAATTTCTCAAAGATCTTTCCTATGTTTTAACCCTTTTAAAAATTTTGTTCCACCATTGTATTTGGTGGACAATCTTGTGTTAGGATGTTAACGGGACGGGCGCGGGTCATCATTTAGACCATGGTTACAATGGTGCCAAGTGTCTTTGGCAATTTTTCCTTTAAGGGACTTGATCATTTTTAGGCAACTTTCGAAAGCGTCATCGAGGGACTATGATCATTTGATTTGTTTTGTTTTGCCAAAGAAACTCAACATGCAACATGACCCATTATTGAAGGCAACAAGTGGAGTAACCCTAGGGGTGCAAGTGTGATTGGTGTTGTCCATTTTCATGCTTTTTTGTCTTTGAATTAGGTCAAGCTATTTGTTATTTTTGATTTTTGCATACAAAACCCTAAATCTATCATGGTATTTTTAGAAAGCTTTAAAGTGCGAAAAATAAAATCCTAAATTATTACAACATAATTATGGGATGGGGGGTACAAATGTTCAAATGGGGATATTTAGCAAGAAATTTAAATCTAAGCTATTACAATCCAAATTGAATATACAAGTTATTTAATTGTACAATAATTGAATAAATACAAATAAAATATAAAATGTATTATGCACAAAAATGTTTTTATGTGTATGTGAAAAGTATTTTTCATGTAACAAATAAACAAAAATAAAAAAGAGTTAATTTTTGGGTATTTTCATGGTTTAGGGCAAAACCCTAATTTTGCTAAATAAAAAGTATTATTATTTATTATATACAATATTTATTAATTATATACAGAAATAAATAAAAGAGAAGTATATTTGTAAAAAAGTAATTTTTGAGGTCAAATATTAATAAAATGAAAAATGTATTATTTTTGTATTTTTATCCTAAATATTCTAATAAATATATAAGTATTTATATTATGTATTAAATATATTAAATATATACAAAAGATAAAATATTTATATTTATATATAAAAATATATATATTTTAAGGAAATGTTTTCAAAAAGGTAAATAAAAAATAAGGACCAAAAAAGAATATTTGGTATTATTTTCTAGGGTTTAAATAAAAAGTATATACCTATTTATTTACATACATATATCAAATAAAACAAATAAATGCCTAATAAATAAATAAAAGGTGAAAAAATATTTTTAATGTTTTTTTATATTTTAACAAAAAATAACAAGTCAGAATCAAAAAGAAAAAGTCAAAAATGATTAAAAAATCACACAATGGGCCAAGGGGGTGCAAGATGAAATAAGGGGTGCAAAAAGCAGGTTGACTCAGGCCCAGCCCAAGTCAACTCTGTCTTCAACCTCTAGCCAGATTCAAACAAAAAACGCGCGCCCTTCCTCCATGTCTGCAATCTCTTGATTCCTTGACTTTTAACAAAAACTCACAACACAAACATTATAGAGCATCATGTCACGATTTCAAACATATAAAAAAGTTGTTCTAACTCTCAGAAATGAGAGAGAATTTCTTCTCCCCCAATTTCTGACCTAACTTTTCTTCCATGTTCAGGTTCAAAATTCTCTTAGCACACACAATATAAATGAAAAGTAATTATATGGGTAGCTTCAGGGCCATGAGTAGAACATGCTTTCTTCACAAACTTAAGCCTAAATATGCTTGGATAGAGAGATAGAAGTTCAAACTTTTACTTGTTCAGCTTGAATCGTCTACAACAATGGAGGCACCTTCAATGAATTTTGAGGACTTGTACAGCTTGCTTGAGGTCCAGGGATGCTTCCTCTATGCTTGGTGTGCTTTGAATCCTTCTGAATCAAGCTATGGAAGTCAACCTGCAAGAGAGAAAAGTGAAAATGGAACGCTTTACTAGAGGTGTTACAGTCTGTATCTAAGGCTTGGGATAGTTTATATGGATGTTATAGAATGTGTTTGAGCTGGTTTGGATGAAAACGCACGATGGAATGATGCTGTAGGATTCAAGTTGCAGAAAAGACTCTGTTTTTGCAGCAAGAAGGTATTTATGTGAATGAGGAGGTATTGAAGGTGGTTAGGTCGTGCCTTAGGTCAGTTATGATGTATGGAAAGTGTTTACAAACTTTGCTTTTGCTAGTTGTTACAGGAATGAGATATGGGATCTGTTATGCAAGATTTCTTCTACTTGAAGCAAGGAAATGCAAGTTTCAAAATAGGCATGTCCAATGCCTTAAACTATGCTGCACCTCTTCTTCTTGATCAGAGTGATTTGTGTACAAAATGCTAGCTCCAAAGATTTGGCCCACGCTTCTTGGATTTGTATTTGACATAAAGTGTACCTTTTCCAAAATGGCAAAAATGCTTTATCCATTTAAAGGTTAATCTTTCATGTAATGACCAAATGCACAAAATAACATCTTGGAACAATGGTTTAGCATTGAATTATTGAGTGTGAGAAGGATTAGAGGCCTGTAATCTAGCTTGGATCATGCTGAGTTCAAAATGCCAATGTTGTGTACATGAATTTGGTCATGAACAAAGTGACTTTTACCCATCTTGACAAATTCGATTCTCCCTAACCACAAGGGTGTTTGATGAGTTCTTGGACAATTTGGAAAGCTTGGAATGTGTACTAAAATCCATCTTTGTAATGAAAGTTTAAATTCTAAGTGGAGGCGTGTGAAAAGTGGCCATGAAGTTGGGCAAAAATCCTGCCTAAAATAGGTCAAAATTTTTCTAAGTTAAGAATGTTTTGCACCCCTATTCCAAAAATAATAACTTGAGCTACAAGCTTCTTTTGAGGAAACTTTGTGATTCAAAGTTGTAGATTTTGCAATGGACTATAACTTTCATGTTTTGAGTTTTGCTTGAATCCATTTGCATCTTGGTGAAAAAAAAGGGACAAAGTTAGGAAAAAATAAGGAAGTTTCATAACTTTGAAAAATTCTAAGTTATGAAATTTTCTCATTTTAAACCCTAATTTGCAAATTTGGGTTTCTTGATGAACAAGTTTCATAATTTGACATTTCTTGATGAAAAATGAATCTTGGCACTTGATTTTGACCAAAAAGTCAAAAATTGACTTTTCAGTATACAGTCAAATTTTGCTCAGTTGACTGGAAAATTCATCTGTCAATCTTGTGCATTTGGAATCTTTTGAACTTGTTGAACATGTAAAGAAAATGCCATTGAGTCCTTGAGTCTATATGTGAGTTTGGTTTGCCATTGGTCAGGTCAAACAGTCAAAAATTGCCTTTGTGCAGTCAAAACCCTTAAAATGACCATTTTGCCCTTTTGGTGATCTGATCAAATTTCTTGTGTATTTGTGATCCAAACTTGATCAAATGGTCCATATGAGTTCATAATGTTGATGTGGGTCAAAAATCATGAGGTTTGACTGTCAATTGACCACAGTTGACTTTTTTCCCCAATACAGTTGATTTCTAGGTCAACTGCCCAATTGACTGGGCAAAGATTGGAATCAAGGCTTGAAACTTGGTATGGATAAACTTGTGAGTCCAACATGAAGCATGAAAGTAACTTTGGGCCTTTTAGGTCAAAACATCTTTGTGCAAACTCAAACCCTAATTTGGGTCAAAAGTGCAAGGAAGAGTCTTGAGCAGAGTAAACCCTAACTTGATCTTGAGCTCCAAGGGTCTTGTGATGAGAAAATGTTGAGGAAATGGGAGGGAAAATTTTGGGGTACAACAGTTGCCTCTGTTCAATCTTCTTAGATCTGAGGATGTAGATTGGCTTGCGTGCCTTTCGTAATCCGAAGGTGGAAGATGATTGAACACTAAAGTGCCCAGAAATTTGCACTCGCATAGTGGAGTATTAACAATGTGATGTCGGGAATGGGCTTATAGATGCCATTTGGAAGTGTGATAGATAGTTGTGGAGATGGGCTTATAGATGCCATCGGGGGTGTCGATCGCGTAAGAGATTCCTTAGCGGGAACTTGCGTATTTTGAGAAAGAAAGATGGTTTCCTGGCTTGCTACAGGTGTTGATCTTCAGTCTCTTCATGCAGATATGCCCTGGCTAGATACAGGTATCGAATCTACAATCAAATGCTCACAGATATGCCCTGGCTAGATACAGGAATCGAATCCGGAACTCTAAAAGGTTGCTTACAGACGTGCCCTGGCTGGATACAGGTATCGAATCCACAACCAAATACTCACAGATATGCCCTGGCTGGATACAGGAATCGAATATGGAATTGGTCGTCTACAGATATGCCCTGGCTGGATACAGGTATCGGATCTGGAAACTCTTCATGCAGATATGCCCTGGCTGGATACAGGTGTCGAATCTACAATCAAATCACTCACAGATATGCCCTGGCCGGATACAGGAATCGAATCTGGAATTGGTCTTCTACAGATATGCCCTGGCTGGATACAGGTATCAAATCTGGAAACTCTTCATGCAGATATGCCCTAGCTGGATACAGGTGTCGAATCTACAATCAAATCACTCACAGATATGCCCTGGCTAGATACAGGTATCGAATCTGGAATTACGATAGTTGATAGTAATCATCTTTGGATTGACCTTTTCCTGAAAAGGCAAAACATTAGTTGCATGCAATGTCATGATGTATGAGATGCATGATGTCATGATGTTCTCAAAAATAAATGAGATCGTGTGATATGTTGCGTATATGTATGTATCAGGATGTATAAAATATGAAATGCCTATGAATGTGTTTTCGACTAGGAAAATAAATCCTTGACGAAGGCCGGGAAATCAAATCCTGGGCCGATGTCGAAGAGTAGAGTTCTTCGCTTCCGCTGGGGATGATGGTTGCAAGAATAAACCGGTAGGAGAAGATGACTCCGTCGGGGAATAAACTTGTTGGAGAGATTACTCTGCGGGGAATTACTCTATGGGAAGAGATACTTCGCTGAGGTTTTGATGAGAGCTCCGTTGGGGATTCCACTGATAAGTTATGTTGGGGAATTTGATGAACTCCGCTGGGGAATAGGAAGAACTTCTCCGAGGACGATCTTTCCGTGGTAATTAGCTGAGGATAACCCAGTTATATCCTGGTGGGGAAATAACCTTTGAATAAAGTCGGGGAGAGACGTATGTACTCTGCAGGTGATAAGCTTCCAGAATCTACTGGGGATAAGCTTCCAGAATCTACTGGGGATATGGATTCCACTTTCCTGGGGAAACCTTGGACTGTACTGGGGAATGGTTCCACTGGGGTGTCTGTATTCCGCCGGGGAACAAATCTTATATTAAGACTTCCGGGGATGCTTGCTGAGGAATGTCTATACTCCGCTGGGGAATGTTGAGATCTTCTGGGGATGCCCAACTTCCTTAAGGCTGACAGTAGACTAACTCTGCTTGGGGAGAGTATCGCTGACTTGCTAGGGGAACAATGTGCCTTTTCGGGGATGACGGGAGACCAGCTCTGCTTGGGGAGAGTATTGCTAAATCTTGTCTTACTCAACGGGGAGTGAAGGTATCCTGGCTACGTTCTTCAGCCGAACCCACCTTAGTACCTTGGTGGACAGAGCAACTAGATCGCTTAGACAATTCTTTATTGTCCCTGTTTCTGATGTCATATGTAATTAGTCCTTTGTTTCGCATGCAAATATTCATGATTAGCTATTAATGTCAAATGCATATATCAAAAATGAACATTGGATGTTCTTTGCAAAACAAAACAGAAAAAGGAAAAACGATGGGTAATTTGTCTGAAGAATTAAACTTGTATTGATTTTGAAATTTGCCTATAAATAGGCGCTTTGTGTACAGGAGGCTGACGTCCTAGTAAGAGAACGCCGCCGAGCAAGATAGAGTTTATACAATTTTGTGAAAAGGAAACAAAACATCTATGTGAGAAATAATCCCACTGGGTTCCAACTCTGCTATCGCCTTTATGTCTTCAAGCGTCTCATCACTCTGCTACTTAGTTGAAGATGAAGCTGATTGATTGGAGTCATCTGAGCCTGATAGCTGATTCCAGATTCTGGATGCAAGGTGATCCAATGAGACATAGTATTACGCTTTATCCCTAACTTTTTCCTGGACCTCCCTTTCGGGTTTTCAGTCCATCGGGATACCCATTTTTGCCCAAGCCGCCTTTTCAGGTTTTCGACTTGCCGGGTGTACAGATTTTTTCATTTCATCCCTTATTTTTGCCCGAACCCTTTTGGTTCGCCGGGAAGCCCTTATTTTTGACTAGGTGTGTCAACCTAGCGGGTCTTTAGTTCATGCGTAGTATCTTTTTACTATGTCTGCATTGGCGGGGTGAGGAAGGTCGTCACCATCCATGGTGGTTAGAATCATCGCTCCTCTTGAGAAGATGTTCTTAACCACAAATGGCCCTTCGTATGTAGGGGTCCATTTGCCCCTGGGATCACCTTGAGGTAGAATGATGCGCTTGATTACCAGGTCCCCAACTTGATACTCTTGTCGTCTGACTTTCTTGTTAAATGCCTTGATCATCCGTTTTTGGTACGTCTGACCATGAAAAATAGCAGTGAGTCTCTTTTTGTTGATTAGGTTTAATTGATCAAGCCGAGTCTGGATCCAGTCATCTTCGCTCAAATATGCATCTTTCATTATCCGGAGAGAGGGTATCTGGACTTCAATAGGCAAGACTGCCTCCATGCCATAGACCAAGGAAAAGGGAGTTGCCCCTGTTGACGTCCGTGCTGAGGTACGGTACCCATGAAGTGCAAACGGTAACATTTCGTGTCAATCTTTGTAAGTCATTGTCATCTTCTGCACAATCTTCTTGATGTTCTTATTCGCCGCTTCTACAGCCCCATTCATCTTCGGCCGGTAAGGTGAAGAGTTGTGGTGTTGTATCTTGAATTGCTCGCAGAGCTCAGTGATCATCTTGTTGTTAAGATTGGTACCATTATCCGTAATGATCCTCTCAGGTACACCGTATCGACAGATCAGGTTGTGCCGAATGAAACGTGCCACGAAGTTCTTGGTTACGGTAGCGTAGGAAGCTGCTTCAACCCACTTTGTAAAGTAATCAATCGCTACCAAGATGAAGCGATGCCTGTTGGATGTCGTAGGTCTGATTTCGCCGATCATATTAATTCCCCACATTGCAAAAGGCCAAGGTGCTGTCAAGACGTTCAGAGGAACCGGAGGAATGTGCACCTTATCAGCATAGATCTGGCATTTATGACAAGTTCGAGAATGCTGATAACAGTCAGCTTCCATTGTGGACCAGAAATATCCTACCCGAAGGATTTTCTTTGCCATGGTATGTCCACTGGAATGTGTTCCGAAGGTCCCTTCATGTAGCTCTGTCATGATCCTTTCTGCTTCAGTCTTATCCACACAACGCAGTAAGGTTGAATCATGGTTTCGCTTATAGAGAAAGCCATTGGTGAGGAAGAACTTTGCCGCAAACCTTCTCAGGAACTTCTTGTCATTAACAGATGTGCCTTCGGGGTATTCTTGAGCTTCAAGGTACCTCTTCACTTCATGATACCAGGGTTTTTCTGTTACCTCTTCGGTCTCGAGATCGCAGCAATGTGCAGGTTCATCCAACTTCCCAATAATGATCTGGGGCGCCTCGTTGTCCTATTTGACTTTGAATATAGAAGACATCGTAGCTAACGTGTCCGCCAACTGATTCTCCTCTCTTGGGAAGTGTTCAAAAGTTATCTCCTCGAAGTGGGGAATCAATGTCATCACACACTCTTTGTAAGGAAGAAGATTTGGGTGTTTCGTATCCCACTCGCCTTTGACCTGATTGATCAAGAGAGCGGAATCTCCGAAGACACTCAGAAACTTGATCCTTAAGTCAATTGCAGCTTGAAGACCCATGATGCATGCCTCATACTCCGCCATGTTATTGGTGCAGTTGAAACATAGCCGGGCGGTGAGTGGAGTATGAGTGCCTTTAGGGGATATGATCACAGCGCCGATACCATTACCCAAAGCGTTCGAGGCTCCGTCAAAGTGCATAGACCATCGGGATCCTTCCTCAGGTCCTTCATCCGGTCCAGGTACTTCACAATCAGTCACTACCATGATATCCTCGTCTGGAAATTCAAAGTTCATCAACTGGTAATCGTCCACTGCCTGGTGTGCCAAATGGTCTGCCAACACACTTCCTTTGATTGCTTTTTGAGTCGTGTATTGGATGTCATATTCCGTCAAGATCATCTGTCATCTTGCTATTCTTCCGGACAAGGCGGGCTTTTCGAATATGTACTTGATTGGATCCATTTTTGAAATCAACAGAGTAGTGTGAGTCAACATATACTGTCTCAGCCGGCGAGCAACCCATACCAAAGTGCAGCAAGTTTTCTCGAGCAGTGAGTATCGGGTCTCACAGTCGGTAAACTTTTTGCTAAGGTAATAAATGGCGTGTTCTTTTCGGCCAGACTCGTCATGCTGCCCCAGCACACACCCCATTGAGTTGTCAAGTACTGTCAAGTATAGTATTAGAGGTCTCCCTTCAACCGGTGGCATAAGAATGGGTGGTTCTTGGAGATACTCTTTGATTCTTTCGAAAGCAGTCTGACATTCATCATTCCAACGTACTACTTGATCTTTCTTCAGTAGCTTGAAGATTGGTTCACAGGTAGCAGTTAGATGCGAGATGAATCGGGCAATGTAGTTCAACCGTCCTAGAAATCCTCTGACTTCTTTCTCTGTCTTGGGAGTTGGCATCTCTTGTATGGCTTTCACTTTGGCAGGGTCCACTTGAATGCCTTTGTCGCTTACGACGAAGCCTAGCAATTTTCCAGATCTCACCCCAAAGGTGCACTTGTTTGGGTTCAACCTCAGCTTGTACAACTTCAGACGGTCAAACAGCTTTCGTAGATGGTCAAGGTGTTCCTCCTCAGTTTGGGACCTTGCAATCATATCATCGACGTATACTTCTATCTCGTGATGGATCATGTCATGAAATAAAGCAACCATGGCACATTGGTAGGTTGCCCCGGCATTTTTCAACCCAAAAGGCATGACCTTGTAGAAAATGGTGCCCCGCTGAGTAACAAAAGTGGTCTTCTCCATGTCTTCAGGAGCCATCTTGATCTGATTATAACCGGAGAAGCCGTCCATGAAGGAGAATACTTTATGCTGAGCAGTGTTGTCAACCAGAACGTCGATATGAGGCAGAGGGAAATCATCCTTAGGGCTCGCCCTGTTCAAATCCCTGTAATCAACACACATTCGGACCTTACCATCCTTCTTCGGCACTGGAACCACGTTGGCAACCCACTGAGGGTAAGAAGTCACTGCTAGAAAACCGGCGTCAAATTGTTTCATAACCTCAGCTTTGATTTTCTCGGACATCTCTGGACGCATACGGCGGACCTTCTGTTTAACCGGAGGGCAGTCTTCCTTGGTAGGCAAGTGATGCACCACAATGTCGGTATCCAACCCAGGCATGTCTTCGTAAGACCAGGCAAAGATTTCCACATAGTCATGCAGCATCTGAATCAACCGTTGTTTCACACTGAGCTCTAGATTGGCACCAATCTTGACTTCCTTTCTGTCTGTCTCAGTACCCAGATTTACCGTTTCCACTAGCTCTTCATGTGGCTGAATGGCCCTCTCTTCTTGGAGTAACAGTCCCGCGAGCTCACCAGGCACTTCGCAATCATCTTCACCTTCGTCTTCGGCTAAGTTGATCGTATTTTCGAAGTCATAACTGGCAGTAGCAGAGTCGTTACCAGTGAGATCCAGAGTGGATTGGAACCTGTATAGGTGAGTGTGTGTAAATATAGTTGTTTTGCAATATATAATAAAGAAAGAAAAGGAGCGCAAGATTTGAAATGCAACAAACGTCCAATGTTTTTATTAATGATATATGAAAATGACACACAAAAGCCCTCACAAATGAAGCCACGGTGCCCCGGGTAAGACACCGAGCCATAAAAGTTTCAAAATATTGTCTGTTACAAATTCAAAACAAAAGAGTTCATTACTGAGTGACAAAAGTAATAGGTGTGAAGTCTTTGGCGGTCAAGTTGCTTGGTCCACCGTCAGTTGTTGGGTAGATCCAGCTGTCGAATTCAGATTCCTCCACGTCGTCTTCAATAGCATTTACTCTCGGGTTGTTGATGAACACAGGAGGTCTTCCAATCCTTGCCTTACGAACAGCCCTCTGAGCTTCTGCAGTGAAACCCAGACCAAACTTGTCAGTCTTTGGAGTGAAATCAGGAAGTCGGCCCCAGTTTGCGCACTCACCCTTCTCAATAACAGCCCGGGCATCCTTTAAGGATGCCATCTTCAAAGAAGGGTCTTCAATCACAGTTTCAGCTGATGCCAGTGTCTGAGGAACTTCTTCAAAGTGCTGGAATGGAGTCTCAATGAATTACCCATCCATTTCTATGTACCGGAACAAGTTGAGGTGGCTGACCATATACTCTTCCTCCCCCTGAATTGTAACAATCTTCCCTCTGACCGGGTACTTAAGCTTTTGATGTAGTGTGGAGGTCACAGCTCCAGCCTTGTGGATCCATGGACGAACTAGCAAACAAGAATAGGATGGTCGGATGTCCATCACATAGAAAGTAGAATCAAAGACTTGAGAACCAACCCTGATTGGGATGTCAACTTCCCCATGTACCATCCTTTTCGAACCGTCAAAGGCCCGGACAACAATGTTACTAGGATTGAGCTCCAAACCCTCACAATCCAACCTGTCTAGGGCCTTCTTGGGTAATACGTTTAATGAAGAACCGGTGTCTACCAACACATGGGCAAGAGTAGTTCCCCTGCATTCAATGGAGACATGCAGGGCATCATTATGGTTCTTTCCTTTGGCAGTCAGATCGGCGTCAGAGAAGCCCAACCCATTATCGGCAGTCAAGTTGGCCACACAATCGGTAAATTAATCAGCAGACGTTTCTTGTGGCACATGGGCCGTCTTCAGGAAGGAAATCAGGGCCTTGGCATGGGCCTCTGAACACAACAACAGTGATAGCATATAAATTTTTGATGGGGTGTGCCCCAGCTGCTCAACTACGTTGAAATCACTCTTCTTAATGATCTTGAGAATCTCTTCCATCTCTTGCTGGGAAGCTTCAACATTGGTTGTCTTTGGTGCCTCCGTCCGGGCAGGCAAATCAGTAGCAATCCCTTTGCCCCGAGCGTCGGATGACTCGGCAGCAGGGGTAGACACAGGAACTTGAAGGGAAGCAGGCACACTTGCAGGTGTGATGACAAGAGGTCTCTGAATAGCTGGTGGCGCAATATCTGGTGAGAACAACCTACCACTGCGAGTAACTTTGGCAGGCCCGGTGATGTTACTGACGCCGGTACTAGTATCAAACTCTTGCTTTACTCCAAGAACATAAACATTTGCCCCATAGTGCCATGGGACAGCTTTGTCGGATGTATAAGGGAGAGGCCCCGGAACAGTGATGATGATAGGAGCAATCTTCTGAGTAGACATGATTTTGACAGGCTTTTTTGAAGGAGCCTTAGGAGGGTTGTTGAAAATAGTAACAATAGACACTTCTTCAGCAGGGACAGCAGGAACAGCAATCTTCTCGAACAAGATCTCTTTGCTATCCATCAGGTTTTGGACGTCTGACTTCAGCAAGGGACAACCAGCAGGTGAAACAGCACATAGATGGCAACCTTTACTACATCCCGGAAATAAACCGGCTAGCAACAGGTTCCTTTTGACGGTAAATAACGGAGTAACAATCTCTTCCACGGAGGCTACATACCGGTCTTCTTCCACAGCATTCACTCCATGCTGGGGCATGGGAGCAGTCACAACATTGGGTCTTTCAGGCGCCTCAAACTGTATTTCTTTAGCATCAATAAGGTCCTGAACCTTATTCCTCAGAGCCCAACAATCATCCGTAGTATGCCCTGGGCTGTCAGAGTGATAAGCGCAGCGGGCGTTGGGGTTGTACTTTGGAGAAGTTGTGTTCACTACCTTCGGAGCTTCTTTGACAGTTACCAGATTGGTTGACAGTAGTTGCGGCAAAATCTGAGACAGGGTCATGTTGAGCCGAGTGTACTGCCTTTTGGGCCTCTCACCCCTCGGTTGGTTATACTGCTGAGGAGCAGCAGCAGGCTTTGAAATTACCAACGCATTGACAGCTTGGCGGCGTTCCGGCTTATTTTGTCTTCTGGGACCATAAACAACACTGGCTTCCTTTTTGAAGGGCTTTATTCAGTACTCGAGGAGGCACCTTTCTGTATCTTCTCCGACTTGATACCAGCTTCTATTCTCTCACCAGTCAAGATCAGATCTGTAAACCCAGCAGAAGAATTCCCAATCAGATGGTTGAAGAACGGACCAGACAGGGTCCCTAAGAACATGTCCACAAGCTCACGGTCAGTCAGCGGTGGCTGCACCCTGCCAGCCAGGTCCCTCCACTTTTGCGCGTACTCCTTGAATTCTTCGCCCGTCCCCAGTGACATACCCTGGAGTTGGGTACGCGTGGGAGCAAGGTCGGAATTGTACTGATACTGCTTATAAAATGCAGTAGCCAAGTCCTCACAGTTTTGAATACTGGCTCCATCCAGTTGATAGAACCATTCGAGTTGAGCCCCTAAAAGGCTATCCTGGAAGAAATGGATCCATAGGTTCTTGTCTGCAGTGTAAGGTTGGATCTTCCTTACATATGATCTGAGATGCATCTTCGGGCAGGACAGCCCGTCATACCTTGCAAAAATTGGCACTTTAAACTTCGGGGGGATCACAATTCCAGCAACTAATCCCAAATCTTCGAAATCTAAGCCGGGAACTCTCTGCAGCTCCATAGCTGCCAACCTGTCTTCTAAGCTTTTGTACTTATCGTCGGCAGGCGGGTATTGTTGCTCTGAGTAGTCTTCGTCTTCTTCAGCCTCTTCTTCTTCAGTTTCAGATTCGGAAGGTACCGCAACCCCTTTTCCTTTACTGGTTCCCTCTTCAGACGTAGGGGGAAATTCAAGAACTCTTCTGGCTTCACCCTCAAACCTTCTTCCCAGGGTAGCCACCCCGACTCTTTTCTTCTTCTTTTTCACTTGCTCTTTGTTCCCCAGCAGGGATTTTAGATCCTCCTGACCCTTTGCCAAGGTCATCAGGAGATGTTGAAACTGTGAGTTTTGAGACTGCAAGTCCTTGACCGTCTGTTCGAGATCCATCTTACTGAAATAAACAGCAGAAAGATAAGGAAACCTGGTGTGGATACCTGCTTATGCGCATGATGAATGATATGCTTATTTATGCAATGCATTCAAGGATTTAGAAAATTCAAAATTGTTGCAAACAAAAAGAACACACGTCATATTAATAAGAAGAAATTTTGTCAGTACATAAATGCCCCATGGGCCAAATATTACAAAAACTTCTCAAGGTAAAAAGACGTTGCGCATCCTCTTTGGTGCGATGTAGGTGTTGAGGGTATCTTCCTCGTGGAGTCGGAGGGTAAGCTCCAAAACCTTCTTCTCACTGGCGTAGAAGCTGGCTTCAAAAGTATTTCGTTCCTCCTTGAGTTGGATCCAACTCTTCTGCATCTCCTCCCATGATGTTGGCATGTCAGGATATAGGATGGTGTAGGGAACCTCTCCTTCCTTAACGGGCTCTTTAATCACAGGGAGAACATGAGGGTAAGGCATCATTAGACTCTGGGCTCGGGTTCGTACCCACTTGAGATAAGGCTCAAGAGGGATGGAGTTCTTGTGCCCCAGTGTCTTGCTGTCTACCTTGTTAGGCATCCTCCAAGCTCTGATGAATCTTTGGCGAAGTCCTTGCGCATCGTTGTCGAAGTCAAAAACTAAGTCAGGAATCAACATGTCATGAGGGCCATCCCTCCGTGCATATCCAAATTGTCTCAAAGCTAGACAAGGGTTGTAGGTAATGCCTCCTCTAATGCTAAGCAATGGAACATTAGGGAACTCTCCACAATGATCGACGATGATGACATTTTCTCTGGACCGAGAACACCAATGTACATCAGAGTGAGTGAGGGTCATCAACCGTTGTGACCACCTTAAGCCTTGGTCATTCTTCAAGACAGATTGTGGAAGGTGCGAAATAAACCACCTTGCAAGGAGAGGAGTACAGCACATGAGAACACCCATCTTTCTCATTGTTCGTGTGTAAAATGAGTGAAGGATGTCCCCAAGAAATGTTGGTATTGGATTCCTGGATAGGAAGATCTTGACGGCGTTGACATCTATAAGCTGGTCAGGGTTTGGGAACAGGACCAACCCATAAATGAGGAGTGCCACAATTTCTTCAAAGGCTTGTAGATCCAATGAATTCCAACACTCTTGTGCCTTCTCAAACAAGAATTTTGCCAGGAAGCCTTTGACACCGCTTCTAGTTTCCCAATGCCCCTTGATGTCGGATGGTTTCAAGTGTAGTTCTTGAGCAACATCTTCAGGCTTTGGTTCTTTTTCCGTACCGTTGTAGGGTAGTTGATTAAGAATAGGAATTCTCAGGAGTTGAGAAAATTCCTCCAAAGTGGGCACCAATTGGTAGTTGGGGAATGTGAAACAGTGGTGAAGAGGGTCAAAGAACTGGAACAACACCTTTACCATGTCCTCTTCAATGCTGGTGTTGACTAGGCTGAGCAGTATACCATGTCTTTCACTGAAGGGAGAGCTTTCTGGAATTCTGGATGTAAGCTCCTTGAGTTGAGGAGGGATTCTCACAAGGTTGACTTGGATAGTTTTCCTGCGAAGAATTTCCATGACCTACAAAACAAGAACAAAGATGAAGATCCAAACCCTTGAAATGGTTAGTGGATGCATATGATGCTTTATGATGTTTATGATGTATGCACAAAACACATGTACAAGCAATTCACACAAAACCCTAGTTTCAGGCTTGCATGGGGTTTCATAGGTAAGTACCCTCTTGAGTGTAGTTGGCTTAAAAACCTGTCCTATAAATAGTAACCGGGTTCTAAGGAGCTCAATATCATTGCACTGTTTTCCATGTTCATTGTTTTGGTTTAGCCACTTAACTAGCGACCAAAATATTCCAAGAAAACAACCCTCAATGAGTGTAGTATCGAGTATCTACCAACTTCGGACTGCACCAAAGTCGGTCATCTCGCTACCCCTAATGAAAGGCCAAGATGGTCAAGTAAGGTTCTAGGTCATTAGTGCTTAGTGACATCACTCAGAGGCCCCGTACTCTCCTTGATTGAACTCAAGGGTTACCGGTACTCACAAATATGTCGCACTAATATAGCTATTACTTCAACCGTGTCGGTATACCCCGCACAGTTTCCACAATGTATTGCTATCTATGAATGTTTCCCCAAATCCGGGTGTAGGATTTCAAGCCCTAACAAGAGAACCAAGATATAAAGCAATCAAAGCAAACAATTAGTCATGCAAGAGGGTGATCTAAGCCCTAAGGTTACTCCACTTTTAAAATTTTCCCCAGCAGAGTCGCCATTTCTGTGATACGGTGGGAGAACTGACTTGAGGTTTTGCGTTTGTATTCGCAAATGTTTCGGTTGAGCAAGAGTCGCCACCGACTTTTTATTTTATCCTAAGGAAAGGTTAAAAAGCACAGCAAAAACCTTTGAGATGTTTTCTTGGGTTCGGGGAGTAGATTATAGAAAGGGAAGGTATTAGAACGCTTTCTATCCATGGTTATCCATGGGCTCTTAGTTACTTGCTTAGATCACTTGCCTTGTGTTTTCAATTGTTTGAAATGGTGCTTTGTGTGTGGGTTTGAAAATGTTTTTAAAAGAGGCCATTTGTTGTGGCAACCTTTGTAATGATCCATGTTTGAATATATACAAAGGTGTACTTATCTTTTGAAAAGTTTTCAATGTTTTAGAAAGTTGTTTTGAAAGTGTGTTGTGATGTGTGTTTTGAAAAATGGCAAGGATTGTTTTGCAAGATATGGTCAAGTAACCAAGAGCTATCTACCCTAAATTTCTCAAAGATCTTTCCTATGTTTTAACCCTTTTAACAATTTTGTTCCACCATTATATTTGGTGGACAATCTTGTGTTAGGATGTTAATGGGACGGGCGCGGGTCATCGTTTAGACCATGGTTGCAATGGTGCCAAGTGTCTTTGGCAATTTTTCCTTTAAGGGACTTGATCATTTTTAGGCAACTTTCGAAAGCGTCATCGAGGGACTATGATCATTTGATTTGTTTTGTTTTGCCAAAGAAACTCAACATGCAACATGGCCCATTATTGAAGGCAACAAGTGGAGTAATCCTAGGGGTGCAAGTGTGATTGGTGTTGTCCATTTTCATGCTTTTTTGTCTTTGAATTAGGTCAAGCTATTTGTTATTTTTGATTTTTGCATACAAAACCCTAAATCTATCATGGCATTTTTAGAAAGCTTTAAAGTGCGGAAAATAAAATCCTAAATTATTATAACATAATTATGGGATGGGGGGTACAAATGTTCAAATGGGGATATTTAGCAAGAAATTTAAATCTAAGCTATTACAATCCAAATTGAATATACAAGTTATTTAATTGTACAATAATTGAATAAATACAAATAAAATGTAAAATGTATTATGCACAAAAATGTTTTTATGTGTATGTGAAAAGTATTTTTCATGTGACAAATAAACAAAAATAAAAAAGGGTTAATTTTTGGGTATTTTCATGGTTTAGGGCAAAACCCTAATTTTGCTAAATAAAAAGTATAATTATTTATTATATATAATATTTATTAATTATATACAAAAATAAATAAAAGAGAAGTATATTAGTAAAAAAGTAATTTTTGAGGTCAAATATTAATAAAATTAAAAATGTATTATTTTTGTATTTTTATCCTAAATATTCTAATAAATATATAAGTATTTATATTATGTATTAAATATATTAAATATATACAAAAAATAAAATATTTATATTTATATATAAAAAAAAGTATATTTTAAGGAAATGTTTTCAAAAAGGTAAATAAAAAATAAGGACCAAAAAAGAATATTTGGTATTATTTTCTAGGGTTTAAATAAAAAGTATATACCTATTTATTTACATACATATATCAAAGAAAACAAATAAATGCCTAATAAATACAAAAAAAGGTGAAAAAAATATTTTTAATGTTTTTTATATTTTAACAAAAAATAACAAGTCAGAATCAAAAAGAAAAAGTCAAAAATGATTAAAAAATCACACAATGGGCCAAGGGGGTGCAAGATGAAATAAGGGGTGCAAAAATCAGGTTGACTCAGGCCCAGCCCAAGTCAACTCTGTCTTCAACCTCTAGCCAGATTCAAACAAAAAATGCGCGTCCTTCCTCCATCTCTGCAATCTCTTGATTCCTTGACTTTTAACAAAAACTCACAACACAAACATTATAGAGCATCATGTCACGATTTCAAACATATAAAAAAGTTGTTCTAACTCTCAGAAATGAGAGAGAATTTCTTCTCCCCCAATTTCTGATCTAACTTTTCTTCCATGTTCAGGTTCAAAATTCTCTTAGCACACACAATATAAATGAAAAGTAATTATATGGGTAGCTTCAGGGCCATGAGTAGAACATGCTTTCTTCACAAACTTAAGCCTAAATATGCTTGGATAGAGAGATAGAAGTTTAAACTTTTACCTGTTCAGCTTGAATCGTGTACAACAATGGAGGCACCTTCAATGATTTTTGAGGACTTGTACAACTTGCTTGAGGTCCAGGGATGCTTCCTCTATGCTTGGTGTGCTTTGAATCCTTCTGAATCAAGCTATGGAAGTCAACCTACAAGAGAGAAAAGTGAAAATGGCACGCTTTGCTAGAGGTGTTACAGTCTGTATCTAAGGCTTGGGATAGTTTATATGGATGTTATAGAATGTGTTTGAGCTGGTTTGGATGAAAACGCACGATGGAATGATGTTGTAGGATTCAAGTTGCAGAAAAGACTCTGTTTTTGCAGCAAGAAGGTATTTCTGTGAATGAGGAGGTATTGAAGGTGGTTAGGTCGTGCCTTAGGTCAGTTATGATGTATGGAAAGTGTTTACAAACTTTGCTTTGGCTAGTTGTTACAGGAATGAGATATGGGATCTGTTATGCAAGTTTTCTTCTACTTGAAGCAAGGAAATGCAAGTTTCAAAACAGGCATGTCCAATGCCTTAAACTATGCTGCACCTCTTCTTCTTGATCAGAGTGATTTGTGTACAAAATGCTAGCTCCAAATATTTGGCCCATGCTTCTTGGATTTGTATTTGACATAAAGTGTACCTTTTCCAAAATGGCAAAAATGCTTTATCCATTTAAAGGTTAATCTTTCATGTAATGACCAAATGCAAAAAATAACATCTTGGCACAATGGTTTAGCATTGAATTATTGAGTGTGAGAAGGATTAGAGGCTTGTAATCTAGCTTGGATCATGCTGAGTTCAAAATGCCAATGTTGTGTACATGAATTTGGCCATGAACAAAGTGACTTTTGCCCATCTTGACAAATTCGATTCTCCCTAACCACAAGGGTGTTTGATGAGTTATTGGACAATTTGGAAAGCTTGGAATGTGTACTACAATCCATATTTGTAATGAAAGTTGAAATTCCAAGTGGAGGCATGTGAAAAGTGGCCATGAAGTTGGGCAAAAATCCTGCCTAAAATAGGTCAAAAATTTTCTAAGTTAAGAATGTTTTGCACCCCTATTCCAAAAATCATAACTTGAGCTACAAGCTTCTTTTCAAGAAACTTTGTGAATCGAAGTTTTAGATTTTGCAATGGACTATAACTTTCACGTTTTGAGTTTTGCTTGAATCCATTTGCATCTTGGTGAAAGAAAAGGGACAAAGTTAGGAAAAAATAAGGAAGTTTCATAACATAGAAAAATTCTAAGTTATGAAATTTTCTCATTTTAAACCCTAATTTGCAAATTTGGGTTTCTTGATGAACAAGTTTCATAATTTGACATTTCTTGATGAAAAATGAATCTTGGCACTTGATTTTGACCAAAAAGTCAAAGTTTGACTTTTCAGTATACAGTCAAATTTTGCTCAGTTGACTGGAAAATTCATCTGTCAATCTTGTGCATTTGGGATCTTTTGAACTTGTTGAACATGTCAAGACAATGCCATTGAGTCCTTGAGTCTATATGTGAGTTTGGTTTGCCATTGGTCAGGTCAAACAGTCAAAAATTGCCTTTGTGCAGTCAAAACCCTAAAAATTACCATTTTTCCCTTTTGGTGATCTGATCAAATTTCTTGTGGATTTGTGATCCAAACTTGATAAAATGGTCCATATGAGTTCATAATGTTGATGTGGGTCAAAAATCATGAGGTTTGACTGTCAATTGACCACAGTTGACTTTTTTCCCCAATACAGTTGATTTCTAGGTCAACTGCCCAATTGACTAGGCAAAGATTGGAATCAAGGCTTGAAACTTGGTATGGATAAACTTGTGAGTCCAACATGAAGCATGAAAGTCACTTTGGGCCTTTTAGGTCTAAACATCTTTGTGCAAACTCAAACCCTAATTTGGGTCAACAGTGCAAGGAAGAGTCTTGAGCAGAGTAAACCCTAACTTGATCTTGAGCTCCAAGGGTCTTGTGATGAGAAAATGTTGAGGAAATGGGAGGGAAAATTTTGGGGTACAACATATATATATATATATATATATATATATATATATATATATATATATATATATATATATATATATATATATATATATATATATATATATATATATATATATATATATATATATATATATATATATATATATATATATATATATATATTAAGTATGTATAAAGTAAAATAAAATATTTACAAAAATGAAATATATTCAAGAAAATATTTTCAGTGTGAATAAAAAATAAGAAAATAAAAATAAAAGTATTATTTACATTTATTTTTTTAAGTTTTAATAAATAATATAAAGTATTTAAATAGTTTAATGTTAGAAAAATCAAAATAAAATACCTAATAAATGTAAAAAAAAAAGTGAAAATATTTTTAAGCATTTTTTATGTTTGAAAATAAAATATCAAAGTCAGAAATGAAATTAAAATACAAAAATGACAAAATATAAAGAAAATGGGTCAGGGGTGCATTTATCAAAAGGAGGGTGTGAGAAGCAAGAAAGCCAAGCCCAGCCCATCAGCTTCATCTTCTTCCTCCAGACTTTTGAAAACGCGCGCCTGTTATACAAACTTGAACATCCTGGAAACGTGATCTTTTGCCAAAACTCAAAACATGAAACTTGTAGAGCATCAAACCACGATTTTAACCATATAAAGCATTAATCCTAACTCCCAAAGACCAGAGAGAATTTCTCTGGCCCTAAAATCTGACCTAGTTTTTTTAGCATGTTCATGGATGAAATTCTCTTAGCACGTTTAATATAAATGAAAACTGAGCATATGTATGGTTTCAGGGAAATGAGTACTACATCTTTCATTCACAAACCTAAGGCTAAATGTTCCTAAATAGAGAGATAGAAGTTGATAAAAAATCTGTTTTAGTTGGATTCGAGTTGGACAATGCAGCAACTTTCAGTAAGGCCTGAGGTTCTTTTGAGCTTGCTTGATGTTCCCTGGACCTTTCCCAATGCTTAGTTTGTTTTGAAATGGCCTGAATCTCTCTACAGAACTCAACCTGCAAAGCTTTAAAACAAAAATGGTGAACACTGTAAATGGAGTTGCAGTTGGCAATAGAGGTTTGGGATAGCTTGAGTGAGTTGAATGGAAGGTATTGGAACAAGTTGCAAGCAAAACGCACGAGTGGATGTGGAAATGGAAGTGATTCTGCTGGGCCTGCCCTATTTTGCAAGAAAATGTGATTTTTGTGTACAAGGGTGTTTGAGGTATGAATGGCTCGTGTTTTTGGCTCACAAGGATGTTCAAAACTTGTTTTAAATGTTGTCTTAAGTTGAATATATCAGATATGCAAGTTATGGACTTTTGGCACAATGACTTGGTTTTGAAGCAAAAAGTGAGAGTTGACAATGCAATGGTTGTAATGGCTTGTAACCTAGCTGCACAAAGTTGTTGAACTTTGTATGACATTAGGGAGCCTTGTTTGCAGCAAAGGGCTTGGTGTATGGCTCTAGATATGAAACTTGACATAAATCATGCTTTATGTAAATGGAAGTGCTACCTTTATGCCCAAAATGGAATTATTCATTGTGCTAAGCTCTAATGATCAGAATAACACCAATGTCCAATGTATTTGCATTCAATTTTTGAGTGTAAATTAGTTTAGAGACCTGTAATCAAGTACAAAGCTAGTTTGGTCAGATTTTGCAACTTGTATGAACTTGAATTGGCCATGGTTACAAAGTGAGTTTTTGCCAACTTCAAGCATTCGATTCTCCCTAATCACAAATGTGTTTGAGGAGTTCTTGGAAAATTTGGAAAGCTTGCATAAATTAATATAATCTATCTTTAAAATGCAACTTGAGACTCCAAGTGGAACTATGTGAAAAATGGCCAAGAAGATAGGTCAAAATCCTGCCTAAATTAGGGCAAAATTTCTCTAAGTTAAAAGTTTTAGGTACCCTTGTTCCAAAAATCATAACTTGAGATCCAAGCTTATTTTGAGAAAACTTTGTGAATCAAAGTTGTAGAATTTGTGATGGACTACAACTTTCATGTTGTAAGTTTTGTTTGAATCCATTTGAATCTTGGTGAAAATGTGGGACAAAGTTAGGAAAAATTAAGAAAATTTCATAACTTAGAAAAATTCTAAGTTATGAAAATTTTCAATTTCAAACCCTAATTTGCAATTTTGGGTTTCTTGATGAACAATTTTCATAATTTGACACATCTTGATGAAAAATGACTCTTGGCATTTGATTTTGACCAAAAAGTCAAAGTTTGAGTTTTCAGTGTACAGTCAAATTTTGATCAGTTGATTGAAAAATTCATCTGTCAATCCCATGCATTTGAGATCTTTTGAACTTGTTGAATAGGTCAAGATAATTTCATTGAATCCTTGAGTCCATGGTTGAACTTTATTTGCCACTGGCTAGGTCAAACAGTCAAAAATTGCCTTTGTATGGTCAAAACCCTAAAAATTACCATTTTGCCCTTTTGGTGATCTGGTCAATTTTTTTGTGGAATTGTGGTCCAAACTTGATAAAATGGTTCATATGAGTTCATAATGTTGATGTTGGTCAAAATTCATGAGGTTTGACTGTAAATTGGCCACAATTGACTTTTTCCTCAATACAGCTGATTTCTAGGTCAACTGTCCAATTGACTGGGAAAAAATTTGATTCAAGGCTTGAAACTTGGTATGGACAAACTTTTGAGTCCAATATGAAGTATGAAAGTCAATTTGGGAACTGAAGGTCTAAAAATCCTTGTGCAAACTCAAACCCTAATTTAGGTCAACAGTGCAAGGAGGTGTCTTGAGCAGAGCAAACCCTAGCTTGGTCTTGAGTTCCAAGAGCCTTGTGATGAGAAATGTTGATAAAATGAGAGGCCAAATTTTGGGGTACAACAGTTTCCCCTATTCAATCTTCTTGAACCTGAAGAGTTAGATTGACAAGTTTGCCTTTCGTGACTCGAAGGTAAAAGAGGATTGGACACTAGAGTGCCCGTAAATTTGCACTCGTCAAAAATGTTGTTGAGGGAATGGGCTTAAAGATGCCATTTGGAGATGGTAGAATCTTGCTGGAGATGGGCTTAAAGATGCCATCCAAGATTTGTTTGTTGAAAATTAGTAGAATGAACATCAGAATGGTATCTGTATTTGGAACGTATCTGAGTTGTATCTGGAGATTGAGTTAGTATGAGCAGGGGAATGGCGTCTGTGTCTAGAGCGTATCCGAGTTGTAACTGTTTTTGAATGGAAGACAGAAATATCTGTGTATGGAGCATCTAGGTGTTGGGGATAAGTTTTGAATAAGTGGCAGAATGGCAACCGTGTCTGGAGCGTATCTGGCCTGTATCTGAAGTTGAGATCTGTATGAGTAGCAGAATGACTTCCGTGTCTGGAGTGTATCTGAAACTGTAACTAGGATCTGAATAAGTGACAAAATGACTTCCATGGCGACTGCACTGGGGAGAATCAAACTTCTGGTGTAAGGGCCAGAATGGCATCCGTGTTTGGAGCGTATCTGAACTTGATAGTTGAATCTGAATGAGAGATAGAATGGCCACTGTGTCTGGAGCGTATCTAGTCTGTATCGGATTGATGAAGTCTGAATGAGTAAAAGAATGACCGTCGTGTCTGGGGTGTATCCGTACTGTGTTTTGACTTGGAATTCTGAATGAGTAATAGAATGACCGCCGTGTCTGGGGTGTATCCATATTGTATCTGAGTAATTGTTAACGATAGCCTTTTAATCTTATCCTGAAAAGGGTAAAATGTTAGCTAAAACACAAAGTTATGTTGCATGATATGTATGATGCAATGAACTATGATTCATCAATGTTTATGATATATGAACGTAATGAATGCATGTAAGCTGAGCAACTGTCTTGCTGAGGAAAATAAATCCTTGATAACCGGAGATAATGAAATCTTTGACTGCTGTCGGAGGTAGTAAACTCCTGACCGATGCTGAGGATTCAAAAATCTTTGATTGTTGAAGATGAGAAATCCTTGTTGAGTGCTTGGGGATTAAAGATCTTTGATTGTTGAGAATGAGAAATCTTGGGACCACTGCTGGGGATTGAAAATCCTTGGTGACTCGTGGGGATTTAACAAGAGTTTTGACAACTTCTGCGGGGAATGAGAATCCTTCATGACTTTCCTGGGAAATAAGGAGAACTCTAAAAATCTCTATTGGGGAATTAAAACCCGGGAGGCTTCTACCGGAGAAATGAGACCGAGAATCTTTGATCTGCTGGGAAATAACTCTGTGGGGAGAATGCTTACTCGGACGGTGAAATTAGGAGCTTGGGTTGTACGCCAATCTGCTGGGGAATCATCCTAGTTGTGGATAAGACAAGAAGTTAACTGTTATCTGCTTGGTTCTCCGACTTTTAAGATAACCTGCCGGGGGAGTTAGGGGAAGCTTAATGGTTCCCACCGGGGATTGATAGCTGGAAATTTGACTTCGCTGGGGATATGTATTTTAGGGTTTTCGGGATCCACTGGGGATCGGGAGTTTGGACTCTGATGGGAGCTTTGAAACTTAACTCCGCTGGGGAATAAAGTTTAGAATACATTGGCTCCGCTGGGGATCTTGAAATTTAACTCCGCTAGGGATGTATACTTCAAGGTTTTAGCTTTGCTGAGGATCTTAATGATGTACTGTAGGGGATTTCTTCTAGAATAGCACAAAGATATCTTCCTATACCTTTAGCCTATCAGTAATTATCCTTTCTCAATTTCTTTTTATTTGTAAGCAGTGATTATATTCAAATACATATGCCTATTTAACAAAACATTGGATGTTTTCAAATAAAACACAAGTGTAAAAAAGAAAAGAAAGGAAAGCCAATTTCTGCACTTCAAATATCTTTGTATTAACTTTTGTAAGTATCTTTGTACAAAGGAGACAGACATCCTAGTAAGAAAATGTTGTCGTAAATTGAGAAAAATTTTATACAAAAGAAAGATGGCTATGTGAAATAATTCCATGGGGTTCCCATTCTGCTATAGCCTTCACAACTCTAAGTATCTTGTCCATTCGTTGTTTCGTCCGCCAATGATTGGATTGATCAGAAGCTTGGAGCTTGTTGGTGAAGAGATTGTCCTTAAATTGATCCGACGAGACATAGTCATACGCTTTAATTCCCTAACTTTTTCCTGGACCGCCCTTTCGGGTTTTCAGTCCACCGGGAAACCCTTTTTTGCCCAAGTCGCCCTTTCGGGTTTTCAACTTGCCGGGTGTACAGATTTTTTTTGTTTATCCCTAATTTTTTCCTGAACTGCCCTTTCGGGTTTTCTATTCACCGGGATGCCCATTTTTGCCCAAGTCTCCCTTTCGGGTTTTCAACTTGTCGAGTCGTTTTATGCGTAGTATCTTTTAACTATGTCTGCGTTTGCAGGGTGAGGCAAGTCGTCGTCCATGGTGGTCAAAATCATTGCCCCACCAGAAAAGATGCTCTTGATCATAAATGGTCCTTCGTAGGTAGGAGTCCACTTGCCCCTGGGATCACTTTGCAGTAAGATGATCCGTTTGATTACAAGATCTCCGACTTGATATACTTGACGCCTGACTTTCTTGTTGAAAGCCTTGATCATCCGTTTTTGATACATCTGACCATGATAAACAGCAGTAAGTCGTTTCTCTTCGATCAAATTAAGTTGATCAAACTGGGTCTGAATCCAATCGTCTTCACTCAAACCGGCATCTTTCATGATCCTTAAGGAAGGAATCTGAACCTCCATAGGTAAAACAGCTTCCATGCCATACACCAAAGAAAAGGGGGTTGCTCCTGTTGAAGTACGTGTCGTGGTACGATACCCGTGCAGAGCAAACGGTAACATCTCATGCGAGTCCTTGTAGGTGACTGTCATCTTTTGAATGATCTTCTTGATATTTTTGTTCGCGGATTCAACAACACCGTTCATCTTTGGCTGATAGGGAGATGAATTGTGATGATAAATCTTGAACTGCTCGCACAGAGCGGTGATCACGGTGTTGTTTAAATTTGTACTGTTGTCCGTAATAATCTTGTCAGGGATACCATACCGGCATATGAGATTTTGCTTGATGAATCGGGCAACCACATTCTTTGTAACGGAGGCGAAGGAAGCTGCTTCGACCCATTTGGTGAAGTAGTCAATAGCGACCAAGATGAAGCGATGTCCATTGGATGTCGTAGGCTTGATCTCCCCAATCATGTCGATGCCCCACATTGAGAATGGCCAAGGATTCGTTAGAACGTTGAGGGGAACAAGAGGAATATGTACTTTGTCGGTGTAGACTTGACATTTGTGGCAAGTACGGGAATGTTGATGACAATCAGCTTCCATGGTAGACCAGTAGTAGCCTGCCCTTAGAATCTTCTTAGCCATCGTATGTCCGCTCATGTGGGTGCCAAATGTGCCACTATGTATTTCGGTCATGATCAACTCTGCTTCAACCTTGTCCACACAACGAAGTAGAACACAATCATGGTTGCGCTTATAAAGGATACCATTGCTCAGGAAGAACTTGGCAGCAAATCTCCTTAAGAATTTTTTGTCATTGACAGAAGCTCCTTCAGGGTATTCTCGAGTTTGGAGATACCTTTTGATTTCATGAAACCAGGGTTGTTCCATTACTTCTTCGGTATTAATCTCATGACAGTGCGCAGGTTCATCCATCCGCTCGATGGTGATTTGGGGAGCCTCGTTATCCCAGCTGAGTTTAAACATGGAAGACATTGTAGCCAGAGCATCTGCTAACTGATTTTCTTCTCGCGGGAAGTGCTCGAAAGTAATCTGTTTGAAATGAGGCAACAATGTCAGGACATTTTCTTTATATGGGATAAGATTAGGATGTCTAGTGTCCCATTCTCCTTTGATTTGACTGATGACCAAAGATGAGTCCCCAAATACGACCAAAGATTTGATTCCCAAGTCTATAGCAGCCTTGAGACCAAAGATGCAAGCTTCATATTCGGCCATGTTGTTGGTACAGCTGAAGCAGAGTTGGGAAGTGAAGGGTGTATGGCAACCTTCCGGAGAAATGAGTACTGCACCGATACCGTTGCCAAGTGAATTTGAAGCACCATAAAAGTACAGGGTCCATCAGGATCCTTGTTCAGGTACGTCATACGGTCTGTTACCTTCAATGTTGTCCAGTGTCATGATGTCCTCGTCAGGGAAGTCGAATCTCATAGATTGGTAATCTTCGAGGGCTTGATGAGCTAGATGGCCAGCTAGTACACTCCCCTTTATAGATTTTTGGGTAGTATACTGGATGTCATACTCAGTCAGGATCATTTTTCATCTAGCGATTCTTCCAGATAAAGAAGGCTTCTCGAAGATATACTTGATTAGATCCATCTTGGAAATCAGCAAAGTGGTATGTATCAACATATACTGCCTTAGCCGGCGAGCAGCCCTTACCAAAGCGCAGCAAATTTTCTCGAGCAGTGAGTAGCGAGTCTCACAGTCGGTAAACTTTTTGCTAAGGTAATAAATGGCATGCTCTTTTCGGCCAGACTCGTCATGTTGGACCAGTATGCACCCCATTGAGTTATCCAAAACGGTCAGATACATGATTAACGGCCTTCCTTCGACGGGTGGCATCAAGATAGGAGGTTCCAGTAAATACTCCTTGATCTTATCAAAAGCAACTTGACAATCCTTGTTCCATTCAACCACCTGATCTTTCTTCAACAGTTTGAAGATTGGCTCACAGGTAGATGTCAGGTGAGAGATGAACCTGGCAATATAGTTCAAGCATCCCAAGAAACCTCTAACCTCCTTTTCAGTACGGGGGGCAGGAATTTCTTGTATAGCTTTGACTTTAGCAAGATCAACCTCAATTCCTTTGTTTCTGACGATAAATCCCAAAAGTTTACCAGACCTGACTCCAAAAGTGCACTTGCTTGGATTCAGTCTGAGCTTATACTCCTTGAATCTAACAAACAGCTTTTGCAGATGATCAAGGTGTTCTTCTTCTGTCTGTGAACGGGCTATCATGTCGTCTACGTAGACTTCAATCTCATGATGTATCATGTCCTGAAACAAAGCTACCATGGCGCGTTGATAGGTTGCCCCGGAATTCTTCAGTCCGAATGGCATCACTTTGTAGCAGAAGGTACCCCACTGCGTGACAAACGTAGTTTTCTCCATGTCTTAGGGGGCCATTTTGATCTGGTTGTATCCCGAGAATCCGTCCATGAAGGAAAATACCTTGTGTTGAGTTGTGTTGTCAACCAAGATGTCGATGTGTGGTAGTGGAAAATCATCTTTAGGGATAGCCCTGTTAAGGTCCCTATAGTCCACACACATTCTGACTTTGCCGTCCTTCTTAGGCACAGGCACAATGTTAGCAACCCATTGTGGATAGGAAGTAACAGCCAGAAAGCCAGTTTTGAATTGCTTCATTACCTCAGCTTTGATCTTCTCAGACATGTCGGGCCTCATTCGGTGGACCTTTTGTTTGATCGGTGGACAGTCTTCTCTTGTAGGGAGACGATGAACCACGATATTTGTGTCTAATCCCGGCATGTCTTCATAGGACCAGGCGAAGATTTCAACATATTTATTCAACAACTGCACTAAGCTCTCTTTGACACTTGGTTCCAGGTTGGCACCCACCTTAACCTCTTTCTTGTCTTCCTCTGTTCCCAAGTTGATGGTCTCTAGCAACTCTTCATGGGGCAGAATAGCCCTCTCTTCTTGTTGCAAAAGTCTGGCTAACTCTCTCGGCACTTCACAGTCTTCGTCAACTTCGTACTCAGCGTGATTGATCAAATCTTCAGAGTCCCCGAAGGCTAAAGCAGAATAGTCACCCATGGAATCCGGAGTGGATGGGTACCTGCATTTTGTGAGTGTGGGTGTGTGTAGATAGCCATCCTTAAACAAAACAAAAATGTAAAAGGAAAAAAAATGAACACAACAGTTTATAGATGAAAAACGTCCAATGATTCATTAAACATGGCATATGATAATGAAGAAAATAAAACCCTTACAAATGGACCTATATGCCTCGGGCAAGGCATAAGGTGAAAATAGTGTACGAATTGTTTAGTTATTACATACCAAAATAGGAAATTGTTCAAAGATAAATTACTGGTTGATGAAAGTGATGGGAATAAAGTCCTTTGCTTCCTAGTTGCTTAATCCTCCTTCGAAGGTTGGAAAGATCCAATCTTCAAAGTTGTCTTCTTCATCATCATCTTCTAAGGCATTAATTCCATGGTGAGTGGTTTTTACGGGTGGTCCTCCAGCCCTGGAGCGACGCACAGCTTTTTGGCCAGCAGCATTAAAACCTAGTCCGAACTTGTCTGTCTTGTGAGAAAACTCAGGCAGTTTCCCCCATACTGTACTCCTTCCTTCTTTGATTATAGCCTCTGCATCCTTGAGAGATGCTATCTTAGACACATGCTTGGAAACGATAGGCACATCAACCATTGTCTTTGCAACTGCGACTTCAGGAGAAACTTCCTCAAAATGTTGGAAAGACGTTTCTATGAATTCGCCATCCAACTCCACATAGCAGAAGGAGTTGAGGTGACTTATCATGTACTCTTCCTCACCGTGCACCATTATAATCTTACCCTGAATAGGATACTTTAGAATTTTGTGTAAAGAGGAGGTAATTGCCCCAGCATAGTGGATCCACGGCCTTCCCAACAAGCAAGAATATGAGGGACGGATGTCCATCACATAAAAGGTAGAATTGAAGGTCTCGGTGCCCACTTTGATAGGGGTGTCCACCTATTCGTTAACCATCCTTTTGGACCCATCAAAGGCCCTAACCACGATATTACTTGGTTTCAGCACTAATCCTTCACAGTCCAAACGGTCTAACGCCACATTCAAGGATGAACCGGTATCAACTAGGACAGGGGCAAGTGTGGTTCCCCTGTATTCTACTGAGACATGCAACACGTCATTGTGCTTCCTTCCCTTGAGGGTCAAATCAGCATCGAAAAAACCAAGACCATTATCAGCAGTAAGGCTGGCCACGCACTCTTGAAACTGGTCAGCCGAAGTTTCTTGAGGCACGTGTGCCGTCTTTAGAAATTTGATTAAGGCCTTAGCATGAGCCTCGGAGTAGAGTAGGAGAGCCAACATGGAGATTTTGGAAGGGGTCTGCCCTAGCTGTTCCACGACATCGTAGTCGCTCCTCTTGATTATTTTTAAGATTTCTTCCATCTCTTTCTGGGTGGTCTCGGGGATTACCACAGTCTGAGCCTTCATCCTGACAGGCGCTTCTAGTATCCCCTTACCCTTATCGGTAGTATCAACAGAGGGTCTAACCTCAGGAGTATCCAATTCTTCATGTATCGGGCTTTGCACAGATGGCTTAACAGGCACAGAAACTTTCGAGGGTCCGAAGACTACTCGTGGAGGGGCAATCTCTGGAGAGAAAATCCGTCCGCTGCGACTTATCTTGCTTGTTCCTGCAATGTTCCCTATATCAGGGTTTCATCATCAGAATTATCTTGGACTGATTCAATCTGTTTGATACCATGATAGAAGAATTCTCCTCCGTAGTTCCATGGTATCGTCTTGGTATATTTATACAGGACAGGTCCCGGCATGGTGATTTTTAACGGCACAAACTTAGGATCAGGCGTAATCTTGACAGGCCTTTTGCAAGCCTTGGGAAGATTGTCGGAGATGGTTATTATTGCAATGTCATTGGTTGAAGTAGCAAAAGTAGCAGGAGTAACAGGAGTGTAGGTATCAACAGGAGTCTTTTGGAAGAGTATATCTTGGGTATCCATCAGGCGTTGGATGCTTGATTTCAACATTGGGCAGTCAGCTCGTATGTTTAAACAAAAGTAACAGTCTTTTCCATAGCCTGGGAATATCCCGGCTCTCATCAAATTCACTTTAATCACTTGTAACAGAGTCAAAAGGTAAGCAACATTAGTAACATGAAGGTCTTCCATAACGGCATGAACATTATGACCGTGCTTGGGCATTGGGGCAGAAATCACATTTGGATTTTCGGGCGCATCGAATTCTACCTCCTTGGCATCGATTAGGTCTTGGATTTTGTTCTTAAGAGCCCAACAGTTGTTGGTATCATGCCCTACACTGTTAGAGTGGTAAGCACATTTTGCATTGGAGTGGTAATATGGAGAAGAGGTATTGGGGTTCTTTGATGCTTCCTTCAAATTGGTAAGATTCAGCTTTAGCAAATGAGGGAGTACTTGCAAATGAGGGAGTACTTGAGCCGGTGTCATGTTGATTCGGGTGAATTGCCGTTGTGGCCTTTCTACCCTTTGCTGATTAGATCTTGGTTGATTGCTGCGAGGTTGATCATTTGAAGAGTTTTGGATCATCACAGCTCCCACAGTTGGCCGACGCTCGGTTCTTCCTTGGATTTTCTGAGAATAAACAGCAGAAGCTTCCTTCTTAGCTGGGAAGGTCTTCTTAATAGCAGTGGATGCGGAGGCATCTTTCTGAATCTTACCACTTTTAATTCCGGCCTCGACCCTTTCACCGGTCAGGATTAATTCGGTGAATCCTGCAGAGGAACTCCCGATTAAATGATTGAAGAAAGGGCCAGACAGGGTCCCTAAAAACATGTCAACCAGCTCTCTATCCTACAATGGTGGCTTCACCCTTCCAGCCAAATCCCGCCACTTCTAGGCATACTCTTTAAATCCTTCATTAGAAGCCATACCCATACTCTGTAGTTGAGTACGAGTAGGTGCTAAATCAGCATTGTATTGGTATTGCCGGTAGAAAGCAGTAGCTAAATATTCCCAGTTATGAACCTCCGATCTCTCGAGTTGATAGAACCAGTCCAATTGTATGCCTGACAAACTGTCTTGAAAAAAATGGACCTAAAGATCTTTATCAGATGAATGGGGTTGGATCTTTCTGACGTAGGATCTTAGATGCATCTTCGGACACGACAGACCGTCATACTTAGAAAATGTAGGAACTTTGAACTTGGGAGGAATAACAATCCCAATGACCAACCCTAGTTCTTCGAAATCTAAACCAGGTACCCTTTGCAACTCCATGGCCGCCAACCGATCCTCAAGATTTTTAAATTTAACATTCGCCGGGGGATATTGCTGTTCGGAGTAATCTTCGTCTCCTTCATCTTCTTCTTCTTCTCCTTCAACTTCAGATTCAGAAGGCATTGCAGTTCCTTTTCCTTTACCAGCCCCTTCATCAGACGTTGAGGGGAATTCGAGAACTTTTCTAGCATTGCTTTCAAACCTTCTTCCCATAATGACCACACCGGGCCTTTTCTTCTTTTTCTCTTTATCTTTCTCCAACAGTGCTTTAAGTTCCTCTTGACCCTTTGCTAAGGTCATGAGGAGTTGCTGGAATTTAGAGTTATGCGCTTGCAGATCCTTAACCGTCTGCTCCAAATCCATCTGGCTGAAATAAACAACAGAAAGATAAGGAAACCTGGTGTGAAGACCTATTTATGCATATGATGAATGATATGTTATTCATGTAATGCATTCAAGGATTCAGAAAATTCAAAATTGTTGCAAACAAAAAGAACACACGTCATATTAAGAAGAAATTTGTTAGTATATAAGTGTCCCATGGGCAAAATATTACAAAATTCTTAATGTAAAAAGACATTGCGCATCCTTTTTGGAGCGATGTAAGTGTTGAGAGTTTCCTCCTCGTGAAGTCGGCGGGTAAGCTCCAAAACCTTCTTCTCACTGGCATATAAGCTGGCTTCAAAAGTATTCTGTTCCTCCTTGAGTTGGATCCAACTCCTTTGTAATTCTTCCAATGATGTCGGCATGTCAGGATGTAGGAGGGTGTATGGAACCTCTCCTTCCAAAACAGGCTCTTTGATCACGGGGAGAATGTGAGGGTATGGCATCATAAGATTCTGGGCGCGGGTTCGTACCCACTTGAGATAAGGCTCAAGGGGGATAGAATTCTCGTGCCCCAGTGTCTTACTATCCACTTTGTTGGGCATCCTCCAAGCTCTGATGAACCTTTGTCGAAGTCCTTGCGCATCGTTGTCGAAGTCAAAAACCAAGTCAGGAATCAGCATATCATGAGGGCCATCCCTTCTAGCATATCCAAACTGTCTTAGAGCTAAATAGGGGTTGTAGGTAATTCCTCCCCTAATGCCAAGTAGCGGGACATTAGGGAATTCCCCACAATGATCAATGATGATGACATTTTCTCTGGACCGAGAACACCAATGAACATCAGAATGTGTGAGGTTCATAAATCGTTGTGACCACCTTAAACCCTGCTCATTCTTCAAAACTGACTGTGGAAGGTGAGAAATAAACCACATTGCTAGAAGAGGAGTACAACACATGAGAACACCTATTTTCCTCATTGTTCGTGTGTAAAATGAGTGTAGGATATCCCCAAGCAATGTAGGCACAAGATTCCGGGATATGAAAATATTGACAGCATTCACATCTATAAGCTGATCAGGATTTGGGAACAAGACCAACCCATAGATGAGGAGTGCCACAATCTCTTCAAAAGCTTGTAGATCTAGAGAATTCCAGCAGTCTTGTGCCTTCTCAAACAGAAACTTTGCCAAGAAACCCTTGATGCCACTTCTGGTTTCCCAATGACCTTTGATATCAGATGGTTGCAAGTGTAAGGCTTGAGCAACATCTTCAGGCTTTGGTTCTTTTTCCGTATCGTTGTAGGGTAGTTGATAAAGAATAGGAATCCTCAGAAGTTGAGAAAATTCCTCCAAAGTAGGTACTAGTTGGTAATCAGGGAATGTGAAATAGTGGTGTAGGGGGTCAAAGAACTGGAAGAGAACTTTCACCATGTCTTCTTCAATGTTGGAGTTGACCAAGTTGAGAAGTCTACCATGTCTTTCACTGAAGAGAGAATTCTCTGGAATCTTGGAAGTAAGCTCCTTGATCTGAGGAGGGATTCTCACAAGGTTGACTTGAATTGTTTTCCTGCGAAGAGATTCCATGACCTACAAAACAAGAACAAAGATGAAGATCCAAACTCTTGAAATGGTTAGTGGATGCATATGATGCCTTATTATATTCATGATGTATGCACAAGCATATGTACAAACAAGTCACACAAGATCCTAGAGGCTTGCATGAGGTTTCATAGGTAAGTACCCTCTTGAAGTTAGTTGGCTCAACCTGTCCTATAAATAGTAACCGGGTTCTAAAGAGCTCAATATCACTGGATTATTTTCTATGTTCATTGTTTTGGTTTAGCCACTTAACTGGCGACCAAAATATTCCAAGAAAACAACCCTTAATGAGTGTAGTATCGAGTATCTACCAATTTCGGACTGCACCAAAGCCGGTCATCTCACTACCTCTAAAAAAGGCCAAGATGGTCAAGTAAGGTTCAGAGAGTTCATTAGTGCTTCATGACATCACTCAGCGGCCCCATATTCTCTTTGATTGACTCAAAGGCTACCGGTACTCACAAATATGTCGCACTAATATAGCTATTGCTTCAACCATGTCGGTATACCCCGCACAGTTTCCACAATGTATTGCTATTTACCTATGAATGTTTCTCAAATTCGGGTAGAGGATTTCAAGCCCAAACAAGAGAACCAAATGTAAAGCAATCAAAGCAATCTAGATAAGCATGCAAAGGTGATCTAAACCCTAAGGTTACTCCACTTTAAAAACTATCCCCAGCAGAGCCGCCAGTTCTGTGATACGAAGGGAGAACTGACTTGGGATTTTGCGTTCGTGTTCGCAAATGTTTCGGTTTAGCAAGAGTCGCCACCGACTTTTTATTTTATCCTAAGGAAAGGTCAAAAAGCACAGGAAAGACCTTTGAGATGTTTTTTTGGGTTCGGGGAGTAGATTATGAAAATGGAAGGTGCAAGCACCCTTTTCATCCATGGTTATCCATGGGCTCTTAGTTACTTGTTTAGATCACTTGCTTTGCTTTTCAATTGTTTGAAATGGTGTTTTTCAATTGTTTGAAATGGTGCTTTGTGTGTGGTTTTGAAATATGTTTTTAAAAGAGGCCATCGTTGTGGCAACCTTTGTAATGATTCTTGTTTGAATGTATACAAAGATGTTTTTTTGTCTTTTGAAAAGTTTTCAATGTTTGAAAGTAGGGTTTTGAAATTGTGTTGTGAAGTGTGTTTGAAAATAGCAAGGATGTTTTTGCAAGTTTTTTGATCAAGTAACTAAGAGTTATCTACCATATTTTACTCAAAGGTCTTTCTTATGTTTTTAACCCTTTTAACAGTGTTGTTTCACCATTGTATTTGGTGAACAACCTTGTGTTAGGATGTTAAATGGGACAGGCACGGGTCATCGTATAGACCATGATAGCAATTGTGCTAAGTATTTTTGGCAATTTTCTTGAGGGACTTGATCATTTTGTTTAGGCAACTCAGATAGCGTCATCGAGGGACTATGATCTTTGTTTTGTTTTTGTTTTGCCAAAGTACTTAACATGCATACCATGGCCCATTTTTGAAGGCAACAAGTGGATTGTAACCCTAGGGGTGCAAGTGTGCATTGTGTTTGTTTTTTTTCATGCATTTTGGTCTTTGATTAGGTCAAACTATTTGTTGGTTTTGATTTTGCATACAAACCCTAATTCTCTAATCATGGCTTAATTGAAAGCGTTTAAGTGCGAGAATTTAAATTCTAAGCTATTACAACATGATTATGGGGATCGGGGTACAATTTTGGATAGGGGATTATTTTACAAGAAATTTAAATCTTAAGTTATTACAACCAAATTGAATTTACAATGCATAATATTTAAATGTACAATTATTTAAATACACAAAATAAATAAATATAGAATAAAATGTATTATGTAAAAAAGAAGTTTTTATGTATGTAAAAATATTTTCAATGTAAAGAAATATAAAGAAATAAATAGATAAAAAAAGGTTAATTTTATTTATTTTAGGGTAAACCCTAATTTCTTTTAAGAAGATGAATATTATGTATTATTTATATACAAAAATATATTAATATGTATAAAAATGAAATATATTAAAAAAAGTGTTTTTTAGTATGAATAATAATAATAATAAAAATGTAATATTTTTATATTTTTACTCTATGTTTTTAATAAAATAAAAGTATATATGTATATATATATATATATATATATATATATATATATATATATATATATATATATATATATATATATATATATATATATATATATATATATATATATATATATATATATATATATATATATATATATATATATATATATATATATATATATATATATATATATATATATATATATATATATATATATATATATATATATATATATATATATATATATATATATATATATATATATATATATATATATATATATATATTAAATATATTAAGTATGTATAAAGTAAAATAAAATATTTACGAAAATGAAATATATTCAAGAAAATATTTTCAGCGTGAATAAAAAATAAGAAAATAAAAATAAAAGTATTATTTACATTTATTTTTTCAAGTTTTAATAAATAATATAAAGTATTTAAATAGTTTAATGTTAGAAAAATCAAAATAAAATACCTAATAAATGTAAAAAAAATGTGAAAATATTTTGAAGTATTTTTTATGTTTGAAAATAAAATATCAAAGTCAGAAATGAAATTAAAATACAAAAATGACAAAATATAAAGAAAATGGGTCAGGGGGTGCATTTAGCAAAAGGAGGGTGTGAGAAGCAAGAAAGCCAAGCCCAGCCCATCAGCTTCATCTTCTTCCTCCAGACTTTTGAAAACGCGCGCCTGTTATACAAACTTGAACATCCTGGAAATGTGATCTTTTGCCAAAACTCAAAACATGAAACTTGTAGAGCATCAAACCACGATTCTAACCATATAAAGCATTAATCCTAACTCCCAAAGACCAAAGAGAATTTCTCTGGCCCTAAAATCTGACCTAAATTTTTCAGTATGTTCATGGATGAAATTCTCTTAGCACGTTTAATATAAATGAAAACTGAGCATATGTATGGTTTCAGGGCAATGAGTACTACATCTTTCATTCACAAACCTAAGGCTAAATGTTCCTAAATAGAGAGATAGAAGTTGATAAAAAAACCTGTTTCAGTTGGATTCGAGTTGGACAATGCAGCAACTTTCAGTGAGGCCTGAGGTTCTTATGAGCTTGCTTGATGTTCCCTGGACCTTTCCCAATGCTTAGTTTGTTTTAAAATGGCCTGAATCTCTCTACAGAACTCAACCTGCAAAGCTTTAAAACAAAAATGGTGAACACTGTAAATGGAGTTACAGTTGGCAATGGAGGTTTGGGATAGCTTGAGTGAGTTGAATGGAAGGTATTGGAACAAGTTGCAAGCAAAACGCACGAGTGGATGTGGAAATGGAAGTGATTCGGCAGGGCCTGCCCTGTTTTGCAAGAAAATGTGATTTTTGTGTACAAGGGTGTTTGAGGGATGAATGGCTCGTTTTTATGGCTCACAAGGATGTGCAAAAATTGTTTTAAATTTTGTCTTAAGTTGAATATATCAGATATGCAAGTTATGGACTTTTGGTACAATGACTTGGTTTTGAAGCAAAAAGTGAGAGTTGACAATGCAATGGTTGTACTGGCTTGTAACCTAGCTGCACAAAGTTGTTGAACTTTTCCTGACATTACGGAGCCTTGTTTGTAGCAAAGGGCTTGGTGTATGGCTCAAGAAATGAAACTTGACATAAAGCATGCTTTATGTAAATGGAAGTGCTACCTTTATGCCCAAAATGGAATTATTCATTGTGCCAAGCTCTACTGATCAGAATAACACCAATGTCCAATGTATTTGCATTCAATTTTTGAGTGTAAATTGGTTTAGAGACCTGTAATAAAGTACAGAGCTATTTTGGTCAGAGTTTGCAACTGGTATGAACATGTATTGGCCATGGTTACAAAGTGAGTTTTTGCCAACTTCAAGCATTCGATTCTCCCTAACCACAAATGTGTTTGAGGAGTTCTTGGACAATTTGGAAAGATTGCAACAAGTAATATAATACATATTTGAAATTCAACTTGAGACTCCAAGTGGAACTATGTGAAAAATGGCCAAGAAGATGGGTCAAAATCCTGCCTAAATTAGGGCAAAATTTCTCTAAGTTAAAAGTTTTAGGTACCCTTGTTCCAAAAATCATAACTTGATATCCAAGCTTCTTTTTAGAAAAATTTGTGAATAAAAGTTGTAGACTTTTTGATGGACTACAACTTTCATGTTGTAAGTTTTGTTTGAATCCATTTGAATCTTGGTGAAAATGTGGGTTAAAGTTAGGAAAAATTAAGAAAATTTCATAACTTAGAAAAATTCTAAGTTATGAAATTTTTCAATTTCAAACCCTAATTTGCTATTTTGGGTTTCTTGATGAACAAGTTTCATAATTTGACACATCTTGATGAAAAATGACTCTTGGCATTTGATTTTGCCCAAAAAGTCAAAGTTTGACTTTTCAGTGTACAATCAAATTTTGATCAGTTGATTGAAAAATTCATCTGTCAATCCCATGCATTTGAGATATTTTGAACTTGTTGAATAGGTAAAGATAATGTCATTGAATCCTTGAGTCCATGGTTGAACTTTATTTGCCACTGGCTAGGTCAAACAGTCAAAAATTGCCTTTGTACAGTCAAAACCCTAAAAATGACCATTTTGCCCTTTTGGTGATCTGATCAAATTTTTTGTGGAATTGTGGTCCAAACTTGATCAAATGGTTCATATGAGTTCATAATGTTGATGTGGGTCAAACTTCATAAGCTTTGACTGTAAATTGGCCACAGTTGACTTTTTCCCCAACACAGTTGATTTCTAGGTCAACTGTCCAATTGACTGGGCAAAAATTTAATTCAAGGCTTGAAACATGGTATGGACAAACTTATGAGTCCAATATGAAGTATGAAAGTCAATTTGGGCACTGAAGGTCTAAAAATCCTTGTGCAAACTCAAACCCTAATTTAGGTCAACAGTGCAAGGAGGTGTCTTGAGCAGAGCAAACCCTAGCCTGGCCTTGAGTTCCAAGAGCCTTGTGATGAGAAATGTTGATAAAATGAGAGAGCAAATTTTGGGGTACAACAGTATCATCTAAAGGTTGTGAATTAGTTATTATGTCGTGTTGATGTTTTGTTAAGATTAAAGATGTTTGAAAGTTGTGAAGTGGTGATTTTATATGATCTGATTCTGATATACTATTTATCATACGTTATATTATATAGTTTGATATCTCACCCCTTCTGTTTGAATGTTGCCCTCTGTTGGTAACGTGCAGGTAATCAAGAAGGATAGTTGTTACCTCGTTAGGTCGAGTCGGTGTCGTCGCTCTGATACGTAGCAGTTGGGGGGATGAACGCTTGATGTTTAGTGGTTGATATTTATTTCTGTTGCGGAATATTTAAGTTTTTTACATGAAGTAACTGTTGTCTTGAAGTTGTCTTAGTTGAAATAAGATGTTAAGTGAATTTAAGTTGAATATGTATAGTCTGCTGCTTATGAATAAAAAGTTTGATTTTTAAAGAACAAATCAAGTCGTTATCGGTTCATCCGAGTTAAGTGTTATGTATCTGTTTTATATGAGATTAAATGAAGTTGATTTCAAGTTGAAAATGTATCATCCTACTTATGTTGAACTCTGATTTTCTTATTATCCGCCGGGTAGAAATGGGGTGTTACATTAGTGGTATCAGAGCAGGTTGGTCCGTCCGACCAAGTTGTCTAATGTTGTTTATTCCTTAGTGCGCGACCAGTGTGTGAAACACTGTCTATGCTTGTTGTTTTTCTAATTGCTTGTATGCAGGAGTTGGGTTGAAGATAAGTGGGGGAGAAGCATTGCTTCTCGGATGTGTTTCGGTTGTAAGATGTTGGTTCGGTATAATGAAAGTGCAAGTATTGTTGAAGTTTTGTTGTTTCCCGAATTCGAAGGTGACATGGATTCAAGATTTTGTTTGTTAATCAAGTTGGAGCATCTTGAGGAAGGATGATCAGACATTGTAGATGCTTACTTCTAGAAGGATGAGGAGCAATGTAATGGTTGTTGACGTATGAGTAGAGTGTAAATCCCTGATATTTCTGAAGGTGATTGTTAAGTAACAAGGATATTTTTTTAGAAAATGGAATTTTGAAGGTCGTGATGTTTCAGCGCTGCTGGTAAGATTGTGAAGTTGTCGGTTTGAGTAGCCCTTGCATAAGATGTAGACTTTTGAACGGTGATAGAGTGACAGATTGCTGTAGATCGTGTCGTGGAATCCTTGTAAGTGATTGTAAAGGTTGAAGTTGTTGGGAATGTTTTGAATCGCGAGTCAGAGTCATAAATGCAAGGAGATGAGTATGATTTCAAGAATGGAAAATGTTGGTACTGGTACAAAGAAATTTTGTTATGATGTTATCGTAAGATGTGTAATAGTATGTCACTGCATGACGTCGGTGTTTGCATTTCCGAATAACTTTGGAAGTTCATATCTTGTGTTTCGAGTATCGGATTGGCGTTCCGTTTGAACATTTGAGGAGATAGAAATATATTATATCCTATGTAAGTGTTTTCAAATATGGTTGATGCATTCCTATATGGAGGTTGAATGTGAGGAAAGTTTTGTAGAACTAAAGAAAAGATTGATGACTGCTCTGGTATTGGTTTTGCCTAATTCGAGTCAGTCATTTGTAGTGTATTATGAATGCGCCTAAGATGGGACTTAGTGGTGTGCTAATGTTTAATGGACAAGTTGTTAATTGTGCTTTTAGACGACTCAGAGTTCATGGGAGGAATTATCCTATGCGTGACTTAGAGTTAGCAACAGTGGTGTTTATGTTGAAAGATTATGATTTCGATTTGAATTATCATCCAAGTAAAGCTAATGTTGTGGCAGATGCTTTAAGCCAAAGGACTTTGCACCTGTTGATAATGATGGTTAAAGGGTTAGGATTAACTGAACAGTTCAGAGATATGAGCTTAGTTGTGAAGTGACACTGAAGAGTGTTACGTTGGAGATTTTGAAGATTAAGAATGATTTCCTGGACAGTATTAAAGAAGCTCAGAAGTTAGATGTGGAATTGGTATATTCGATGGTTGGACTCGATTAGTCTGAGAATGGTGATTTCAAGTTAGATGCGCAGGGTGTGTTGAGATTCCGTAATCGAATTTACATTTCTGATGATGCGGAGATGAATAGAGTAATTCTTGAGTTCGAGAATACTTAACCTTCGTGTGAGGCTAAGTGCGTGTGATGTGGATCATGTAATATGTTAAGCGGTGGTGTCTCATCGACAAGATCGAATGAGAGGGAAATTGTGGAAGTATTTGTAAACCTCATTGTAAATTATTGGATTATGGTGCTTTAGGTGACTTGAGTACAAGTTCTAAAGGGACAATATTATAGTTTGGTATCGATGGTTTATACTCCATTATGGTTGTCGGCTATCTATTGACAAATTGAGGAACTGATCACCCTTAATCTCTTGTTGATAGTAGACGAGATCATGTTGGATGGTATAGATTTGTTGTGCAATCTTAATGGTGTGTAAAGTGATGAATGTTATATCGTGAGGATAGTTTCTCACCAGGTTGTGTGAAGTAATAGAGGAATTGCTAAGAAAGGATTGAGACGTGTTGAATAAGTCGGAGTGGCAAGTTATATGTAAGTTGACGCTGCAAAGTGAAGGATTGAGAATATCAAGTGAACAATGGCTTTATGGTGAATGTTAAAGAATGTATGAAACTAGATTGAAACATGTAAATCATATAGTTGATGGAAATTTTAACGAGGACAGTGACTTAAGGTGGATTATCAGAGTTGCGTAGCTGAAGCATGATGTGGCGCAATTGCTATGTGTGTACGACTCATTAGAGGTGAAGGATTAAAACATCAGGAGCCTATGGGAACGGTATGTCTTGATCTACATGCTTGATTTGGAAGATTGTTTATATATAGATGAAGTTCATGGGTACTGTATTTTCTCGTAAATATTTGCTGATCTATAAGAATATTATTGTGGACTGTTGGTTGATGGTGAGCTATGGGTATGCTTGCTGAGTTATACAGTTAAGTTGATGTTGTAATGATTTTGTTATCTTTATTGAGATGTTATTGTTAATTTCCATAAGTAAGGAATGATACTCTATTACGTGACGAAGCTGATTATGTTGTTTGTGTTGTTGTCACTATGAGCATGATACGATGATGTGAACAGATTTATTGATATGTTGTTGATAATTGACATACGGGGATGAAATTGTGTATGTGTTTTGGTGTTGAAAAGGGTGTTAAGATGATATTGCGGTGATGTATATCCAAGTATAAGTGTGTTATAGTTGTTGCTACTTTAATTGTTAATATGTCAGATTATGGTGGAGTAGTTGAGGTGCTAGTACTGATTATGTCACGAAGTGTTGGATGATTGGCATGGGTGTAATCAATTTGAATCGTGTTGAGTTATTGAGTTATCAGGAAAGTAGTGGTTAAAGTATTGTCATACGTTACTTAGAAATCAACGGGTTGGATGTGAAGCTCATGCTAAGAGTGGTAGTATCAAATAGATTTTCGGGGATGAAAATATTCTAAGTGGGAGAGAGTTATAACGCCCGATATTTAATTAATTATTTAATTAAATGTTTTTGAATTAGTTTCGAATTAATTGTCAAAGTTGTGAATTATTGTTGAAATATCGATTAAAGTTGTCGCGTTGTTAGTTAAATCATTGAGTTGATTAAGTGGTGGAAAATAGTATTATAATAATACTATTATTAATTTTATGGGCTTAATTAATAGTTGGTGGTAGTAAAAGTGGGGGGTGTTGAGATTAGTCCCAATGGAATTGTTAAGAATAATAGAAATTATATGAATAAGAAGGAATTAGGTTTTGTCAAGCAGTAAAGAAAATAAGGGTTTTGGAGAAAAGGAAAGGAGAACAATGGCTTGGAGGAAACTGTCGTCGGGAGAGAAACCGCCGACCGGGAAGCCAAATTGGAATTCGACCGGAAATTTTAGACAGACTGTCAATCCAAGGTAAGGTTGGGATTCTAACTCTATAACGGGTTATTTGATAAATTATACTCGGAATTGGGTTGTATAAACAGAAATATTGCTGTTAAATTATGTTAACTGTATTGAAAGTGTTGCTGCTAACTTCATGTGTTTGGATTGTTGTTCCGTGATGAATCGCCTCTGTGCAAATTAGATTTTGTAGTAAATTAAGTGTTGTATATTGAGATTGGTATTAAATATTTTCTGGGAAACATTACGAAGAAAACAAGTACTGAAAGAAACCAGCTAAGGGGCACTCGAACGTGGCGTCCGGCAAGGAAAGGGGTGTCAAACGGAACCCTGTGTGTGTAGGTAGTGTGCCGAATGCCACAGAATGAGCAAGGAGGAGTGTGTGCCGAGGGGCACATGGGAAAAGAGAATGTAGGCCGCTAGGCACACCTTAATGGCGTAGAGGACAACAGTATTTCATTGTTATTAGTAGTTTTATTAAGTAATATAATACTCCTTCCATTAAGTCTTCCACCCAGTTCTTAATAACTAATTTTATAATGATTAGAATTGTAATTTAATTATTTGGGATGATTAGATTTTTAATTTAATTATTTAGGGTGATTAGGATATAAACTAATCAGCAGAGTTTTGTTAAGTGCGGGAAGCATAGATGATTTCTAGTAGCAGAACAATATTATATTGCAGAGTTGGTATTAAATAGCAGAAACATTAGTGACCAATAAATATATATTAATTGTAGAGTAGTATATATAGCAGAGTAATGAAATTAACAGAGGATTGGATTATGGGCAGAATGATGAAATAACAGCGATGGTTTTAGTCGCAGAGTCGGTAATAATTAATTTAGCAGTGTTGTATTAAGTTGTCAGAAAACTAATACGGAATATTAGTATAAAGTATAAATAATGGGAAGATTAGCTGGTAGTTGATTTGCAGGTGAAGTCTAATTAAGATGAATGGTTCCGGTTTATGGAATTGTGCTGTTGGTTATTGCTGTGAATAAGTCATTGTAGAATACATTGTTGTTATTGAATATGTTGTTGTTTATATGTTGTGATTGATAAGTTGATGAAGTTGTAGGCCTATGGCCAATGTTGAAGCAACGATGAGTACCTCTAATTATTGGTAAAGTGACGATATAAGCTTATGCCTTTGTGACGGTGATTGTTGTTGTTGTATGTGATTGTTGCATTCATTGAGTCACATACATTTGCATTATCAAGTTGGCATGGATTGGCACCACGTTGACATGGATTGGCAAAACCTGTGATGAAGGCTTATTCCTTGTTGATGCCTCTATTTATTAGCAGATTTTTAAGTTGGGAGTTCTACTCCAATGGTACCACATGCATGTGCATTGTAATTGAGTTTCATTTGGCGTTGCATTTTGGGTTGGGGGAAGATAGATTTGTTGTTGCTTTATGTTGTTGACTTGTTGTGACAGGTATCATCTAAAGGTTGTGAATTAGTTATTATGTCGTGTTGATGTTTTGTTAAGATTAAAGATGTTTGAAAGTTGTAAAGTGGTGATTTTATATGATCTGATTCTGATATATTATTTATCATACATTCTATTATATAGTTAGATATCTCACCCTTTCTGTTTGAATGTTTCCCTCTGTTGGTAACGTGCAGGTAATCAAGAAGGATAGTTGTTACCTCGTTAGGTTGAGTCGGTGTCGTTGCTCTGATACGTAGCAGTCGGGGGGATGAACGCTTGATGTTTAGTGGTTGATATTTATTTCTGTTGCGGAATCTTTAAGTTGTTTACATGAAGTAACTGTTGTCTTGAAGTTGTCTTAGTTGAAATAAGATGTTAAGTGAATTTAAGTTGAATATGTATAGTCTGCTTCTTATCAATAAAAAGTTGTTTGATTTTTAAAAAATAAATCAAGTCGTTATCGGTTCATCCGAGTTAAGTGTTATGTATTTGTTTTATATGCGATTAAATGAAGTTGATTTCAAGTTGAAAATGTAGCATCCTACTTATGTTGAACTCTGATTTTCTTATTATCCGTCAGGTAGAAATGGGGTGTTACACCTAACATATCTATATCATATTTTATCTCTATTTAACTAATTAAAATAATTATAATTATCTAATTATTCTAACATACTCTATACCTTTTTAATTCCTACCACCCCGTCATACACCACACAAAACATCATATCAAGCATCATGATCATACATACATCACATAAACATCACAATTAAGTCACAAATACTCAACATAAATTAATCTAATAGTTAAATAAATAATTTATTTATTATGGGTGTTACAACTCTCCCCCACTTAGAAGAATTTTTTCCCTAAAAAATTACCCGACAGAGACAAATTCGGGTAAGACTCTCTCATCTGATCCTTGCATTCCCAAGTCCAACTTTCACCAATGGTCCACCCCCACAATACCTTCACTAAGACGATGTCTTTACCGTACAATTTCCTTACTTCCCGTCCTTCTATCTGCATAGGTGATGCTTCAACATTCAGGTTATCTCTCACATGTACATCATCCATTTGAATCACATGTGAAGGATCTGAAATGTACTTTCTCAACTGAGACACATGAAACACATCAAGAAGATTCATAATTAATGGCGGTAAAGTGATCTGATAGGCCACCTCACCTATCTTCTCTGAAATCTGATATGGACCAAAAAAACACGGCGTAAGCTTCCTCAACTTCAAAGCTCTACAAACACCAGTCACCGGAGTAACTCTCAAAAACACATGATCATCCTTTTGGAATTTGATTGCCTTTCTCCTCTTGTCATGATAACTCTTCTAACGACTCTGAGAAGCTTTCATCCTCTCTTGAATCATCTTAATCTTTTCATCCGTCCTCTACACGATCTCAGGTCCGAGCACAACTCTCTCACCTGACTAAGACCAACACAATGGAGTCCTACACCTCTTACCATACAATGCTTCATACAGTGCCATACTAATACTCGCATGAAAACTATTATTGTATGTAAACTCAATCAATGGCAAGTGACTATCCCAAGATCCTCCTTGTTCTAGCATACAAGCCGTAAGCAAATCCTCCAAATACTGAATAGTCCTCTCTGTCTGACTATCCATTTGTGGATGATATGCAAAGCTCAACTTCAACTTAGTACCAAAAGAATTCGGTAAACCTTCCCAGAATTTCAACGTAAACCTCATATCTCTATCTGACATGTTACTCGAAGGTACCCCATGCAATTTCACAATCTCATTAATATACATCTCAGATAGCTTCTCCATAGGATGATTAATCTTCATTTGTAAGAAGTGAGCCGACTAAGTCAACATATCCACTATCACCCAAATTAAGCCATTGCCCTTAGCAGTCTTCGGCAAACCAGACACGAAATCCACAGAGACACTGTCTCATTTCCACTCTAGAATACTCAAAGGTTGCATAAGACCCATAGGCTTCTGATGTTCAATCTTTGAATTCTGACAAGTCAAACAAGCATAAACAAATTTAGTGATCTCCTTCTTCATACCAGTCCACCAAAAGAACTTCTTCAAGTCTTGATACATCTTCGTGGCACCGGGATGAGTACTTAACTTGCTTCGATGTCATTCCTTAAGAATACTTCTCTTAAGTTCTAGAATATCCGGAACACACACTTTATTTCCGAACCTCATCACATCATTATCATCAACTTTGAACTCACCCCTATTACCTTGGTTAATCAAGGTCAACAGGTCAGCCAACTTCAAATCATATTTCTGACCTTCTCGGATTTCTTCCATTATACCACTAGTCAGTTTCAACATTCCCAACTTCACGCTATCTGGAGTCTCTTCACATACTAAGCTCATATCTCTAAATTTTTCGATCATTTCTAACTCTCGAACCATAAGCATTGACATATGCAATGATTTTCTACTCAATGCATTGACAACTACATTTGCTTTACCAGGATGGTAATTCAAATCAAAGTCATAATCCTTAAACAATTCCAACCATCTTATATGCCTTATATTTAACTTCTTCTGGTCAAACAAGTATTTCATACTCTTATGATCACTTAACACTTCAAACTTAGAGCCAAAAAGATAATTTCTCCAAAACTTCAATAAAAACACCACAACTGCTAGCTCTAAGTCATGCGTAGGATAACTCCTTTCTGGAATCTTCAATTGCCTAGAAGCATAAGCAACAACCTATCCATTTTCATTAGCACACCACCAAGACCCATCTTCGACACATCACAATACACTACAAAAGCATCACTTGGGTTAGGCAAAATTAATATCTGAGCAGACGTCAACTTCTTTTTCAATTCTATGAAACTTTCTTCACACGTAACATCCCACACATAAGCTTGACCCTTTCGAGTCACTTGAGTTGACAGTAATGCCAACTTAGAGAATCTTTCAATGAAACTTCACTAATAACCTGCTAAACCAAGAAAACTTTGAATCTCAGTTGCAGAATTTGGAGTCTCCCATTTCAACACTGCATCAACTTTAGAAGGATCCACAACAATTCCACCACTAGAAATCACATGACCGAGGAAACTCACTTCCTTCATCCAAAATTCACACTTTGACACTTAGCATATAACTTCTTCTCTTTCAACACTTGCAACACGATTCTCAAATTCTCCGCATGTTCTTCTTATGACTTAGAATAGATCAGAATATCATCAATTAAAACCACAACAAACTTATCCAGATACGAATGTAAAGTTCTACTTATATACTCCATGAAAACACTTGGCGCATTAGATACACCAAAAGGCATCATAGTGTACTCGTAATGTCCATACCTCGTTCGAAAAGCCGTCTTCGAAATATCATCTAGTTTGACACGAATTTGATGATAACCTGACCTCAAATTATTCTTGCTGAAAACACAAGAACCCACCAATTGATCCATCAAATCATCGATCCTCAAAAGTGGATACTTATTCTTAATAGTCACCTTATTCGACTGTCTGTAATCCATACACAGTCTCTTACTTCCATCTTTCTTCTTGACTAATAACACAGGCACACCCCACGGTGAAACACTCGGTCGTACAAACTTCTTCTCAAGCATCTCTTCTAGTTGTTTCTTCAACTCACTCATCTCTGAAGCTGGCAACCTATAATGATCCATTGACACTGGACTTATACCTGGAACCACATCAAAGAAAACTCCACTTCATTTTCTGGAGGTAAATCACTTATGTCATCTGGAAACACTTTTGGAAATTCACAGACAACAGGTAATTCAACACTCGCAGCCTCCCGATCAACTTGTAGCGATGCAAACATTGCAAACATCAAAGCTTAGACTTCCATAAGTTCATTCACTTTCTTAGCAGACAACAAGATCAACTATTCCTTATCATTTGTGATACAGTGGGAGAACTGACTTGGGTGTTTTGAATTTTATCGCAAATGTTGCGGATAGCAAGAGTCGCCATCGACTTTTCTTTTATCCAATAAAGGAAAGGGTGAAAATAATAGGAAATACATTTCGAGATGTTTTCTTGAGTTCGGGGGGTAGGTTATGAAAAGGGAAGGTGTTAGCACCCTTTTCATCCGTAGTTATCTACGGGCTTCTAGTTACTTGCTAGATCACTTTGAAAAAATGCTTTGTTTGAAATGTGTTTGTGGTGGATTTTGAAAGTTTTTTGAAAATGCCTTGGTTACAGAAAATTTTGTAATTATTCTTGTCTCTATAAGAATGCGTACAAAGTGTTGGTTTTGAAAATAGTTCAAAGAGATTTTTGCTTTTGAAGATGTTTTGAAAGTGTAAGTGTGGAAATGGTTTTGATTTGTGAGCAAGCAACTACGAGCGTCCTACCTACTCAAAAGGTCTTTGTTCTTTTTCTCCTCCTTTATATGTTGCTATCTCACCATTTATTGGTAAGAAACCCCATCATTGGATGTGAAGGGACAAGCGCGGGTCAATCGTATAGCCATAGAAGGCAACATATGAGACGCTTTAGCAATTTTCATAAGGGACTAGATCGTTTACCAAAGGAAACATTGAGGGACATGGAGGGACTACGATATTTTTTATCGAGGGTCTTTGCTAAAATGCCCATATTCGAGAGACATCACTATTTTCTGAGGCAACAAGTGAGATTACCCTAGAGGTGCACGTGTGAATAGTGTGTTTGATTGCATGCATTGTCTTTGAGATTAGGGTTTTATAACGGTTGATTTTATCTTTCCATACACACCCTAATTACTAACAATTATATTAGAGTGATAAATTTGCAGAAATTAAAATCCTACGCTATTACATCACTTTAGGGGATGGGGGCATAAGTTTACAAATGGGGAGATAAAAGCAAATAAAACCTAATTATACTATTACGACCAAATCGTATGAAAATAAAAGCAAAAAAAGTCAAAACCAAATCAAGATTTATGCTATTTCCTGTGACACGAGCACCCGTGTTAGCACCCTGTAATGATCCATGCACGTTTTTTCTTTCTGCACCAGCTAAGCTGACACGGGCCGTTTCCTGTGACACGGGCACCCCTGTCAGTACCCTGACTTGCCACTTTGCACGTTTCTGGCTCTAGTAGCCCTGACACGGGCCGTGTCCTATGACACGGGCACCCGTGCCAGCACCTTGTCCTGCATATTTGTTAACTTATAGTTCTAGTAGACCTGACATGGGCCGTGTCCCGTGACACGAGCACCCGTGTCAGCAGCATGTCCTGAATTTTTTATTAGATTCTTAAATAGCTGAATTGACAAGGGTTGTGTCGCGTGGCACGGGCAACCGTGTCAGCCCCCTGTCTTGGCTTTTTCACTGAGTCTTCTTCTTTTGATCTATCTTTTTTATATATCTTTTAAACACAAACAGCAAATTATGTATGGATAAAGATATTACAGTTTGGAAAAAAGAGGTATACCTCTTGAAGCGAAACTTTGGAGTGTGTATGGATATCTCCGGATGTGAAGTAATGATTGACCGAGATCCTGTTTGGAGCTGCTCCAATCCTTGCTTTGTGCCGCAAAGTTCCATAATCGCTCCGAACCAGTCTACTGTACCCCAAAATTTGCCCTCTCTCTTTTTTTCAAGACTTTTCTAACAAGGATTTTTAAAAGTTCAAATTTGCACAAGTACAATTGGATTTTTAATTCCCCATATAGCCCCATGGATCACATTGGGCTTTCAAGCATCAAAATTGGAGAAAAACAAGCTTACTTCGATTCACAAAGCTTCAATTGGACTTTGGCTTCCTTCGAGAGAGCTTGGTTCATAAGCTTCTATTAAGCAACAATTTCCTACAAGCTTGCTTCGATTCAAAAGGAAATGGCCTCCTATAGGCTTGCTTCGATTCAGAAGGCAATAGCCTCCTGCAGGCTTGCTTTGATTCCGAAGGCAATGGCCTCTTGTAGGCTTGCTTCGATTTATAAGGCAATAGCCTCCTACAGGTTTGCTTCGAATCAGAAGGTAATGGCCTCCTGCAAGCTTGCTTCAATACATAAGGCAATGGCCTTCTGCAGGCTTGCTTCGATTCATAAGGTAATGGCCTCCTACAGGTTTGCTTCGGTTCCACCTTTAAATCCTTCAACACAAATAGTTTCTACACTATGACACACAATGGGTGGATTCGAAAGACACATATTTGATGGAGCATCTAAAGAACATGAATTTGTTGGATTCAAAGGACACATATTTGGTGGCCCATTCAAAGAACATGAATTTGTTGGATTAGTAGGACACATATTTAGTGGCCCATTCGAAGAACATGAATTTGTTGGATTCGAAGAACACGTGTTTGGTGGTCCATCCAAAGAACATAAATTTGTTGGATTCGAAGAACATATATTTAGTCCATTGGAAGAACACACAATTGATGTTTTGTCTCTTGATGAGTCTGGTCGAAGGCTGCTGGACAAAGTCCTATGTGCTACCAAGTCCAAGTTTGCTGCACTGCTATGAAAAAGTCCAGCACCAAACTGCCACAACACTCCAAAACTACTATAAAGAAGTCCTGCTATGCTGCTCCCATATTTGCACCAAATTGGAATACAAGAGCTGCACCTCGAAGGCTATGAAAATGGCATACCCAATTTGTTTATATTTCATTTGTTTTCCCCCTCAAATCCAAGCCAAACTCTTCTATAAATAAGATGATACACAACACATCTAAGGGTGGCTTTTTAGTAGCTGAGAGACTTTTGTTGGGTGGAAAAAAATCCTCAAACTCTCAAACATTCAAAAAACTCAAAACCAAGCACAAAACTTGGTACATCCTGACTTCACCAAAAAATCTCAAATCCCTTCATACGTTACTAGCCTTTCGATTCACCCCCCTAGTTTCCATATACCAGCCTTGGAACACTCCCAAAGCCCTCAAAAAAAGCCCACTCAAGGAAGTTAGTGAGCCTTTAGATTCACTCCTAACTTCCATATACCAACCTTCGATTCAGTGACTTTCAAGGAAAAGTATCACCTGGAATAGCTTCAGGGAGGTTGAAGCAGGCTTAACCCATCATTGAATCATTCTTGGAAGTCTTACAGAGCTGATTCGAATTGCACTTCAAGAGGTAAGTTTCTTTCAAAATTTAGAACCCTTCATTCAAACCTCATTTGTATATACTTTGTGAAGGAAAAATGTAGATATCATGTCTAGGAAGATGACCATGTCCATAGTTTCGATTGTCATTGCTTGCACATTAAAAATTTCAACTCTGACTAGTTAGGTTTTGATTTTGGTGCTGAACAAAATTCATTGTTAACCTTTGACCCATAACTTTCGAAATTTACATGGTTAGATTTGTATTCAAATTTTAGGTAGGTTTTTTACATCTTTCGATTGGCTGAAAAATGAAGCCTTTTGAAGCTCAAATAGTGGAGCCATGCATCCCTGCGCTCGAAGGAATAAGATGAAGCCATGTTTAAACATCCAGAACTGAGTTCATTTTGTATTTAGTAAAAATTATAAAACCAACGGATGAAACAGACCACCCCAGTGGTACAAATAGCACGCACAAAAGGCATTTCTGTGTAAGGTCCTGGGTTTAAGCCCCAACGAGACCTTTTATCATTTGTTCATATTTTCTCACTTTGCCTTGTTTATAGGAAGCATACCTGGGCCTCCACAGTTGGGCTTAAACCTTTTATGTTTCTGACCCCCTGTTTACTAACAAAAAAAAACAGACCCTGGGCTCAAGCATAAAACTGTTTTTCTACACAAAAAATTGTTTTAAATACAAAAACTGTTTTCTACACAAAAAATGTTTTAAACACAAGAAAAAAACTATTTTCTACACAAAAACTGTTTTAAACACAAAAAAAATGTTTTCTACACAAAAACACCAAAAACATATTTAAGTTATTTATTTTATTTTATTTAACTTCTTACAATGAAAAAGACCAAAAAAAATTTCCTATTTATTTTCTTTTCTTTGACTTAATTAAACTTCCTTAACAAAATTCAAACAAAATTTCTTTACTTTTCAGTCATGTCTTGTACATTATATTCCTTTCAATTCTTGTACAAATTCAATATGGTGGTAATAGATAATTAGGATTTAATTTCTTGCAATCCCCATTTGTAAATTTGTATCCCCATCCCGCAAGTGATGTAATACCGTAGTAAATTTACTTTCCGCAATTTACCGCTTTCATATAAATGCTAGTAACATAGGGTGTGTATGGAAAGATAAAATTAACAAGTATACAACCCTAAATTCAAGAAAAAACACATGCAATCAAACACACTATTCACACACGTGCACCTCTAGAGTAATCTCACTTGTTGCCTCGGAAAATAGTCATGTCCCCTGAATATGGGTGTTTTAGCAAAGACCCTCGATAAAAACATCGTAGTCCCTCGATGTCCCTCGATGTTGCCTTTGGTAAACGATCTAGTCCCTAACAAAAATTGCTAAAATGTCTCATAGGTTGCCTTCTATGACTATTCGATTGACCCACGCTCGTCCCTTCACATCCAAGGATGGGGCTTCTTACCAAATCAAGGATAAGATAGCAACATCTAAAGGAGAAGGAAAATAACATAGACCTTTTGAGTAGGTGGGATGCTTGTAGTTGCTTGCTCTCAAACTAAAACCATTTTTCCACACTTACACTTTCAAAAACATCTTCAAAAACAACATCTCTTTGAACTATTTTCAAAATAAACACTTTGTATGCATTCTTATAGAGACGAGAATCATTACAAAGTTAGCCGCAACAAAGGCATTTTGCAAAATATTTTCAAACTTACACCCATCACAAAACACATTTCAAACAAAGCATTTTTTTCAAAATGATCTAGAAAGAAAATAAGATCTCATAGATAACTATGGATGAAAAGGGTGCTAACACCTCTCCTTTTCATAATCTACCCCCCGAACTCAAGAAAACATCTCAAAGGTATTTCCTGTTCTTTTTGAAGAAGTGAAAAAGACAAGAAGGGGGGAGGGGGGGTTGAATTGAAACTTAAAAAAACAAATGCAATAGACTCAAGATTTTTATCCTGGCTCGCTTGATCTCAAACTACTCCAGTCCACCCGCCAAGGTGATTTCGCCTCTCTCCAACAAGGACTTAATCCACTAATCAAATAGATTACAAAACTACTTTGACAACTGCCAAAGTCTTCTTGAGTATGACCACAACCTGGTTTATCTCAAGGAATAATATCTTAATCAAAGAACAATTAGTTGTGTACTATATGTTTTTCGTTAAAAAAATTGTATCACTACTGTGATGTATTACACAATTTGAGTATATGAAAGAATATGAATATTTGCAGCTTTTTGAGATGTATGAGCAATCGTTGGTGAAAATCGTAAACGATTTATCCTTTGAGCTTGTTTATATAGGCGTGGAAATCTGTCCAAAATAAAACATGATAATGGACACTCAATGCACTTTCCATACTTATAAGATTCTTGTCTGAATGAAGTTGTTGCATATGATACTATTTTAATTGAAACGTAACGCTTCAGAACTTCGGAATCTTGCATGCTGCTTTACTTCAGAACTTTGATGACTCAGATATGAGGATCTGTTGACGCGTTAGACTTCAGTTCAGAATCAGAGTATCTTTTACTTTAGCGTAGATTCTGATAATCATTCTTCAGAACATTCTGATTTGCTCAGCTTGAAAGCTTCGTTTAAGTCAGAACTTCTGTATAAAATACAACACAAATTTAGAGTGCATATTTGTTCTTTGTGTTTGTTATCATCAAAACTCTAATTAAGGGTTGTAGAATAAAACTATGTTCTAACAATCTCCCCCTTTTTGATGATTACAAAAACTAGGATTTTCAATAAAAAATATAGAACAAAAAGCTTAAGAGAGTCTTCCCCTGAGTTGAGTACTTAGATAGAGATGAGTTACTTCCCTGAAGTTCCTTCTCGTCAGAGCTTTTGATTCATTTCCTTCTGTCCTTATCAGAATATGTTCCTATTCATGTTTTCAGAAAAAAAGAATTTAAGATATTCAGAATGTTTGAGACTTTGTCCCGGTATACTGTTATTGAAAATATCTTACGTTCCCCCCATTTTTGCCAGGTATCAAAAAGCAATATAATCAGAGTCAAAAAGATGATTTGTATTGAAAATAGAATGCAATGACATTTTTCAGAAAAAAAGAGGATAAGATGAAGAATACATAATATAAGTTAAAGAAAATCTAAGATGGAGGGGGAAGTCGTGTGAACAACGCTTCCAGCAAGCTCTTAATCTGAGTTCTTGATTCTTCCTGCTTTCCCATAATATCTTTAATTTCTTTTGTTGTATCTTCTTGTCTGTCCAATATATCCCTGATCTCTTTTTTTTTGTCTTCTTGCTTATCCATCCTGGCGTGGATTAAAGCATTCTCCTTCTTCAACTCTTCCAGAGTTTGCATGACTAGAGACGAAGTTGGTGTATCTTCAGGGGTTGCATGTCATTCAGAACAGTCTGAAGCCTCTTCTGATTGAACAACTTCTTCAGTTGCAATTTCCTTTTCTGGAGCAGTAGTCAGAGGGTGACTGTCAGAATCTGGTTCAGTGGCTTCTGAAGGTTGGTGCTCTTTCCAGGGAGTATTTTCCAGCAGAAGAATTTCTTTCTTGTCCAAGTGACTTAGAACTTGATCTTTGAAGGCTTTTAGATGATCACTGAAGTTCTGCTGAGCCATCTCATAGCTCAATTCTTTCAGCTTCTGGGATTCAGAGTTGAACAATTTTCTGAATCTATCCCATAGAGATTCAGAAGCAGCAGGATTAGAATTCTCTTTACTTGCTTGCTTCAAAGAAGTAACCCATTCCTGTATTTCTATTTCAAAAATTAATAAGTTCTTACCAACATCTGATTTGGTTAAGGTTGGTTTGGGTTTGGGAATGGCAATTTTATTTGAGGTGGAAACTAGATGGTCCAGCGCGTCTAGATCTATGACAGTTCTGAGATGATTAGCTGGAAGGTTAATAGGTGAGGGGGCAGAAGAATCAGAAATCAGGATTGGTGAGTGAGGAGTGTTTGGTGGTGTGGAATCATATGGTGAAGGTATTTCTAGAATATTATAAATGGAGAGAGGTAAACGAACCATAAGAGGTTCTATTATTCCAGTAATTAGGGTAGTGGTATCAGAGTCTGAAAGGGAGTCTTCTGATTGGTTTGCGGTAGCATGTTGATTTTCTGGTTCAGGTGTTTCATAATTTGGATTTTTAGATTGAGGAGTGAGAGGGTTTTCATTTTCTGGTTGGGGTGAGTGAAGGTTTTGATGTTCTAGTTGAGGAGAGTGTGGTTGTGGATTTTATGGTTGTTAAAACTGAATATTTGGATTTTCTGGGATTGGTGAGTGAAAGTCTTGATCAAACAGTTCAATATCAGAGAGAACTCTTGCAAGTTCTGGTTGATTTTGTTCTGGATTTGGATTGGGGGAGTGAAGTTCATTTAAGAAATTGCCAAGAATTACAGATGGATCAAACTCTATGTCAAAATCTTCAAATGTTTATGGTGAGGGATTTTCTGTTGGTTGATGGGGAATGGTTTCAGATGTTGGAACAACTATTGATTCTACAACAGAAACAAAAGATGTGTTACCTTTCTTTTTTGCAGCTTTGGGTGTCCTCTGAGAGGGTCCTTCTCCTGTTGCCTTCCTCTTTGTGGATTTCTTTAGCACAATCTCTGGTGCTGGCTTGTGCAGGTCGTGGATGTTGATTTTTGGAATAGTCTCATCTTCCTTGCAAGCTTCAAGGTATCTAACCACAATCTCTGGAGAAGCATCTATCTCAGAGAATAGTGTAAAATCCTTCAGAGGGATTCTCCTAGATGTGATGACCTCATGAGAAGCAATTGTTGGTTCCTTCTTAATGCTTTCAATAATCTTCATTTTCTTCAGATTCTTGGCATTCAGTGGTTTCCCAGCAGTTTCTTCCAGAGCACTGATCTCTTGAGCCTCTGTCAGATGTTCTATCAACCTGTTTTCCGTCATAATATCTGAAATCAATCTTCCTAGAGGAATCCAATCCCTCTTAGTTCTTTCTTCTTCTCTTGTCTCTTTCACACTTGTTCTCAGATGGTTGAAGAGCAAATATGGAAGATTTATTTTGGTCTTCTTTGCAATGAAGTATAACAGAAACTGCTGATCAATGTTGATGTAATCATGGGAGCTTTTAGGCTTCCTGTGATTGATACATCCCAGAATGATCCTAGCCCAGATTCTGTAATAATATTTCAAGTCTATGATCTTGTTGGATGGCTGTCAAGAAGTGAAAATGACCCTAGCAATGGATTTTAGGTCAGAACACTTATCAGCCATATCAATGCATTTGACTCTGCCGCCATTGTATCCAATGAGTTTCCCAATCAAATCTTTTGTAATCACTATCTTCTTCCCCATAACATATGACGTGACCTGGTGGTTGGATGAAGTAGCATGAATCCAAAACTCTTTAACAAGAATGGGAAAAGTTGGACCCAAAAGACGCTCAAAGTATATGTTTCATCCCTGTGCAGTTACATCTTCATATAGATCAAACTCGTTTTCCTGAAAACTCTCAAAGTCGATGATTAGTTCACATAGAACTTCAAGGTTGTCGACCGAAGTGAGCAGTGTTCTAATGGTCTCCTCATACTTTTATGTTGATGAAGAACCAGGAGCACTGTTGATATTCTTGAGGCTTAATGAGGATGCCATTGTTCACACAGATTCTTTGAAGAAAACTGATAGAAAGGGTTTTTGAAAAACTAGAGCAAGAGAGAATATTGAAAGAAGTAAAATGTGAATGAAATAGTAAATTGAGTTTTATAAACACTTTTGAAAACATAATTAGTAAGAAAGAGAAAATAAGTAATGATTATACTGAGTTAATGAAACCTGAAATTAGGGGATTTCGTGAGATATTGAACAATTACCAATGACAAGTGTCTCAATGCATCCAATCAGAGCCTTGGACCCTTCAGAATTTGAACGCGTGTTCAGCCTCAGAAGGTAGATTGTGAGAGGATGACAGATGTTTGATGGTGTGAACTGCACGTCTCTATCCTTAAAATGAAAAGTTCAAATCTTCATATATAGATTATGAGGCAACTGTACTCCTAACTTCTGAAGACAAGTTTATCAGATGTTCACAGAAAACAATAGAATTATGAGGGTTAGAATATGCAAATAAAACATTTTATTCTGGACACAATTTCATGTTGAGATGTTTCAGAATGAAATTAAATCTATCTTCAGAGAGGGGTTTTGTAAACACATCATCCCATTGATGGTCTGTGTCAATAAATTTTAAAGTCAGAATTCCTTTCTGAATATAATCCCTAATAAAATGATGTTTTATTTCTATATGCTTAGCCCTAGAATGCAAAATGGGATTTCTGGATAGACATATGGTAGAAGTATTATCACAAAAGATAGGGATGTTACTCTCAAATATGTTGAAGTCTTCAAGCTGACTTTTCATCCAGAGCATTTGTGTGCTACATCCGGCAGCTGCTATGTATTCAGCTTATGTTATTGACAATGCAATTGTGGACTGTCTCTTGCTGGTCCATGAGATCAGATTGTCTCCCAGAAATTGGCAGCTTCCAGAAGTGCTTTTACGCTCTACTCTGTCTCCAGCAAAGTCAGCATCACATTATCCTACTAAGCTGTATTCATTGGATTTTCTATAAAACAAACCCAGGTTAGTAGTACCTTTCAGATACTTGAAAATTCGCTTAACTGCTGTTAAGTGAGATTCTCTAGGATCTGATTGGAATCTAGCACATAAATAAACGCTGAATAAAATATCAGGCCTTAAAGCCGTCAGATAAAGGAGAGAGTCAATCATACCTCTGTAAATTTTTTGTTCTACCTTTTTACTTACCTCTTCCTTTTCCAGAATGCACGTGAGATGCATTGGAGTCTTTGAGGGCTTACATTCTGAGAGGTCAAACTTCTTCAAAAGTTCTCTGACGTATTTTCTCTGGTGAATGTAAGTTCCTTCTGGAGTCTGGTTTATCTGAATGCCCAGAAAGAATTTAAGTTCCCCCATTAAGCTCATCTCAAACTCTGCCTGCATGCACTTAGCAAATTCTCTTCCCAGAGAAGGTTTAGTAGATCCTAAAATAATGTCATCTACGTAAATTTGACAAACTAAAATGTTATTCTTAAATGTCTTACAGAATAGGGTTGTGTCCACTTTCCCTCTGGTGAATTCCTTTTCTAACAGAAAGTTACTTAGCCTTTCATACCAAGCTCTGGGAGCTTGTTTCAGACCATAGAGTGACTTCTTTAGTTTGAAAACATATTCTGGGTGTTTGGAATTTTCAAACCCAGGGGGTTGGTGCACATATACCTGTTCATCAATGTAACCATTTAAGAATGCACTTTTGACATCCATCTGATAAAGAGTGATGCCATTATTTATAGCAAAAGAGATTAAGAATCTGATAAATTCTAACCTGGCGACTAGAGAAAAGGTTTATGTATAGTTTATCCCCTCTTGCTGACTATAACCTTGTGCCACCAGTCGTGACTAGTTTTTAATGACTTCTCCTTGCTCATTCAGTTTGTTTCTGAACACCCACTTTGTTCCAATGACGTTGAATCCTTTTGGTTTGGGAACCAGATCCCATACGTCATTTTTGGTGAACTGGTTTAACTCCTCCTGCATTGCCAGAATCCAATCATTATCCAGAAGAGCTTCATCAATTATTGTTGGTTCAATTAGAGATACCAATCCCATGAGGGATTCTTCGCAGTTTCTGAATGTTGGTCTTGTTCTGATTAGATCATCCTTCTTTCCCAGAATCTTATCTTCTGGTGAGTTATGCTGCTTTTGGATAACTTTTTCTGGAGTTGATCAACAGAAGGTACTGGAACACTTGTGACATTTCCTTCTGAAGTTGTTGGAGTGTCTCTGTTGGGGACTTCTGATGAGTTGTCTTCAGCACCTGTGAATTCAACTTCTATATCTGCAAAAGATTCATTCTGCTTTGACTTTTGAGGGTCAAGCTTATCATCAAATCTAACACTGATTGACTCTTCAACAATCTGTGTTTCTGTATTGTATACTCTCTACCCTCTTGAGCGTTTAGAGTATCCTAACATAATACACTTCTGTGCTTTAGATTCAAACTTGTTCAGATGATCTTTAGTATTCAGAATAAAACATGTACATCCAAAAGGATGGAAATAAGAAATGTTGTGCTTTTTGTTCTTCCACAATTCATATGGAGTCTTTTCCAGAATAGGTCTTATAGAGATTCTATTTTAAATATAACACGCTGTGTTAATTGCTTCTGACCAGAAGATCTTAGCAATGTTAGTCTCATTGATCATGGTTCTGGCCATTTCTTGCAATGTTCTGTTCTTTCGTTCTACAACTCCATTTTATTGGGGAGTTCTAGGACAAGAGAAGTCATGCAAAATGCCTTTTTCATTAAAAATGTTTCAAATTTTTTATTTTCAAATTCTCCATCATGATCACTTCTGACTTTGACAATTCTAAGATCCTTTTCATTCTGAACTTGGTTACAGAAAGCAACAAACACAGAATGTGACTCGTCCTTGTGTCTTAAGAACTTTACCCATGTCCATCTGCTATAGTCATCTACGATCACTAGCCCATACTTCTTGCCACTAACAGACGTAGTTTTCACTGGTCCAAATAAGTCTATGTGCAGAAGTTCTAATGGCCTAGAGGTGGAAACAACATTTTTAGCTTTAAAAGCAGGTTTTGCAAATTTTCCTTTCTGACATGCTTCACACAGAGCATCTAAACTGAACTTCAGATTAGGAAATCCTCTAACCAGATTGAGTTTGTTAATCTGATATATTCTTCTCATACTAACATGCCCCAATCTTTTGTGCCACACCCATTGCTCGTTGTTAATAGAGAGAAGGCATTTTACATTTTGACATTTTAGTTCAGAAAGTTTTATCTTATAAATGTTGTTTTTCCTCTTTCCATTAAACAGGATAGTTCCATCTTTCTGACTAACAGCTTTGCATGAATTTTGATTAAAGATTATATCATAACCGTTATCACTTGATTGACTTATGGATAACAGGTTATGCATCAATCCATCAACTAAAAGCACATTATTAATAGAAGGAAGATTACCATTACCTACTGTTCTAGAGTCAATGATCTTCCCTCTTTGGTTGCCACCAAAGCCCACGTAGCCTCCAGGTTTAAGTTCCAGGCTTTGGAACATATGCTTTCTTCCCGTCATGTGTCGAGAGCATCCAGAGTCCAGGTACCATGACTGGTGTTTTAGCCTTGTTGCTAAAGATATCTGCTACATATATAATTTTGTCCTTAGGTAACCATATCTTTTTGGGTCCTGGTTTGTTAGTTTTACCAAAATTCTGTTTGAATTTTGGTTTGGAAGAATAATTATTTCTAGTGTATTTCAGATCATGTGTATGCCCATATGTGAAGTGTCACTTTAGTGGTGTGCATTTTATTACTAGGTCCATGACTTTCTTAGGTGGAGATGCCTTACCTTGGTATTCTATTCCTTTTTTTCCATTCTTGCTAACTCCATAGATCATTAAAGCCATCTTGCTTCTATCTATGTTTTTAGCCAGAAACTTCTGAAAGCTGTGATCATATTCTTTTATGATTTTATCAATGCTACTGGGAGCCTCTGAGATTATTACTTTCTGAGAGTTTTGTAAATCAATTTCTAGTTTTGAAATCTTTTCTTTTAGCTCAGAATTTTCTAATCTTAGACTCACAGTTTCTTCAGAGTCAGAGACAAGATCCCTTTTTAGGTTCTTGAATTTGACTCTAATGTGCTGATATCTTTCCAGAATCTCATTCAGGCTTTCTGCTAGTTCAGCTTTAGTAAAATTAACAGTAAAATCAGGAAATACCTCTTATGTGTCTAATTCTGAGTCTGACTGAGATGCTTCGTTGTCTTCTGTCACATTATCCATAAGAGCAATGTTGGCTCTTTCATCATTTGATTCTGAGTCTGCGTCAGAAGTATCTGAGTCATCCCAGGTTGCCATGAGACTTTTCTTCTTCTCCTTGAAGAACTTCTTTTTGGGCTTCTCCTTCTGAAGCCTTGGACAATCACTTTTGTAGTGCCTGTGTTCATTGCACTCATAGCAGATGATGTCTTTGTTGTTTGACTTCCTGTGACCAGATGAAGCTTCAAATATTTTATGTCTAGAGGAGGACTCAGACTTTCTATATCCGAAAAAATATTCGTTCTGATTCCCTGACCTTCTAGAATTCTTGATTTTTCTTTGCCTCTGCTTCCACAGTTGATTTATCCTTCTGGAGAGAAGAGACAATTTGTCTTCTTCTGATGAGGATCCATCAGAGATTTCTTCCATAGATGGATATTATTCTGATACTTATACCAGATTTTTCTCCTAGAAACAGTTCAGCTATGATCCAGATACGGATGTCATTCTGATACTTACTCCAGACTTTCTCTAGAAACGTTTCAGATACGATCTAGAGACGGATATTATTTTGATACTTATTCCAGATTTTCTCCTAGTAACAGTTCAGATACGGTCCAGAGACGGATGTCATTCTGATACTTACTCCAGACTTTCTCTAGAAACGATTCAGATATGATCCAAATACGGATGTCATTCTAACACTCATTCAGCATATTTCTCAAATACAATTCAGATACGATCTAGATGCAGATGTCATTCTGAATCTCATTTAATACATCTTTCAAAAAGCGGTTTAGATACAACCCAGATACGGATGTCATTCTGACGCTCATTCAGTACATATTTCAGATACGAGTCAGATACGATCCATTTATGGATATTATTATACTCATCCCACTATATCTACTGTTCCAGTATAAATCGACCAAATATTTATTCTGATATTTCTTCCAATTTCTACCAACAGTCACTCTGAATGGCATCTGTAAGCCCATCCCCGACAACTTTTCATCACCTCTCCAAATGGAATCTTTAAGCCAATTACCTACATAATGAACCACCACATCATCGAGTGCAACTTTCTGGGCACTCTAGTATTCAATCATCTTCCACCTTCAAGTCATGAATGGTGGACACACCAATCTAACTCTTCGGGTTTAAGAAGATTAAACAGGGGCAACTGTTGTACCCCAAAATTTTCCCTCTCTTTTTTTCAAGACTTTTCTAACAAGGATTTTTAAAAGTTCAAATTTGCACAAGTACAATTGGTTTTTTAATGAACCATATAGCCCCATGGATCACATTGGGCTTTCAAGCATCAAAATTGGAGAAAAACAAGCTTACTTCGATTCACAAAGCTTCGATTGGACTTTGGTTTCCTTCGAGCAAGCTTGGTTCATAAGCTTCGATTAAGCAACGATTTCCTGCAGGCTTGCTTCGATTCAGAAGGCAATGGCCTCCTGCAGGCTTACTTTGATTCAGAAGGCAATGGCCTCCTGCAGGCTTGCTTCGATTAAGAAGGAAATAGCCTCCTACAGGTTTGCTTCGATTCAGAAGGAAATGGCCTCATGCAGGTTTGCTTCAATTCAGAAGGTAATGGCCTCCTTCAGGCTTGCTTCGATTCAGAAGGCAATGGCCTCCTACAGGTTTTCTTCGATTCCACCTTTAAATCCTTCAACACACATAGTTTATACATTATGACACACAATGGGTGGATTCGAAAGACACATATTTGGTGGCCCATCCAAAGAACATGAATTTGTTGGATTTGAAGGACACATATTTGGTGGCCCATCCAAAGAACATGAATTTGTTGGATTCGAAGGACACATATTTGGTGGCCCATTCGAAGAACATGAATTTGTTGGATTCGAAGAACACGTGTTTGGTGGTCCATCCAAAGAACATGAATTTGTTGGATTCGAAGAACACATATTTGGTCCATTCTAAGAACACACAGTTGATGTTTTGCCTCTTGATGAGTCTGGTCGAAGGCTGCTAGACAAAGTCCTATGTGCTGCCAAGTCCAAGTCTGCTGCACTACTATGAAACAGTCTTGCACCAAACTGCCACAACACTCCAAAACTGATGCAAAGCAGTCCTGCTATACTGCTCCCATATTTGCACCAAATTGGCATACAAGAGCTGCACCTCGAAGACTATGAATACAACATACCCAATTTGTTTAAATTTCATTTGTTTTCCCCCTCAAATCTCAGCCAAACTCTTCTATAAATAAGATGTTCCACAACACATATAAGGGTGGGTTTTTAGTAGCTGAGAGACTTTTGTTGGGTGGAAAAAAATCCTCAAACTCTCAAAAAACTCAAAACCAAACATAAAACTTAGCACATCCTGACTTCACCAAAAAAATATCAAATCCCTTCATACATTACTAGCCTTTTGATTCACCCCCCCTAGTTTCCATATACCAGCCTTGGAACACTCCCAAAGCCCTCAAAAAAAGCCCACTCAAGGAAGTTAGTGAGCCTTTCGATTCACTCCTAACTTCCATATACCAACCTTCAATTCAGTGACTTTCAAGGCAAAGTATCAACTGGAATAGCTTCAGGGAGGTCGAAGCAGGATTAAACTATCATCGAATCATTCTTGGAAGTCTTACAGAGCTGATTCGAATTGCACTTCAAGAGGTAAGTTTCTTTCAAAACTTAGAACCCTTCATTCAAACTTCATTTGTATATACTTTGTGAAGGAAAAATGTAGATATCATGTCTAGGAAGCTGACCATGTCCATAGTTTCGATTATCATTGCTTGCACATTAAAAATTTCAACTCTGACTAGTTAGGTTTTGATTTTGGTGTTGAACAAAATTCATTGCTAACCTTTGACTCATATATTTCGAAATTTACATGGTTAGATTTGTATTCAAATTTTAGACAGGTTTTTTACATCTTTCGATTGGCTGAAAAGTGAAGCCTTTCGAAGCTCAAACAACAGAGTCATGCATCCCTGCGCTCGAAGGGATAAGATGAAGTCATGTTTAAACATCCAGAACATAGTTCATTTTGTATCTAGTGCAAGTTGTAAAACCAACGGATGAAACAGACCACCCCAGTGGTTCAAACAGCACGCGCGAAAGGCATCTATGTGTAAGGTCCTGGGTTCAAGTCCCAGCGAGACCTTTTATCATTTGTTCATATTTTCTCACTTTGCCTTGTTTGCAGGAAGCATACCTGGGCCTTCATAGTTGGGCTTCAACCTTTTATGTTTCTGACCCCCTGTTTACTAACAAAACAAACAGACCCTGGGCCCAAGCATAAAACTGTTTGTCTATACAAAAAACTGTTTTAAATACAAAAACTATTTTCTACACAAAAACTGTTTTAAACACACAAAAAATTGTTTTCTACACAAAAACACCAAAAATATATTTAAGTTATTTAGTTTATTTTATTTAACTTCTTACAATGAAAAAGACCAAAAACAATTTCCTATTTATTTTCTTTTCTTTGACTTAATTAAACTTCCTTAGCAAAATCCAAACAAAATTTCTTTTCTTTTCATTCATGCCTTGTACATTATATTCCTTTCAATTCTCGTACAAATTCAATATGGTTGTAATAGATAATTAGGATTTAATTTCTTGCAATCCTCATTGGTAAATTTGTATCCACATCCCCCAAGTGATGTAATAGCATAGTAAATTTACTTTCGGCAATTTACCGCTTTCATATAAATTCTAGTAACTTAGGATGCGTATGGCAAGATAAAATAAAGAAGTAGACAACCCTAAATTCAAGACAAAAATGCATGCAATCAAACACATTATTCACACACGTGCACCTCTAGGGTAATCTCACTTGTTTCCTCGGAATATAGTCATGTCCCTCGAATATGGGCGTTTTAGCAAAGACCCTCGATAAAAAGATCGTAGTCCCTTGATGTCCCTCGATGTTGCCTTCGGTAAACGATATAGTCCCTAACTAAAATTGCTAAAACATCTCATAGGTTACCTTCTATGACTATACGATTGACCCACGCCCGTCCCTTCACATCCAACTATGGGGCTTCTTACCAAATCAATGGTAAGATAGAAACATCTAAAGTAGGAGGAAAAGAACATAGACCTTTTGAGTAGGTAGGACGCTCGTAGTTGCTTTCTCTCAAACTAAAACCATTTTTCCACACTTACACTTTCAAAAACATCTTTAAAAACAAACATCTATTTGAACTATTTTCAAAACCAACACTTTGTATGCATTCTTATAGATATGAGAATCATTACAAAGTTAGCCTCAACAAAGGCATTTTGCAAAATATTTTCAAACTTACACCCATCATAAAACACTTTTCAAACAAAGCATTTTTTCAAAGTGATCTAGCAAGCAACTAAGAGCCCATAGATAACTATGGATGAAAAGGGTGCTAACACCTCCCCTTTTCATAATCTACCCCCCGAACTCAAGAAAACATCTCAAAGGTCTTTCCTGTTCTTTTCACCCTTTCCTTATTGGATAAAAGAAAAGTCGGTGGCGACTTTTTCTATCCGCAACAATTGCGATCAAACGCAAAACAACCAAGTCAGTTCTCCCACCGTATTACACAGTCAAAGTTACAAAATATTGTTTTTTCGTTTATGTTTGGAAGGTGATGATAGGGGTGTTATAGAAATTATTATTTGTTAGAACATAGTGAAATTCTGGCAACAGATACTCAATGTCACAGTGAATGTTATGACATCGTATCTGACTTTCTATAAGACAGTAAATAAAAACAGTAAAGAACACAGTCAATTGTTTACCCAGTTCAGTGTGAAACAACACCTACTCTGGGGGATACCAAGCCAGGGAGAAAATCCACTATAAGAGATATTAATTCACGAATAAACCAACCAGTTTATCTCCTTCACTTAAGACCTACCCAATGCAACTTCAATCTAAGTTCAACTTAAACCTGAGTTCCTACTCACTCCCCCTCAATCACAGCAGTGATACTTAAAACAATTGACTAATGAATTAATGAAGACACTCTTCAGAACATACACTTGATTATGCTTCACAGCTTTTTAATCAAGTAACACAAACACTCTTGCTTCACAGCTTTGAGTGATACATAAACCTAACTTGACTTTGCTTCAAAGCTTTAGTCAAGAGACACAAAACACTCTTGCTTCAAAGCTTTGAGTGATACAAAAACCCTTACAATCAAAACCTATTCCAAGTCACTTATCACAATGATACTTGCTTGGATTACAGCAGTTAAAACTATACAGCTCCTAATTGGTCTTCAGTCCAAGAGTTATTTTCCAAACAGCAATCCTGTTGAATATATAGCAGTTGTTTCTTCAGTTAGGGTTTCCACAAAAATCTAGGGTTAATTAGGTTTAACCTTAAGAATTGGTCACAAGACTTTATCAACCAGATTAGGGTTAAGCTAGGTTAACCCAAAGTCCACGTGAGATTCTGTTCTGGAAAGAATGAGCCATCTTCCTGAAAAATCTCAGAATTAACCAAACTGCATATCTGTTAGATCAGTACAGGATGTCTTAACATTTGTTATGACATCAGAATTCCTGTTTACTGATTTTGGTAGAAGGCAATAAATGTGATCTTTTGCAAAATGCTCAGATACACACTCATACACAGTAGCTACTGTATGCCATACTTTTTCTGCATAAAGAACCTAATAATCCAGAATGTTGACATCAGTCATGACATTTACACACCTGGTTTTACCAAAAATACATGCCAATAACTAAACACTTACAAACTCCCCATTTGGCAGATTTTTGTCTAAAACCCCTAAGCAATCAGAGAATATAGAGCAGCAGAATGAATATGACTGCAGAAAAATATAATGTCTAGCAAGTAATTAACACAAAATATTGACTGCAGAAAAAATGAGGTGTGAATATTAACCAATTGAAATTTCACACTGTGACCAAAATATTCACTGTGACCAATTGAATATATTGGTGAATGTTATGACCAATAGAAAAATCTGGTTGATATGACTGACTTTAGGATCAGTTTGGTATCTTGCACAAACTCCAACTGCAAAAGCAATGTCAGGTCTGCTGGCTGTTAAGTACATCAAACTTCCTATCATGCTTCTGTACAGACTTTGGTCCACCTTAACCCTACTTGAATCTTTGGATAGCTTTAAATGAGTAGGTGCAGGGGTCCTTTTGTGACTGGCATTCTCCATACCAAACTTCTTGACAATGTTCTTTGCATACTTGCTTTGAGATAGAAAGATAGAGTCCTCCATCTGTGAGACTTGCAGTCCAAGAAAATAAGTCAGTTCTCCCATGAGACTCATTTCGAATTCAGCCTTCATCTGGTCAGCAAAATGTTTAACCATTTGTTCTGACATTCCCCCAAACACTATGTCATCAACATATATTTGAGCTACCATTAACTTCCCTCCTTCATTTTTGACAAAGAGAGTTTTATCCAAGCCTCCTTTTATGTATCCTTTGTCTGAGAGAAATTTTGTCAACCTGTCATACCATGCTCTAGGAGCTTGTTTCAGGCCATACAGAGCTTTCCTCAATTTGTAGACATGATCAGGGTGGTTTGGATCCACAAAACCTTTAGGCTGTTCCACATAAACTTCTTCATTTAAGTACCCATTTAGGAAGGCACTTTTTACATCCATCTGAAACAGCTTGAACTTCAGGAGACAAGCAATTCCCAATAGGAGTCTGATAGATTCCAGTCTGGCTACAGGGGCAAAGGTCTCATCAAAATCAACACCTTCAACTTGAGTGTATCCTTGGGCAACAAGTCTTGCCTTATTCCTAGTGACAACTCCTTCAGCATCTGATTTGTTCTTGTATATCCATTTTGTCCCAATGATGTTTGTTTCTTCAGGTCTAGGAACTAACTCCCAAACTTCATGTTGCTTAAATTGGTTCAATTCATCTTGCATTGCACCAATCCAGTATTCATCAGTTAAGGCCTCCTTAATATTTCTTGGTTCAATTTTAGACACAAAACAAGAGTTTGAGATGATTTCTCTAGATCTTGTAATGACTCCACTATTTGGATCCCCTATAATGAGTTCTTTAGGATGATCTTTCTGAATTCTGATGGAAGGGATTTTGCTAGCTTCCTTGGATTCAGAGTCTGCTGTAGTGGTGTCAGGAAGGTCATTATGTTGAGTTGGAGTCTCAAAGAATGTCTCAACATTACAAGGGACATCTGTTTCTTCATGATAATCATCAATTATGACATTTATTGATTCCATCATGACTTTGGTCCTGGAATTGAATACCCTATAAGCTCTGCTGTTGGAGGAGTATCCTAGAAATATACCTTCATCACTTTTAGGGTCCAGCTTTCTCCTTTGTTCACGATCTGCCAGAATATAGCATTTGCTGCCAAATACATGGAAGTACTTCACAGTTGGCTTTCTACCTTTCCAGAGTTCATAAATGGTGGATGAGGTTCCCTTTCTCAAAGTGACTCTGTTATGGACATAACAGGCTATATTCATAGCTTCAGCCCAAAAATGAATAGGAAGTCTTTTGGCATGTATCATAGCTCTGGCAGATTCCTGTATGGTCCTATTTTTCCTTTCTACAACTCCATTTTGTTAGGGAGTTATAGGAGAAGAGAATTCATGACTAATTCCTTCTGAGGAACAAAACTCATTAAACTTACTGTTTTCAAATTCCTTGCCATGATCCCTTCTGATTCTGACAATACACCATTCCTTTTCTCTTTGAATTCTTTTGCACAGTTCTTTAAGGACTTCAAACACATCAGATTTTTCCTTTATGAAGTTGATCCAAGTGAATCTGGAATAGTCATCCACAACAACATAGGCATATCTCTTTCCACCAAGACTTTCCACCTGCATTGGTCCCATCAGATCCATATGTAGAAGTTCCAGAACCTTAGAGGTGGTCAGATGTCTTGACTTTGGATGTGACATCCTTGTCTACTTACCAACCTGACATTCACCACAAACTCTCCTTTCATCAATTTGAATTCTTGGAATCCCTCTGACTGCTTCCATGGAGATAATCCTTTTCATTCCTCTTAGATGAAGATGGCCAAGTTTTTGGTGCCACAGTTTCACCTCTTTTTCTTCTTTGGCAATAGAACACACAGTGGAGTTATTAGTGTTCTCAGGCTCCCACAAGTAACATTTATCTTTAGATCTGACTCCTTTCATTACAACTTCTTGTTTTTCATTAATTACAAGGCATTCAGATTTTGAGAAGTTGACCTTGAATCCTAGATCACATAATTGACTGATACTAATGAGATTAGAAGTCAGGCCTTTTACCAATAGTACTTCATTCAGATTTGGAACTCCAGGGCAGTCCAAATTACCAACTCCTTTGATTTCACCTCTAGAACCATCTCCAAAGGTCACATAACTAGTGGTGTGAGGTTTAACATTATTGAGAATGTTCTTGATTCCAGTCATGTGCTTAGAACACCCACTGTCAAAGTACCAGTCTTCATTTGCAGAGACTCTTAGGGAAGTGTGGGCTATCAGGGCAGTAGCCTTTTTCTTCCATTGAGGAGTATGTGGTACCCTGTTAGCCTTAGGTTTGACATCTGGGTTCTGATTAGGGTATCCATACAATCTGAAGCAGAAAGGCTTTATGTGACCAAACCTCCCACAATGATGACATCTCCATCTTTGGTACTTTTTCTTCATATTTCTCTGTTCCCGATGTTGAGTGTTATATTGTGACATCTGCTTTGACATTTGTTTATCAGACCTGATCTTCTTGTCTGCACCAGATTTCTTTGCTCCCACAAATCCTAGTCCAGACTTGTTTCCCACATTTTGTCCAACCTGAAGGATTTCTTCCAATTTGTCAGTTCCATTTGTCAGCATCTTGACAGATTTGGTCATCTGGTTCAATTTTGAGTTCAGCATTTGAACTTCCCCTTCTAGATGACTTATAGTTTCAAGGTCTGCCCTTTTTTTAGCCTCCAACTTTATGATGAGTTTTGTTTGTCTCTCATTTTGCACACAGACTTCAGCACTTCTGATACACAATTTCTTGTAAGTATCAGCCATTTCTTCAAATGTCACTTCCTCATCACTAGTGTCACTTTCAGAGGTACAAACACCAGTTAGTGCAGTAACTAGTTTGGCAGATTCTTCTTCAGAATTACTTTCTGAATCACAGTCAGACCAGGTAACAGTCATACCTTTCTTTTGTTTCTTAAGAAAGGTAGGACATTCAGCTCGAATATGCTCATATCCTTCACAACCATGGCATTGAATTCCTCTGCCTTGATTTCCCTTCTCTTCAGACCTTGGTCTTCTGCTGGAGTCATAAGATCTGTTAATGTCAGAGGGGATGTTCTCAACATTTGACCTTGACTTTGGATCCATTCTCTTGATGAGTTTGTTGAATTGTCTTCCAAGCATGGCTATAGCTTCTGAAATATTTTCTTCTTCATCCTCCTTGTTTTCATCTTCAGTGTTGGATACAAGTGATATGCTCTTGTTTTTCTTGTCAACATTGTCACTGATCCCCATCTCAAAAGTCTGAAGAGACCCAATGAGTTCATCCACCTTTAACTTGCTGATATCCTGGGCTTCCTCTATAGCAGTTACCTTCATTGAAAATCTTTTAGGCAGGGATCTGAGAATCTTTCTCACCAGTTTTTCTTCAGACATCTTTTCTCCCAATGCTCCTGAGGTGTTGGCAATCTCCAAGATGTTCATGTGAAACTCATGAATGGTTTCATCTTTCTTCATCCTTAGGTTCTCAAACTTTGTAGTCAGCATCTGAAGCCTTGACATTTTTACTTTGGATGTGCCTTCATGGGTAGTTTTGAGAGTGTCCCACACTTCCTTGGCCAGTCCACATTGATGTACTAGTCTGAAAATGTTTCTATCAATTCCATTGAACAAGACATTTAAAGCTTTGGAATTTCCCAGGGCTAACTCATCTTCTTCTTTGCTCCATTCTTCCTCAGGCTTTAGACTGATTGTCCCATCTTTCTCAGTTATGGTGGGATGGTTCCATCCTTTGTCAGCAGCTCTCCAAGCCTTTTTGTCCAGAGATTTTAAGAAGGCAATCATACGAGGTTTCCAGTAGTCATAATTTGTTCCATCCAGAATGGGTGGTCTATTTCCAAAAACTCCTTCTTTGTCCATAGTGCCAGAAAGTGATATCCCTAGATCTCACCCAGTAATACAGGCAGGGTGCTTGCTCTGATACCAATTGAAATTCTGGCAGCAGATACTCAATGTCACAGTGAATGTTATGACATCGTATCTGACTTTCTATAAGACAGTAAATAAAAACAGTAAAGAACACAGTCAATTGTTTACCCAGTTCAGTGTGAAACAACACCTACTCTGGGGGCTACCAAGCCAGGGAGAAAATCCACTATAAGAGATATTAATTCAGGAATAAACCAACCAGTTTATCTCCTTCACTTAAGACCTACCCAATGCAACTTCAATCTAAGTTCAACTTAAACCTGAGTTCCTACTCACTCCCCCTCAATCACAGCAGTGATACTTAAAACAATTTACTAATGAATTAATGAAGACACTCTTCAGAACATACACTTGATTATGCTTCACAGCTTTTTAATCAAGTAACACAAACACTCTTGCTTCACAGCTTTGAGTGATACATAAACCTAACTTGACTTTGCTTCAAAGCTTTAGTCAAGAGACACAAAACACTCTTGCTTCAAAGCTTTGAGTGATACAAAAACCCTTACAATCAAAACCTATTCCAAGTCACTTATCACAATGATACTTGCTTGGATTACAGCAGTTAAAACTATACAGCTCCTAATTGGTCTTCAGTCCAAGAGTTATTTTCCAAACAGCAATCCTGTTGAATATATAGCAGTTGTTTCTTCAGTTAGGGTTTCCACAAAAAGCTAGGGTGAATTAGGTTTAACCTTAAGACTTGGTCACAAGACTTTATCAACCAGATTAGGGTTGAGCTAGGTTAACCCAAAGTCCACGTGAGATTCTATTCTGGGAAGAATGAGCCATCTTCCTGAAAAATCTCAAAATTAACCAAACTGCATATCTGTTAGATCAGTACAGGATGTCTTAACATTTGTTATGACATCAGAATTCCTGTTTACTGATTTTGGTAGAAGGCAATAAATGTGATCTTTTGCAAAATGCTCAGATACACACTCATACACAGTAGCTACTGTATGCCATACTTTTTCTGCATAAAGAACCTAATAATCCAGAATGTTATGACATCAGTCATGACATTTACACACCTGGTTTTACCAAAAATACATGCCAATAACTAAACACTTACACATAGTTTGATTCTACATCCCTCGTAAGAGTTTTGATGATAATAAACACAAAGACAAATTTGCATTCTAAATTTGTGTTCTATTTTGTACAAAATTTATTAGGGAACTGGATCAGAAGTTAAGCTATAAAGGTGTTCATGTTGTGTATGCAGACTGATATCAGAATCTTCTGATGAATGAAGATCAGAAATTACGCTAAAGAGAAAGACATCTTAACTATAAGGGGGAGTCTAACGTTGCAAACATGACATTATGATTATGACTTTCCAAATTCTGAAGCAAAGCAGCAAGCAGATTCCTTATGTTCTGAAGCGTTACTTTTCCATCAAAGCAGTATCGATGACAACAGCTACCAACAGACAAGGATCTTCATACTATGGAAAGTGCATTAACTGCCAATTATCATGTTTCCATTTGGACAGATTACTGCGCCTATTTAAACAAGCATCAAGGTTAAATCGTTCACGATTTACACAACTGCTTTCAAACAATCTCTCATCGCTGCAAATTATATTCATACTATTCTCTAAAATTGTGTAATACATCACAAGTTTGTGATACAGTTTTTGTAACGAAAAACATCTAGTACACAGATTAATTCCTTCTTTTGATTAGTGAATTTCCTTGAGATAAACTGGGTTGTGGTTGTACTCAAGAAGACTTTGGAAGTTGTAAAAGTAGAATTGTAATCAGTTTGATTAGTGAATTAAGACCTCGTTGGAGAGAGGCGAAATCACCTTGGCGGGTGGACTAGAGTAATTTGAGATCAAGCGAACCAGGATAAAAATCATCATGTCATTTGCATTTGATTTTAAAGTTTCAATTCAACCCCCCTTCTTGTGTTTTTCACTTCTTCAATTGGCATCAGAGCGCCTGGTTCTGAGTTCATACACTTAACCGTGTCAGTACAAGATCCAAGCTTAGAAAAATACTATGGTGGGACCAAGTCAGAACATCAACAATGACTATCATGATGATAAGGATAGAATCAGTGGCAAACCTCCAGTCTTTGATGGAGAAAACTTTGACTACTGGAAAGACAGAATTGTGAGCTTCTTTCTGGCTCATGATGTTGATTTATGGGATATGGTAATTGATGGATACATGCATCCTATGGATGAAAGTGGTCAGAAGATTGATAGAAAAAGAATGTCTGACCAATAAAAGCGTGACTTCAAAAACCATCACAAGGCCAGAACGATCCTTATTAGTGCCATCTCATATTCATAGTATGAGTAGATCTCAAACAGAGAGATAACTAAAAACATGTTTGACTCTCTGAGAATGACGCATGAAGGCAACATACAAGTTAAAGAAACTAAGGCCCTTGCGCTCATTCAGAAATACGAAGCCTTCAAGATGGAACAAAGTGAATCCATTGAAGCAATGTTCTCAAGATTCCATATTATAGTTGTTGGGCTGAGAGTTCTTGATAAAGGGTATTCAACTATTGTTCATGTAAATAAGATCGTCAGAAGTTTACCGAAGCAATGGAGGCCAATGGTCACTGCTCTCAAGATGGCAAAAGATCTCAACAAGATATCTCTGGAGGAACTTGTCAGCTCACTCAGAAGTCATGAGATAGAGCTAGAAGATGACGAGCCTCAGAAGCAAGGTAAGCCTTTAGCGTCAAAATCTAACAAAAAATTTGATTCTAAATTTTTGCAGGCTATGGAAGAAACCTCTGATGGATTCTCGTCAGAAGAAGATAAATTGTCTCTTCTCTCCAGAAGAGTCAGTCAGTTGTGGAAGTAGAGGCAAAGAAAATTCAGAAACTCCAGAAGAACAAGGAATCGGAATGAATCGCCCTCTGGATACATAAAGTCTGAATCATCCTCTAGATACAAAAACTCTGAACCCTCCTCTGGACACAGAAAGTCTGAATCTTCCTCTGGTCACAGAAAGTCAAGTAACGGGGACATCGTCTGCTATGAGTGCAATAAACAAGGGCACTACAAAAGCGATTGTCCAAGGCTTCAGAAGGAGAAACCCAAAAATAAGTTCTTCAAGGAGAAGAAGAAGAAGAAGAAAAGTCTCAAGGCAACATGGGATAATTCATATACTTTTGACGCAGACACATAGTCAGATGATGAAAGAGCCAACATTGCTCTTATGGCAAATGTGACAGAAGACAGTGAAGCATCTGGGTCAGAATCAGAATCAGACACAGAAGAGGTATTTCCTGACTTTACTGTTAATTTTACTAAAGCTGAATTAGGAGAAAGTCTGAGTGAAATTCTGGAAAGATATCAGCAGCTTCGAGTCAAATTCAAGAACCTGAAAAATGATCTTGTTTCTGACTCTGAAGAAACTGAGAGTCTGAGATTAGAAAATTCTGAGTTAAAAGAAAAAGATTTCAAAACTAGAAAATGATTTACAAAACTCTCAAAATGAAACAATCTTAGAGGATCCCAGTAATGCTGATAAAATCATAAAGGAATATGATCAAAGCTTTCAGAAGTTTCTGGCTAAAAATATAGATAGAAGCAACATGGCTTCAATGATCTATGGAGTTAGAAGAAATGGTAGAAAAGGTATAGGATACCAAGGTAAAGTATCCCAACCTAAGAAAGTCATGGACTTAGTTATTAAACGCACACCACTAAAATCTCACTTCACCTATTGGCACACACACGACTTGAAATACACTAGTTATGATTATTCTGCTAAACCAAAATTCAAACAGAACTTTGGTAACACTAACAAACAAGGACCCAAAAAGATATGGGTACCTAAGGACAAAATTATATATGTAGCAGATATCTTTAGCAGGAAGACTAAAACACCAGTCATGGTACCTGGACTCTGGATGCTCTCGACACATGACGGGAAGAAAGCATATGTTCCAAAGTCTGGAACTTAAACCTAGAGGCTAGGTGGGTTTTGGAGGCAATCAAAGAGGGAAGATCATTGGCTCTGGAACAGTAGGTAATGGTAATCTCCCTTCTATTAATAATGTTTTGTTAGTAAATGGATTAATGAATAACCTGTTATCCATAAGTCAATTAAGTGATAATGGTTATGATATAATCTTTAATCAAAATTCATGCAAAGTTGTTAGTCAGAAAGATGGAACTATCCTATTTAACAGAAAGAGGAAAAACAACATTTACAAGATAAAACTTTTTGAACTAAAAAGTCGGAATGTAAAATGCCTTCTTTGTGTTAACAATGAGAAATGGGTCTGGCACAGAAGATTGGGGCATGTTAGTATGAGAAGAATATCTTAGATTAACAAACTCAATCTGGTTAGAGGACTTCCTAATCTAAAGTTCAGCTCAGATGCTCTATGTGAAGCATGTCAGAAAGGCAAATTTGCAAAACCTCCTTTTAAAGCAAAAAATGTTATTTCTACCTCTAGATCATTAGAACTTCTACACATAGATCTATTTGGACCAGTGAAAACTGCATTTATTAGTGGCAAGAAATATGGGTTAGTGATTGTAGATGACTATAGCAGATGGACATGGGTAAAGTTCTTAAGACACAAGGACGAGTCACATTCTATGTTCGTTGCTTTTTGTAACCAAGTTCAGAATGAGAAAGATCTTAGAATTGTCAAAGTCAGAAGTGATCATGGTAGAGAATTTGAAAACAAAAAATTTGAAATATTTTTTAATGAAAATGGCATTTCTCATGATTTCTCTTGTCCTAGAACTCCCTAACAAAATGGAGTTGTAGAACAAAAGAACAGAACATTACAAGAAATGGCCAGAACCATGATCAATGAGACTAACATTGCTAAGATCTTCTGGGAAGAAGCAATTAACACAACACGTTACATTCCGAATAGAATCTCCATAAGACCTATTCTGGATAAGACTCCATATGAATTGTGGAAGAACAGAAAGCCCAACATTTCTTATTTACATCCTTTTGGATGTACCTGTTTTATACTTAACACTAAAGAACATATGAACAAGTTTGACTCTAAAGAACAAAAGTGTATTATGTTAGGATACTCTGAACACTCAACAGGCTACATAGTATACAATACAGAAACACAGATTATAGAAGAGACGATCAGTGTTAGATTTGATGACAAGCTTGGCCCTCAAAAGTAAAGGCAGAGTGGATCTCTTGCAGATATAGAAGTTGAATTCACAGGTGCTTAAGGCAATGCATCAGAAGTTCCCAACAAGGACGCTCCAACAACATCAGAAGGAAATGTCACTTCAGCAACTTCTGTAGAACAACTCCAGAAAACACTATCCAGAAGCAGCATAGCTCACCCTGAAGATAAAATTCTGGGAAAGAAGGATGATCCAATTAGAACAAGATCAACATTCAGAAATTCTGAAGAGTCCCTCATGGGATTGGTATCTTTGATTGAACCAACAATAATTGATGAAGCTCTTCTGGAAAACGACTGGATTCTGGCTATGCAGGAGGAGTTAAATCAATTCACCAGAAATGACGTATGGGATCTGGTTCCCAAACCAAAAGGATTCGATGTTATTGGAACAAAGTGGGTGTTCAGAAACAAACTCAATGAACAAGGAGAAGTAATCAGAAATAAGGCACGACTGGTTGCACAAGGTTATAGTCAGCAAGAGTGGATAGACTATACATAAACCTTTTCTCCATTCGCCAGGTTAGAATCTATCATACTCTTAATCTCTTTTGCTGTAAATAATGGCATCATTCTGTATCAGATGGATGTCAAAAGTGCATTCTTAAATGGTTACATTAATGAAGAGGTTTATGTGCACCACCCCCCTGGGTTTGAAAATTCCAAACACCCAGGATATGTTTTCAAACTAAAGAAATCGCTTTATGGTCTGAAACAAGCTTCCAGAGCTTGGTATGAAAGACTAAGCAACTTTCTGTTAGAAAAGGAACTCACCAGAGGGAAAGTGGACACAACCTTGTTCTGTAAGACATTTAAGAATGACATCTTAGTTTGTCATATTTATGTAGATGATATAATATTTGGATCTACTAAACCTTCTCTGGGAAGAGAATTTGCTAAGTGTATGCAGGCAGAGTTTGAAATGAGCTTGATAGGAGAACTCAATTCTTTCTGGGCATTCAAATCAATCAAACTCCAGAAGGAACTTACATTCACCAGAGAAAATACGTTAGAGAACTTCTGAAGATATTTGACCTCTCAGAGTGTAAGCCATCAAAGACTCCAATGTATCCCACATGCATTCTGGAAAAGGAAGAGGTAAGTAAAAAGGTTGAACAGAAGATCTACAAAGGTATGATTGGTTCTCTCCTATATCTTACAGCTTCAAGGCCTGACATTTTATATAGCATTTTCTTATGTGCCAGATTCCAATCAGATCCTAGAGAATCTCACTTAACAGTTGTTAAGCGAATTTTCAAGTATCTGAAAGGTACTACTAACCTGGGGTTGTTTTATAGAAAAACCAGTGAATACAATTTAGTAGGGTATTGTGATGTTGATTTTGCTGGAGACAAAGTAGAACGAAAAAGTACTTCTAGAAGCTGCCAGTTTCTGGGAGATAATTTGATTTCATGGACCAGCAAGAGGCAGTCCACAATTGCATTGTCAATAGCTGAAGCTGAATATATAGCAGTTGCTGGATGCAACACACAGATGCTCTGGATGAAAAGTCAGCTTGAAGACTTCAACATATTTGAGAGTAACATCCTTGTTTTTTGTGATAATACTTTTGCAATATGTTTATCTAGAAATCCAATTTTGCATTCTAGGGTTAAGCATATAGAAATAAAACATCATTTTATTATGGACTACATTCAGGAAGGAATTCTTACTTTAAAATTTATTGATACAGACCATCAATGGGATGATGTTTTTACAAAACCCCTTTCTGAAGATAGGTTTAATTTCATTCTGAAGCATCTCAGCATGAAATTATGTCCAGAATAAGAAGTTTTATTTACATATTTTGTAACCCTCAGAACTTTATATTTTCTTTGTGAACATCTGATCAACATGTCTTCAGAAGTTAGGAGTACAGTTGCTTCAGAATCTATCTAAGAAGATCTGAACCTTTCATTTCAAATATAGAGGCGTGTAGTTCACACTATCAAACATATGTCATCCTCTCACAAGCTAACTTCTAAGGATGAACACGTGTTCAAATTCTGAAGGGTCTAAGGCTCTGATTGGATGCATTGAGACACGCGTCTGTGGTAATTGTTTCATATCTACATGCAATCCCCTATTTTCAGGTTTCATAATTACAGTATACTCATTATTTTGTTTTCTCTTTCTTACTGATTAAGTTTTCAAAATTGATTATAAATACACATTCACTATTTCATTCTCTTCTTCTCGCTTCTATTACTCTCTAGCTTTAGTTTTGCAAAAACCCTTTTCTCAGAAATCTCAAAACAAACTGTGTGAACAATGGCATCTTCCTCAAGCATCAAAAATCTCCAAAGTGCTCCTGGTTCTTCTTCAACAGCTGAACAGTATGAGGAACCCATAAGAACTTTCCTCACTCCAGTCGATTCTCTTAAAGTTTTATGTGAGATTATCATTGATTTTGAAAGCTTGAAGGAAAATGGGTTTGATATCTCTGAAGATGTAACGGCTCAAGGCTGGAATAGGTACTTTGATCGTCTGTTAGGTACAGTATTCCCCATTCTGGTAAAAGAATTCTTGATACATGCAACTTCATCTAATCATCAAGTTACGTCTTACATAATGGGGAAGAAGATAGTAATCACTGAAGACTTGATTGGAAAACTTATTGGGTACAATAGCGACGGAGTTAGGTGTAGTGACATGGCTGAAAAATGTTCTGACCTAAAGGCCATTGCAAGAGTTATTTTTACTTCTGGACAGCCATCCAGCAAGATAAGGGATTTGAAGGATTACTACAGAATCTGGGCCAAGATAATTCTGGGATGTATAAACCACAGGAAGCCAACAAGCTCTCCTGACTACATCAACATTGATCAATAGTTTCGGTTGTATTTTATTTCAAAGAAGACCAAAATAAATCTTCCACACTTGCTTTTCAGTCATCTGAAAACAAGCGTGAAAGGAACAAGGGAAGAAGAAAGGACAAAGAGGGATTGGATTTCTCTGGGCAGATTAATATCTGATATTATGACGGAGAACAGGTTGATAGAGCATCTGACAAAGGCTCGGCAGATTAGCACTCTGGAGGCAAGTGCTGGAAAACCACGTAATGCTAAGAATCTGAAGAAGATGAAGATTATTTATAGCATTAAGAAGGATCCAACAGTTGCTACTCATGAAGTCATCACATCAAGGAGAATCCCTTTGGAATATTTTTCGTTATTTTCTAAGATTGATGCTTCACCAGAGATTGTGGTCAGAACTTAACATTTGTGATATGCACAAACAACCTCTAGATGTTGTGTTGAAGAAATCCAGAAAGAGAAAGGCAGCAGGAGAAGGATCTTCTCAGAGGACACCCAGAGCTTCTAAAAAGAAAGGTAACACTTCCTTTGTTTCTGTTGTAAAATCTATAGTTTTTCCAACATCTGAACCAATCCCCTCTCAACAAACAGAAGATCCCTCACCTCAAACTTTTGAGGAATTTGACATAGAATTTGATTCTTCTGTAACCCTAGGAAACTTCCTAAATGAACCTCACTCCCCCAATCTAAATCTAGAACAAAATCAGCCAGAACTTGCAAGAGTTCTTTCTGAAATTGATCTATTTGATCAAGACTTTTAAAACCCAACCAAAGAAAATCCAAACCTCCATACTCCACAACCAAAACATCAAAACCTTCATACTCCTCAACCAGAACATCAAAACATCCATACTCCTTAACCAGAAAATGAAAACCCTCATACTCCCCAAACTGAAAATCCAATCTTTGAAACCCCTGAACCAGAAAATCAACACGCTACCGCAAACCAACCAGAATATTCTTTTACATACTCTGATACCACTACCCTTATTCCTGGAATAACAGAACCTCTTATGGTTCGTCAACCTCTCTCCATAATAGACATCCCAAAAATACCATCACCTTATCATTCCACACCACCAAACACACCCCATTCACCAATCATAATTTCTGATTCTCCTACTCCCTCTCCCACTAATCGTCCAGATGATTACCTTAGAAAAATCATTGATTTAGAAGCGCTGGACCACCTAGCTTCAACCTCAAATAAAATTGACATCCCCAAACCCAAACCAACAATAACCAAAACAGATGTTAGTAAGAACTTGTTGATTTTTAAAACAGAATTACAGGAATGGGTTAATTCTTTGAAGCAAGTAAGTCTAGAAAATTCAAATCATGTTGCTTCTGATTCCCATTGGGATCGATTCAGAAGATGGTTCAACTCTGAATCCTAGAGACTAAAAGAATTAAGTTATGAAATGGCTCAGCAGAACTTCAGTGATCAGCTGAAAGCTTTCAAAGACCAAGTTCTAAGTCACTGGGAAAAGAAATCAATTCTTCTGCTGGACAATGCTCCCTGGAAAGAGAACCAACCTTCAGAAGTTACTGAACCATGTTCTGATAGTCACCCTCTGGCTATTATTCAAGAAAAGGAAAATGCAACTGAAGAAGCAATTGAATTAGAAGATGCTGCAGAGTGTTCTGAAAGACTTGCATCCTCTGAGGAAACACCAGCTCCATCTTTGGTCATGCAAACGTTGGAAGAGTTAAAGAAGGAGAATACTTTAATCAACGAAAGATTGGATAAATAAGAAGACACAACCAAAGAAATCAAGGATATGATGGGAAAGCAAGAAGAATCAAGCACTCAGATTAAGAGCTTGCTAGAAGCGTTTTTCACACGACTTCCCCCTCCATCTTAGTTTTTTTTACTTGTTTCCTGTACTCTTTATCTTATCTTATCTGCTTCTGAAAAATGTTCTTAAAATCTGTTTTAATACAAATCATCCTTTTTGACTCTGATTATTTGTGATTATATTACATTTTGATTCCTGACAAAAAGGGGGAGAATGTAAGATATTTTCAATAACAGTATACCGGGATAAAGTCTCAAACATTTTGAATATCTTAACTTCTTATTTTTTCTGAAAGCATAACAGGAACAAAACTCTATTAAAGACAGAAGGAGATGCGTCAAAAGATCTAACCAGAATGAACTTCACGGAAGTATTTCATCTCTATCTGAGTACTCGACTCAGGGGGAGACTCTCTTAAGCTTTTTGGTCTGTCTATTTTTATTGAAAAATCCTAGTTTTTATCATTATCAAAAAGGGGGAGATTGTTAGAACATAGTTTGATTCTACAACCCTCGTAAGAGTTTTAAAGATAACAAACACAAAGAACAAATATGCACTCTAAATTTGTGTTCTATTTTATACAGAAGTTTAGACGGAACTGGATCATAAGTTAAGCTACAAAGATGTTCATGTTGTGTATGCAAAATGATATCAGAATGTTCTGATGAATGAAGATCATAAATTGCACTAAAGAGAAAGACATCTTAACTCTGAACGGAAGTCTAACGTTGCAAATATGACATTATGATTCTGACTTTCCAAGTTCTGATGCAAAGCAGCAAGCAGATTCCTTATGTTCTGAAGCGTTACTTTTCTATCAAAGCAATATCAGTTACAACGGCTACAAATAGACAAGGATCTACATATTATGGAAAGTGCATTAACTGTCAATTATCATGTTTCCATTTAGGCAGATTGTTGTGCCTATTTAAATAAGCATCAAGGTTAAATCGTTCACAATTTACACAACTGCTTTCAAACAATCTCTCATCGCTGCAAATTATAATCATACTATTCTCTAAAATTGTGTAATACATCACAAGTTTGTGATGCAGTTTTTGTAACGAAAAACATCTAGTACATAAATTAATTCCTTCTTTTGATTAGTGAATTTCCTTGAGATAAACCGGGTTGTGGTTGTACTCAAGAAGACTTTGGCAGTTGTCAAAGTAGAATTGTAATCAGTTTGATTAGTGAATTAAGACCTCGTTGGAGAGAGGCGAAATCACCTTGGCGGGTGGACTGGAGTAGTTTGAGATCAAGCGAACCATGATAAAAATCATCGTGTCATTTGCATTTGATTTTAAAGTTTCAATTTAACCCCCCCCCCCCCCCCCCCTTCTTGTGTTTTTCACTTCTTCATTCTTTTGTTTGAACAATCTCTGTGTGATGTATATGAGGTATTTAGGTAGTTGATTTAGGGGAAAGCTTGCAAGGTTATACAATAATGGATTGAGGATTTTTCTGTTTTGTGAGTGAAAATAGAGTTGAATATGAGCAGAGTTTTATGAATGAGTAGAGTTTAACAAGAATTGTGTTTTTTCTCCTCTCCCTTTTTCTCTCCAAAATCCAACCCTTTGTTTCTTGTCAAAATAGTCTATTTGTAGATGAGTTTTATTGGGATTTTGGGAGGGAAACAAATAACAATTTTAACTGTTTGGGTATGTTGTCTCCATAGCCTTTTTGATGCAGATCTTATGTGCTAATTTGGTGTAAATATGGGGCTAAGATAATGCAGGCTTGGACTGGGTTTGGAGCAGCAAAGCAGGGCTGTTTTACAGCTATTTTGGAGTCTTGTGGCAGTGTTTAGAGATAGCATAGCAAGGTTGTTCTGCTCAGGACAACCGACTATCTTCTAAACATGGTTTTGAGCTTGTAATGATAAATACTTGTAGCATGATACAAGTTTGTTTTGTGGACCAATTTATGCAGATTGTATCAAAGACAAAGCATTATGGCAAGGTTTTGAGTCAAAGGAAAAAGTTCAAACAAGACAAAGTTTTAGAATTTGCAATCTTGCAAAAAAGCTACTTTGTAAAAACTTGAATTATTTGTAACATCTTGAATTATTTGTAACATCTTGAATTATTTTGAATTGTAGTGAAAAGATGTCATGAAGCAATGAAATTAACAAGTATAGAAAATACTTAGAAAATTTTTCAAGTCTTGCAAAGTTAGATTTTTTACTCTCTTGATTTTTTATGATCAAATTTCATATTTTGGGATGTCTTGATGAAATGTGATTTTTGGGACTCAATTTTGGCCAAAAAGTCAAAGTTTGACTTTTTAATATACATATGACTTTTTCCACCAGTTGACCGAATTTTGTCTATCAATCTACTGATCTCAGGGGATGAATTGAAATATTCAATTAGGTCAAATGACACGCTCGGATCCTTGAGGTCATGCTTCCAACCAATAAGTCAAGTATTAGGTCAAAAATCAGAGTTCGGTCATTTTCAGCCAAAACCCTAATTTTGCCTATTTTGCCCTTTTGACTATTCGAATGACTTTCTTGGAAAATTATGATCCAAGACTTGAAACATGACAGAAATAATCCTGAGGGTCCATAAGGATCCATGAAAGTCATTTGAAGCATTAGAAATCTAACTTCCTTTGTACAAACTCAAACCCTAATAAGTGTTGAGGAGATTGTTTGGCATAGTCGATACTTGCGCAAACTTGAGTCATTGAAGATATTTGTAGGAAATGTATTGAGAAATGAGAGGGAAAATTTTAGGGTACAACAACTTCCCCTGTTCAATCTTCTCAAACCTAGAGAGTTAGATTGACGAGTCCGCCATTCGTGACTTGAAGGTGGAAGATGATTGAACACTAGAGTGCCCAGAACTTTTCACTCAATGATGTGGTGGTTGATTGTGTCGGGAACGGGCTTAAAGATGTTGTTTGGAGAGGTGATAGAGGGTTTCTCAGAGATGGGCTTACAGATGCCATCCACTGTGGCTGTTGGTAGAAATTGGAAGAAGTATAAGAATAAATCTTTGATCGATTTATACTGAAACAACTGACATCTTGAAGGAAGTGTTTTAATGTAGATAGTCACCCCGTCTTGTTTCGGGAATTGATCTATAATCAATTTGTTGGTAAACCTGCCTTGTTTCGAGAGTTCATGCCATTGGTGATAAAGATAGTCGCGTCGTCCTGTTTCAGGAATTGATCTTTACCTAACCAAAGAGAAAGAAAGATATTTTCCCCATCGTGTTTCAGGAGTTAATCTTCAATCTGTTGATGTAGATAGTTGTCTTGTCTTATTTCAGGTATTAATCTACAATTAGTTTATTCACAGATAGTTGTCATGTCTTGTTTCATGTATTAATCTGGAACCTGTTGAAAATCGATGATGATATTTGTTTGTTGATCTTTCTTGAAAAGGTAAAGAATTTTTTGTGTGCAATGTCATGATGCATGACACACATTGTGTAATGATGTTCTCAAAATAAATGAGATTGTGCTATATGTATTTTGTATGCATATGCTCTGATGTTTGTGAAATAATGTATGAATGCAATATATGAATTGATCAGTTGTTCTTTGTAGCGTCGTTGAAATGAGGAAAATAAATCCCTGACTACTGTTGGGGATGTAGAATGTGATTCTTCATTATTTGTTTAGAATGTTTCCACTGGGGATTCCTGTTTTGTTGTTTGAGGAGAAATCCGCCTAGGGACATTGATTTTCCTTGAGGGAAAAGAGTTTTAGTTATTCGTTTCTCTATTGGGGAGTTATCTCTTGATTGGGGAGAATGGAAGTTAACAACTTGTTGGGGATAAAGAAGTTAAATTTTATCTGGTCAGATTCTAGGATTTGCAGCAACTCACTGGGGATTAGTGGAAAACTCTACTGGGGAGGAGGAGTTTTATTAGTGATTTGAAGAAGTTAAACTATTATCTGGTCGGGTCCAGGCTTAGTAGTAACTTGCTTTGAAAGAGATGAAGTTGAACTAGTATCTAGTCGGGTCAAGGCTTCGTAGTAACTTCTGGTGACAGTAACGACTCTGTTGGAGATTGCAATGACTCTACCAAGGGTTAAAGGGTTTCGTATGTTAATTTGTAATCATCTAAGAAGCAAACTCAAACTGGGGAATTTATAGTTTGTTGGGGAAATAAAACCTGTTGAAGAGAATATTTTGACAACCTGCATGGGAGGTGTTTTCTTTTAGGGAGAAACCCACACGGTTCCTTTTTTTTAAGACAAACTCAGCTGGGGATGAAGAATGTGATTCTTCATTATTTGTTGAAAATGAATTGCTGGGAGATGGACTTTTGTGGCTAGAGAAATAAACTCTACCGGGGAAAGAAAACTCTGTAAACTACTTGGGGATTTTTATGAAGCCCTGTTGGGGAACCCAAGAAGTTTATGAACCGTGTTGTGGAACTCTTCAAGATGCTGGAGAGATGATTGGAGACTCTTGCTCTGTGGGGGATATCGGATTCCCTGATATCAATAGGTTGGATGCTAAAGATATGGTTGTGACTTCGCAGGAGGATATCTTTGTCTCTGTATCTATTAGGGGGATGTATTTGCGGGGACTTGCAGACGGCTTTTTAGATATTGTCCTGTTTCTTAAAGCCATTAGTAATTGTCTTTCTGTTTTTATGTGTGTATTTGTAAATGGTGATTATATTCAAATGCATATGTTAAAAATAATCACTGGACGCTTTTGCAAAACAAAATAGGAAAATAAAAACAAATAGTTTATGCACTTTCAAAGAGATAACTTTTGTATTAATTTGAAGAAGTCTGCCTATAACAGGCGTTTTTGTACAAGGAGACAGATATCCTAATAAGAGAATGTCGTCGTAAGAATGAAAACTATACAAAGCAGTAAATAAAGAAAAGCAGCTATGTGAAATGATCCCATTGAGTTCCCATTCTGCTATTGCCTTTATATCTTTGAGTGCCTCATCACTTTGTTGCTTGACCGAAGCTGACTGGATTAATTAGTACCATTTGAATTTGACACTTGATACTGAAGTCGGTTTGTGAAGTGATCCAACGGGACATAGTTGTACGCTTTTAATCCCTAACTTTTTCCTGGACCGTACTTTCGAGTTTTCAGTCCACCGGGATACCCTTTTTTGCCCAAGCCGCCTTTTCAGGTTTTTGACTTGTCGGGTGTACAGATTTCTCATATATATATCCCTAACTTTTTCCCGAACCCTTTTGGTTCGCCGGGATGTCCTTAATTTTTCCTAGGCCAGTCAACCTAGAGGGTCTCTATTTATGCGTAGTATCTTTTAACTATGTCTGTGTTTACAGGATGCAGAAGGTCGTCACCGTCCATAATGGTTAATATCATGGCTCCACTAGAAAATATGTTCTTGATCACAAATGGTCCTTCGTATGTGGGAGTCCATTTTCCCCTGGGATCACCTTGTGGTGGGATAATATGCTTGACGTCTGACCTTCTTGTTAAAAGCTTTAATCATACGTTTCTGGTACATCTGACCATGACAAACAGCCGCGAGCCTTTTCTCGTCGATCAGGTTCAATTGGTCAAGTCGAGTATGAACCCATCTGTCTTCATTCAAACCTGCATCCTTCATGATTCTCAAGGAAGGGATCTGGACTTCGATGGATAGTGTTGTACCCCAAAATTTTCCCTCCCATATTCCTCAAGATTTGTCAAGAATCATCTTCAAATGGTTCAAGATCTCTCAAGGGTTGCACAGTCCAAATGCCTCCTAAGCCAGTCAAAATTAGGGTTTTGTTTCCTTCAAGGAATCTGAGGTTTCCAATGGCTCAAACAAGTCTCATATGCCTACATATATTGTCAAGCATCTACATGCCAAGTTTCAAGACTCACATGGTCAAATTGCACAGTCAAAAGTCCCATTTGCTTCACAATCAACTACAGGGGTAAAATGGTCATTTTGCAGTCAAAAGTCAGAATTTTTGGTCAACATCTTATTTTGAGTCCACAATCATAATTTGATCAAGTCTTGATCATGATTCCACAAGAATGGCTCAAAATTCATCAAGATGCAAAAGTTACTATTTTTGGACAGCAGAAAAGCCAACTGTATCTTGACCAAGGCATAACTTTTTCATGGTTCATCAGAAAAATCCCATCTAATGCTCATTTTTAAGGGGATGACATTTCCTAAAACTCATCTTCACATTCCAAGTCCAAGAAATGCTCTCATAAAAAGTTATCAATTTCTACATTATAGGTCAATTTCAAAAGTCAACAAAAATGCACTTTAAGTCAAAGACCATAACTTGAGATTGGTAAATCCAAATGACATGGGACCAAAGGCATTGGTTAGAGGACTTCAAGACCTTTCCAAAATGTCCAAGAACATGTTCATATGATCAAAATTGAGCAAGATATGCATTGGAGAAGTTGGGAAATATTTGTGAATTTGCAAAAGTCAACTTTGCTCAAAACACATCATTTTTGCTAATGGGCCTCAAATTTCTTCTTGAAACATTGTCCAAGGCCTATGCACGACCCATCAAGATTACATTGAATTATTTTCTTATTTTTATTAATTAATTGGATTTTTAATTGATTTTAATTCATTTAATTAATTTAAAATGTAGGAAATTCAAAGATATGATTTTTCAATCTTTTGGTGAAGCAAAGATGACCAATATATGCTGGAGATCTCGTGTGCCAATCAAGGATGTCAAAAACTCCAAATTTAGCAACTTTCTTCAATCAAAAAGATTGAAAAATATTTGATTTTCAATCAAATATTGAAACATCAATTCCATGGATTTCTTGGCAAGATTGTAACCTAATTCCCTTCCATTATATATACAGAAGCCAACCCTAATGCATTGGACGGGAGAATTGCTGCAGAAAGCCATAGCCAATATTGAAAAAAATCAAGAAAACTTGAAAACTGTTTTACAGGTTCCAACGTGATTCAAAGCATTTTGTGATTTCTAATACATTGCAGGAACTCCCAGGGACCTTTTGCAATCAAAATCACACGCTAAAGCCCAAAGAATACGCAAGAACAGTCATACAGTTTGCATACTTTTGCCATAATCGAAACTCATGATTCATAAGCATTTGATGTGATTTATGGTTTGTTTTGTATTGCTTGCATCCATAGAAAGCTAATGGTATTAATTAATTGGATTATAATGCACATAATTGTGAATTGCCATTAACGAATTTTAGGGTTCTTGAGTTCTTGAATTAGGGCTTTGCTATATAGAAAAAATCAGAACCTCCAATGCATATGGTTGAGACCGCTGGAACGAGACGAACACAATGAGACCATCGCGCCATATTTATATTTAGCGTAGAGCTAATCGCTATTATTCCTCATCATGTTTTGTGGGGGTTAAACCCCCCCCCCCCCCCAATCTGTTTATTATTTACAGGCTTCAGCGAAGGACATGAAGACGTGTAAGCATGGGGTTGGTTCATTCAAAAGGAATGCGCGCTTTTTCATAATTTCCAGCATATTAATTGTTTTCATATATTATATTTGATTATTATTATTATATCAAACGCAGGCAAGTGGTTCAGTGGATAGTGAGGTGGCTGGTAATCATTGGGACCTGGGTTCGATTCCCAGGTCCACCCAATATTTGTTTCACCTTTTTCTTAACATGGTTACATGCAGGCTTCTCAAAACATTCCACCATACACTCTCACATCTCAAGTGCCATGTGGCTGCCAGCATAGATCCAAAGGCCTGGATTGGAAGACCATCATACTCCTGGTCAATGAACACGCAGCCAATCAGGAAAAGTCAATGGACTGAATTGTTAATGGGCCAGGAATTGCTTTCTAACCTCCTAATGGGCCAACACACCCCCCGGTTTTCTTTTTATTCTTTTATTCTTTTTCCTTTTTATTTTCTTTTATTAACTACTATTATTATTATTATTATTTAATTTAACTCACAAATTATTATTTTCATAATAAAGTCAGACAATTAAAAAATGTAAATATTTTCTTATTATTATCATTATTAATTAATTTCACTATTAATTATTTTTGTAAATAAATTCTAAATATAATTAATTTAGTTAATTAGGTTAACTTTAATTTTTTTCATAATAAATAAAATCAATCTAGAATTAGGGTGTTTTACTAACTTTTTAATTATTTATATTTTATTTTCATTAAAACATTAAAAACACAAAAATACTTTTTTTCTTTTAATTATTTAATTAATTAGTAAATTAGGTTCAATTAAAAAAGGACCAAAATTTCATTCTTTTCTCAAAAAGGGTCAAAACCCTAAGGACGTCCCGATTCAATTTCTTTCGCGCGTTATTATTATTTTGATTATATTTATGTATCTGCTCCGAGAATGTAATAGATAATTAGGACTTTTATCGCTTTCTTTATTTTCTCGCATTTATTTTCAAGGGTTATGTTTTTGGCGATGTAAATACCCGACGCCTTGTAATAGCGTAGATTCACTTTTCGCAATTTATTTCCCGCAAATTATTAACTGTTAACTATGCATGACAAGACTTGCCTGAAAAATAAAATCAACTCGTAGCTCACCAATAACATGTACAAGATAATTTAACATGAAACCTGACACACGTGCACATGCCACTCCTAGGGTACGCCTCACTTGGTTGCCTCGACGTGGTCATTAAGTATAGGGTGTTTTAGAGGTCGCCCTCCTGTCTAAAGATCCAGTTGCCTCGAAACGGTTGCCTCGGATAAAAAGGATCTAGGACATTAGGGTTACCGCTAAGGCGTACTAATATTGCTTTGGTGACCACACATGTCCCTATAATCGAATTGACCCGAATAACTCCAACGACGGTGCTACCTACTTCTCAATAGTGGGATAGTACTGTCTAAAGGACTCTTACACAGCTTAATTCCTTAGAGTAGGTAGATTTCTCCTGGGTACTTGCTCTTTCAAAAAACAAAAACATCCTTTCGCACCTACACTTTCAAAAATTTTTCAAACAAATACTTCATACACTCTTGAGGACAGATACAAGAGTTACCTAGAAGTTTTCAAAATGAAACTTTTTCAAAACCCACAAACACAAGAAAACCAAACATTTTTGAAAACATAGTGAGCAAGTACCTAAGAGCCCGTGGATAACCACGGATAGAAAGGGTGCTAACACCTTCCCTTTCTATAATCTACCTCCCGAACCGAGAAACATCTCGAAAAGGAATTTTGTTGTGCTTTTGTCCTTTCCTTGTTGGAGAACATAAAAGACGGTGGCGACTCTTACTTACCGCGACATTTCGCGAACCAGCATTTCAAAACAGTCAGTTCTATTTCCACCGATCACAGAACTGGCGACTCTACTGGGGACTTATAAGTGAGGTGTACCTTAGGATTAAGATCACTTGTGTTTTCAATTGTATGCCTTGATTGCTTTAATTTTGTGGGCTTGTATCAGAGTTTCATGGATCCTAACCCGGATCTGGGGGTACCCCTTTTTAGGTAGCAATAAACTGTGAGGGACCTGTCTGGCGTAGACCGACACGGGTGAAGCAGTAGCTACGTTGGTGTGACACCTTAGTCTGTACCGATATCCCTTGTGTTGGAACGAGGAGAATATGGGTCTTCGGAGGAGTCATTAAGCACCAACTGACCTTAGAACCTTAAATTGACCAACTTGGCCAAAGAACAATAGCAGTATGCTACGCTCATTGAGGCTAAACTCTCGCGATGGTTCCGGCGGCAAGAAAAGGTTGTCAAACTGGAATTATGACCGATTGAGGGTAGTCAGTGATATTGAGATCCTCTAGAACCCGGTTACTATTTTTTAGGACAGGTCTTAACCAACTGAAACTGAAAGAGGGTAGTACCTAAACTTCATGCTGGCCTGAACTCTAAGGGTTGTTTTGTGTGACTTGTGTGCCTTCAAACTTGAACTAATTGCACATTCTTGTTATCTGACAGCATGAGTTCCTTGCAGGTTTTGTTCACAGTCCTTACAGGGCTTACTTACATCACCTCACACTTTGCTTACACGCATAGCATACACATCATAACATCATGCCATAGCATTTCCTTAACCATTTCAAGGATCTTAAGGGTTTGTGATGCAGGTCATGATGAACCAAATGTCTAGCAAGGGGCAAAGGGGATTTATTTTCCTCTAGCCAAGGTTGTTTGGAGATCAAACACGATAACTTGAGTCAGGGGCTATGACCCACTCGATATGGTGAGCCTTGACTCTTGAAGAAGGGCTCTCAACAACCTGAAGTTCCTTCAATCAAGTTACCAGATTCAAATTCTAACAAGTTTCTTTGTTTACCCCGCGAGATCCTTGAAAACATTGCATACATATATCATACATATCATTGCATAACAGGTACCCTTTTACAGGTCACTTATCTTCTTCGCTGTTTATTTCAGCAATCATCATGTCTGTCGAGCCTTCCACTGAACAAGCTATCAAGGCCCTTCAGGCCCAGAATGCCCAGTTCCAAGAGTTGGTTATGAGCCTAGCCCAGGGTCAACAGGATTTGAAGACTCTGATTCTGAAAGAGAGGAAGAAGAAGAAGAAGAGGACTGTTTTGTTCAACACTAGACGCAGATTTGGGAATGGATCACAGAATGAGGCTGAGCTGACTACCTCATCTATAGGCAAAGACAGTCCCCAAGAGAGAAGGGTTCCTAGTCCCGTGGTCTCCGACAACGAGAAGGATTACAATGATGAACAGTACCCTCCTGCTGAGGACAGGTACAAACAGCTGGAGGACCGTTTAAGTGCTATGGAGATACAGAAAGTGCCCGGCCTGGACTTCAAAGATCTAGGTCTATTCTCTGGGGTGGTGATCCCACATAAGTTCAAGGCACCTGCCTTTGCAAAGTACGACGGAGCTTCCTGTCCTAAGCTGCACCTCTGATCGTATGTGAGGAAGATCCAACCTTATACAGCTGACAAGAATTTGTGGATCCATTTCTTCCAGGATAGTCTTTCAGGGACTCAACTCGAATGGTTCTATCAGTTAGGTGGAGCCAGCATTCGTAACTGGGAGGACTTGGCTACTGCGTTCTATAAGCAGTATCAGTATAATTCCGACCTCGCTCCTACGCGTACCCAACTCCAGGGTATGTCACTTGGGACAGGTGAAGGATTTAAGGAGTATGCACAAAAGTGGAGAGACCTTGCTAGAAGGGTGCAGCCACCATTAACTGATCGTGAACTTGTGGATATGTTCTTGGGGACCCTGTCTGGTCCATTCTTTAATCATCTGATTGGCAACTCTTCAGCCGGTTTTACAGACCTTATCTTGACTGGGGAAAGAATCGAAGTTGGCATCAAAAGTGGGAAGATTCCAAAAGCTTCACCTTCTGATGCTCATAAAAAGCCTTACCATGGGAAAAAAGAGTCCAATGCTGTGCATGGTAAAAAGAGTCGTCATGATCAACATGTAGGGGCAACCCAGATCTCCAATCCTATGCCTGCTCAGCAAGGACAGGGGCAGCAACATAAGGAGGTCGCACCCAAAAGACAGTTCACTAAGATCAACATGTCACTTGCTCAAGCGCTACAGCAAATGTTGAAGGCAGGGCTGATTACATTAAGGGCTCCTCTTCGGAATCCCAACACTGTCGCTCCTAACTATCATCCCAATGAAAAGTGTGCATACCACTCTGATAGTCCAGGACATGACACAAACAACTGCTGGGCCCTGAAGAATAAGGTTCAAGACATGATTGATGCCAAAGAAATCCAGTTTGAAGCACGAGAGACTCCAAACATAATCACTGCTCCTATGCCAAATCATTGAAGGCTTTTTGTTTATTTGAATTTCCGAGTTGTATTTTTCCTTGCTTATTCAAACAACTATTGTCATAGCAAACTCTTTTATTTCATTAATGCATCACATATGTCTGTTCTGAATCAATAAATTCGTATTCACTATATTCAAAATTGCTTTCATTTTTTTGTGATGTTCAACTCTTGATTGAAAATTCTATGCCTTTTGAGGGAGGATGACGAAAACGATATCACGATCTTTACAGTATGCTTTTGAACAGACCCCGCTGATGAGGTACAGGTATTGTTTCAAATCCTAAACAGTGGAGTTATAAGGAAGATAATCCCTCGTCAACCTCTTTGAGCCAAAGAAGTTGGAGTTTTTCTTTTCGCAAAAATTAAAAACCCTTAATCATAACCTAGGGCAGGGTAGTTTTCTCAGTTGATCCAGGTGCATAATGAATGGCATCAAATGATTCCTTCCAAAAACAAAAGACATTGATGGTTCCGAATAATCATAAAGACAGGCAGTCATTATCTTTCAAAATAAAAGCCCAATAAGTCAAAACCTACGAAGGAGACTTACACAAAACTGGGGCATCCCGCTGACTGTAATCACAAAAGAAACAGTTCAGGCAAAAAAACAGGGATAATAAAATAAAAAAGAAAGAGGTCCTAGAAACCCTCAACCAAAAAGAAATGACTGCCTATACAAAATAAATTATCAGCATCCGAACCATCACTGGTATATCAAAGCGAAGACTCAAACAAGATCTAACGCATGATTAGCTGAGTTTAGGATCGAAGAACATCACGAAGAGCGGGTGGGTACAAATAAAATTTGAGCTTTTATCCTTTGTTTCTTAAACCGTGAACCAGGCCACGTTATAACCCTTAAAAGTCCTAGTTGAAGCATGGGTTAGTTCGAAAGCATATTGTTACAAAAGGTATCCTGACTCCTGTAGGGCTTGCTGTAAAATCCTGAGTTGACATCACATTTTACAAAAATCACTTGTTTTATTGAAAACTGCATTTCCAAAAAACTTCAAGACAGACATAAGCTTTTCATTCTTAAAATAATATTTTTTGCATATGACTATTTGTTCAACAGTAGAGAAATTCACATGACGAATATCCAGTGAACAAAAAACCTTCTCAATAAAAAGGATCACCTCAAGTGGAAAAACACTTCCAACCAAGGGGCAGACATGATCATTGTTCACCATCTGGGGCAGTCAAGTCAAGATTCAAGGAATCTCTCAAAATGCCAAATAGCCAGGGGAAAATCTCCGCCTGAGTCACTTGGGGCATTGGACATGAATTCCAGCAACGAATCTTGCATGATCAAACGAAGATCTTCTGGTAGTATGGCAACACAACACTACTGACAGTGGCAACTCCCTACACTCTGAGAACATGGACATAGTCGAAAAAATACTACGCATAATCAAAGACCCTCTAGGTTGACACACCTAGGCAAAAATAAGGGCTTCCCGGCGAACCAAAAGGGTTCGGGCAAAAATAAGGGATGAAAATGAAAAATCTGTACACCCGGCAAGTCGAAAACCTGAAAAGGCGGCTTGGGCAAAAAAAGGGTATCCCGGTGGACTGAAAACCCGAAAGGGTGGTCCAGGCAAAAATTAGGGATCAAAGCGTACGACTATGTCCTGTCATCTCGTCACTTGCCTACCAGAAGAAGATTCGTCAATCGGCAGTCATCAAGCACCTCCACAGGTACCTTCTCCCACAAAAGCTGGGGCAATAAGAATTGTCCGAACTGTACAAGATGCTCTGTCCACCAAGGTACTGAGGTATATATTCAGCTGAAGAACATGACCAAGTTACCTCCACTCCCCGTAGAGTAAGACAGGTTTCAGCAATACTCTTCCCAAGCAGAGTTGGTCTACCATCAGTCCTGGAAAAGTTGGGTATCCCCAGAAGATCTCAACATTCCCCAGCGGAGCATGCAAGCATCCCCGGCAGTCTTAATATAAGGTTGTTCCCCGGCGGAATACAGACATCCCAGTGGAGCCATTTCCCCAGTACAATCCAAAAGTTTCCCCAGGAGAGTGGAATCATCTCCCCAGTAGAGTCTGGAAGCTTGTCCCCTGCAGAATACAAGTGCATCTCTCCTCAGCCATATTCAAAGGTTATTCCCCACCAGAGCCTAACTGGGTTATCCTCAGCTAATTGCAATAGAAAGATCGTCCTCGGCGAAGTTCTTCCTATCCCCAGCGGAGTTCATCAAATTCCCCAACAGAGCTTATCAACGGTATCCCCAGCGGAGTTATCGTCAAAATCTCAGCGAAGTATCTCTTCCCACAGAGTAATCTCTTCACCAAGTTTATTCCCCAACGGAGTCATCTTCTCCTACAGGTTTATTCTTGCAATCATCTTCGTTCATCATCCCCAGCGGAAACGAAGAACTCTACTTTTCAACATCAGCCCAGGATTCAACGAACATCCCGGCATTCGTCAAGGATTTATTTTCCCAGACGAAAATACATTCATAAACATCACATTGTCATACATCATGATACATGCATATACGCATCATATCATACAATCTCATTTTATGTTGAGAACATCATTGCTTGATCTATATCATGCATTGCATATGACTGACCTTTACCTTTCAAGAAAGATGCAGTTAAACTCTAAATCCAGTCAAAGAAGACAAATCCAGTCAAAGAAGACAAATCCAGTCAAAGAAGACAAATCCAGTCAAAGAAGACAAATCCAGCCAAAGAAGACAAATCCAGTTAAATCGATTCCTAAATATTTTTCTGATGCAAACCCGTCATTGAAGACAACCTGTCATTGAAGACAACCCGTCATTGAAGACAACCTGTCATTGAAGACAACCCGTCAATAAAGACAACCTGTCCATGAAGACAGCCCGTCCATGAAGACAACCCGTTAAAAGAGACAACTCATCAAAGAAGACAAAACCTCCCCTGGTTCAGTTAAATCGATTCCTGAAGATTTTTCTGAGATAACCTGTCAGTAGAGATAACTCATCAACCTTCTTAAGTTCCAGATTCGATACCTGTATCTAGCCAGGGCATATCTGTGAGCGATTGATTGTAGATCTATACCTGTAACTAGCCAGGAAAGTATCTGCATGAAGAGTTTGAGGATCAACACCTGTAACAGGCCAGGAAATTATCTTTCATTCTCAGGTCAGAGGTCTATACTTGTATCTAGCCAGGAAAGCTATCTCTACCAACCTTTTGAAGTTCCAGATTCGATACCTGTATCTAGCCAGGGCATATCTGTGAGCGATTGATTGTAGATTCGATACCTGTATCTAGCCAGGGCATATCTGCATGAAGAGTTTGAAGATCAACCCCTGTAACAGGCCAGGAAATTATCTTTCATTCTCAGGTCAGAAGTCTACGCCTATATCCATCCAGGAAAGCTATCTCGATCAACCTTTTGAAGTTCCAGATTCGATACCTGTATCTAGCCAGGGCATATCTGTGAGCGACTGATTAGAGGTCTACGCCTGTATCCAGCCAGGAAAGCTATCTCGATCAACCTTTTGAAGTTCCAGATTCGATATCTGTATCTAGCCAGGGCATATCTGTGAGCGACTGATTAGAGGTCTACGCCTGTATCCAGCCAGGAAAGCTATCTCGATCAACCTTTTGAAGTTCCAGATTTGATACCTGTATCTAGCCAGGGCATATATGTGAGTGATTGATTGTAGGTCTACACCTGTAACTAGCCAGGAAAGTTATCTACATGAAGATACTGAAGATCAACACCTGTAACAGGCCAGGAACCATCTTTCTTTCTCAAAGTATGCAAGTTCTCGCTAAGGAATCTCTTACGCGATCGACACCCCTGGATGGTATCTTTAAGCCCATCTCCACAACTATCAATTACATTTCCAGATGGCATCTATAAGCCCGCCCTCCTATCCATCATATCTCCAAATGGCATCTGTAAGCCCATTCCCAACATCACATTGCTGATACTCCACTATACGAGTGCAAATTTGTGGGCACTTTAGTGTTCAATCATCTTCCACCTTCGGATCACGAAAGGCACGCAAGCCAATCTACATCCTCAGGTTTAAGAAGATTGAACAGGGGCAACTGTTGTACCCCAAAATTTTCCCTCCCATATTCCTCAAGATTTGTCAAGAATCATCTTCAAATGGTTCAAGATCTCTCAAGGGTTGCACAGTCCAAATGCCTCCTAAGCCAGTCAAAATTAGGGTTTTGTTTCCTTCAAGGAATCTGAGGTTTCCAATGGCTCAAACAAGTCTCATATTCCTACATATATTGCCAAGCATCTACATGCCAAGTTTCAAGACTCACAGGGTCAAATTGCACAGTCAAAAGTCCCATTTGCTTCACAATCAACTGCAGGGGTAAAATGGTCATTTTGCAGTCAAAAGTCAGAATTTTTGGTCAACATCTTATTTTGAGTCCACAATCATCATTTGATCAAGTCTTGATCATGATTCCACAAGAATGGCTCAAAAATCATCAAGATGTAAAAGTTACTATTTTTGGACAGTAGAAAAGTCAACTGTATCTTGACCAAGGCATAACTTTTTCATGGTTCATCATAAAAATCCCATCCAATGCTCATTTTGAAGGGGATGACATTTCCTACAACTCATCTTCACATTCCAAGTCCAATAAATGCTCTCATAAAAAGTTATCAATTTCTACATTATAGGTCAATTTCAAAAGTCAACAAAAATGCACTTTAAGTCAAAGACCATAACTTGAGATTGGTAAATCCAAATGACATGGGACCAAAGGAATTGGTTAGAAGACTTCAAGACCTTTCCAAAATGTCCAAGAACATGTTCATATGATCACAATTGAGCAAGATATGCATTGGAGAAGTTGGGAAATTTTTGTGAATTTGCAAAAGTCAACTTTGCTCAAAACACATCATTTTTGCTAATGGGCCTCAAATTTCTTCTTGAAACATTGTCCAAGGCCTATGCACGACCCATCAAGCTTACATTGAATTATTTTCTTATTTTTATTAATTAATTGTATTTTTAATTGATTTTATTTCATTTAATTAATTTAAAATGTAGGAAATTCAAAGATATGATTTTTCAATCTTTTGGTGAAGCAAAGATGACCAATATATGCTGGGGATCTCGTGTGCCAATCAAGGATGTCAAAAACTCCAAATTTAGCAACTTTCTTCAATCAAAAAGATTGAAAAATATTTGATTTTCAATCAAATATTGAAACATCAATTCCATGGATTTCTTGGCAAGATTGTAACCTAATTCCCTTCCATTATATATACAGAAGCCAACCCTAATGCATTGGACGGGAGAATTGCTGCAGAAAGCCATAGCCAATATTGAAAAAAATCAAGAAAACTTGAAAACTGTTTTACAGGTTCCAACGTGATTCAAAGCATTTTGTGATTTCTAATACATTGTAGGAACTCCCAGGGACCTTTTGCAATCAAAATCACACGCTAAAGCCCAAAGAATACGCAAGAACAGTCATACGGTTTGCATAGTTTTGCCATAATCGAAACTCATGACTCATAAGCATTTGATGTGATTTATGGTTTGTTTTGTATCGCTTGCATCCATAGAAAGCTAATGGTATTAATTAATTGGATTATAATGCACAGAATTGTGAATTGCCATTAACGAATTTTAGGGTTCTTGAGTTCTTGAATTAGGGCTTTGCTATATAGGAAAAATCAGAACCTCCAATGCATATGGTTGAGACTGCTGGAACGAGACGAACACAATGAGACCATCGCGCCATATTTATATTTAGCGTAGAGCTAATCGCTATTATTCCTCATCATGTTTTGTGGGGGTTAAAAACCCCCGCTATCTGTTTATTATTTACAGGCTTCTGCGAAGGAGATGAAGACGTGTAAGCATGGGGTTGGTTCATTCAAAAGGAACGCGCACTTTTTCATAATTTCCAGCATATTAATTGTTTGCATATATTATATTTGATTATTATTATTATATCAAACGCAGGCAAGTGGTTCAGTGGATAGTGAGGTGGCTGGTAATCATTGGGACCTGGGTTCGATTCCCAGGTCCACCCAATATTTGTTTCACCTTTTTCTTAACATGGTTACATGCAGGCTTCTCAAAACATTCCACCATACACTCTCACATCTCAAGTGCCATGTGGCTGCCAGCATAGATCCAAAGGCCTGGATTGGAAGACCATCATACTCCTGGTCAATGAACACGCAGCCAATCAGGAAAAGTCAATGGACTGAATTGTTAATGGGCCAGGAATTGCTTTCTAACCTCCTAATGGGCCAACACCCCCCCTGGTTTTCTTTTTATTCTTTTATTCTTTTTCCTTTTTATTTTCTTTTATTAACTACTATTATTATTATTATTTAATTTAACTCACAAATTATTATTTTCATAATAAAGTCAGACAATTAAAAAATGTAAATATTTTCTTATTATTATCATTATTAATTAATTTCACTATTAATTTTTTTTGTAAATAAATTCTAAATATAATTAATTTAGTTAATTAGGTTAACTTTAATTTTTTTTATAATAAATAAAATCAATCTAGAATTAGGGTGTTTTAATAACTTTTTAATTATTTATATTTTATTTTCATTAAAACATTAAAAACACAAAAATACTTTTTTTCTTTTAATTATTTAATTAATTAGTAAATTAGGTTCAATTAAGAAAGGACCAAAATTTCATTCTTTTCTCAAAAAGGGTCAAAACCCTAAGGACGTCCTGATTCAATTTCTTTCGCACGTTATTATTATTTTGATTATATTTATGTATCTGCTCCGAGAATGTAATAGATAATTAGGACTTTTATCGTTTTCTTTATTTTCTCGCATTTATTTTCAAGGGTTATGTTTTTGGCGATGTAAATACCCGACGCCTCGTAATAGCGTAGATTCACTTTCCGCAATTTATTTCCCGCAAATTATTAACTGTTAACTATGCATGAAAAGACTTGCCTGAAAAATAAAATCAACTCGTAGCTCACCAATAACATGTACAAGATAATTTAACATGAAACCTGACACACGTGCACATGCCACTCCTAGGGTACGCCTCACTTGGTTGCCTCGACGTGGTCATTAAGTATAGGGTGTTTTAGAGGTCGCCCTCCTGTCTAAAGATCCAGTTGCCTCGAAACGGTTGCCTCGGATAAAAAGGATCTAGGACATTAGGGTTACCGCTAAGGCGTCCTACTATTGCTTTGGTGACCACACATGTCCCTATAATCGAATTGACCCGAATAACTCCAACGACGGTGCTACCTACTTCTCAATAGTGGGATAGTACTGTCTAAAGGACTCTTACACAGCTTAATTCCTTAGAGTAGGTAGATTTCTCCTAGGTACTTGCTCTTTCAAAAAACAAAAACATCCTTTCGCACCTACACTTTCAAAAAGTTTTCAAACAAATACTTCATACACTCTTGAGGACAGATACAAGAGTTACCTAGAAGTTTTCAAAACGAAACTTTTTCAAAACCCACAAACACAAGAAAAGAAAACATTTTTGAAAACATAGTGAGCAAGTACCTAAGAGCCCGTGGATAACCACGGATAGAAAGGGTGTTAACACCTTCCCTTTCTATAATCTACCTCCCGAACCGAGAAACATCTCGAAAAGGAATTGTGTTGTGCTTTTGTCCTTTCCTTGTTGGAGAACATAAAAGACGGTGGCGACTCTTGCTTACCGCGACATTTCGCGAACCAGCATTTCAAAATAGTCAGTTCTATTTCCACCGATCACAGATAGGATAACTTCCATATCGTATACCAGCGAGAAAGGAGTTTCCCCTGTTGACGTGAGTAATGAGGTACGTAACCATGAAGAGCAAATGGTAATATCTCGTGCCAGTCTTTGTATGTCACCATCATCTTCTGTATGATCTTCTTGATGTTTTTATTGGCAGGCTCTACAACACCATTCATCTTCAGCCAATAAGGAGAAGAGTTATGATGCTGAATCTTGAATTGGGTGCAGAGCTCGGCGATCATAGTATTATTGAGATTGGTACCATTATTTGTGATGATTCTTTCTGGAATACCATACCGACAGATAAGGTTATGTCTGATGAATCGGGGCACAATTTTCTTGGTAACAGAAGCAAATGAGGTTGCCTCAACCCACTTTGTGAGGTAATCAATGGCAACCAGGATGAAGCGGTTCCCATTAGAAGAGGTAGGTCTAATCTCTCCAGTCATATCAATGCCCCACATTGTGAAAGGCCATGGAGCATTCAAGACGTTCAAGGGAACCGGAGGCACATGTACTTTATCAGCATAGATATGACACTTGTGACAAGTTCGGGAACTGTGATAACAGTCTACTTCCATAGTGGACCAGTAGTACCCTGCCCTCGGAATCTTCTTAGTCATTGTAGGCCCACTAGAATGGGGGCCGAAGGTACCTTCGTGCATATCTGCCATAATCTTCTCTGCCTCACTCTTGTCTACACACCAAAGCAAAGTAGAATCATGGTTGCGCTTGTAGAGGATTCTGTTACTGAGGAAAAACTTGGCAGAAAACCTTCTTAGGAAATTCTTATCATTGACAGAAGCTCCCCCAGGATATTCTTGGGCTTCGAGGTATCTTTTCACTTCATGGAACCAAGGTTTGTCCACTACTTCCTCAATATCAACCTCATAACAGTATGCTGGTTCATCCAATCTCTCAATAGTGATTTGAGGAGCTTCATTATCCCATCTGACTTTAAACATGGATTACATAATAGCTAGCGCGTCGGCCAACTAATTTTCCTCTCGTGGAAAATTCTCAAAGGTGACTTCTTTAAAGTGTGGAATTAGTGTCAACACGTGCTCTCAGTAAGGGATGAGATTAGGATGCTTCGTGTCCCATTATCCTTTGATTTGACTGATCACCAGGGCCGAGTCTCGAAATACACTCAAGAATTTGATTCTCAGGTCGATAGTAGCTTTGAAACCCATAATGCATGCTTCATATTCAGCCATATTGTTGGTACAGTTGAAACATAGCCTGGCAGTGAAAGGAGTATGACAGCCTTCGGGAGATATTACCACAACACCAATTCCATTGCCCAGAGTGTTGAAAGCTCCATCAAAAACCATAGTCCATCGGGATCCTTGTTCAGGTCCGACATACGGTCCAGGTTTTGCATAGTCAGTCATTAACATGATATTCTCATCCGGGAAGTCAAAGTTCATAGATTGATAATCATCAACAGCTTGATGGGCCAAATGATCTGCCAATACACTTCATTTTATGGCTTTCTGTGTTGTACATTGAATATCGTATTCAGTTAGAATCATTTGCCATCTAGCTATTCGTCTGGAGAGAGCGGGCTTCTCAAAGATATACTTGATGGGGTCCATCTTAGAAATCAATAAAGTGGTATGAGTCAGCATATACTATCTTAGCCAGCGAGCAGCCCATGCCAGAGCACAACAAGTTTTCTCGAGCAGTGAATATCTAATTTCACAGTTGCTAAATAGTATATGCTACCCCATCACACACCCCATTGAATTCTCTAATACTGTTAAATACATGATCAGAGGTCTTCCTTCAACCGGAGGCATCAAAATTGGAGGTTCTTGAAGATACTCTTTGATTCTGTCAAAGGCAGTCTGGCAGTCGTCATTCCACTTCACTACTTGATCTTTCTTTAGTAATTTGAAGATTGACTCACAAGTAGCAGTTAGGTGGGAAATGTATCTGGAAATGTAGTTTAGACGTCCTAAGAATCCCCTAGCCTCCTTCACGGTGCGGGGAGCTGCATCTCTTGAATAGCTCTAACCTTCACATGATCTACTTCGATACCTTTGTCGTTGACAATGAAACCTAATAGCTTACCATATCTTACTCCAAGGGTGCACTTGTTCGAATTCAGTCTTAACTTGTACTTCTTCAGTCTTTCAAACTGTTTCTGCAAGTGATCCAAGTTCTCTTCTTCATTCTGAGACCTGGCTATCATATCATCGATGTAGACCTCTATCTCGTGATGGATCATATCGTGAAACAAGGCTACCGTAGCTCGCTAATAGGTTGCCCCAGCATTCTTCGACCCAAATGGCATAACTTTGTAGCAGAAGGTGCCCCACTACGTGACAAAAGTTGTTTTCTCCATATCTTCATGTGCCATTTTAATCTGATTATACCCGGAGAAACCGTCTATGAAGGAGAAGATCTTATGTTGTGCAGTGTTGTCAACCAAAACATCAATATGGGGAAGCGGAAAGTCATCATTGGGGCTCGCCCTATTCAAATCTCTGTAATCCACATACATACGCACCTTGCAATCCTTTTAAGGTACTGGTACCACATTTTTAACCCATTGAGGATAAGAAGTAACAGCTAAGAATCCTTCGTTAAACTGTTTCATAACTTCAGCCTTGATCTTTTCTGACATCTCAGGACGCATACGACGAACCTTTGCTTCACTAGAGGACAGTCTTCTTTTGTTGGTAGACGATGAACCACAATATCGGTGTCCAGCCCCGACATGTCTTTGTATGACCAGGCAAAGATCTCAATGTAGTCACGTAACATCTGTATTAACCGCTCTTTGACACTATGCTCAAAGTTAGCATCTATCTTGACTTCTGTAATACAGTGGGAGAACTGACTTGGGATGTTTTGCGTTTTATCGGAATTGTTGCGGTTAGCAAGAGTCGCCACGACTTTTCTTTTATCCAAAAATAAAGGTGGAAAAGAACAGGAAATACCTTTGAGATTATTTCTTGAGTTCGGGGGATAGATTATGAAAAGGGAATGTGTTAGCACCCTTTTCATCCATAGTTATCTATGGGCTCTTAGTTGCTTGCTAGATCACTTTCTTTGTTGAAAATGTGCTTTGTGGTGGTTTTGAAAGTATTTTTGAAAAGGCGCCTTCGTTTAGGTGAACTTTGTAATGGTTCTCGTTTTGTAAGAACGTATACAAAGTGTTGGACTTTTGAAAATGTTTCATGTTTGGAAAGTGTTTTTGAAAGTGTTAGGTGTTTGTTTTGAAAATGAGCAAGGATGTTTGTTTTTTGAAAGTGAGCAAGCAACTAGGAACAATCTACCTACTCAAAAGTTTTTGTTCATTTCTTCCTTTCCTTTGATATTGCTATCTCACCATTGATTGGTAAGAAGCCTTATCTTTGGATGTAAAGGGACGGCCGTGGGTCATCGTATAGTCATGATAGCAACGTTGTAAGATGTCTTAGCATTTCTCTTTGAGGGACTAATATCATTTTGAAAGGCAACATTTGTAGCATCATCGAGGGACTATGATGTTGTATTTTTGATTTGTTGTTGCTAAGATATCTCACATGCATAACATGACCATATTTGTAAGGCAACAAGTGGAATTACCCTAAGGGTGCAAGTGTGCAAATGTGTTTGATTTACATGCATTATTTATCTTGAATTAGGGTTTGCTACTTGTTGGTTTTAGTCTTGCCATACAAATCCTAATTACTAATATTTGTATAAAAGCGATAATTAAAAAAAATGAGCAAGAAAATAAATGGAAAAGAAATGATTTTTTGTTTGGTTTTTGAAAGGGTTTAGTTTTGACCTAATTAAGAAAATGATTAATTAAAATTAAATAAAATTAAACCTAAACTAATTAAGAAAAGAAATTAAGTTTGAAATATTTTTAGGTTTTTTTTTTATGAAAAAAGGTTTTAACTTAATGAAAATAATATGAAAATTAATTAATTCAAAGAAACCTAAATTCTAAGTTAACTTTAAATGAAAAAAGAAAAATACTTAAACCTAAATCTAATTATTAATTATTTAAGAAAAAGAAATTAATTTGTTAAGAAAATGTTTTTTGGGTCTTTTTATCTTTAAAAGACCTAAAAATAAAAAGTATCTTAAATATGCAAATAAAAAAAAAATAAAAAAAATTGGATTTTTAATTAATAAAAATAATAATAATATTAATAATAATAGTAATAAAAAATAATAAAAGAAAGCTGAAATAAAATAAAATAAAATAAATAAAATAAATAAAAATGAAATAATAAAAAAAGTTAGGCCAGGTGTGTGAAAGCGGGCAGGGGGGTTAGAAGTCAGCAAAAAAAACAAAGGCCATTGCTTGGAGGCCCACGCGCCTGTTTGTGACAAAAAAGAGAGAAAATGTGAAAAAATGAACAAAAGGTAGTGCTGGGACTTGAACCCATGACCCTTTGTTAGTCTTTTCTATTTAAGAGAGAGATAGTTTTTGGTTCGGACATGTGAAATCTATCACATCGGAAACATTTGGTTCATACAAATATTAAGAGCGTTTTAGTGAAAATGAGGGGAATTCAAATTTAAATTAGATTATAATTTGAAATTTACTTATAGTATTAGGAAAAAAGCATTAAATTGTGAGAGTTAAGATGAGATCACCGTGTAATATTAACTATTTGTTATTAATAAATTTCCTTTCTTTTGAACTATAACCCTCTAAATGTAGGTGAAGATTTCATGAACTACGTTATATGTTTCTTATTTATTATTTGTTTCACACATTGTTTTAATATTAAGTGCAAGGACATTTTTCATTTTCTTGAAAGCTCTCTTCTCTCTCTTATTCTTCACTTGTAGCGGTTATAATATATGACTTCGATGGCCTCAGCTATTCTGTCTATGGTTGTCAGCCACCATGACCTTCAATCCTTTTCAAATCCCTTGGTCGTGTCTTGATGTCCATAAGCCCAATTCCAACCCTTTTCAAAAAATTGATTCTGAGATTCCCAGAAAAAGCTTCATTCAAGCCCTAAATCAAAAATCCAATGTGTGTCAAATTCCATCTTCTCAGATCCCTCAACCATATTACAAAGGAGATTGCCTAGCCATTTCCATTCTTGATGATGAATACTTAGTGGGGATTGAAGAAGAATCTCCATGGTCGGTGATTTTCCCCAAAGGGTCCTCTCCACTAACTGTTACAGCGCTTAGAAATAAGCTCACTCCGCTATGGAATGAAACACCCTTCTAAACTCCAAATATGATTTACGAATAAATTAATAGAATCCCCGCACAAGAGTGTCACACGTCATAATAAAAACAACATAAACCAATCATGCTCCATAACACGGGTTATAACATATGATAGTAATTTTTTTCATAAACATACATAGTCATAGTATTCATGCAACTTCAATACTTATTTAAAAATATCGCAGCAGAGTCATCATCAATTAAATATATTTAACTTTGAAACTCATGACATATAGTCTCATAAAAGATTTGAAATAAAACTAATTCAACAATTCAAAAATCCTTGTAAATACTTCAACATAAATAGGATATAAAAATCCAAATCAAGTGTTCTCAACCCGATGTTACGTATCAGAGCAAGACACCTCTAAATAACGAAAAACTACTAAATACTCTAAGAGTTATTTTCCTACCTCTGCAAGCTACTCATGGATATTTGTGTGTTACCCACGTGGAGGCAACATTCAAACAGAAGGGGTGAGTAATCACAATCAATTATGAAAGATATAAGTAAAGATAATTGCAATCATTATTGTTCAATCATGTAACATCATCAACAAGTCATAACTCATACCCCACACATCATAATTATCACAGATACAACTTTCATCATAGAAATCAACATGTAGTCACGTAATGTATCAATATTCAACATATCTCACATCATCAAAAGATTATGCAATGCTACATAGATGTTATGCAATAACACTAACTCAATGCATGTGGTACCATAATATGAACCCTTAGATTCATTTCACTCCATGATCTCTATCATAGGAATGATACCCTCTTGGAACTGGAGTATACCAAATCTCTCTCATCACCATAGATAACGCTTCACTAAATTCCTAGACAAAGGATTTATCTACTTGCACTCGAACCATCACCATAGGAAACGAGGCCACAACATTATTTAGAACATAAGTTCCACAACATGGATGCATGATTGACAACATGCAACAGTAACAACATCACACATATGTTTGACCTTGGTTAGTAAAGTGTGTCATCATCAACATAGCATGTATATATCTGGACATGCAACATCATTAAGTGATCATCACAATATTATCATCAATATCAACTACATAACAACATCACCAACATCATTAACATCAACACCTTAGCAACATCATCATAACAATATCAACATAATAACCTAATCAAGTTGCGTCATAACATATAGTATTACAAATCATTCACAATAATTAACAACCAACATCAATATTAATAACTTTAAATTTGCACGACTATCTACACTCAATCATGTTACTTCATTATACCATAGATATTTCATTATTATACTTAATAATCGCTAATCGATCATACAAACATTTAAAAACATCCATAGAATGGGCACCTGAATATTAATAAAATATTTCATCAATCATTTCTATGTTGTAGCCGTGTGCATCAGCTTTCTAACACCTTGAACGACACCTAAATCAGATCAACGGGTCAAAAGTTATGAGGTAAAACGTTAAGGCATGTCATAGTTCAAAATAAATAATTTTAAAAAAAATGCAACTGATGCAATCGATTGCACTGGGACTAAAATCAATTGACATCATCATAGGTCTCCACTTCCACAATAAAATTTCACTTTCCAGGCCATTCAATCGATTGCACCCTTTTATTTTTAAAAATTTTAACTGATGCAATCAATTGCACTGGGACTGCAATCGATTGCACTAGGAAATTTTTCCAAAAAATTTAACTGATGCAATCAATTGCACTGGGACTACAATTGATTGTAGTGGGTAGTTTTCCAAAAATCCCAATTTCCTGTTACGACTGCAACCACGATTCCAATACCCCAAAACCCATATCATTCCCAAAGTAGTCACCCAAAAACATCAAAAATCAACATTCATCAAAACCAAGAGATGATATATCATCAAATCAACTTGTTTCACATATATTCTTCATATATCATCATTCAAACTCATGCCCTTAAGCATCCAAATTCAACCCAACTCAAGAACACAACACAACATCAATTATATATCATTACATTTAATCATCAATCATATAAAATCAGCATTATAACACAATCACATTCCACAATCATCATCATTCAAGAATTTTACCAAAACCATAGATCTACAACCCTAACAACATCAAACATCCAATATTCTACCATACCCCATATCAATCACCATTGAAATGCAATAACCCACCCTTATGGGGTTCCTCCTATGCCCTAACTCTCCAAACTTGTTTTCATGTACTGTCAAAACCCCAACTTCTCCCAATTCTCCCTTTTTATTTAATTTTAATCCTTATACTTATTCTTCACCTATTTTATCCCCAATTTAACTCATCAAATTACTACAAATCGCCCTTAAGTCCTCCTCTAATTCCCACCTTGTCCTCAATGTTACTACAACCTTTATTTTCTTCTTATTTTATTTAATTAATGCAATCAAATAATTATTTTAAATTAATAAAATAATTCCCAATTATTCTAACAATCTCTAATTACTCCTACACCTCACGATATGGTCACACACCCTATTAACCATAATGAATAATTAAATAAACACCACAAAATTATAATTAAATCAAATAAAATACTTTCTAGAAAATGGGGTGTTACATGGAACAATCTTGTTCATTTGGGAATTACATCACTCAGAAAAGGCTTCTATGAGTTTCTTTATATTCTCTTGAAGATGCAAAAGTGGCTATGTCAATCAGAGGATGGAGCTTATCGTCAGGAACTCTGAAACTATTTTTGTGGACAACACACTTCAACATAAATCTTCAGAAATCAACCACTTCCTAGGTTTGGATTCGTTTGTTTGGTCTTACACAAGAGTATTGGTGCCCCAACATATTTTGCTATCTCAAGTAGCTTCAGTATGCCTATTTTCACAAACTCTATAGCCTCCAAGTTAATGTTCGATAGACCATTTGGCCATTTTGCTCGTGTCCTTGTCGACATTGATCTTGCTTCTATTCTTGTCTTCAATGTCCTTGTGGAGAGAAAAGGTTTCTCGTTTTCTGTCGATATCAAATATGATAATTTGCATTTGTTATGTTTGTAAAGTTGTTTGTCATTACTTAGATTCTTGCAGGAAAACAAGCAAAGAGTGGTTGTGTAAGAACAAGATTGGATTCTGCATATGGCCTTTAGTTTTGATGATAATAATTCATTATTTCTTAGAGATTAAATTTATACCATAATGGTTTTGTCTAGTGAGTAGATTTTTCTAACAGGTTCTGACTCTGATAGAATGGTGTGTGATGTCATCAGTTTCTGGAATCAAGTTTGGGGTATTAACAAATTCAGATCATGACCTAGAAAGAAACTTTCTAGTCTATATTTTAATTAATCAAAGATGGTAGGTTTAGCATTGTAGTTGTCTTTATCATTTGAACTTGAACAATTTGCGGTGGTGGAATGGCCATAGTGTTTCTAAAATGTCTGGATCTTTATTTGACACAGTTAAGTGCTTGATAACTATCAATACTAGAACATGAGCTCTGATACCAATTAAAGGTGCAAGAAACACAAGAAAGGGGGTTTGAGTTGGTTTTCTCAAAATAAAATTTCTCGAAACTCAAATACCAACACTTAACAGAAGAATAAAAACAAATTAACACAATTATATTTATCTCGGTTCATTGTTAATGAAGTTAATCCAGTCCATCCGCCAAGGTGATTTAGTCTTATAAAAAAGAACTTAATCCACTATAACCAAGCTGATTACAAAACCACAACAAGACTAATCGTCATTGTTGCAAACCGTAAAGACCAAATGTCAATGTCTTCTTCAGTACACAGACTAACACTTAGTCATTCAAGGAACTAAACCTCAAAGATAGACTGTCAATGACTTCTTGAGTATAGAGACTAACACTTAGTCACTCAAGGAACTATCAACTCACTATTGAATACAGGTTTTTGTGTTTACAAGATTGCTTCTCAAAATCATATTACACAAGATTGAAGTACGAATAATAACACAAAGTGTTGAGCAAGTTAACAAACAAAAGTTTGTTGCTAGCAAGTTAATGAGCAACAACTCCTTGCTTTACAAAAATTACAGATTTATTTAGGTAGCATTTCAGCAACTTAAACCAGCGTGAATTTCTTCAAAGTTCTTCAACAATTCTAATTCTTACTTATAAATGAAAAGAAGAATTCGTTAGAGGGTAGAATAGGAATACCAAAATTTGAATTTTCTTCTTACAATAGTAAGTGAGAGTGGTAGACAACCTCGTACAATAGTATTATCCTTGCACCATAAAAACAGTGTAGTGGGGGAGAGGTGATGTTGTACCTTGTACTATTACTCATGTGAACCCTTTTGATATTCCCTTCTAATATTCAGAGGCTTTTGGATGTATAATGGTTGAAGCATGCGTAGAAGGATCAAAGCTAAGTCTCCAGAACCATGTCATTGGAGTCTTCAGAATTTGTTCAACCTGAACCTTGTCTTTAGAGTCTTCAACACTTGGTATTCAGAGTCTTCACAACATTTTTCTTCAGATTATTCAGAACTTCATTCATCAGAACCTTGTCTTTAGAGTCTTCGAGTCTTTAGAAGTTGGTCTTCAGAATCTTCAGAACTCGCTCAACAGAACCTTGTCTTTAGAATCTTCAAAATTTTGGCAAGAGAACTTGGATCGTTATAGCTTGAGAACATATCAGAAGCTTTACTACAGAGTCACGGTTAGAATCAATAAAACTAACTTTCATTAGAACCGTTTTTTTAAGATGCATTCTAAGCTATGAAACATAAACTTGTATCCTTCAGTGTGTTGAGTCCAGAATCTGATGATGTCACGTGTCAATACTTTAAAGTCAAAACCTGTTAGAAAAAGTTACACACTAAACAAACCATTATGGTACTAAATTTTTATCCAATCAACCATGTAATGTTATCATCAAAACTTAAGGCCATATGCATAACCAAATCGTGTTCTTACACTATAGAGACAGAGTGTGCCACAGTTATTGTTTCCATTGTTGTTATAGTTGTTGTGGACTTCAAACATGGTTCTTTAGTTTGAGACATAATACTCTTCTAGATATAGCATCTCAGATCTTTTTTTATTTTTCCTATTTTTAATGAGGTTTTTATGTGTCGTTATTTTGATTTCGGGATCGAGTAACAATTTTTCTACAGGAACCTTACCTCGCATAAACTAGTAACAACAAAAATAATTCTAGATGTTAATGTGTTAGTGACTATAAACAAAATATACATATATTATAAAATATACAGAGATATAAACAATACTTAAAATAATAAAAACTATGTGATGTCTTTAAAAATTAGCACTTGTCCCCAGCAACAGCGCCATTTTGCTCACTTAGCAACAAAAGTAAGTTTTATAAGTATCATATTAACATAGACTGGTGGTTTCTAAGACTGTTCAATAGTTTTTAAGATTCTAAGTAGATAAAGGTTTTATATTTTTTATGTGTAAGATTAGATGACATAAAATAAATGACAAAAAGTAAAATGGAGATTTCCTTGTTAAAAGCATAAAACTTGCTATGGATAGATTTTGTCATTACATATTTATTATGCATAACCATATATCAGTAATATGCTCCTCTATTCAGCTACTAATATTATCACTTGTTTCTCTCGTTCATATCGCGTGCCAGTCTCAACCTCGTTAGATCAATGCAGTACCTAATATCCTATATCTCAATCTATTAACCAACACAAAGTATTAAGTTCCATCATTTATAAAGAAACAATAATCCACATCGATCATACTATATTACGTGGAGATATTAAATCTAACCTTATGTATAGGCATTAATATCCAACATATGATTATCTTGGATCTAGTCATGATAAGCACCTTGCAAATTACGTCGAGCACTTGTCCGCCAACGAGAGTGAAATGGCAGCCACGTGGTTTTGCTTGAGATTATTGTGGGTGACGTGTCCTCTCGTGAGTTCCATGTGGCAGCTGTTTGGGGTGTCATCATTATATAGGGGAGTCTAAGAGCCCAAGTAATGATGACTTTTAGCAAGCTACCTCGTGAGGTATGGGCTATCTATAAAAGGGGAATTAAAGATTTACTTTGATATTTTCAAGCTCTCTATCCTCCCATTTCCCTTGCGTTCGTCTCCTCTAACACCACTGTAGACACCTTCACATTCATCTCATCAAAGTAAGTGATTTCTTCCTGATCGTGTTTATTCTTAGATTTTTAGATTAAACACTTGGGTTTTCCTACGAACGGATGAACCTCTAGATGAAGATTCATGGTTTCTGGAATGAACCTCCCTAGATGTTCATCTGGGTTCATGGATGTGGATGAAGATTCATAGGTTCTAGGATGAACCTCCATGAATGTTCATCTGGGTTCATGAATATGGATGAAGATTCATGGCTCCTGAATTCCGTTATGACTTCCTTCATGGTCGTCCCCCTATATAGTGGGGAGGATTTGGGCAAATTGCACGTTCGAAAAAATGTCCCCGTGTAGGGTGTCGACCTCTTTGGCGTTTGCTTTCAAGGGCTTGGGTCGAGGACCACTCCTCGATGCATTCATCGCCCTTTCACTTGATTTGTGGTGGAAGGGTGAATTTAATGATGTTAAATTCACTGTTTTCCCTTGATTTTCAGGTATGATGGCACAACCAGTCGAGGAAAATATCGTGCGCGATACCGATGGGGACGAAGCTGAGGCCGCACTCGACCCCCTGACTTGGGTTGCACCCGAACCCCAGAATAAGGGATCATGTTTTGTGAAAAATTCTTCTGACACGTTTGATGTCCCTGAGGACAGGGCAGAAGATGCCCCTGCCAACTGGACGCTCCAAATCCCTCATTGAAGTTGGAGGATATGCTCGTCTTTCCCGGGAAAACGCTTTCTTATGTACGACTTTTCTTTTAAATAAGTGAGGATGTGTTTTCCCTTCAATGATTTCCAGGTGAGGCTTTTCCAATGGCTACAACTGGTGCCCTCACTGCTAAATCCAAACACACTCGCGTTCATGTGGGTATTTGAGCTCGTATGTTAGCACCTTCAGATTGGTGCCACTCTAACCCTTTTCTTCCGTATCTTCCACATCCAACGGTAGACCATTGACGGGCGGAGGGCATGGGTGTCGTTTAAGCAATTCGGGAAACTCTTCCGATCATACCTGGAATCTATACAAAACTTCAAAGAAAGGAACTTCATCGTGAAGCCCCTCACTGATGTGCCTGTGGATTCTTTGTATAACCGCTCAGAAGAGGTCGAGGATGGTCAGACAGTGGCTTGACTGACGGTAAATTTTCCTCTTGAGTGGCAATGGAAACATTTTGAGTAGAAGCCCCAGTATTATTCGGTGAAGCCCGAGGACTTAGATGCCCGGGATAATCTCTCTTACGACAAGCTAGTGGCTTATGTCAAGAGCTTCTCCCTGGAAAAGTGTGTAGATATAGACAATAACTTCCTCTTTGACGATAAAGGCGAGCATCTCTTTGTTCCCCGACTGGTTAAACGAAAGCGCTCCTTGAGTGCTCCTCTGATGAGGAGGCTTTGAGACTTCTAGGTAGAGGATATGCTCGTAACTTCATGTTCGTACTTTTGTCTCAGACTAACAGTTTCTTTTGATTGCAGGCTAGATGGAGACTCTCTTTGAACATTTGTTCAAGTTGAGGTCCAAGAATCTATCACACTTTGTGCCCAAAACTCGGGTTGCCCATCTTCAAGAAAAAGCCAAAACTTCTACCCGTCCAAGCCGTTCATCTCCCCCTCTAGGGGCCCAGGCTCCCCCTCCCAAACAACCAGAAAAAAGGAAGCGCGTGGAAGACCCTGAGCACGTGGCCTCTGTCGACGAGGACAAGGGTTACGTGGCAGTTTTCGTGTTGCCCCCTACTATCTCAACCAAGGTATCTTCAGTGGGGAGAGTTCCTTAGGTCTCCATGAAGAGGAGAGGGAGGCCATTTTGTCCGAGGATAAATAAACTCAGCAGAAGAATTTGTCAGAAGATGTAGTCGCCGTGATGAGGGTTCTCAAAACCACTTTGACACTGAATAATGAAGTTGCGGGCTCCCAAGCCGCCCTGGATAAAGCTTATAACTGTATCTAAAAGTTTAAGGGGATTAATGAGAAGTTGAAGGATGATATTCTTAATCACGAGACGAAGTATGAAGTGCAGTTCTAGCTCCTTAAGAATTTGAACGAGATCAAGCCTCAACTGGAGGTTGCGACTGTTGCTACGGTAAAGCAGCAAGCAAAAAGTAAGTTATTAAATTACCGGGTGATATTTAGGTTATATCGTATCGTGTCCACAAAGATTAAAGTATTGAAATATCATTCGATAAATCTCTCGTTAATGAGTTTGGGGATAAATGGGTTAAAAGTATAGGTATCAACAGAAAATAAATGTATAAAAAGGAAAAAGGAAAAACTTGTCAAGCATGTACATATACTACTTCTCACAGACTTAAACCTATTGACATGTTATACTAAGCCTACAATGTTCATCAATGTCATCACATGTCACTCACAACCTAAGTCATTTCTAACCCAAATTGAGAGGCCGACTGAATCACCTCGTTAGCCATCTCTCAACAACACAAAAGTCAACTGTGCTCGCTTGCGTCGACGATCTATCAAAATGACACAAAAAACACAGAAGCATTAATCACAGACACCTTAAGTGAATAACAACACTAAATATATCTCTAGAATTCAGACACTATTAGATAATCACCCTAGATAAGAATCTAAGCAGTATATGTCTATAACAACTCAAATACCTAGCACAGAGCAAAAATCAAGGATAACGATCGACAAATATTTGTATAGAAAGTTTTGTATAACGCCATGGGCGACAAATATACATGAGTTCAAAGTAAATATACATGCAATACCCAACAAAAGAGAAATACAAAGAGAGGAGAAGAGATAAACCATAAATCTTCCGATTTGTCAGTGTTGATCAAAGAGAAATCCACCTCCAATCATCCATAAGCAAGTCCCTAATGTTGTTTTCTAAGCTAATCTAACAAAAATGAAGGTTAATGGAGTTGGGAGCAAAAACTTCCCCTAAGCCATAACCTAAAAGTGAACTAAATTTGTTTTTATAACACAAATCTCAGTAGACTACACTAAGCGGGCCTAGCGCACTAAGCGCGACTTCTTTATTTTACACATTAAATCGTGCTAAGCGCGCTATCCACGCTAAGTGGGCTCCAAATCTTTGGTTATGCTAAAATGTTAAAACGCAAGCAGCACACTCGCGCTTAGCATCCTTCTGCGCGCTAAGCGAGTGCTCCTGGACAAAATTTCCCAAAACTGGTCTTTTATTCTTAAAATGCGCATCCGGAGTTGTGCCTTCGACACCTTATTCTTGAGTGCTCTAAAATGCAACAAATACCTAAAAAATGAATGGAAAAACATCAAACAGTATAATATGTACCCAAAAACACAAATAAACAAAAACTAAATGTATTTACATAAAAGTCGGGTTTATTCAACGATATTTAACAACAAAAATTCGATAAGTGCAACAAAAAGTATATACAAAAATAAACTACAATTTTCACTTATCAAACTCTCCCCAACTTGAACTTATTTGTCCTCAAATAAGGCCAAACAACTCAAAGAACCAAAAGTAATCAACCAAAATATCATGAATCAACAAGCTTTAAAAACGGAAAACAAATGCAATGGTTCAAATGAAAAACGGTACACACGAAGAAACAGACTTACCACTAAACTACACGATAACATAAACATGAAATGAATGCTAAATATAAAGAACATGCCAAACATTATAAAGCAACACTATTTCAAAAATGAATCACACCAAGAAAAAACAATCATCAGTAGATGAAAAACACACAAAATAAGGTATTTTCACTCATCCACAATCTTGCAAACTAAAGACTAAATTATGCATTCATCCAAAAACTCATATTGAAAATACCAAGGCAAGAATCTTAAGGGCTTTTCAAGGTTGTAATGTGGTTTGGTTAACAAACAAGGGATAAATCCTAAAGCTAATCAAAACAAAAACTTGCCTAAACCTAAAGGAGTGATCAACTCACAAAGTCTCAAGCAAAATAATTTCAATCAAACTTCTTCTTTATTTCAAATTTCAAACCAACACACATCACTTATTAGCATAATTATTCGAACTCTTTTTGTTTTTATTTTTCAAAGCCCTTTTTTCTTTCTTTTTCTTTTCACTTATTTTTCACATTTTTTTCTTTTCTATCACAAACTCATAGCCATCATAACATAAGAACATAAACATTCCTCTCCCCAACTTGAACTCAATCATCATCATAGTGTGAATACTCCCTACTTTCTAAGACAAGGTAAAAATTCAAACTACAACTTATAGTTAAAGGTTCAAGAAAACAAAGAATCAATATCCATACAAAAAGATGAACCAAACATTCATAGACAAGCATTTAGAAAAAGCAACATGGATATCAATAAAAAGGGTCAAAAAGGTTTACCAATGATCACAAGCTCACAAGGTGAATTGACTATTTAGCCAAGGGGTAGTTGTGCTCAAAATGAAACAAAAAAAGCCTCGATCATGTTCATGCTTTCATACAATCAATACAAACAAAAGATTAAACATAATAAAATTCAATTAAAACAAGAGTTATGGTCTCCAGCATATGTGAACACTGGAAAGCTACCTCACAAGAAGGGTAGGAACTAAAGTGATTCACAAATGAACAAGTATACAAAAGAATGAATGGCATAAAAATTGTAAAAAGTCTAAGTATCATGAATATGCTAAAGTATAGAAAGAGATAAGCACATACCTCAAACATGTACAAAACTTTAGCAAAATCATTACTATGCATTCGCAAGTCGAAATGATCAAATTTGACAAATCACCTCAATATCCTCACGTTATTCACAATAAGCTCAAAGACAAACACAAATGAATTTAAAAAAATAATACTAATTTTATTTACTACTAAAAGGCTTTGGTGAAAGTGGTAAAAAGGACGACCAAGTGAACACTACAAAAACTTCACTGGCACAGCACGGGAGAGCGTGCTAAGTGGCCTAAAATACGCTTAGCACGCTACACCAGATGCAGAAAAAATAGGCGGCAATAGCAGCCTTCACAATCTCCCTACACAATCTCAACTACATACAATATTTACAACATTAAGAAACTTCCTCAAGCTAAACAAGACAAACTTATGGAAAAACACAAATTTACATAATAATACAAACGGGTGAAAGTGAATTAACAAGTTGAAAAGTGAAGATTTGAAATTTAGATTAGGTCCAATTTCAACTTGTTAAAACACAAGTCACCATACACATTAACAAATACAAACAACACATGCTTGTTTTACGTTGTAAGCTCGACGCCTTATTGTGCGAGCTAGTAACCTCCTCTCGTCACGCCATGGTATTATCACACCGTGCAAACCTAAAGAAAGTGTCCTAACATCCACACAACAAACATTACAAAAATGAGACAATTCACAACAATACGTGAAAACAAAGAAAAATGCATATATGCACAAGTATGGAAAGTAAACACAAAACATGTACAAGTAAAAATAGACAAGTTTATGTACACATTATATACAACATATACAGTAATTACAAAACTTAAAACAAAGAAACTTATCACAATGAAAAAACAATAAACACCCATCCCCGACAACGGCGCCATTTTGTTGGATGCGGTAAAGCGACAAGCAAAAAGTAAGTTATTAAATTACCGTGTGATATTTAGGTTATATTGTATCGTATCCACATAGATTGGTGTATTGAAATTTCGTTCGATAAATCTCTCGTTCATGAGTTTGAGGATAAATGGGTTGAAAGTAAAGGTAACAATAAAAATAAATGTATAAAAAGGAAAAAGGAATAACTTATCAAGTATGCATATATACTACTTCTCACAGACTTAAACTTATCGACCTGTTATACTAAACCTTTAATGTTCATCAATTTCATCATGTGTCACTCACAACCTAAGTCATTTCTAACCCAAATTGAGAGACCGACTGCATCACCTCGGTAGCAATCTCTCAACCACCTCAACAAAATAGAAGTCACCATGCTCGCTTGCATTAATGATCTATCAAAATGACACAAACAACACAGACATTAATCAAAGACATCTTAAGTTAATAACAGTTCTAAAATATATCTCTAGAATTCAGACACTATTAGATAATCATCCTAGATAAGAATCTAAGAAGTATATGTCTATAACAGCTCAAATCCCTAGCACAGAGCAAAAATCAAGGATAACAATCGACAAATATTTGTAAAGGAAGTTTTATATAACGCCAAGGGCAACAAATATACATGAGTTCAAAGTAAATATACATACAATACCCAACAAAAAATAAATACAAAGAGAGGAGAAGAGATAAACCATAAATCTTCCGATTTGTTAGTGCCGGTCAAAGAGAAATCCACCTCCAATCATCCATAAGCAAGTCCTTAATGTTGTTTTCTAAGCTAATCTAACAAAAATGAAGGTTGATGGAGTTGGGATCAAAAAATTCCCTAAAACCATAACCTAAAAATGAACTAAATATATTTTTATAAAACAAATCTCAGCAGACCGCGCTAAGCGGGCCTGGCGCGCTAAACGCGACTTCTTTATTTTACACATCAAATCGCCCTAAATCGCGCTAAGCGCGCTATTCACGCTAAGCGGGCTACAAAACTTTGGTTCTACCAAAATGTCAAAACGCAGGCAGCGTTGCGCGCTAAGCGAGCTCTCTTGGATAGAATTTCGTAAAACTGATCTTTTATTCTAAAAATGAGCATCCGGAGCCGTGCCTTCGACACCTTATTCTTCAATGCTCCAAAATGAAATAAATACCTACAAAATGAATGGAAAAACATCAAACGGTACACTATGTACACAAAAACACAAATAAACACAAACTAAACGTGTTTACATAAAATTCAAGTTTATTCAACGATATTTAACAACAAAAAGTTGATAAGTGCAATAAAAAGTATATACAAAAATAACTACAATTTGCATTTATCAGCAACCAAGGAAAATGAGCAAGTGGCTGTTCGTGTGAAGGAGCTGGAGGAAATTGAAGGGCCTGTTGAGGAAGAGAATGACGCAGAGAAGGACCTTGTGACCAGGCGAGACCTGATTGCTCGGAATTGTGTGCTCGATCAGAATGTCGTAGACACCCTTAGTTATGGCTTCAACACTGCCATGGAGCAGCTTAATATCATCAACAGAGGGGTTCATCTTGTGGTCTAAGGTGTTGGGCCCTTTAACCAGGTGGTCAACGGGCAAATATTTTATCCTCCCGAGGAAGAAAGTGATGGCGAGGATGATGGGGGCCAATATTAATTTTTTGGGCCTGCATGCCCGTTTATTTATTTGGCATGCGTGCCAGCTTTGTTTAACTGCTTTGGACAAGGGGCTTTTCCCATTTTTTGTGTCCGTTTAGTTTGGGTCTGCGTGCCCCCTTTTGATATTGTATAGAAAACACCACCCTCTGGGATCGGCTTTCTAATGATTTTGTTTTTCTCTTATGTTTTACATGTTCAATTGTTGTTGCGCATGATCTATTTATTTCAGGAAATATGGAATTTTTATAAGTGGAGGTTTGTGCTCGACCTTAGTTGTGGTCGACACATATTGGATGTGTCGAGGAAGCGGAGCAGGAGTCTGTATGGACAAGGTCAAGATCGCGGTCGGGGTCTTGATTTCTTGGCGTGAAATGCCCATTGCAATTTGGGTGTTCCTCCTATTAGGTACTTCGACAGTGGGGCTCGATTGAGGTGTCCTCGTCGGGATAAGGTCCCGCTCGATCAATAAGAAAAACCCCGCCTTTCGTTATAGGGTAGAGGCTATGTTTGTACCTTAACATGCTTTCACGTTCGAGCGAGCCCTCTCATTTATCGGAGAGGGTACGTCGACAACTGGGCCCCGGCGTTTATCAGGGACCTAGTTGTAACATTGTTTCAGTTTTGTTGTGTTCCATGGTCGAGGTAGTGGCTTTCCACTTAGGTTTTTGAGGTGGTAGGCTCTAGTACTCGTTGCCTCGCGAACACGGTAAGGTCCTTCCTAGTTGGCAATCAGCATTCCTTCACGGGAATCTTTCTAATTTCTCTGCAAGGCTAGACTGCCAACTTAGAATTCGTGTTTTATAACTTTGGTGTCATGACACAGGGCTATCTGATGTTTTAGTGTGGCTTCGTGAAGAGCTGCTCCTAATAGGATTTCTTCGACCAGGTCGAGCTCTTCTCTTAGGGCCTCTTCATTTATTTCCTCGTCTAAAGGGAATTTAGTTCATCTGGATGGATCCATGATTTCTATGGGGATGAAAGCTTCGGTGCCATAGGTTAGTCGAAACGGGGTTTCACCGGTTGTCGAGTGTGGTATCATTTGGTAAGCCCATAGGACGATGTGTAGCTCTTAGACCCACCCCTTTTTGGCTTTGCCTAACCTGCGCTTGAATCCTCGTAAGATGACTTTATTTGCAGCCTCGACTTTCCTATTGGTTTGAGGGTGTTCGACGAACGTGAAGTGCTATTTGGTACCAAGCTTGGAAACGAACTCTTGGAAGCTTTGATAAGTGAATTGCGTCCCGTTGTTGGTGACGAGCGCTTGTGGTGTGTTGAATCAGGAAAGTACGTTTTGTTTGTAGAAACGAAGGATGTTGTGTGATGTGATTTTGGCCTGGGCTTCGGCCTCTATCCATTTCGTGAAATAGTCGACGACCACGATCAAGAATTTATTTTGATATGATCCTTGTATAAACGGTTCGAGGATGTTCATCCCCCACCAGGATAATGACCACGGGGACGATAATGTTTTGAGTTCGTGTGGCAGTGCGAGGTGCATATCTACGTGTTTTTGACATTTGTTGCATTTTTTGACGTGCTACTTCATGTCTTACTGCATGGTGGGCCAATAATACCCTACTCGCAATGCCTTTCGTGCCAGAGATCTTCCTCCCAATTGTTGGGCGTTGATTCCCTCGTGGATTTCCTATAAGATCTCAGGAATTTTGGACTCCTCGACGCATTTCAGAAGTGGGATGGAGAATCTCTGTTGATAGAGCTTATGCTCGACTACTACGTAAGAGCATACTCGTCTTTTAGTCGTATTTTGGACTACTACTGAAGACCTTTCTAAGTTCAGTGCTCGGGAGGATGAGATCATACAGCCCCTTGAGCTATGTGCACCATGGATTAAAAGTTGGCATCATGAAATTGAGTTTTTGCTTGCAATCAATTTGCAATTTCCATGTTGTGGCTTCTAATGACCATTTTGCTGCACATTTTTTATTTAAACATGTTTAACAAAGTTCCAAAGCATGATTAGAGCATTGAAACACAAGGATTAGCAGAGTTTTGAGCATGTTTAAGTCACACTTTTCTCATTTTTGGGCTTCACTCAATTTCCCTCCAAACCTCATTATTTCTTCCAATTCTTTTCATCATTCACTCCTATAAATAGAGGGACATATTGCACTCATTTCCTAAAGCTTGGACAACCAGAATCACCCTGCCAAACTCCCTTCGTAACTCACTTTTTGGGGTTTTTGAATTCATCTTTTCTCCACTTCTCAATCCAATTTCTTTGTTCATTCTCAATCCTTGAACTTCCCTCAACCTAACGCAACAAGAATCAAGCCTTGAGGAGTCTTAAATCGTGTTGTAGAAGTCCAGTTTCAGAGAAATTTTCTCATACTTCATTCAGGTAGATTACTCATTCATTTTTGCCTCAAATAAGTTCCTAACCTACTCTCTGAATCTCTCTGAATCTAACTCTTTTTACAGTTTTCGTTTTTGTTGAGAATTGACCATGTAATCTTGAAAACTCAGTGCTCGTTATTTTTTGTGTTTTTTAAAAGTAAATTTTATACAGTTTATATAAATTTTTCGCGAGACCATGGTTGAATTCATCTTAGTGAGATGCTTTGAATGGTACCGGTACGGCTTGCTAATTTTACAGTTTTAAAGATCACAATGTGAGGTTGGCTGGAGGTTAAAGATGATGACATGTCCATCTTCAACCAATGACATTTAGCCACGTTATTTTTTTAAATAGATTAGGTGTTTAGATTTACCATGCGCGCGTTTCATGAGCCCTTGGATCTGATTACTTAAGTGAGTCAGACTCCATCCAACGTGCCACATTTAAAGTTGCTTTTTATTTTAAAAATACTGATCTTGTGTAATTTTCAAAAGGTCCATATCAAGCACACACGCCAAGTCCTTTGGATCTGTTTACTAACGCGTTTTAACTATGATCAGATGATCCATATTATTTGACATTATTTTTATTTTTTGATTTTTTTATTTAATTGTTTTTTAACTTCAAAAATTCATAAAAAATTCATTTCAACTTCTAAAATATGAAAAAAATCACAAAAATATTTTTGATTTTTCTCTTTCTGATTGTTATTTTTCCTTAATTTTATTTTATAATTTGATATTTTTTATGATTTTTTCACTTTGTTTGATTTCTTTTAATTGATTAAAAATACTTTTCTTGATTTTAAAATTCTGGAAAAATTATGGAAGAATCCAATGACCTCTTGAAAAATGTTGGTGACCTTATTTTATTTTTATTTATAATTTTAATATTTTCATAATTTTTGGTTTATTTTGCATATTTCTTTAAATTTTAAAAATAGTTTCCGATTTTAAAAAATTCCAAAAAAAATTTGTCAACACTTATTAACTCGTGTTTGACTTCTAACTATTTTTTGGGATTTTTATTTGGTGTTTTAATATACTTTGTGTATTTTACCAATTATTTCCCTTTTATTAACCACTTAAATATTGTTTTATTAAATATTATTTTATTATTTGTTTGGTCCTGATTTGGATGTTATTTTGGGACGAGTTTCTCAACCTCATTGGATCTTGGGTGTTGATAGGTTGAAAAACTAAATCTACCAAAATTGATTAATGATGTTGATGATATTTGAAACTCTAATTTCATCTGATACATCCTCTTCCTCTTGACTTTATCCCTTTCTCAATTATGTTACATGTTGTTGGAGAATAATCTACATATCATTTGTCTAACATGTGGTATATAGATTGCTATTGATCAGCCTCAAAATAAGTGTGACTTCTATATAAGTCCACTTACGATTGCTTAACATAGCGCTAAATTTGTCCCGATTTGAAAAATGACCATTTGTGGCCCAAACATATATTTGCAAGCCCAAGTATGTTTAATTTGAAACTTTTGATCCAATAGCTTTGAAGTTCATTGTTAGGAGGCTTTGATCTTATCAATCCTCTAATGAAATTCATGAATTTTGGTTTAAGTGAATCATTTAAACATCATTGATTATATGAGGTTGCCTTGAGTATTTGAAATGAATGATATACTTGACAAAAAGCAAATGAAACTTGTTATTGAGAAGCTTTGATTTTATCAATCTTCTAATGAGTTTTCAAATGCAAGTTTCAAGATGATCATTCAACTAACCTCTAACTTCTAATTCATTAACAATTGACTTTTACTTTGTGCTTTTACTTTATGTCTTTTATTTTATGCCTTTACTTTTATGTATCATTTATTTTAGTATTTACATTTCATGCTATTTTTATCTTTTCTCACTTGAGCATTTATATTTATGTCATTTTGATTTTTTCTCACTTGAGATTTTCTTTTCTTTTTGAAGACACTTAATAACCAACTTGAACAATAAAAAAATTTAAGGTTACTTGGACTATTTGGTTACTATCCTTGGCATTATGGAGTTGTGGACCTATTGGACTTAGGATTAGAAGCCTTGACTACCCCTTGGGACCTTGTGACTCTGTTGTTATTTTGTCAAGAGCTTTTAGGGTTTACCCCAAGAAATTGGGTTAATTTTATTTGTGAGCAGGTTATTCTGATTATATGCTTTGTCTGTGATTGATAATTCCTTTGTATACATCCGTTAATCTGCCCAATTTTATGAAGACTTAATTCATCTGAAGCTTGGCATTTCTCAGAGGTTTAGTATTTTTTTCTTGCTTAGTTTCAATACAAAGGATGGGAATTCTACATTGACTCCTTTATGTAAAGTGTTGGCTTCTTGTTGATTAGATCGTTCTTTTCCTTAGCTTTTACCTTGTGCTTTAGGATAGTCCTTTCATCTCCTCCCATCTTCTTTAATTTCAAAGTCTTCTCCCTCCTTTTCAAAATTCTTCTTGCTTTCTAACTTGAACTGCTTTCATAATAAACTTGGACTTAGGTCTATGCATTTTCAAAAATATTTTCTTAATTAAACTTTAACCAACTTAATCATACTTTGACATTTTTTGTGAGAAGACTTAAAGTCGATCAACCTCATTCAAACCATTTTTGCCACTTTGGCTTTTTACTTTAAAATTTTCTCAAAATATTAGACTCTTATCAATCCTAGTAGTGATGCAAGCTACTATACTTCTACGATATACAATGAAGTGAGATATTTTCCACTTGGGTGTTGAGTGAGGCTTTGTTGATTTTAAAATCCAAGTTATATCCTCCACTTCGAGATGATGCAAATTCTCCTTTATCACAATTGTGGGTAGTAAGTATATTTTCCACTCGGATATGATGATGATGTCTCATCTTTTAAAATTAAATAACACACTTGTGTTTTAAAATTTTAAAAGAGAACTACGAGTACCCTGATCCCCTATTGCACGGAAGGTGGTACTTAGGAACTAAAAGTTCGCAACTGCGGCGGGTGCAAAAATTGTAAAAAATACTTTTTTTTCACATCTCCACCATCTATTTTTGTATACAACACATATAGCCAAAATACACAAATTTTCAAAGAGGTTCCTGCAGAGTATCGTAGATTTTTAGGGTGATAATACTTTCCCTTTGCATAACCAACCCCCGTACCTAGATTCTTTCCCCCTCTTTTTAGGTTATTCGCTCTTTTCCCATTCCTCTGGAAACAATAAAGTGTGATGGCAATTTTTATTTGATCTGTGCGAGTTAAGTCAATCCAATGGCTTAGTCTCAAAATTTCTACCACTACCCATCCCATTAGACATGTTGAAACTGCAAGTTAAAATATTTTCCAAACTGCAAAATTGTAACAGACCAAATATCCTATACTTCTGGTTAGGACATCACATTCGACATGTTGAATCTGCAAGTTGAAACATCTTGTTCAACATGTTACTGCAAAGTTAGTTTTACCAAAGTTCATGCCAATCATAACTTCATAGAAATAACAACCTTAAATTGTCTCAAAGTATAAGCCACAACCTGACCATTCCGCATTAACACGCCACCTAGACCTATCTTTGAAATATCATAATACACAACAAAGGATTCACTTGGACTTGGAAAAATAAAAAATGGAGCAGATGTCAATTTCCTCTTAAGTTCTAGAAAACTATCCTCGCACTTCACATCCCAAATAAAAGCTTGGACCTTTAGAGTCAACTAAGTCAAAGGCAATGCTAACTTAAAAAAGCCTTTGATGAACCTCCTATAATAACGAGCCAAATCCAAAAAACTTCTGATCTCTATAACAGACTTAGGAGTTTCCCACTACAACACGGCATCAGTCTTTGACGGATCATCAGTAATACCACCACTAGAAATAACATCCCTGAGGAAACTTACCCCCTTCAACCAAAACTCACACTTAGATAACTTTGCGTACAACTTCTTCTCTTGCAAAGTTTGTAACACAACCCTCAGATCTTCTGGTTTTACATGAATTTGAGGGTAACTTGGCCACAGATCAACCTTACTAAACACGCAAGAAGCAACCAAATGATCCATCGGATCATCAATTCTCAGAAAAGGATATTTATTTTTGATACTAACTTTATTTAGTTGTCGATAGTCAACAAATAACCTCAGGCTACCATCTTTCTTTTTAACTAGCAACACAAGCGCTCCCCACGATGAAACACTCGGTAGAACAAACTTCTTCTCAAGCAGATCCTATAGTTATTTATTTAGCTCACCCAGCTCTAAAGCAGACATCATATACGACACCATCGACACAGGACTAGTACCATGTACTAAATATATGGAGAATTCAACTTCACACTCTGTAGGAAAGTCACAAATGTCTTTAGGAATTTATCAGGAAATTCACACACCACTGTCATATCACTAGCCTTCACATTGTTATCCATTCTCAGAGAAACAAACATCATCAATATCTAATCGTTCTACCTTAAAGACATCTCAACTTGACTGACAGATAAGAATCTCGAATCCATATTCTCTCCGGGTCCGAGAAGCAACACAACCTCAACAACACATGCACTCTTGCAATCAGTGGAATAATGCACCAACTCTCCACACCTACAACACCTCAGAAGAAAAAGCTTCTCCCCCACTTGTTTCAATATCGATCTTACTAGAAAGTAGTTAGAAAACAAACGAGTATCGACAATGTTTCACATACATGTCGCATACTAGAGAATAGACAAAATTACCTAAACATGCCCTGATGGACCGCCCTGCTCTGATACCACTATATAACACCCTAATTCTTAAGTAAACATAAATTCATAATACAAAGAATAAATTCAAACAATTAGAATATTAATCATGATCCGATCAAAACAAGTACAAAACCAAATATTCTTTTGAAATACGCAGAGGAAAACAATCGTGTTTGACATCATAGTTTCATCAATTAGAGAAAGGCCAAAAAATGGCTTAAAAACTTCAAAATAAAACTAAAATAGGAAATGACAAACCAAAGACATCCAATTCCTCCCAGTGTTACATATCAGAGCGACTCTTCTAAGACCCGAATGGAAAGTAAATAAGGAAGCGTCTAATCCATCCTCTACCTCATGCAACAACTCATTAACCTGCTCGTCTGTACTTCACAGGAGCACAAACACCACAATAAACAAAAGGGGTGAGAATACACTCAAAATATGTAATTGGTGTAAAATAAAGCAAGGCTATCGTAATCTCATAATCATCATGTACACACGCTATTCACCATAAATCACCATCTCATGTCAAGTATTCTCAACCAATCAACAACAACATGAAATAACGATTACATATGCAAACATGTATGTAAATGTACTCCACAAATGACTCTAATGCATGCGGTACCATTTATGAACGACACAGATCCATATTCGCTCTTGATTCCCTCTTAGAACTATAGCATCGTGCCGCAAAAATGACCAATAGAATCACCATCGAACTTTATTTATCCAAAAGGAAAGGGGAAACATCGAGAAAACCCCAAAAGGTAAAGAGAATAGTCTTGCAACCAAATTCGGGTTCGAAAGTCGGTTATGCAAGGGAAATGTATTAGCACCCCCTCACATTCATTGTACTCAACGGGATACACTTGGTTTATTTGTTTCTAAGGGTGTTGTTTTCTAAAGACTTACTTGATATGAATGAGAAAGGGGGGAAATAAGTTTTTAAATTAGGGTGCTCACCTCAGTTTCAAAACCCCGTGCCTACATATCCTCATAGTGCAATAAGGAAATCATAGCTCCTTAGTTCGTCTAGAAAATAGGGTTTATTGGTTGTTTTTAGTGGACGACGTTAACATTCACTTTCTAGCATTTAGGTGTTACTGCTTGTTGTATGGTGACTTATGTGTTACATGTATTACGGTAGAACATGAATAACATGTCCTTTTCGAAAAGGTTTAAAGTGAAAAGTCCTAAGGAAAGATTTCACATTTGATTGGTTGAACATTGATTAATGGAAGACGTATACCCCCGAGGTTGGGGGTTGAATATACGGGGAGTCGGGAAGGAATGCCCCACCAACTCCTTTTTCGTCCTTTATTTATGAAATTGTTTGTTATACGTATCATACTAAAGATTATGAGATGGAGACAAATCCTTTGTACAATTAGGCCAAGTGTCATGTGTACAAAGATACTCTAAGTTGAGTTACGGAATGCTCCCACTCACTCTTCCTCGTCTATTTAAGGCTCGTGTCGTATAATATGTATCATATTGTTAAAGTGTTTTGGATTTTATTAAGAAAAAGGATTTTTGTCTTCGTGAGAAAGGAAAATGATGCAAAACGAATGATGTAAAACAAAGGAAATTCTCACCTAATGTTATTATATAAATATAGACCTACGATTAGGGTTTTATGAAGGGAACTACATCTAATTTTGTCATGCAATGGTTTTGTTAATGACCTAAAAATTACTATATTTTTGTTTAATTTAATCAAGCAAAAGACTCAATTAAATTGGACTAAAGAAGCATGAAATAGGATCGAGATTATAGGTAAAAAAATCATCAAGATTTAAGTATCAACATCACACAAAAATTATACCATAAATTGCAAAAATAAATGGCATAAGAAGTACAAAAAAGTTATCAAAATATAACAAAGAATTCAAAGAAAAATTATGATAATTAATTCTATCACTAAATTGTTTTTTCTACATGTTTTTATTATTATATAATTAAACCAAAACTAAAAAATGAAATTAAGAAAATAAAACTAGAAATAGAAAAAGCCAGGGGGTGTAAAGTTGAATCTGGATATGTGGGGCTTGCCTCCTAAAGTGCATGGGCTACAATATTAGGCCCAACAATAATTGATTTTGGTCAAATTCAGCTCAGTCAAAAAAAGGTGTCAATGGTCCATGCTGGGGGATGCGTGTAGCGCATTGGAAGCCCGCCATTTACACTTCCATCAGATTAAATCAATAAAATAAAACTAAAAAAAAAAGTGGAACACAACATTTTGTTAGGGTTTTAGTGACCATTGAGCTATTTTCAAATTCATTCTCTCTTCCCTCAACCTGCGTCTCTCTCTTTCTCTCTCTGTTCAGTTCAAACATTTTCGTCGCGTCGGCACGTGCTACGGCGACGGCTGCGGTGATGTTATGCCTAGAAAACAAAATTGTTCACACCAATCTCTTTGTCTCTTCCTCTTATTCCTAAATATCTGCTTCGTTTTTGTTGATTCCTCTCCTAACTCACTACATCTAACACAATTTATGTGGTTATCTTTTTCTGTTTTGTTTCAATGACTTGAACGTGTGTTGTAATATGTATGGTGTTGAATTTGAATATGCATTGAATCTTTTGTAAAAACTGATTGTATTGCATCTTGTTTGGATAACTTGAATTGACTTTGAGTATGTTGTAACCTTACAGATCTTGGAAGCTTTTACAAGTTTAGTTTTGAGATGGATTCAATTTATGAAGAGCCATGGAGCCACCCTTAGAAAACGGTGAAGATGATGAGGAATTGATTTTGAAACATACCAAAATAAGCTTTAGAATGTAGCATAGGACTAGGATCAATAGTCAATTGTAGCCCTTTCCTTGTAAATTTGAATGTAGTTTCGTTTTTATAATATTTTTTCCAATATTATTTCATGTACTCCGTTTGACTAATGTAAGCACTTATGGAGTCCAAATTGAAGAAATCTTGCACCATTTTGAAGTTAAATGCAAAAGTTCTCCTTTCTTTTTTTAAATGATGCTTCAATTGAATAAGTCATCATGCATCCAATCTTTTCTTCAATTTGCAATGTGAACACTGTTGTACCCTAAAATTTACTCTCTCACTTCTCAAGAATTTTCTCACAAGATCTTTCATGACTCAAATTTGCAGCACTGGTACATCAATTTAGGTTTGGAATTGGTACAAGGGCAAAATAGTCAAATGCACACTGAAAAAGTCAAACTCTGACTTTTTGATCAAAATCAAGTTTCAAGAATCACATTTAATCATGACATGTTAGAATATGAAGTTGGTTCATCAAAAAAATCAAAAGTCAAAATTATTTTGGAAAAGTCAAAGTTCTAAACACTTAGAAATTTTTCTAAGTGTTAAGAAAATATGATAAGTTCAGAACTTTTAGTCAGATTTCCATCATGATACGAGAAGATTCAATAAGAACTTCTGACATAAAAGTTGTAGATCTCAGTACGATCTAAAACATTGCAGAACAAAACTTCTCCTAGAAATGCTGGGATTTCAAGTTATAAATCCTTAAAGACACGTCCACGAAACTAAAACACTTAGTAAATTCTGAATATTTCCAAGTCAGAATTTGATTAGAACTTCTGGGCCAGTTTTCACGTAGGTACAATCAGAGTTTGCAAACTTGATTCAAATAGGGGTTACAAAGCATGGTACAAGCTTTCTGAAGAGTCTGAGAACTCCTTCAGATTATGCTGGAGCAGGGAGAATCAAAGATCAGAAGTTGGGCATTTGTTCTAAGTTACGTTTATGCTGAACTTTTGATCCAGTTTCAAGCTATGCTACATAATCTCAGGTTGCAGGCCTTCTTGCTTGTTAAATCTCCTCATTATTTAATGCTCACACCAACTTTTGAGTCTTTATCCTCGTGTTTAAGCCTTTATCCGAAAGACCTTCCCACGTGTGGCATAAAAGTACCACTATTGTCCTTGAAAAGCAAAATTTTGTACAAAGTTTATTTTGAGCTCATACTTTACTTTGTTTCTGAGTGTACTTCCCCACAAATCCTGCCTACAAACTCAGATTAGGTGTGTTTAAAAGCTGCTAACCACCCTACCTTGCCTTGAAACATACTTGTCTAAACTTGCTTCAAAAACAAGTCAACGATCCATAACACATGATGGTTGTACTCCTGACTTCTCCAAGCTTCGAAATCCTTTGCCTATAAATTAAGCTTCATCTGCAAATTGGGAAAAGATTGAAAAAAAAGCCCTGAAACCTTGCTAAAAATTCCCAAGAACCTGAAACGTCAACACAAATACAAAACCTGCTAGTTTTTAGTTTTAGCATCCAAACTCTAATTTTCCTTGTGTGTTTCTTGGCCAAATCCTCCACACAATTTCTAATATGCACGTAGAAGCTTTCCCAACTTCTATTTTCAAACTGTAATACAATCTTCACCAATCTTCATTTCAAAAAAAATCAGAACTTTGCACCTTGGCTGCTCCAGAACATTCCAACCATCCATAACTCAAGTTAAGGGTTGCTTTAACTTTCTGAGAACTTGAGGAAGTTGACCAGAACATCACAGCAATCTGAACCAGGCTCTAACTCACAGAACAAGTTCCAGCTGCAAGGTAAGTTTCTTCTGATTTTCATCTTATAACTTAGGCATTGTTAGCCTTGCAATTTCAAAGACACGATGTAGATATCATGGCTCTGAATCTGTACATATTTATAGATTTCATTTATATGGCATAAGTAGAGAGAATTTCGGACCAGAACTTCTTGAGGAAATTAGAGTTCAGAATTAGGATTAGCAAAATTCATGCTTGCTTCTGATTTACATTTTGACGCTTTGTATTTCTGAAACCATGATGAAATTTTCCATAACTTCTGTGTTTGCATTTTCATTTTTGTTGAGAAATGACTAAGTTGCAGATACTCGGACTAGCGTGAAGAAGATGATGAATTTCATCATCAGAACCTACTTTGTAATATATGTTTATGTTTTTGTTTCTAATACCGGATTTATAGTCACCCCAGTGGTAGAGAGCGCGCGCATAAGGCATTAGTGTTAAGGGTCCTAGATTCTAGCCCCAGAAGCATCTTTTTATGTTTATTTCTTCACATTTTTACCCCATTATTTGTCAAACAATATTCCTGGACCAGAACTTCTAGATAAACCCCTCCATTTGTTTGTCAAAACAGTACTCCTGGACCAGAACTTCTAGGTTCTCTTAACAACCAGAACTTCTAGCCTTCCAGTAACACTAGAACTTCTAGGTTTCCAGTTGTATCAGAACTTCTAGCCTTCCAATAACACTAGAACTTCTAGGTTTCCAGCTGCATCAGGACTTCTAGGCTCTCTCAGCAGTTAGAACTTCTAGGTTTTCCTTTGTTCCCAGCAACCCCGGAACTTTAGTGCGTCTGGATCCAGAACTTCTGGCTTTCCCCATTTCTGCTAATATTTTCTTTCTAATTTGCAGCGCGTCAGAGTCAGAACTTCTGCTCCCTCTTATTTCTATTCTTTTAGCAACATGCTGACTCTAACTCTTATTCTCTTATTATGTTTATCATCACTTTTATTTTCATTAATCAAAAACACCAAAAAAATACTTTATATTCATATACTTTGCTTTTTTTTCTTTTAAAACGAAAAGACTAAAAACATTTCCTTAAGCAAATTTATTTTTTCTCTTAAACAAAAACAAAACAAGTCTATTTTATATTTCAATTCTTGTACATTATTTCAATATGGTTGTAATAGATAATTACGACTTAAATTTCTTGCAACCCCCATTTGTAAATTTGTACACCCCATCCCCAAGTGATTGTAATAGCGTAGGATATTTATTTTCCGTAATTTATCGCTTTCATATAAATGCTAGTAAAGTAGGATTTGTATGGGAAGATAAAAACAACAAGTAGACAACCCCTAATCAAAGACTAAATGCATGCAAATCAAACACACTATTCACACATGCACCCCTAGGGTAATTCCACCTGTTGCCTCGGAAAAATAGTCAGGTCCCTCGAATATGGACGTTTTAGCAAAGACCCTTGACAAAAGATCGTAGTCCCTCGATGAACCTCAATGTTGCCTTCAGTGAACGATCTAGTCCCTAAACGACATTGCTAAAATGTCTCATAGGTTGCCTTCTATGACTATGCAAACGTCCCACGCCCGTCCCTTCACATCCAAAGATAAAGCTTCTTACCAATCAATAGTGAGATAACAACATCTAAAGGAGGATGAAAATAACATTTAAGACCTTTTGAGTAGGTAGGTTGCTCCTAGTTGCTCGCTTGCTCACAACAAAAAACATCTTATACACTCACACTTTCATTTTGAAACATTTTCAAAATACAAAGTTTTTTGTATGCATTTTTATAGATACGAGAACCATTACAAAGACACATTTTTAAAATTACTCAAAAACACATTCCACAAACACTTCTTTAAACTATTTTCAAAACCAACACTTTGTACACGTTCTTATAGAGACGAGAACCATTACAAAGACACATTTTCAAAATACTTTCGGAACCCACACCACAAGCACATTTTCAAACAAAAGCAAGTGATCTAGCAAGCAACTAAGAGCCCATAGAAAACTACAGATGAAAAGGGTTCTAATACCTTCCCTTTTCATAACCTATCCCCTGAACTCAAGAAATAATCTCTAAAGGTCTTTCCTGTTCTTTTCAACCTTTCCTTATTGGATAAAAGAAAAGTTGGTGACGACTCTTGCTATCCGTAACAATTGCGATAAAATGCAAAACACCCAAGTCAATTCTCCCACCGCATTACAGAACTGGCAACTCTGTTGGGGAAATATTTTAAAGTGAGGTTACCTTAGGGCTAGATCACCCTTTACTTGCTTTCATTGTTTGACTTGTTTGCTTTATATTATGGTTCCTTGTTTGGGTTTGTTTTGATCCTCTACCCGGATCTCGGGGCACTTTTTTTAGGTAAGTAGCAATAGATTATGGAAACTATACGGCATAGACCGATATGGTTGAAGAAATGGCTACATTGGTGTGACGCATTTGTTGGTACATGTATCCCTTGTGCTGAATCAAGGAGAATACGGGGCCGCTAAGTGGTGTCATGAAGCACTAACTGACCGTAAAACCTTAATTGAATAACTTGGCCATTAGGAAGTAGTTAGATAGCCGGTTTCGGTGGAAAGCTGAAAATTGGTTGATACTCGATACTACACTCATTGAGATTGGACTTTTGGGATATCTCGGCCGCAAGAAAAGATTGATTATGCTGAGACAATGTATAAAAGAAAGGTCAGTGATATTGAGATCTCCTAGAACCTGGTTACTTTCTAGGATAGGTTGAGACAACTAAACTTCAAGAGGGTACTTACCTACAAACTCCACGCAAGCCTAAACCTAAGGACTTGTCTGTTTTGTATGTACATAATAACTTGCTTGCTTTGCATACTTGTACATAATATCATAAACATCATAACATCATAAGCATTCTCACTAACCATTTCAAAGATTTAGGAATTTATCTTTGCTTTGTTTTGTAGGTCATGAATCCCATCCGAAGGAGTACCATCCGGATCAGCTTCGTGAAAGCTCACCCTCAACTCAAGAGTTAGCATCAAGGATACCTGGAGATTCTCCCTTCACCGAGAAATATGGTCGACTTCTCAGCTTGGCTACCTTCAAATTCCCAGAAGAAATGATGTGTGTGCTCTTCCAATTCTTTGATCCCATGCATCATTGCTTCACCTTTCCTGACTATCAGTTGGCCCCTACGCTAGAGGAGTTCTCTCAATTGTTGGGAGTGCCCCTGCTTGATCAATTACCGTTCACTGGTTTAGAAGGGACTCCAAAGCCTGAAGTCATTGCCGAAGCCCTGCATCTGAAGAGAGCCGACATCATAGAAAATTAGGAGACAAGAAGCGGAGTTAAGGGTTTCCTAGCCAAATTCATGTTGGATAAGGCTCGCTCGTTCTGGGAAGATATGGATATCCAAGCCTTTGAAGATGTCTTGGCTCTTATAATATATGGTTTGGTTATATTTCCCAATTCGGACCAATTCATAGATGTGAATGCCATCAAGGTCTTCCTCTCTCATAATCATATACCTACTTTGCTTGGAGACATTTTACATTGTTTCTACACTCGCACAATGAAGAAAAGAGGAACTCTCTTGTGTTGCGTTCCCCTACTCACTAAGTGGTTTACTTCGCACTTACCTCGATCAACATTGAAGAACTAGCAAGGATTAACTTGTTCTCAAAGGATGATGTCCCTCACACACTCTGACATTTATTGGTGTTCTCGATCCTTGGAGGATACTGCTATCATTGACCGTTGTAGGGAATTCTCTAATGTCCCTTTGCTTGGCATTAGGGGAGGTATCACCTATAACCCTTCTCTTGCATTACGAAAATTTGGCTATGCACGAAGAGATGGTCCTCACGATACACTCATCCATGGTTTGGTGTTCGACTACGAGAGTGACGATCAAGGCTACCGTCATAGATTTATACGAGCTTGGAGGATGGTAAACAAGGTGGATAGAAATACATTGGGGCGTAAGAATTCCATTCCTTTGGAGCCTTATCTTAAGTGGGTATAAATTTGTGCTCAAAGACTCGGTATGCCATACCCTGCCACTTTGCCTATCATCATGGAGCCATTAGTTGAAGGGGATGTTCCTTATGCTATTTCTCACCCTACCATGCCTACTTTTCTTGAAGACTTACAAAGAGCTTAGATCAAGCTGAAGGAAGAACGAGACACTTTCGAGGCCCAGTTCTATGCGAGTGAAAAGAAGGTCCTGGAACTTACGAGGCTGCTTCATGAGGAGCAAAATCTGAGCGCCTACATCACGCCGAAGAGGATGCGTTCGACCTTTTTATCTTAGGAGTTTATTTCGCTTTATTTCCTCCATTGTAAGCCCAAGGGGCACGGTTGTAATCAATTTAAAATTATTAATACAATTGATGTTTGCTCCTTTCTTTGTCTATAACAAATTTAAATTTTCTAATTCCTTGAAAACATTGCATCCATATACTATGCATCATATCATGACAGGCTTTTCCACACAGGTCTCTCATCTCCTTACTATTTATTTCAGTAGAGATGGCTCTAGAATAGACTATCAAAGACATTCAGACTCAAAATGCTCAACTTCAGGAAATGTTCTTGAACCTATCCAAGGGGCAAGAAGAAGTGAAAGCACTCATCACTAGGGGCATGATCATGGGAAATCCTGAGGACAGCAAGGATGACCAGTTGGAACGGATACAAATTGAAATGGTAACAATGAAAGTCCAGATGATGGGACAACTGGTGGGCCAGATGGATCTCATCCAAAACATAGTTCGGGAACAAGAAGAGCTAAGGACCCTCGTCAACAAACTTCATCAAGACGGTTGCAACCGTATGAAACAAACGGTCAAGATTGGGGATCAAGTCACTACTCAGCCTCCTATGAGACAAGAGGCCGATTTGGTGGAGAGTAGACCTTTCTAATTTGCTGCCATATCACGAGCCCAACAACCACCTTATCAACAAGGACAGGGTAATCGACGTAAATGGGTCCATCTGACAGGCAGTTTACCAAACTTAACATGCCGATATTATAAGTCTTGCAACACTTGTTGAAGCTGAATTTGGTCACATTAAGGGATCCTCCTCGAAATCCCAGTACCTCCGCTCCTAGATATCATCCTGATGCAATATGTGCATACCATTCCAATACTCTTGGACATGATACGAATAACTGTTAGGCATTGAAAATAAGATTCAAGACTTGATCGACGAAGGAGTGCTGGAGTTTACACAAGATGGTCAGACTGAATTCTTCTGCCGTCCCTCAAAGGCACACCACCTAAATTGACAAGTTAAAACAAAGAGGCTTTTGTTCATTTGAATTTTGAAGTTGTAATTTTCTTTTGATTGTTCGAACATTTATTTATGTCAAAGTTTGTTATTTCATCAATGCATTGCGTATGTTTGTCTTGAATTAACCATTCGTTTTCACTATAATTAAACTGTGCTTTACTTCCTTTTGGTGATATTCAACTCTCGATTAAAAGTTGTAAGCCTTTAGAGGGAGGATGACGAAAACGATGCCATAATCTCATACAGTATGCTTTTGGACATACCTTGCTGACGATGTACAGACGTTTGTTTCAATTCCTAAACACTTGAGTTATAGGAGGATAATCTCTAGTCAACCCCTTCGAGCCAAAGAAGTAGGAGTTTCCTTTTTACACAAATTGAAACCTTTAATCAAAACCTGGGGCAGGGTAGTTTCTCAGTTAATTCAAATGCATGTTCAGTCGTAAACTTTCACCTCATATACAACGAGTGATATCAAAAACGTCCTTCTGGATCAAAAGACGGCGATGGTTTCCTATCACATAGGCAGTCATTATCTCTCAAAAAGAAAGGCCCACTAAGTCAAAACCTACGAAGAAGACTTAAGAAAAAATAGAGGGCATCCCGCTGACTGTAATCTCAAAACGAGAACAGTCAGGCAAAAATCAGGGATAATAAATCAAAAAGAGGACACTATAGATCCTCGACCAACATGAAAAATGTTACAAAAAACGATTGTCTTCCAACAAACTTAACTTGACTGAACCATCACCAAAACGTCATTCCAGACTCAATTGGATTCCAAACACACAATTAATTGAGTTTAGGGCTGAAGAACATCACGAAGAACATGCGGGTACAAATACACTTTGATCCTTATCCTTTGTTTCTTGAACCGTGAACCAGACCACGTTACAACCTTTCAAAAGTCCTAATTGAAGCATGGGTTAGTTCGAAAAAATATTGTTACAAAAGTTATCCTGACTCCTGTAAGGCTTACTCTAAATCCTGAGTTGAATTTTCTTACAAAAATTCTTTTATCTGCTAATACACATTTTCAAAACTTCAAGACAAGCATAAACTTTGCATTATTTGAATATCGCTGTTTGCATATGGCTATTTATTTGATAGAGGAGAAATTCACACGACGAATATCCAGTGAACAAAAAACTCTCTCAACGAACAAAATCACCTCAAGTGGGAGGACACTTACAATAACAGATCTCCTATAAGCAAGGGGGAAAGGCGTGTCACTGTCCAACACGTCTGGGGAAGTCCAATCAAGATTCCAAGAAATCTCTCAAGAAATGCTGAATATACCAGGGGCAGGTCTGTATCTGAATCACTTGGGGCATTAAACGTGAAACAAAAAGTTACGTACGGTCAGGAAAACATTTTTCTGGAAATATTATAACACTTGTTACTAGGGGCAGTGACAAATCTCCCACAAAGTCCTTTCCACAGGGTGATCCTCAGCCAGAATTTCAATCTATGAAAACTTCTCCCCAACTGAGTTGATCTCAAGAATCCTCGAGGAGTTCTGCAAAAAGAAAACACCGCTCCAATAGACCGGCGACAGGGTTTATTTCCCCAACAAACGGAAATATTTCTCAGCTTGAATTTGCCTCTCAGACTATCACAAATCAAGGGACCACAACTCATTTTTCCCCAGTAGACTGCTCTACAATCCCCAGTGAGTTACTGTGACACCTGGACCCGACTAGATATCAGCTCAACATCATCCTTTCAAGTAAGTTATTGCGAAGCCTGGAGTTCGACCAGATAACATTTAACTTCATCCACCTCGGAAAATTGCTTTGAAGCCTGGAATCTGACCAGATAACAGTTTAACTTCACTCTCCCAAGTAATTTTCTGTGAATCTTGGAATGCGACCAGATAACGGTTAATCTAATCTTCCCTAGTAAGCCGCTGCGAAGCCTAGAATACGACCAGATAACAGTCAACTTCATTATCCTCAACAATTTGCTGCCAAGCCTGGATTTCGACCATATAACAGCTAACTTTTGATTCTCTCCAGTTAGGAATAACTCCCTAGTATAGCAATGAATAGCTAAGACTCCTAAACTCTTTTCTCCAAGTAGAGATCAACACTTTCCACAAAGTCTTCTTAAACAAGCCAATATTCCCCAGCGGAGTTTCTCCTCAAACAACAGAACAGGAATTCCCAGCGGAAACATCCTAAAACAAGGTCTGAAGAGGAGCATACTCTTCATCCACAACAGCGGTCCGGGATTTCATTTCCCAAGGCTCCCAGCATTTGTCAAGGATTTATTTTTCCAGACAAAGATACACTTCAATAACATTTCACATTCATACATCATATAACATACGCATACAACATAATCTCATTTATTTTGAGAACATCATCATGCCATGCATACTTCTGCAAGCAACTAACCCTATTCCTTGCAGGAAAGATCAATCAAGTCCTCTTCTGGATGGATTCATTTCTTCCAGTTAACAATAGGCAATCAATCAAGTCCTCTTCTGGATGGATTCACTTCTTCCAGTTAATAATAGGCGATCAATCAAGTCCTCTTCTAGATTGATTCACTTCTTCCAATTAATAATAGGCGATCAATCAAGTCCTCTTCTGGATGGATTTACTTCTTCCAGTTAATAATAGGCGATCAATCAAGTACTCTTCTGGATGGATTCACTTCTTCTAGTTAATAATAGGCGATCAATCAAGTCCTCTTCTGGATGGATTCACTTCTTCCAGTTAATAATAGGCGATCAATCAAGTCCTCTTCTGGATGGATTCACTTCTTCCAGTTAATAATAGGCGATCAATCAAGTCCTCTTCTGGATGGATTCACTTCTTCCAGATAATAATAGGCAATCAATCAAGCCCTCTTCTGGATGGATTCACTTCTTCCAGTTAATAATAGGCGATCAATCAAGTCCTCTTCTAGATGGATTCACTTCTTCCAGTTAATAATAGACGATCAATCAAGTCTCTTCTGGATGGATTCACTTCTTCCAATTAATAATAGGCGATCAATCAAGTCCTCTTCTGGATGGATTCACTTCTTCCAGTTAATAATAGGCGATCAATTAATTCCTCTTATGGATGGATTCACTTCTTCCAGTTAATAATAGGCGATCAATCAAGTCCTCTTATGGATGGATTCACTTCTTCCAGTTAATAATAGGTGATCAATCAAGTCCTCTTCTTGATGGATTCACTTCTTCTAGTTAATAATAGGCGATCAATCAAGTCCTCTTCTGGATGGATTCACTTCTTCCACTTAATAATAGGCGATCAATCAAGTCCTTTTCTGGATGGATTCACTTTTTCCAGTTAATAATAGGCGATCAATCAAGTCCTCTTCTGGATGGATTCACTTCTTCCAGTTAATAATAGGTGATCAATCAAGTCCTCTTCTGGATGGATTCACTTCTTTCAGTTAATAATAGGCGAATCAAAGACCTCTTCTGGTTAGATTTAGTTCTTCCAATTAAAGACAGGAGAACAAATACCTCTTCTGGTTAGATTTAGTTCTTCTAGATTAACAACAGGCAAATGAAGACCTCTTCTTGTTAGATTTAGTTCTTCCAGATTAACAACAGGCAAAAGACATCTACTATTTCAGTATAACCAAAAGATTTATCCTGATACCTCCCTCAGTCACTCAGGATGGCATCTATAAGCCCATCTTCGACAACTCTCCATCATCTCCCCAAATGGCATCTTTAAGCCCATACCCTACACAGTCAACTAACGCATCATCGAGTGCAAATTTCTGTGCACTTTAGTGTTCAGTCATCTTTCACCTTCAAGTCACGAATGGCGGGCTCGCCAATCTAACTCTTCAGGTTTAAGAAGATTGAATAGTGGCAACTGTTGTACCCCAAAATTTTCCCTCTCACTTCTCAAGAATTTTCTCACAAGATCTTCCATGACTCAAGTTTGCAGCACTGGTACATCAATTTAGGTTTGGAATTGGCACAAGGGCAAAATGGTTAAATGCACACTGAAAAAGTCAAACTCTGACTTTTTGATCAAAATCAAGTTTCAAGAATCACATTTCATCAAGACATGTTAGAATATGAAGTTGGTTCATCAAGAAAATCAAAAGTCAAAATTACTTTGGAAAAGTCAAAGTTCTAAACACTTAGAAATTTTTCTAAGTGTTAAGAGAATATGATAAGTTCAGAAATTTTGGCCAGATTTTCATCATGATGCGAGAAGATTCAAGAAGAACTTATGACACAAAAGTTTTAGATCTCAATGAGATCTACAACATTGTAGAACAGAACTTCTCCTAGAAATGCTGGTATTTCAAGTTATAAATCCTTGAAGACACGTCCACGAAACTAAAACACTTAGTAAATTCTGAACATTTCCAAGTCAGAATTTGATTATAACTTCTGGGCCAATTAGAGTTTGCAAAAGTGATTCAAAGAGGGGTTACAAAGCATGGTACAAGCTTTCTGAAGAGTCTCCTTCAGATTATGCTGGAGCAGGGAGAATCAAAGATCAGAAGTTGGGCATTTGTTCTAAGTTACATTTATGCTGAACTTATGATCCAGTTTCAAGCTATGCTACATAATCTCATGTTGCAGGCCTTCTTATTTGTTAAATCTCATCATCATTTAATGCTCACACCAACTTTTGAGTCTTTATCCCAGTGTTTAAGCCTTTATCCAAAATATCTTCCCACGTGTGGCATAAAAGTACCATTGTTGTCCTTGAAAAGCAAACTTTTGTACAAAGTTTATTTTGAGCTCATACTTTACTTTGTTTCTGAGTGTACTTCCAATAAATCCTGCCTACAAACTCAGATTAGGTATGTTTAAAAGCTGCTAACCACACTACCTTTCCTTGAAACATGCTTGTCTAAACTTGCTTCAAAAATAAGTCAATGATCCATAACACATAATGGTTGTATTCCTGACTTCTCCAAGCTTCTAAATCTGTTGCCTATAAATTAAGCTTCATCTGCAAATTGGGAAAAGATTGAAAAAAAGCCCTGAAACCTTGTTGAAAATTCCCAAGAACCAGAAACTGTAGCATAAACACAAAACCTGCTAGTTTTTAGTTTTTGCATCCAAACTCTAATCTTCCTTGTGAGTTTCTTGGCCAAATCATCCACACAGTTTCTGATATACACGTAGAAGCTTATCCAACTTCTGTTTTCAAACTATAATACAATCTTCACCAATCCCTATTTCAAAAAAATTAGAACTTTGCACCTTGACTGCTCCACAGAATTCCAACCATCCATAACTCAAGTTAAGGGTTGCTTTAACTTTCTGAGAACATGAGGAAGCTGACCAGAACATCACAGCAATCTGAACCAGGCTCTAACTCACAGAACAAGTTACAGCTGTAAGGTAAGTTTCTTCTGATTTTCATCTCATAACTTAGGCATTGTTGGGCTTGCAATTTCAAAGACACAATGTAGATATCATGGCTCTGAATCTGTACATATTTATAGATTTCATTTATATGGCCTAAGTAGAGAGAATTTCATATCAGAACTTCTTGAGGAAATTAAGGTTCAGAATTAGGATTAGAAAAATTCATGCTTGCTTCTTATTTACATTTTGACGCTTTGTATTTCTGAAACCATGATGAAATTTTCCATAACTTATGTGTTTGCATTTTCATTTTTGTTGAGAAATGATTAAGTTGCAGATACTCTGACTAGCACGAAGAAGAATATGAAGTTCATCATCAGAACTTACTTTGTAATATATGTTTATGTTTTTGTTTCTAATACCGGATGTATAGCCATCCCAGTGGTAAAGAGCATGTGCATAAGGCATTAGTGTTAAGGGTCCTGGGTTCTAGCCCCAGAAGCATCTTTTTATGTGTATTTCTTGATATTTTTACCCCCATTATTTGTCAAACAATATTCCTAGACCAGAACTTCTAGATAAACCCCTCTATTTGTTTGTCAAAATAGTACTCCTGGACCAGAACTTCTAGGTTCTCTCAACAACCAGAACTTCTTGCCTTCCAGTAACACTAGAACTTCTAGGTTTCCAGCTGTATCAGAACTTCTAGCCTACCAGTAACACTAGAACTTCTAGGTTTCCAGCTGCATCAAAACTTCTAGGCTCTCTTAGCAGTCAGAACTTCTAGGCTTTCCTTTGTTCCAAGCAACCCCAGAACTTTAGTGCGTCTGGATCCAGAACTTCTGGCTTTCCCCATTTCTGCTAACATTTTCTTTCTGATTTGCAGCGCGTCAGAGTCAAAACTTTTGCTCCCTCTTACTTATGTTCTTTCAGCAACATGTTGACTCTAACTCTTATTCTCTTATTATTTTTATCATCACTTTTATTTTCATTAATCAAAAACACCAAAAAAATACTTTATATTCATATACTTTGCTTTTTTTCTTTTAAAACGAAAAGACTAAAAACATTTCCTTAAGCAAATTTATTTTTTCTCTTAAACAAAAACAAAACAAATATATTTTACATTTCAATTCTTGTACATTATTTCAATATGATTGTAACAAATAATTAGGACTTTAATTTCTTGCAACCCCCATTTTTAAATTTGTACACCCCATCCCCAAGTGATTGTAATAGCGTAGGATATTTACTTTCTGCAATTTATCACTTTCATATAAATGCTAGTAAAGTAGGATTTGTATGGGAAGATAAAAACAACAAGTAGACAACCCCTAATCAAAGACTAAATGCATGCAAATCAAACACACTATTCACACATGCACCCCTAGGGTAATTCCACTTGTTGCCTCAGAAAAATAGTCAGATCCCTCGAATATGGACGTTTTAGAAAAGACCCTTGATAAAAGATCGTAGTCCCTCGATGACCCTCAATGTTGCCTTCGATGAACTATCTAGTCCTTAAACGATATTGTTAAAACGTCCCATAGGTTGCCTTCTATTGTACCCCAAAATTTACCCTCCCATATTCCTCAAGATTTGTCAAGAATGATCTTCAAATTGCTCAAAATGGCTCAAGGGTTGTACAGTCAAATCACCTCCTAAGGCAGTCAATTCAAAATTAGGGTTTTGTGTTGCATCAAGGTCCTTACATCCAAATGACCTCAAGTGCTCCTTAATGTCCTAACGTATGCTCAAATTCAGAAGGTATCCGACTGTGTGAGTTTTCTCGAAGAAATATGGTGAAAAAAGTGTGCTTAAAGTGCAATTTTTACGCGCTAAAAAATTCATAACTTGAAGATCGTGGCTCGTTTTGAACCCGTTCCGGTGGCCAAAATTCCGTCTTGACGTCATCTATGTTTTCATCTCTCACGGCTGGAAGCCAATTTCAATCAGAAAGTCTTCAAAAATGTGGATTTATCAAGTATTTTCATACAGAAAATTTGTGACAAAAGTTTATTTGCGTCATGTTCAGAAAATCATAACTTGGTCGATTTTCATCGTATCGAGCTGGTTCCAGCACCAAAATTTCATGAATTGAGTTGGCTACATTTTCACAGAAGGTATTGAGTTCAAACGGTATTCAAAAGGCCTTCGTTTTTTGCTCAGAGTGCGTGACACGCCGAAAATCCTGAATGCTGAATATTTTTTCATTTGGGCCGAAACTTCGAAAATTCATAACTCGGTCAATATTTATCGGATTGGGCTCATATTTTTACACAAGGTCACTGACTCATAGATCTACAACTTTGCTTCAAAAGTTGAGACCGGATTATGCTCCGATCAATACCAGTTTTTTATTGAACGTGTCAGAGTCGACACTGGAGCCCAAAATAAGTTTGTCTGAGCTGAAACTTCAAAAATTCATAACTAATTCACCGTTTATCCGATTGAGCCGATTTTCGGACAGGAGTTAGTTTTCGATATAGGCTACATTTTGTTTTCACATTTCAACTTCAAAAATTGCACTTAAGTCCCTGCGATTTAGCCTGGAAAGTGACGAACTCAAGTGAATATTGGAGGCCCAATTGCACATTCAAAGCCCATTTTTTGCTCTCTAATTTCTATTATATAATCCCATTCCTTTCACAAACAAAGGAGGAGAGAAAAAACCCTTACCACAACGCTGTCAGAATATCAAATTCTTTCAAGAACCCTAAAACCTTGAAATCCTTATTACAAATCCTTCTCTCACTACAAACAAGTCATCCCAGTTACAAACCAACATCTCACTACTTCTTCAGTAAGGGTAAGGCTGGCTTGATCTCCATGATCAAAAGGGCATAAAAGCATTCATGTCACTACTTTTCCAGTAAGGGTAAGGTTGATTTGATCTCCATGATCAAAAGGGTATAATCATTCATACATGTCATATTGACCTAAACATTAAATTTCTTCATATATTGGCTTTTATTTGTATTTTATGATATATATAGTAATTTATTTAATGTGTCCATGAGATTCAACACTACAGATTTTAGACAGGATCCCGTGCAGGTTCATTAAGGAACGTTGAGGCCAAAACACAAATGGCCAAAAGCCAAAACACAAATGGCCAAAACAGAACAGCTTACACATGACACCAATACATGGCGAGGCAGACATCCTGAGAAAGTTAAGGAACATTGAGGCCAAAACAGAAATGGCTAAAAGCCAAAACACAAATGCCCAAAACAAAATAGTTTACACGTGACGCCAACAGCTGTTTCACCCTCCAATCAGGCCCGTATACTCCTAAACTCTCTCTATTTTTATTATTTTCCTTTAATTAATTAATCGTTATTCTTTTTATTAATCACTAACCAATTAACATTTTTTCCTAATAAAATCAAAAACACAAAAAATATTTTATTTATTAAAATTAACTTCATCACTTTTATTTTTGTAAATAAATTAATTTAATCAATTTAGCTTTAATTAGATTTAACTTTTAATATTTTTTGCAATACTTAAAATCAATTTAGAATATTAGGTTTTTATTAGCATTAATTCAATTTATTTTATTTCTTTAAAAACTCAAAAATCCAAAAATATTTTCATTATTTAATTTAATTTAATTGTTCATTTAATTTAATTCCATTTAATTCAAAATAAACAAAATTCCTTTCTTTAATAAAAAGGGGTCAAAACCCAAAAAACTCGCATCCGATTTAATTTCCTGCACGCGATCCATTTTATCATATTATTGTATCTGTTTCCCGGAATGTAATAACTTTTAATTAGGACTTTAATTATTTATCGCTTTTATTTATTTTCCGCAATTTACTTTTCCAAGGGTTTGTTTTTGGCGATGTAAATACTCGACGCCTTGTAATAGCTTTGATTTATTTTCCGCAACTATTAACTGCTAGATGTATGTTAATTAGGCTATGCATGACAAGACTTATCTCTGAAAATAAAATCAATCGTAGCTCACCCTACCATGTATAAAGATAACTTAACTGAATCCCGACACACTCGCACATGCCACTCCTAGGGTACGCCTCACTTGGTTGCCTCGACGTGGTCATCAAGTATAAGGTGTTTTAGAGGTCGCCATCCTGTCTAAAGATCAAAAGTTGCCTCGGAACAGTTGCCTCGATAAAAAATGATCTAAGACATTAGGGTTACCGGTAAGGCGTCCTATTATTGCTTTGGTGATCACATGTCCCTATAATCAAATTGACCCGAAACTCCAACGACGGTGCTACCTACTTCTCAATAGTGGGATAGCACTGTCTAAAGGACATTTACACAGCTTAATTTCTTTTGAGTAGGTAGAGGTTCTTAGATACTTGCTCTTTTAAAACAAAAATACTTTTTGCACCTACACTTTTCTGACAAAAGTTTTCAAACAAACACTTCATACACTCTTGAGGACAGATACAAGAGTTAAATCGGAGTTTTCAAACAAACTTTTTCAAAACCCACAATCACAAAGAAAAGCAAAACATTTTTGAAAACATAGTGAGCAAGTACCTAAGAGCCCGTGGATAACCACAGATAGAAAGGGTGCTAACACCTTTCCTTTCTATAATCTACCTCTCGAACCGAGAAACATCTCGAAAAGGAATTTTGCTGTGCTTTTGTCCTTTCCTTGTTGGAGAAAATAAAAGACGGTGGTGACTCTTGCTTACCGCGACATTTTGCTAAACGCAAATGCGAACCAGCATTCCAAAACAGTCAGTTCTATTTCCACCGATCACACCTTCTATGACTATGCAAATGTCCCACGCCCGTCCCTTCACATCCAAAGATAAAGCTTCTTACCAATCAATGGTGAGATAACAACATCTAAAGGAGGAGGAAAAGAATATTTAAGACCTTTTGAGTAGGTAGGTTTCTCCTAGTTGCTCGCTTGCTCACAACAAAAAACATCTTATACACTCACACTTTCATTTTGAAACATTTTCAAAATACAAAGTTTTTTATATGCGTTCTTATAGAGACCAAAACCATTACAAAGACACCTTTTCAAAATTACTTTCAAAAACACATTACAGAAACACTTCTTTGAACTATTTTCAAAACCAACACTTTGTACACGTTCTTATAGAGACGAGAACCATTACAAAGACATGTTTTCAAAATACTTTTGAAACCCACACCAAAAGCACATTTTCAAACAAAAGCAAGTGATCTAGCAAGCAATTAAGAGCCCATAGAAAACTACAGATGAAAAGGGTACTAATACCTTCCCTTTTTATAACCTACCCCCTGAACTCAAGAAATAATCTCGAAAGGTCTTTCCTGTTCCTTTCAACCTTTCCTTATTGGATAAAAGAAAATTCGGTGGGACTCTTGCTATCCGCAATAACTGCGATAAAATGCAAAATACCCAAGTCAGTTCTCCCACCGTATTACAAACTCCAAGTCTTTTTCTTTGATTTTGCATTTATAAAATTCATGGCATACAATGCTTTTTTCTTAAATTGCAACTTCAAGGAATCATGAATTCATCTTTTACTTCACCAATTTGAATGAATCTATGGATGAAAGCCTAAAAGATTTTACATGGGATCCAATAAGGGCTTGTGGCCCAAGTAATGAAACATAACTTCAACTGAAGATGAAAACCAAATGAATTAAGCCTCAGATGATGATGATGATAATGAAAACCTTAATCCACATGAAAAACCTATATTTCCATGTTTATATCAAGTCTTGCATAAAAACTTGTAACCCAAGCAATGAATGAAAGAATTATGTCCTTCACTAATGAACAAAACTCCATAAGAAACCCTCTTGATTACCACATGAATAAGGAATAAAACCATAACTAAAGTAGTAATTGTAAGCTCAAGAAGATGATCCTTCAGAACTTCCATGCCCAAGCTCAAAGTATTTTGAATGAAGTCTTATAAAATGCCTTGTGTTGTAAGCAACAATTAAGCCATATTATGTGATGAATAAAACCCAAGTGTTGAGAATAAGAAGCTCCTGATGATTGCATAGCAAAAGCCTTGAGGATTCATCTGATAACTATAAGCACAAGGAACAAACCCTAATTCGTGATCAAGGGATCCTTAATGGAAACAAACATGCATAGGTAATGAAACCTTAATGCCATGTGAAACCCTAATTCTTCATGACCATTGATCCAAGTACTAAGCTTATTGTTTAGTGAATGCATGAGGTGTTGATAACCTAATGGGAGATATGCATATGGAGAATGAGAAGTATAAGCCATATGGTTTGAGTGAAGGATAGGATAAATTTGGGGTATGACACAGAGCACACCAAAATCTCTACTAATCAACTTATAGTAACACTTCACTAATCCCTCATTAGAATTAGCTACTCGCTCCTGATCCACATCATTGGACCAAAGCACACCAAACCTAACTGAAGTTCGTACACCATGGTGCATGAATTTCAACAACAACATGCATATATGAATATGCACAATAGGTCCCTCTTCTGACCTTGTGCTTCGCCAATGAGGCCACCACAATGCAAAAATTATAATATACACACATTCAGCATCTCATCATCATTCATATTATGCATGTAATATATATATGTGTGTGTGTGTGTAATATATATATATATATATATATATATATATATATATATATATATATATATATATATATATATATATATATATATATATATATATATATATATATATATATATATATATATATATATATATATATATATATATATATATATATATATATATATATATATATATATATATATATATATATATATATATATATTATACAAACATATAACACCAATTAATCACATAATAATTGATTAATTCATCAATCAACAAAAAACAGGGCCCAACAGTATTAATCACCATCTAACAGTACCAACACTCGCCAAAAATAGTATTATGTCGTGAAACGGATTCAAAAAAATGAAAACTTTTCATTACTATTCGTGTTAAACCCATCTTTTTTAGGCTATGCGCGGGGTCTCTACGTGCATATTTATGGGGCTAAGCGTGAGCTCGCCAAACCCAACTTTTAGGGCTAAGCCTAGACGCCCATAACAGCAAAAATAAAAAACATAATTTTCACCATTGAAGCTCATTCCAAACTCTAATTTTGACTCCTGACCACCCAAATCAAACAACTAACATTGTTTATACACCATACTATGTTTATTGCATCATTTAATCACTGATTATACACCTAATCCTTTAATTTATCATGAATTCAAGTTTATAATCAAAACCCAAAACACATCAATAACTAGCATCAACTTCAAAACACGAAAGTCTACATCAAACTTAGCAATTAGCATGATTTTATCAACACATATAAAGTTCATACACACAAAAATGGAGGAATAGAACCTATTGGATAGGAAGGACCTCTCCCTACTTATATCATGCTAAACACCCATAAGAGAGCAATCTCCACCCCTTACCTCAGATTTCCAACAATTGAACCTTATTCTTGGGTTTGGTCTCCCTAAGCCCTTGCCTTTCCTAGCCCATTTTCTCTTTTCCAAATTATGCACTGTAAACTCTCTCACTTCTCACCTCTCATGTTTTAAAGAAAAACCTAATTCTTTTGTTTAGGTTATTCCCTTACCACTCCCAACTTACTCTTACAATCCCCATATTAACTTTATTTTCTCTACTACTCATATTTTCTTTTTAATTTTAATTACTAAATAATTTCCATCATAAGGCCACCAGTTTCTATCTTTATTTTTAATATTATTTTATTATTCTAAATAAACTAAAATTATACCAACCCCTACTAATTCCCATAAAACCATATTGCACACAATTATCCCCAAAATAATCAATTAAATCACTAAATAAATAAATAAATAAATAAATAAATAAAAGTTAACGTGGACTTGGTTAAAATAACTATGAAAAACGGGGTGTTACAAGTGGCATCAGAGCCTAACTCCTGTTAAGGACTAATCATCTCTGGAGGAAAAATGTCTTCAAGCTATTCATTGAACAAACTTTAATCTTTCAATGGAGAAGGGTACAATTTATGGAAAGAGAAAATGAAAATTCTCATAGAGGGAATGGATTGTGATATTTAGAAGGTTGTGAAAGAAAGACCATTTTACCTACAAACATAGTCAATGGTGTTGTAGTAGAGAATCCTCAAAAGGATCGATCCAAAAAAGATAAAGAGAATGTGAAATGCGGTTTGAAAGCTAAAAACATCATTACCGCCACACTCGATCTTAATGAGTTCTTGCGAGTTTCTAACTGCGAAACCGCTAAAGAAATTTGGGGTGTCCTCCAAATTAACCATGAAGGTACTACTGAGGTAAAGAGGGCAAGGTTGGTCACTTTAACCCGTGAGTATGAACTCTTCAGAATGAAACATGAAGAGAACATAAATCAAATGCAAACATGATTCACTTATATCGTGACTCATATGAGAACTCTGGGGGAATCATTCTCAAATGAGGAATTAGTCATAATAATTCTTAGATGCTTAAACCATAGCTGGTAACCTAAAGTTACTATGATTTTTGAATCTAAGGATTTGGCAACTATGGACACACACACACTCTTTTTGGTAAATTGTAGGAACATCAAGTGAAGCTCAAAAGACTTACCATAGATGAAGAAGGAGAGAAGAAAAACAAAAGCCTAGAACTTATAATTGAAGAGTCTAACTCAGATGATGACATGACCCTCATTGTAAAGAACTTCAATAGATTTATGAAGAATGATAAAAAGCAAGCAAAAGATAAAGAAAAAGCATTCACTATAACATGCTACAATTGCGGAAAGAAATGACACATAAAACCATATCATCATGTATTCAAAAAAGGCAAATAAAAATTTCAAAAAGAATCAAAATAAGAAGAAAACATATGTACCATGGGAAGACAATGACATGAAATCCTCTGATGATGAAGATGAAAAAGCCAACATATGTTTAATGACTAAACATCAAGATGATGAGGTAACCTATCAATTTTCCTATCATGATTTATTTAGATTATGTAAGAGATTAACAAAATAAATAACTAAACTTGAGCAAATTATTTTTACATCCAAGGATATTATATTGTCTCTTGAGACTAAAAACAAAACCTAGAAAATAAAATATAATGCATTAGGAAAAAGGAAGAAAATATTAATCAAAACTCTTCCACTTCAAATGAAGAACATGACATGTGTAATAGTTGCATCATCTTAAAAAATGAAGTTTATGATCTTCAGAAAGCACTTGTCAAATTCACCAATGGGAGAGATAACTTAGAAGTTTTGTTAGGAAATCAAAGAGCTTCCTACAACAAATCCATGATGGCTATGAACCAAAGAACAATAGCAAGAACTTTGAGAACATATGTAAAACCAAGAACACGTCCCACTGTAAAGCATTAAAATGCAAGTACTGAAATAAATAAGGTCACATAGCTATGTTTTATTTTATAAGGAAAAGTCGTGAAAGAAAAGAAGGGCATCCCCATTTATACTTATATAGGAAACATTGTGAACACAACGCCAAAATGTCATCTAACTCTGAAAATGCATATATATCTAAGACAAGAAAGAATGTTGTTTATGAAACTAACTAACAATGACCCAAAATGATATGGGTACCTAAAGTTAAGAATTAACATTTTCTCTGCAAGAATGTTTTACAATCTCAAACAATAAATGATATCTTGATAGTGGTTGTTCAAAGCATATGATAGGTGACATAACCATATTCTCCACCTTCTTTCCCAAATCCAAGGAATAGGGAGGTCCTCTCGGTAAAAGGACTTGAGCACAACTTACTTAGCATTAGTCAATTGTATGACGAAGGTAACAATATAACATTTGATTCTACTAGTTGAAGGACTATAAAATCAAAATAAAATAAAACTATATTTACTAGCTCTAAAAGTGGAAATACCAACACGGTGAATTTAAACAAAATTCCTTCAAATGATGTATGTATCCTAAGTAATGAAGATATGGCAATTGAGAATAGCACACATCCACATGGACAACTTAAATAAGCTAGATCAAAACGATCTTGTTAACGAATTACCAAACTTGCATTTTGAAAAGAACATATTACCTGATATATGTCAAAAGGGAAGAAACTTAGGGCCTCTTAAAAACTAAAAATATAATTTCTAGTGATAGGCCCTTACAGTTGCTTTATATGGGTCTTTTTAGCCCATCTAGAAACGTAAGTTTGAGCGGAAATGCCCACGCCTTTGTCATTGTGGATGAATACTCTTGATATACCTGGACAAAATTCTTATCTCAGAAAAGAGACATGTTTGCTACCTCTTGAAAACTAGCCAAGGTTATCCAAAATGAAAAAGCAGTAAATATTACACCCATAAGAAGTGATCATGGCAACGAATTCCAAAATGAGGACTTTGAAAATTTTTGTAACGAGAATGGTATTCGAAAAACCTTTTCCACTCCATGAATTCCATAACATAATTGGGTAGTAGAGAGGAAAAATAGATCTCTAGTAGATCTTGCAAGGATGATGCTTAATGAGACCAATCTTCCTAAATAACTTTGGGTTAATGTTGTAAATACAGTGTATAACGTCATGAATCGTGTCTTGATACGACCGTTTCTAAAGCAGACACCCTATGAGATATACAAAGGAAGAAATTCGAATATCAATCTCCATCACGTTTTTGGATGCAAATGCTTCACCCATAATAACAAGAAAGGTAAACTTGGAATATTAGGTGTAAGAGTTTATGAAGGAACATTCATATGATAATACACTTTGATCAAAGCTTTTAGAGTCTATAATATAAGAACAAAAACAACCGAAGAATAAATCTATGTTACCTTTGATGAAACTAGCCCCAAAACTGTAGAAGTGGAAGTCGTTGACTATGCAGGTATCCTAGAAAAGACAAGTCTATAAGATGATCAAGAACTAAACCAAGAGCAAAATAATAATGATAGTTAATTCATAAATGAAGAATAAGTTTAGGATAAAAACCCAGCCACTCCACAGGAAAATCCAGATCTCCCAAAATAATGGAGACTAGCAAAAGATCATCCTATACAAAAATGTTATCGGAGACATATCTAAAGGAGTCACCACTAAATAATCACTCAACAAGGTATGTAACTTTGTGGATTTTGTTTCACAAATTGAGCCAAAGGAAATCGGAGAAGCCATACTCTATGAACATTGGTCTCTTGATATGCAAGAAGAGTTAAATCAATTTGAATGAAATAACATTTGAGAACTCATTCCCAAAGCTTCAACTAATCTAGTAATAGGATCCTGTTGGGTCTTTCACAACAAGCTGCATGAAGAATGAACTATTTTAAAAAATAAAGCCATACTAGTTGCTAAAGGGTATAACCAATAGGAGAGAATATATTTCAATGAAACTTATGCTCATGTAGTTATATTAGAAGCCATAAGGATGTTATTAGCTTTCTCTTGCATTATGAATTTCAAACTATTTCAAATGGATGTAAAAAGCGAATTTCTAAATGGTTACATAAAAGAGGAGGTATTTGTTGATAAACCTCATGTATTTATCAATACTACCTTTCTAAACCATGTTTTCAAGCTCAAGAAGGCACTGTATGGTCTGAAACAAGCTCCTAGAGCATGGTATGGCTGACTAAGTAAATTCTTGCTTGCAAACAAAATTGAAATAGGACAAGTTGATAAAACCCTTTTATCAAGAGAACTAAGCATGACATTTTACTGGTCCAAATATATGTTGATGATATCATATTCAGATCTATTAACGAATCCTAGTGCAAGGAATTTTCTGAAATAATCCATAATGAATTCAAAGTTTCCATGATGGGAAAACTAAAATATTTTCTAGGACTTCAAACCCATCAAATAAAATGAGGAACATTTATAAACCAAGATAAATATTGTAAAGAGCTACTAAAGATATTTGACATGGAAAATTCCAAAATATTAGCAACACCAATGTCAACATCATACTCCCTAGACAAAGACGAAGACAGAAAACCAGTTTATAAAAAAAAAATTGAGGTATGATTGGATCTCTTCTTTATCTAACTGTATCCCATCCTAACATAATATTTGATGTTTGTATGTGTGCACCTTTTAAAGCATCCCCAAAAGAATCACATCTCAGTGTTGTCAAGCGCATTATGAGATATCTCACTGGTACACAACCAATGGGTCTATGGTACCCTAAAGGAGCAGATTGTAACTTCGTTGGGTACTTTAAATCTGATTTTATTGGGTGCAAACTAGATAAGAAAAGTACAAGCGGTACATGTCACTTACTTTGGAACTCGTTTGTCTCATGGCATAACAAGAAATAAGAAAGTGTAGCACTATCCATAGTTGAGGCATAATTCATTGTTGCAGGAAGCTATTACACTCAAATCATCTGGTTGAAACAACAACTCAGTGACTATGATGTCAAACTTGGAGTTGTACCAATTAAATGCAACAACACCAGTGCCATAAACCTCACCAAAAAGCCGATACTTCACTCTTGGGCCAAACACATTGATGTTAGGCACCACTTTATTAGGGATCATGTAGAAAAAGAGGAGTGTATACACGATTTTGTAAGCTCATATAATCAACTCGCAGACATTTTTACTAAACCACTTCCTAAAGAAAACTTTTTTTCATAAGAACTGAACTAGGAATTTTAAATCAATCATGCATGAATTAATATATGTGAATCTATGTGCTTGTGTTTGCATCTTTTAGCTTATTTTTCCTTTTTGATTTCGACAAAGGGGGAGAAGTATACTCTTAGGGGGGTAGGGTATACTTCCTATTTAACTTAGGGGAAGTTTAAACTACTCCATATATATATATATATATATATATATATATATATATATATATATATATATATATATATATATATATATATATATATATATATATATATATATATATATATATATATATATATATATATATATATATATATATATATATATATATATATCTGTGTGTGTGTGTGTGTGTTGTTCTTTCCACCTCCCTTTATAGATGCATCGTCATCATCAAAAGGGGGAGAATATAGATCTATGTGCTTATAGCTAATAAAGATCGATATCTAGAGTTTTGATGAGGACAAAGCGTGACAATAGCCTTCAACACTGATGATAATTAAAGCATATTATAAGAAAACTCAATATTATGCCTTATAGAATCAGATACTATCTAGAAAATTCTTGAAACTACTCTGGTGAAAGGTGTGAAAGCTTTCTAGATCATGTCATTCAGTATATCTGAGTGAACCGAGTAGTGTAAAAGCAAGGTATTAGCTTAAGAGTACTAAGGCAAATCACACACACGCACTTCAAAATATTTTTCTACATTGAAAATGAATTTTCTAAGCCAGAACCAAGGGGTTAAAAAAGTTATCCAAACATTTTTTTAACCACCTAATCAATTGGAAATATTTGTCAATCAATTGGAAAAACTTTTTTTATCTATCCAATCAATTAGGACACTTGTACAATTGATTAGAAATATGGTAATTGATTATACAAAACTGCAAGGATAACACATTAATGACTTGCAACGGCTCTGTTCTACCCCAAAATTTTCCCTCTCTTTTCTCAAGACATTTCTCACAAAGATCTTCAATAGCTCAAGTTTGCACAAGTGTTAGGTTAAATCACCTCTTAAGCAATGAGACCCCAAATTGAGTTTTGATTTTCATAAGGACAATTGGAATTCTAATGCCTCAAATGACTTTCATGGTTCATTATAGACCTCCAAGAATACTCATGCCAAGTTTCAAGTCTTGGATCACAATTTTGCTCAGTCAATTGACCAGATGACTAAAAATCAGTTGTATTGGGTAAAAAGTTAATTGTGGTCAACCCACAGTCAAACTTCAAGATTTTTGGCCAATATCAATATTTTGAAGTCATATTCATCAATTGATAAAGTTTGGATCACAAATCCTTAAGAAAAGTGTTCAAATCATCAAAGGGGCAAAATGGTCAAAATTAGGGTTTTGACTGAGAATGACTGATTTTTTACTTTTGCCCTAATATATGACCTAATTACTTGAAGCATAATCTTAATGACTCAAACACATCATTTTGACCTAATTGCATGACTCAATTCATTTCTCAAGATCAAACAATTGATACTTGAAATTTGGTCAACTAATGAAAAAGTCAATTGATACACCAAAAGTCAAACTTTGACTTTTTGGTCAACTTTAAGTTTCAAAGATCAAGATTCATCAAGATATGCAAAAATATCAAACTTGATCATAAAGAGTCAAAAAGTCAAGAAAAGTCCATGAAAAGTCAAAGTTTTCAATACTTAGAAATTTTCTAAGTGTTTTATATACTTGATATTTCACCACTTCATGAGATTTTCTCACCAAGATGCAAGATGATTCAAGGAAAACTTTCAACATGAAAGTTGTAGATCTTGATGAATTATACAAACTTGTATTAGAGGGTTGATGTCCAAAAAATACTTAGATTTGAAGGTTGTAGACAATGTTTTAAGCTTTCTAAAATGTCATAGAACTTGAAGAGATCATTTTTGAGCTAGGAGATTCGAAGATAAGAAGATGGCATCACAAACATGGATTATAGGTCATTTTTCATGAAGAACACATGATCCAATCTCATGCCATGATGCATAATCTTTCTTTACAGGCCTCTTAACTTGCAAATATCACCATAATTAAATGTTTACACAAACTTTTGAGCTATGGTCCACTTGATTCAAGCATTGTCCAATCCATCTTGTCATTTAAGGGAGAAAGGTACCATTTCCATTCTTGAAAAGCAAGTTTTTTGCAAATGTCCACTCCTTAAGTCTCTAACTTGTTTCTTCTGCACACACTCAATCTTCAAAGTCATAAGCAACATGTTTAAAGTGTTTAACAACTTTATGATCAAAGGTACAAGGCATTGAAACTTGATTTTTCAAGAAAATCACATGTTGAGCTTAACATGTGATTTTGAATTATGATCAACTTGAGCTTCTCCAACCTTTTCCTATAAATAGAGACACTATTTTACAACCAAAGCCATGAAAAAACAAGCCCTCAAACCCCCTCAATCTCTCCCAAGTCAGAATTTGCAAAAAATCACCATTTTTAAGCTTTTGAAACCTTAACTTCGAAACTCATCACTCTTGTATCTATTGTCCAAAAAAATCATCCAAACACTTCATATATATCATATAGAAGCTATCCATACCCCTGTTTTCTCACTGTAACATCATTTTCATCATCCACTATTTTCAAAATCCACCATTGCAAGTTGACTTGAGTAGACCAATCCAGACACTTTCAAGGCAAAGTAAGAGTTGCAACATACTCACTAAGGTCTCAGGAAGCTAAAGAAATCATCATATTGCTTCTGGAAGTCGTGTAGAGGACATTGAATTTTTGCATCAAGAGGTAAGTTTTTCCAACTTTTAAATCTTGATACAAGCATCATTTGCATTACTTTTAAAAGATAAAATGTAGATATCATGTCTATGAAGTTAACCATATCTCTAAATTTCATTTTTATTGACTGTGGGATGAGAATTTTGAAACTAAATTTTTTGGACATTTAGGTTTTTGTTTGGTACCAATAGGAAATTCGTGAAAACCTTTTATTTATAGATCTTAAAAATTACATGGTTGGATTTCTTGTTAAAAATCAAGCAAGTTTCGTTTTTGCAACTCTTAATGGAAATATGTTGTTACAATAACAGTAACGATGGATGCAGGGAAGAAGAAGAGAAAAATCAAAATTTGAAAACGAGTTTATTTTATATTTATTGGTAGTTGTTTTATAAACTAATGAAACAGTCACCCCAGTGGCAAGCGCGCGCGTTTTCAAGTACCTCTGACCATAAGGGCGTGGGTTCGAAACAATGTGAACCCCCATTTTGTGTTATTTTGTGATTTTGTGATTTCAGAAGGCAGGTTTCACATATAATATCATGCGAACATTTTCTTGATAAGCATATGTGCGGTGGTAAACTTTTGAGCCAACAAACTTGATGTCATGGGTTCAAGCCTTGGCAGGACCAAACTTAATTTTCATCACTTTTTTTATTTCACGTTTTTTAACAAACTTCAATAATTTATTTAACCAATCAAAACAACTCCTTTTGAGTTGATTTTTTGCATACTATTTATTTATCACCTCTATTTTATAAATATAAAAAAATATCACAAAAACATTTTTTTATTATTTATAATTTATTCAAAATAGTACCTTTCTTAGTTTTTTTTATTCTTAAAAAACAAACAAAAACATGTTTCAAACTAAAATCATTTTGTCACAACTTGTACTAAATAAATTCATAAAATCACATCCATTTCCCTTTTATTTTTCATCTTTTTATTTTTCCTAGATAAAATTGTATAGGTTTGCATCCTAAAATGTAATAGCGTAAATTTATTTTTTCTTGTATTTTCCTATTATGTAACTGTGATCGGTGGAAATAGAACTGACTGTTTTTAGCTGGTTTCGTGAAATGTCGCGGTAAGCAAGAGTCGCCGCCGTCTTTTATGTTCTCCAACATGGAAAGGACAAAAGCACAGCAAAATTCCTTATTCGAGAATGTTTTCTCGGTTCGGGAGGTAGATTTATAGAAAGGGAAGGTGTTAGCACCCTTTCTATTTATGGTTATCCATGGGCTCTTAGGTACTTGCTCTTATGTTTTCAAAAATTGTTTGCTTTTCAAATGTGTGTGGGTTTTGAAAAAGTTCGTTTGAAAACTTCTAGGTAACTCTTGTATCAGTCCTCAAGAGTGTATGAAGTATTGTTTGAAAACTTTTTGAAAGTGTAAGGTGTGAAAAGTATTTTGTTTGTTTTGAAAAGAGAAAGTATCCATGAGTCATCTACCTACCCTAAGGAATTAAGCTGTGTAAGAGTCCTTTAGATAGTGCTATCCCACCATTGAGAGGTAGGTAGCACCATCGTCGGAGGTGTTCGGTTCAATTCGATTATAGGGACAGTGTGGTCACCGAAGCAATGGTAGGACGTCTTAGAAGTAACCCTAATGTCCTAGATCCTTTTATCTGAGGCAACCGTTTCGAGGCAACTGGATCTTTTGGACAGAAGGGCGACCTCTAAGACACCCTATACTTGATGACCACGTTTCGAGGCAACGAGTGAAGCGTACCCTAGAAGTGGCATGTGCTTTGTGTGTTGTTTTTCAGTTTATGTTTGTCTTGTACATGTTATTTTGTGAGCTGCGAATTGGTTTTGTTTATATACATTCTTTCATGCATTGTTAACAGTTAGGGGTGCGGAAAATTAAAGTGCGGGAATGTAAAGCTACGCTATTACAAGGCGCGGGTCTATACATCGCCAAAAAACAAAGACCTGTTTTGGTAAAGTGCGGAAAGTAAAGAAAGCGGTAAACCTAATTACTATTACATTCTTAGGAGCAGTTACATAATAATCAAAATATAAAAATAACGTGTGAATAGAAATTAAATTGGAACGCCTTAAGGGTTTTGACCCTTTTAAGAAAAGAAATGAATTTTTTTGTCTTTTTTCTGATTAAATGAAATTAATAACTAATAATTAAACTAATTAATTAATTTATTAAAAGAAAATATTTTTTGTGTTTTTTATATTTTTATGAAATGAAATAAAAGAATTAAAATTCTAAGTTAACCTAATTCTAAATTATTTTAATTGTAAAGAAAAAGAAATTAAAGTTGACCTATTTAAACTAATTAATTAATCATAATTTTATTTACAAAATAAGTTAATAAATAATAAAACGTTTTCTTTTTTTGATTTTTTTATGAAAAATATTAATTATGTTAGGTTAATTAGTAATAATGATAGTAATTAAAAAATTAGTTAAAAGAAAATAAAAAAAGGAAAAGAAAACAAAAGAAAATAAAATAGAACCATAGGGGTGTTGGGCCAAAATTGAGGGTTTGTTTAGCATTGCTGTGGCCCATTTGCACAAAGTCACGTTGACTCCTGGAATCATGTGCGTATGGTTGACTGAAAAGCATGGTGCTCATCATTTCCTGGCCACTGGATTGTTGTTTTAGACACTTGGCATACTGAAGCGTCAGGGCACATGGTGTACCACTTTTAGAAACCTGCATAGGAATACATTGAGAAAAAATGGAAACAAGGAAATTAGGGGACCTGGGAATACTTACAGTGCTTGATAATGGACCTTAGGACGTGGCAAGGGTTGCTTTAGCTTCAGGGTATGACAAAGAAGAGAGTCACGTTCTCCTCTTGGCCTGAAAATGCTTGCAAAAACTCCTTTTGATCTCACACTTTTTTTGACAAATTTTGAACTTTGCTCTGGCCATTTGTGCACTTTTTCTAGGTTCTGAATGAGGCTTGCAAGGCTTGTATATATAGTAATGAGTGAGAATAAGTCACATTTAGGAGCCTTTAACCATTGCAATTAAACTTTGGATTTCTCCATAACCACCATTAAAGCAAATTGCCAATTTTGTTCAAATTTGAATTTTTATGCTTAAAATGGACTTGGCACGGTTTTGGTATGTGTATTATGCTTCATCAAGGTCATTCAAACCACAAGATATCAATTAATTAATTTTTTTGATTTTTATTTGAATTTTAAGGATTTAAAATGAATTAAATCAATAAAATTAAATAAAAATAGAAAAATTAATGTTTAATCTTGAAATTAATCATGGGACACGTGGGTGGCATGACAAGGCTGAACCAAGTGGAAAAAGTGGTCCCTTTTGTCAAAAAATGAAGTTTCAAGGATAGTTGACTTTTGCCATTTCACAAAAATTTCCCAACTTCTCCAATGCATATCTTGCTCAATTTTGATCATATGAACATGTTCTTGGACATTTTGGAAAGGTCTTGAAGTCCTCTAACCAATGCCTTTGGTCCCATGTCATTTTAATTTACCAATCTCAAGTTATGGTCTTTGACTTAAAGTGCCTTTTTGTTGACTTTTGAAAATGACCTATAATGTTGAAATTGATAACTTTTTGTGAGAGCATTTCTTGGATTTGGTATATGAATATGAGTTGTAGGTAATGTCATCCCATTCAAAATGAGCATTGGATGGGATTTTTCTGATGAACCATGAAAAAGTTATGCCTTGGTCAAGTTACAGTTGACTTTTCAGCTGTCCAAAAATAGAAACTTTTGACACCTTGATGATTTTTGAGCCATTCTTGTGAAATCATGGTCAAGATTTGACCAAATGATGATTGTGGCTTCAAAATAAGATGTTGACCAAAATTTTTGACTTTTAACTGCCAAATGACCATTTTTCCCCTACAGTTGATTGTGAAGCAATTAGGGTTTTTGACTGTGCAACTTGACCTTATGAGCCTTGAAACTTGACATGTAGGTGCTTGACAATGTATATGAGCATATGTGACTTGATTGAGCCCTTGAAAACCTCAACTTCCTTGCAAGAAACAAAACCCTAATTTGACTGGCTTATGAGGGTGTTTGAACTGTGCAACCCTTGAGTAAACTTGAGCAAATTGAGATGATGCTTGTCAAAACTTTGAAGAATATGGGAGGGCAAATTTTGGGGTACAACAGTTGCCCCTGTTCAATCTTCTTAGACCTGAGGATGTAGATTGGCTTGCGTGCCTTTCGTGATCCGAAGGTGGAAGATGATTGAACACTAGAGTGCCCAGAAATTTGTACTCACATAGTAGAGTATCAGCAGTGTGATGGCGGGAATGGGCTTACAGATGCCATTTGGAAAGATGATGGACAGGAGGATGGGCTTAAAGATGCCATCTGGAACTGTGACAGAACCTTGTCGGGAATGGGCTTATAGATGCCATTTGGAGATTGTTGGTATGTGGATGGGCTTATAGATGCCATCTAGGTGTCGATCGCGTAAGAGATTCCTTAGCGAGAACTTGCGTACTTGAGAAAGGAAGATGGTTTCCTGGCCTGTTACAGGTGTTGATCTTCAAACTCTTCATGCAGATATGCCCTGGCTAGATACAGGCGTCGAATCTACAATCAGTTACTCACAGATATGCCCTGGCTGGATGCAGGAATCGAATCTGGAATTTTAGAAGGTTGATGAGTTGTCTCTACTGACAGGTTATCTCAGAAAAATATTTAGGATTTAACTGAACCAGAGGAGGTTTTGTCCTTTTTGACTAGTTGTCTCTTTGGACGGGTTGTCTTCATGGACGGGTTGTCTTCAATGACGAGTGATCTTCAATGACGAGTTGTCTTCAATGACGAGTTGTCTTCAATGACGAGTTGTCTTCAATGATGAGTTGTCTTCAATGACGTGTTGTCTTCAATGACGGGTTGTCTTCAATGACGAGTTGTCTTAAATGACGAGTTGTCTTCAATGACGATTTGTCTTAAATGACGAGTTGTCTTCAATGACGGGTGTCTATAATGACGGGTTGTCTTCAATGACGAGTTATCTTAAATGACGAGTTGTCTTCAATGACGGGTGTCTATAATGACGGGTTGTCTTCAATGACGAGTTGTCTTAAATGACGAGTTGTCTTCAATGACGAGTTGTCTTAAATGACGAGTTGTCTTCAATGACGAGTTGTCTCAAATGACGAGTTGTCTTCAATGACGGGTGTCTATAATGACGGGTTGTCTTCAATGACGAGTTGTCTTCAATGACGGGTTGTCTTCAATGACGAGTTGTCTTATATGACGAGTTGTCTTCAATGACGAGTTGTCTTAAATGACGAGTTGTCTTCAATGACGGGTGTCTATAATGACGGGTTGTCTAAAATGAAGGGTGTCTATACTGACGGGTTATCTAAAATGACGGGTGTCTATACTGACGGGTTGTCTTCCATGACGAGTTGTCTCAATGACGAGTTGTCTTCAATGACGAGTTGTCTTTAATGACTAGATGTATTCAATGACGGGTGTCTATACTGACGGGTTGTCTTCAATGACGAGTTATCTTCAACGACGAGTTGTCTTCAATGATGAGTTGTCTTCAATGACAAGTTGTCTTTAATGACGAGATGTCTTCAATGACGGGTGTCTATACTGACGGGTTGTCTTCAATGACGAGATGTCTTCAATGACGGGTGTCTATACTGACGGGTTGTCTTCAATGACGAGATGTCTTCAATGACGAGTTGTCTTCAATGACGAGTTGTCTTCAATGACGAGTTGTCTTTAATGACGAGATGTCTTCAATGACGGGTGTCTATACTGACGGGTTGTCTTCAATGACGAGTTGTCTTCAATGACGAGTTGTCTTCAATGACGAGTTGTCTTAAATGACGAGTTGTCTTAAATGACGAGTTGTCTTCAATGACGAGTTGTCTTAAATGACGAGTTGTCTTCAATGATGGGTGTCTATAATGACGGGTTGTCTAAAATGACGGGTGTCTATACTGACGGGTTGTCTAAAATGACGGGTGTCTATACTGACGGGTTGTCTTCCATGACGAGTTGTCTCAATGACGAGTTGTCTTCAATGACGAGATGTCTTTAATGACGAGATGTCTTCAATGACGGGTGTCTATACTGACGGGTTGTCTTCAATGACGAGTTGTCTTCAACGACGAGTTGTCTTCAATGAAGAGTTGTCTTTAATGACGAGATGTCTTCAATGACGGGTGTCTATACTGACGGGTTTTCTTCAATGACGAGATTTCTTCAATGACGGGTGTCTATACTGACGGGTTGTCTTCAATGACGAGATGTCTTCAATGACGAGTTGTCTTCAATGACGAGTTGTCTTCAATGACGAGTTGTCTTTAATGACGAGATGTCTTCAATGACAGGTGTCTATACTGACGGGTTGTCTTCAATGACGAGTTGTCTTCAACGACGAGTTGTCTTCAATGACGAGTTGTCTTCAATGACGAGTTGTCTTTAATGACGAGTTATCTTTAATGACGAGGTGTTGATCGCACTAAATCGCACTATGTTTCTGACTCAACTATCACATGTTTTCCTTAGTTTTTATTATCATTTTCTCGTATTATGTTCCTTTTTCCTTTGTTTTTAGGATTCTTGTCATTTCAGAGCCTTCTGTGAAGAAACGAGCCAAAACGCCAAGAAATTAGGGTTTTTCAAGATATTCTGCATGTATGGCGTTCAGCGCCGCGCCGGCTACAGGGAACGCGATGACGTGGCCCACTTTCACCCACAGACCAACTGCCATGTTCCCATGATCTGGCAGTTCCAGCCACCGCGCCCGCGGCCACTGCCACCGCGCCCGCGGCCTTCACAAAAAGTTTCCCGCTCAGAAGAAGTTGAGGGGCATGCTGGTCTTTACGCATCTCAAGGATCCTCTATAAATAGTTTTCGATTTTCATTTTTTAGTTTCATCCAAGCTTAGTACAATCTTAAGCCATATACTATCAGTTTCTGTAAAGTAATAATCTCTTCACATCGGGGAGTTATTGCGGTGTAGATTGAGTTGTAATCGAGTCTTGGAGCACTTTGGTTGAAGTTCATCATACCAGCCTTACCATTCCGCAGATTTGTATCAGATTCAAGTCTCCGACTGGAGCAAGGTTCTATTTTATTGCATTTCTTTACTTATAATTGCTCTTACCATAGTCTACACGTTTTATAGACTCTAAATGCTCTTACCATAGTCTACACGTTTTATAGACTCTAAATGCTCTTACCATAGTCTACACGTTTTATAGACTCGCACTCTTTTACTTACTCGCTCTTATCATAGTCTACACGTTTTATAGACTCGCACTTATTATGTCTGGCTAAACTATAAAGGTTTGGATGTAATGATTGTCATCATGGTCGTGTTCCAATTATCATGCTAGTGAAAATACTCTGGGGATGTTTTGCTTTTAACTTAAGTCAATTATGTTTAAATGTTTATTGGGTAAGATCGAAAGCCGTCCAAACTAATGATACGACTTGATTATTATTTAACCAAACGAAAAGAGCGAAAGCCGTTGATTGGTTAAATAGGAATCATTGACCTTTTTAGAAAACGATTTTGAAACTATTTTCGGACGCGTTTGTAGGTTTGAAATCTGACTCTTGGTCAAAAGCCAAAAGTCTCTTTAAGTTAATCTTTCCAAGTAAAATTACTTTTCTGTTAAGTCAAAACTATCAATTTCTTAAAAATAGGTTTACCTCTTTAACGCGGAAAGCACCCTTTATATGTGACAATAAAGGAATTTAATTTAAAGAGTAAATTCGGTTCTTAGTAGTCAAAAGCTACAAGTTCCCGTTAAATTGATTCTTTGCTATCAATAGAAAATACTGCCCCATAAGTAGTTTCATCTACGCATGACCTGACCAATATCTGATTACATGATTTACATTCCAACCTGTCTTTTAAACTATTATTTACCTCGCTCATTTACTTTGTTGCACTGCACTCACATCAATATTCTTGTTCACCTTAGATAAGCACCTTAACAATAGAGTTGATAGATTGACAATTGGTCTCCGTGGTTCGATAATCTTATATATTACTTCGATAGGCTGTGCACTTGCAGTACTATATTTAGGCTATACGTCACACTCCCATCAAGTTTTTGGCGCCGTTGCCGGGGACCAACTTCGTCAAATTTCGTACCCTATTGTTATCCCGTTTAGACTAAGGCTATTCTAGCCGGTAGATGTGTAGAAATCGTAGCACCGGTAACCTAATAGATCCTTTAGTAGAACCTGAATGTTACGCTCGTGCCCGTCTTTTTATACGCAAGATAAGAAGAGCTATGGCAGAAGATCGTAACCAAAGACCACTCAAGGAATTCGCCCAACCATCTAACGAGGAACCTAGTTCCAGTATAGTAAACCCTACTATAACTACCAACAACTTTGAACTAAAGCCCTCATTATTATAATTAGTACAACAAAACCAATTCGCTGGTCTCGCTACCGAGAACCTGAATCAACATTTAAAGGTATTTATCCAGTTAGCTGACACCCTTAAGGCAAATGGAGCCACACCCGAAGCCATCCGTTTAAGACTGTTTCCTTTTTCCCTTAGAGGTAAAGCTCACGACTGGTTAGACGCCCTTCCAGCTAACTCAATAACAACTTGGGAAGACCTTAGGAGAGCTTTTCTTGCGAGATATTTTCCACCAAGCAAGACCGCTATTCTTAGGAACCTGATCACTTGTTTCACCCAAAACCAAGGCGAATCACTTTTTGATGCCTGGGAGAGATATAAAGAACTTTTAAGAGCTTGTCCGCACCATGGCCTGGAGCAATGGTTAATCATACATACCTTCTATAATGGACTCCATTACAACACAAAGATGTCCATAGACGCTGCCGCTGGCGGAGCGTTGATGAACAAACCTTACCCTGACGCTTGTGCCCTAATAGAGGACATGGCCCAAAACCACGCCCAGTGGGGATTAGAACGAGCGACAGTAGAGAAAAAGGAGAGCCATGGAGGAAAGCATGAGGTAAGTTGCATGGACATGATTAGTGCCAAGATGGACGCCCTAGCTTTGAGAGTCGAGAACATGTCTCAAAACCCAACCACAGTAGCAACAATCCAATCGGAATGCGAACTCTGTGGAACTCAAGGACATCAAACCGTTGACTGTAACCTTTTGAACGAATCTAGCTCAGACCAAGTTAATTATACCCAAGGGAACCCTTTCTCGAATACCTACAATCCTGGATGGAGGAACCACCCGAATTTCTCTTACAAAAACAATAACCCTATCCAAAATCCCGGACCTTCGAGACCTCAAGGATTCCAAACGCAAAAACAAAACCAACCTATGCAAATAGTACCCCCAAGACCAAACCTTAAAGAAACCATAGACACCTTTATTCAGACTCAAACTCAGCAAAATAAGGAGTTTATGAACCAACACATTCACACGAACGAACTAGTGACTCAACTGGCAACCAAGTTTGACCAGATGATAACCCACACCAAAATGCTTGAGACTCAGATTTCCCAAGTAGCACAAAACACCTCTGTACAAGTTGCACCTGGAGGACAATTTCCTGGACAAACTCAACCAAATCCAAAAGGCCAAGCAAATTCTATCACCTTAAGAAGTGGAACTGCTTATGAAGGGCCTAGAAATCCTAACTTAAGCACATCAGAAAAACCTATGGAAGATGCTACACCTAAAGACCAGGTAGAGGAACCAGAGAAACCAGAAAAGAAATCAAAACCAGAAGTAGGGAATAACACTCAACAACCTTATAAACCACCTATTCCGTTCCCACAGAGGCTGAAAAACACCAAAGTAGAAAACCAGTACCAAAAGTTTATTAAGGTAATAGAGAAAATCCATGTAGAGATTCCTTTTACTGAAGCTATAACCCAGATACCATCATATGCTAAGTTCTTGAAAGAGATTTTGACCAATAAACGGCGACTCGATGATCCCAAACCTTTAGAATGTCATTCTATATCCGAAAATAAACTCGCCAAGAAAGATAAAGACCCTGGAAGTTTTTCTATCCCTTGCATCCTAGGTAACCATATGATAGACAAAGCATTTTTAGACTTAGGAGCAAGCGTAAGTCTGATGCCTCTGGCCGTCTGTAAGAGGTTAAAATTAGGAGAACTTCAACCTACTAAGATGTCCTTACAACTAGCTGATAGATCTGTCAAATATCCCATGGGTATTTTAGAAGACATACCTGTCAAGATTGGTCAGTTGTACATTCCGACCGACTTCGTCGTAATGGATATTAAAGAAGATGAAGACATCCCAATCCTCTTAGGAAGACCATTCCTATCGACCGCCGGAGCTATAATAGATGTTAAGAAAGGGAAACTGACTTTCAAGGTAGGAGATGAAAAGATTGAGTTCATTTTATCAAAGTTTCTAATGGCACCAGTGATAGGAGATGCGTGTTATGCCATCGACGTCATTGACGAATGTGTAAATGAGCTCGAACAAAACGAATCTTTAATCAAATTACCATCAACCCCTATTTTAGAGGATGACGGATTTAAGAGTATCGAACCGTACATTGACGACAACCTTTTCGAATGCTTAGCTCTTACCCCTGACCTTATGCCGCGTACTGAGAAACCCACTATAGAACTTAAGGAACTACCCAAGAATCTAAGATATGAGTTTTTGGATGAGGAGATGAATAGACCTGTTATAATTAGCGCCGCTCTAAACCAAATAGAAACAAATCAACTCTTAGATACCTTGCGAAAATATCCCTCAGCTTTAGGGTATAAAGTTTCAGATTTAAAAGGTATAAGCCCATCCGTATGCATGCATCGGATTATGCTAGAAGAAGATTCAAAACCCTCAAGAGAACATCAAAGAAGAATAAACCCTATCATGAGTGATGTAGTCAAGAAAGAAGTTCTTAAGTTATTAGAAGCTGGTATCATATACCAAATTTCGGATAGTGAATGGGTAAGCCCAGTCCATGTGGTACCCAAGAAAGGAGGTATCACTGTTATGGAAAATGAGAAAGGTGAGCATATGGCAAAACGAACAGAAGGAGGATGGCGTATGTGTATAGATTACAGAAAGTTGAATAAGGCAACGAGAAAAGACCATTTCCCTCTCCCATTTATAGATCAGATGCTTGAACGTCTAGCAAGACACTCATATTTATGTTATCTTGATGGGTATTCGGGGTTTTTCCAAATCCCTATTCACCCATAGGACCAAGAAAAAACCACATTTACTTGCTCTTATGGAACATTCGCTTATAGACGAATGCCCTTTGGACTCTGTAATGCACCTGCCACTTTCCAACGTTGTATGATGTCAATTTTCGCAGACTACCTAGATGGAATTATGGAAGTATTTATGGACGATTTTTCAGTGTGTGGGTTTGATTTCAAAAACTGCCTCTCAAACTTAGAGAAAATCTTAAAAATATGTGTGGAAGTAAACCTTGTGTTGAATTGGGAAAAGTGCCACTTTATGGTAAATGAAGGGATAGTCTTGGGACACATTATTTCTGAAAGAGGTATAGAAGTTGATAAGGCCAAGATAGAAGTTATAGAAAACCTAAACCCACCTAAGACCGTTAGGGAAGTAAGAAGTTTTCTAGGACATGCCGGGTTCTACCGACGTTTCATCAAGAATTTTTCCGGAATAACAAAACCTTTAACTAACTTATTGATGAAGGATGTCGAGTTTGAATTCGACCAAAAATGTCTTGAGGCCTTTGAAGTTTTAAAGCAAGCTCTTATTTCAGCACCTATCATAAGACCACCTGATTGGACACACCCCTTTGAAATCATGTGCGATGCTAGTGATTTCGCTGTAGGAGCTGTACTAGGGCAAATAAAAGACAAGAAACTGCATGCTATTTACTACGCTAGTAGAACACTAGACGCTGCCCAGCTAAATTATACAACCACAGAAAAGGAATTGTTAGCCGTAGTTTTTGCTATTGACAAATTTCGATCTTATTTGGTGGGAGCAAAAATAATAGTATACACAGATCATGCAGCAATCCGGTACTTGTTAAGTAAGAAAGATGCTAAGCCTAGATTGCTCAGATGGGTTCTTTTACTCCAAGAATTTGACTTGGATATTAAGGATAAAAAAGGAGCTGAAAACTTAGTAGCTGATCATCTCTCTAGGTTAGAACACCTTAAACCTGAACTTATACCTATAGACGATCACTCTACTTATGAAAGATTAATAGCTGGGATAAACTCAACTGAAGAAGAGACCTATGAGGAAATCTCAACCTTGAACAACATACCATGGTACGCAGATATTGTAAATTATCTGGCCGCTGATATCATACCCCCTGACTTAAGCTACCAACAAAAGAAGAAGTTTTTTAGTGATGTTAAACACTTCTTTTGGGATGAACCCCTCCTATTCAAAAGAGGAATAGATAATATATTCAGACGATGTGTGCCGGAAGAAGAAGTAGGCAACGTCATTAAACATTGTCATGCTGCACCTTATGGTGGACATGCAAGCACTTCTAAAACATGCGCCAAAATATTTCAAGCAGGTTTTTATTGGCCTACTGTATGGCGCGATGTCCACACTTACATTACAAAATGTGACCGATGCCAACGCACTGGGAACATCTCAAGACGTGATGAAATGCCTTTAAGTAACATCCAAGAAGTGGAAATATTTGATGTCTGGGGTATAGATTTCATGGGACCTTTTCCTTCCTCAATGGGTAACAAGTATATCCTAGTAGATGTCGATTATGTCTCAAAGTGGATAGAAGCTGTTGCATCACCCACAAACGATACCAAGGTAGTTATCAAACTGTTTAAGAATATTATTTTTCCTAGGTTTGGAACCCCGAGGTTAGTCATAAGTGATGGAGGATCGCATTTTATATCTAAGATATTTGACAAGCTTCTAAGCAAATACGGAGTAAAACATAGAGTAGCAACACCATATCACCCGCAAACCAGTGGCCAAGTAGAAGTATCGAATAGGGAGATTAAGCAGATCCTAGAGAAAACCGTATCATTATCCAGAAAAGACTGGTCTGGAAAACTTAAAGACGCCTTATGGGCCTATAGAACGGCTTATAAAACCCCTATTGGAACAACTCCTTATCAATTGGTTTATGGAAAGTCCTGTCATTTACCCTTCGAACTAGAACATAAAGCCTATTGGGCCATTAAATCCTTGAATCTAGATTACCTAAAAGCCGGAGAAAAACGTATCCTGGACATTCATAAGCTGGAAGAGCTTCGCTTGAATGCCTATGAGAATGCCATCATATATAAGGAAAGAACCAAGATGTGGCATGATAAAAAAATCATCAAGAAAGATTTCAACATTGGTGACCCTGTTCTCCTATTTAACTCAAGGTTACGACTTTTTCCTGGTAAGCTTCGTTCAAGATGGACAGGTCCATTTGAAGTGTCAAAAGTTCTAAAGTCTGGAGCAGTAGAAATCAAAAACAATTCATGCACTCCATTTGTGGTAAATGGACAAAGACTGAAGCTATACAAAGGAGGCGATTTGCCTGTTGACTACTCTAGTCATATTCTTATAGATCCACCAATACCCACATAAAGTAAGATCTAATCGTCAAGCTAAAGACGTTAAACAAGCGCTGCATGGGAGGCAACCCATGGTTTATTCTTAATTTTATTTTATTAATTTATATATGTTTTATCTGGACTAATTTCTTGTGTTTATATTTTCAGGATGCATTACCCCGATGGTATGGTTGTGATTTTCAGGGATGAAGCACAAAAAGCCCGATTTGCTACCTTATCTGCTAGACCTATGGTACCCACTAGGTACCCCGATCAGAGCTGCATGGAGGCACTCGGGATTGAGCCAAGTATTAGGTATCTGTGCAACCAACTTGGCTGGGATTATTATGCTGATGATGTCCACAAAACCTACAGGAACCTTACTCTGGAGTTTCTTAGCTCTGTGGATTATAATCCATGGGTGGGTGAAGGAGATGAGCGAGGATGCCTAAGTTTCAGATTGTTTGGTACCGAGTATACCCTGACCATCAAAGAATTTAGGGATTTGCTTGATTTCCAAACTGGACCGACCGCTATCACTGAGTTTCCATTGAGTTACTATATGGACATAGATATTGATAAATTTTGGCAGGACATTACTGATGGAGCCAGCCTTGACCCCTCTACCCAGCTGTCTAGGAAGATCCATAACCCAGCTTTCCGATACTTCGAGATGATTCTGTGCCACACTTTCTTTGGGAGGAGTTACTGTGACCACTTAGTCACCGCTGAAGAGATCCTTTTCCTATACTGTGCCAGTCAGTCCAGACCTATAGCTAGTGGAGGTTTTCTGATAGAGAGCCTCGAGCAGACTGCTCGATCCGCTGTAGGACTCATTCATTCCGGAGGGAATGTGACACAGATAGCTTCTGCTTTGGGTTTGGACAGTATGATAGCACAGCTGACCCCATACTGTGGATATACTTTCCTGGATTTAGACTTTTGCATGGATCGTGGGCTCATGAGGAGGGCCTCTTTCCACCCATATCAGTACAGATTGCTCATCGATGACCAGACAGTTTACACCTTCACACTGCCAGACCCTCAGATAACTTATGTTTCCAACCCTGCTAATTGGAACTATTCTGTAGAAGGTTGGGGTGAGATATCAGAGTATGCCCCAGAATATACTCCTGTTTCCGAAGATCCCACTCCAGAATACACTCCTGCTTCCGAAGATCCCACTCCAGAATACACTCCTGCTTCCGAAGATCCCACTCTAGAATACACTCCTGCTTCCGAAGATCCTACTCCTGAATACACTCCTGCTCCTGAGGACTCTACTCCAGATCACACATCCCGACCCGAGGTTACACGCACTACTGTTCTTACTAATAACCTCAGCTAGTTTTGGACCGAGAGAGCCGCCGTCGCAGCCGTAGCCGCCGTTCCGGTCGTACCAACCAGGATGGTGAAGGTCCTAGTGGCCCCCACTAGCATTTTCAGGTACCTCCTCCTACCTTATTTTGGAACATTGAGGACAATGTCCGATTTAAGTGTGGGAGGAGCATTTATCACTTTTATTTTCCGTTTTTCCTGCTTTTATTTCCCTTCCGCATTTTTCCTTTTAGGTATGTTATATTCGTAGTTAATAAAATGCATGTGATAGGCGAGTCTTTCTGCGTAGTGTACCCTTTCATCTCCCCCACTTTTTAGCCTTACAAAATTTTTACAAAATCTTTTTCAAAGAATTGTGGTTGTTTTTAAGGATTTTGGCTATGAGACAGGTCCTAGATAGGGTCTATTTCTTGGGCACTCACTTTTTGAAAAATTCATTATCGTTTTAACACCGTAAGCCCTTTTGAACATTTAGATTAGATCCTTTCTTCCCAATATGCTATGATTTTGAATAAAACTGTACAAATAGGTCTTCAAGTAGTTTATCTAAGCAGTCAGCTCTGGCCTAAGCATGCTCTAAGTGTAGGATCGATGAATATAAGTGGATGATCTCTATTTTTCCTTAAAAGTTTATAAAATAAAGTATGAATACGACTACGAGTTGGGTGATCCTCACAAAGATTACTCAATTCAAGAAAGTTGTAAGCACTAATAAGAACAAAGAAAAAAAAATATATAAGGCACATCCGTTGTAGTTGGTCCAGAGGTATCTGGTGCTGGACTTGGTAGGGCGGACTACGGTCCGATCCCCCGCAACTGCAAATGGGTAAAATAAAAAGGGGTTAAACCAACTCTTGTACCAGAATCCCATCACTTGAGATCAGAGTCACTAACCGGTCACTACACCATGAGTATGTACAGATAACGGGCTTAATGTGATTGCGCCTGAATGAAAAAGGACCTCGTACAAAAAGAAGTCTTAGCATAGTAAGGATATTAGGATCGATCTGTATACTTATGAGGTTTATGTCCGCATTTCTGCGAGTAGTGTAATTACGATACCCTTGGTTCAGATAGTTAGTGCCTGACAACACACCCTTACTCGAACTTAGAAGCCCTCTTTGCCCTAAACCTGTATACACCATAATTTTCTTTCATCTACTTCTAAGAGTTGTTGCTTGAGGACAAGCAAAGGTCTAAGCGTGGGAGGATTTGATCGCACTAAATCGCACTATGTTTCTGACTCAACTATCACATGTTTTCCTTAGTTTTTATTATCATTTTCTCGTATTATGTTCCTTTTTCCTTTGTTTTCAGGATTCTTGTCATTTCAGAGCCTTCTGTGAAGAAACGAGCCAAAACGCCAAGAAATTAGGGTTTTTCAAGATATTCTGCACTTATGGCGTTCAGCGCCGCGCCGGCTACAGGGAACGCGATGACGTGGCCCACTTTCACCCACAGACCAACTGCCACGTTCCCATGATCTGGCAGTTCCAGCCACCGCGCCCGCGGCCACTGCCACCGCGCCCGCGGCCTTCACAAAAAGTTTCCCGCTCAGAAGAAGTTGAGGGGCATGCTGGTCTTTACGCATCTCAAGGATCCTCTATAAATAGTTTTCGATTTTCATTTTTTAGTTTCATCCAAGCTTAGTACAATCTTAAGCCATATACTATCAGTTTCTGTAAAGTAATAATCTCTTCACATCGGGGAGTTATTGCGGTGTAGATTGAGTTGTAATCGAGTCTTGGAGCACTTTGGTTGAAGTTCATCATACCAGCCTTACCATTCCGCAGATTTGTATCAGATTCAAGTCTCCGACTGGAGCAAGGTTCTATTTTATTGCATTTCTTTACTTATAATTGCTCTTACCATAGTCTACACGTTTTATAGACTCTAAATGCTCTTACCATAGTCTACACGTTTTATAGACTCTAAATGCTCTTACCATAGTCTACACGTTTTATAGACTCGCACTCTTTTACTTACTCGCTCTTATCATAGTCTACACGTTTTATAGACTCGCACTTATTATGTCTGGCTAAACTATAAAGGTTTGGATGTAATGATTGTCATCATGGTCGTGTTCCAATTATCATGCTAGTGAAAATACTCTGGGGATGTTTTGCTTTTAACTTAAGTCAATTATGTTTAAATGTTTATTGGGTAAGATCGAAAGCCGTCCAAACTAATGATACGACTTGATTATTATTTAACCAAACGAAAAGAGCGAAAGCCGTTGATTGGTTAAATAGGAATCATTGACCTTTTTAGAAAACGATTTTGAAACTATTTTCGGACGCGTTTGTAGGTTTGAAATCTGACTCTTGGTCAAAAGCCAAAAGTCTCTTTAAGTTAATCTTTCCAAGTAAAATTACTTTTCTATTAAGTCAAAACTATCAATTTCTTAAAAATAGGTTTACCTCTTTAATGCGGAAAGCACCCTTTATATGTGACAATAAAGGAATTTAATTTAAAGAGTAAATTCGGTTCTTAGTAGTCAAAAGCTACAAGTTCCCGTTAAATTGATTCTTTGCTATCAATAGAAAATACTGCCCCATAAGTAGTTTCATCTACGCATGACCGGACCAATATCTGATTACATGATTTACATTCCAACCTGTCTTTTAAACTATTATTTACCTCGCTCATTTACTTTGTTGCACTGCACTCACATCAATATTCTTGTTCACCTTAGATAAGTACCTTAGCAATAGAGTTGATAGATTGACAATTGGTCTCTGTGGTTCGATAATCTTATATATTACTTCGATAGGCTGTGCACTTGCAGTACTATATTTAGGCTATACGTCACACCCCCATCAGGTGTCTATGATGACGGGTGTCTCAAATGACGAGGTGTCTATGACGACGGGATGTCTTCAATGACGGGTGTCTATACTGACGGGTTGTCTTCAATGACGAGTTGTCTTCAACGACGAGTTGTCTTCAATGACGAGTTGTCTTTAATGACGAGTTGTCTTTAATGACGAGGTGTCTATGACGACGGGTGTCTCAAATGACGAGGTGTCTATGACGACGGGTGTCTATGATGACGGATTTGCGTCAGAAAAATCTCTAGGAATTGATTTAACTATATTTGTCTTCTTTGACTGGATTAGCGTCAGAAAAATCTTTTAGGAACCGGATTTGTCTTCTTTGACTGGATTTGTCTTCTTTGACTGGATGAGCATCAGAAAAACCTTTGGGATTTAACTGGACTTGTCTTCTTTGACTGGATGTGTCTTCTTTGACTGGATTGGTCTCTTTTGACTATATTTGTCTACTTTGACATAGCTGATCATTTAACTGCATCCTACCTGAAAGGTAAAGGTCAGTCATATGCAATGCATGATATGGATCAAGCAATGAGGTTCTCATGTATGAGATTGTATGATATGATGCGTGTATCATGACAATGTGATGTTTATGAATGTATCTTCGTCTAGGAAAGTAAATCCTTGACGCATGCCGGGAAGTTGCATCCTGGGATGATGTTGAAGAACAAAGTTCTTCCCGCTGGGGATGCAAGAATAAACCGGTAGGAAAAGATGACTCCGTTGGGGAATAAACTTGTTGGAGAGATTACTCTGCGGGGAATTACTATGCGGGGAAGAGATGCTTCGCTGAGGTTTGATGATAACTCCGCTGGGGATTCCGTTGATAAGTTATGTTGGGGAATCTTGATGAACTCCGCTGGGGGATAGGAAGAATTTCGCCGAGGACGATCCTTCAGTGGTAATTAGCTGAGGATAACCCAGTTATAAGCCCTGGTGGGGAATAACCTTTGAATAAAGCTGGGGAGATGCGTTTGTACTCTGCCGGTGGATAAGCTTCCAGAATCTACTGGGGAGATGGATTCAACTTTCCTGGGGAAACTTGAGACTGCATTGGGAAATGGCTCTACTAGGATGTCTGTATTCCACCGGGGAATAATCTTATATTAAGACTGCCGGGGATGCTTGCTTAGGAACATTTATACTCCGCTGCGGAATGTTGAGATTTTCCGGGGATACCCAACTTCCTTAAGGCTGACAGTAGACTAACTCTGCTTGGGGAGAGTATCGCTGACTTACTGGAGATACTGTGCCTTTTCGGGGCTGATGGGAGATCAACTCTGCTCGGGGAGAAGTGGATGAATCTTGTCCTAACCTGCGGGGAGTGAAGGTATCTTGGTCAGGTTCTTCAGCTGAACATACCCTGGTACTTTGGTGGACAGAGCAACTAGATCGTTCAGACAATTCTTATTGCCCCTGTTTCTGTGGGAGAAGATACCTGTGGAGGTGCTTGAGGACTGTCGATTTGACAAATCTTCTTCTGGTAGGAAAATGACAAGATGACGGGACATAGTCGTACGCTTTGACCCCTAACTTTTGCCTGGACTGTCCTTTCGGGTTTTCAGTCCACCGGGATACCCTTTTTTGCCCAAGCCGCCTTTACAGGTTTTCGACTTGCCGGGTGTACAGATTTTTTTCATTTTCATCCCTTATTTTTGCCCGAACCCTTTTGGTTCGCCGGGAAGCCCTTATTTTTGCCTAGGTGTGTCAACCTAGCGGGTCTTTGGTTATGCGTAGTATTTTTTCCGACTATGTCCACGCTCTCAGAATGTAAGGAGTTGCCCATGTTGTTGTGTTGCCATGCTACCAGAAGATGTTTGATCATGCAAGACTCATCGCTGGAATTCATGTTCAATGCCCCAAGTGATCCAGATGGAGATTTGCCTCAAGCTTGTTGGCCTATTGAGAGATTCTCCGAATCTTGACTTAACTGCCCCAGATGATGGATAATGATCATGCCATGCCCCTTGATTGGAGATGCTTTTGTTCATTAGACATTCGTCGTGCGAACTTCTATGCTGTTCAAACAAATAGTCATATGCAAGCAATGTTATATTAAAATGCAAAGCTCATGTCTGTCTTGAAGTTTTTGAAAATGCATTTTTTCATAAAAACAAGTGAATTTTTTTTTGTAAACTGTGACGTCAACTCGTTATTTTACCACAAGCCTTAAGGAGTCAGGATACCTTTCGTAACAGTATGCTTTCGAACTAACCCATGCTTCAGCTAGGACTTTTAAAGGTTGTAGCGTGGCCTAGTTCACAGTTTAAGAAACAAAGGATAAAGGCTCAAATTTTTTGCACCCACCCGTTCTTCGTGATGTTCTTCAAACCTAAACTCAGCTGATCGTGCGTTAGACCTTGTTTGATGGTTCGGATATTGATAGTTTATTTTGACCAGGCAATCATTTCCTTTTTTTTTTGGTTGAGGGTTTGTGGGACCTCTTTCTTTTTTGATTTCGTTATCCCTGTCTTTTGCCTGAACTGTTTCTTTTGTGATTACAGTCAGCGGGATGCCCCAGTTTTGTAAGTCTCCTTCATAGGTTTTGACTTAATGGGCGTTTATTTTGAGGGATAATGACTGCCTGTCTTTATGATTATTCGGAACCATCACTGTCTTTTGTTTTGTGAGGACCTCTTTGGTGCTATTCGTTGTGCACTTGGATCAACTGAGAGAACTACCCTGCTCCAGGTTATGATTAAGGGTTTTAATTTTCGAAAAGAAAAACTCCTACTTCTTTGGCTCGAAGGGGTTGACGAGGGATTATCTTCCTTATAACTCCGGTGTTTAGGAATTGAAACAATGCCTGTACCTCATCAGCGGGGTCTGTTCAAAAGCATACTGTAGATCGTGGTATCGTTTTCGTCATCCTCCCTCAAGAGGCTTAGAATTATTAATTGAGAGTTGAACATTACAAAAAATATGAAAACAATTTGCATATAGTAAATACGAAATAATTACTTCAAAACAGACATGTGTAATGCATTAATGAAATAACAACGTTTGACATGAATACAATGTTTTGAACAATCAAAGAAAAATACAACTTGAACATTCGAATGAACAAAAAATTTCCAATCCTAGCCATATTTTGGCAAGGGAGCAGTGGTCACATCGGGAGTCTCTGGAGAGTCGAACTGGACTTCCTTTGCGTCGATCAGATCCTGAACCTTGTTTTTCAAAGTCCAACAATCATCTGTAGCATGCCCCGGGCTGTCAGAATGATAGGCGCAACGAACGTTGGGGGTTATACCTTGAAGGTGTCCTGTTGGGATTCTTAGGAGGGTCCCTTAGAGTTACTAAGGTTGTCTCCAGCAACTGTGGCAATATCTGGGCCAAGGTCATGCTGAGGGGAGTGAATTGCCTTTTAGGTCTCTCTTCCCTTTGTTGGTTGCGATGTTGAGGAGCACCGGCCGGTTTTGAAATAACCACCGCGTTGGCAGCACTAGATTCCTTCTTGGATGGTCTCTTCTCAGTGTTCGAGAAGTCACCGGTTTGTATCTTTCCAGACTTGATACCAGCTTCTATCCTCTCCCCGGTCAAGATCAAATCTATAAACCCAGCAGAAGAATTCCCAATCAGATGGTTGAAGAAGGGACCAGACAGGGTCCCCAAGAACATGTCAACGAGCTCACGGTCAGTCAAAGGCGGCTGCACCCTTCCAGCCAGATCTCTCCATCTTTGCACATACTCCTTAAAACCTTCACTCGTCCCAAGTGACATACCCTGGAGTTGGGTACGCGTAGGAGCGAGGTCGGCATTATACTGATACTGCTTATAAAAAGAAGTTGCCAAGTCCTCCCAGTTACGAATACTGGTTCCATCCAACTGATAGAACCAATCGAGCTGAGTCCCTGAAAGACTCTCCTGGAAGAAATGGACCCATAGATTCTTGTCTGCCGTGTAGGGTTGGATCTTCCTCGCGTATGAACGGAGGTGCAGCTTAGGGCAGGAATCCCCGTCGTATTTTACAAAGGCAGGTGCCTTGAACTTGTGAGGGATCACCACCCCAGAAGATAAACCTAGGTCCCCAAAGTCCAACCCAGACACACGTTGAATCTCCATAGCATTCAACCGGTCCTCCAGCTGTTTGTACCTGTCCTCAGCAGGAGGGTACTGTTCATCGTTGAAATCTGTCTCGGTGTCAGAGACTACGGGACTAGGAACCCTTCCCTCTTGGTGACTGCCTTCCCCAATAGATGGAGTAGTCCGCTCAGCTTCATTCTGCAATGTATTCCCAGATCTGCGCCTAGGGTTGAACAAAACAGTCCTCTTCTTCTTCTTTTTCAAGAGCAGAGTCTTTAATTCCTGTTGTCCTTGTGCTAAGCTCATGACCAGCTCCTGGAACTGGGCGTTCTGGGCCTGGAGGGCCTTGATAGCTTGTTCATTGGATGATTCAGGATTCATGATGATGGCTGAAATAAATAGCGAAGAAGATTAAGCAACCTGTGGGAAAGAGTACCTATAATGCAATGATATGTATGTATGCATGCGATGTTTTCAAGGATCTCGCAGGATAAACAAGAAAGATTATTAGAACTTGAATTTTGTAGCTTGATTGAAGGAACTTTATTTTGTTGAGAGTCCTTCTTCAAGAGTCAAGGCTCACCATATCGAGTGGGTCATAGCCCCTGACTCAAGTCACCATGTTTTGATCTCTGAACAACCTTGGCTAGAGGAAAATAAATCCCCTTTGCCCCTTGCTAGACAGTTGATTCATCATGACCTGCATCACAACCCTTGAGATCCTTGAAATGGATTAGTCCTTATGCAGGATGTATGCAATGGTATGATGGCATGATGTTATGCTATGCGTGGAGTGATATAAGTAAACCCTATTATGAGTCCAGGTTAAGGACTGTAAACAAACCCTGCAAGAAACTCATGTGTTAGATAACAAGCATGCAAGTAGTCAAGTTTGAGGGCACATAAGTCACACAAGACAACCCTTAGAGTTTAGGCCAGCATGAAGTTTGAAGTACTACCCTCTTGAAGTTGGTGGGCTCAAAACCTGTCCTATCAAAAGTAATCGGGTTCTAAGGAGCTCAATATCATTGGGTTGTTTTCTATGTTCATTGTTTTGATTTAGCCACTGAACTGGCGATCAAAATATTCCAAGAAAACAACCCTCAATGAGTGTAGTATCGAGTATCAACCAACTTCGGACTGCACCAAAGTCAGTCATCTCACTACCCCTAAAGAGGCCAGGATGGTTCAATTAAGGTTCCTAAGGTCAGTTGATACTTCACGACACCATGCGGCGGCCCCGTACTCTCCTTGACTTGACTCAAGGGTTACCGGTACTCACCAAAGTGCCACATCAACGTAGCAAACTGCTTCAACCATGTCGGTATACCCCGCACAGTTCCCTCACAGTTTGTTGCTACTCTCTAAGAGGTATCCCCCAGATCCGGGTTAGGATCTATGAAACTCCCAAGGCAGGCCCACAATTTTAAAGCAAACAAAACAAGCAATTGAAAACAAGAGTAGTCTAATCCTAAGGTACACCTCACTTTTATAGTATCCCCATCAGAGTCGCCAGTTCTGTGATCGGTGGAAATGTCGCGGTAAGTAAGAGTCGCCACCGTCTTTTATGTTCTCCAACATGGAAAGGACAAAAGCACAGCAAAATTCCTTATTCGAGAATGTTTTCTCGGTTCGGGAGGTAGATTTATAGAAAGGGAAGGTGTTAGCACCCTTTCTATCCATGGTTATCCATGGGCTCTTAGGTACTTGCTCTTATGTTTTCAAAAATTGTTTGCTTTTCAAATGTGTGTGGGTTTTGAAAAAGTTCGTTTGAAAACTTCTAGGTAACTCTTGTATCAGTCCTCAAGAGTGTATGAAGTATTGTTTGAAAACTTTTTGAAAGTGTAAGGTGTGAAAAGTATTTTGTTTGTTTTGAAAAGAGCAAGTATCCATGAGTCATCTACCTACCCTAAGGAATTAAGCTGTGTAAGAGTCCTTTAGATAGTGCTATCCTACCATTGAGAGGTAGGTAGTACCATCGTCAGAGGTGTTCGGGTCAATTCGATTATAGGGACAATGTGGTCACCGAAGCAATGGTAGGACGTCTTAGAAGTAACCCTAATGTCCTAGATCCTTTTATCCGAGGCAACCGTTTCGAGGCAACTGGATCTTTTGGACAGAAGGGAGACCTCTAAGACACCCTATACTTGATGACCACGTTTCGAGGCAACGAGTGAAGCGTACCCTAGAAGTGGCATGTGCTTTGTGTGTTGTTTTTCAGTTTATGTTTGTCTTGTACATGTTATTTTGTGAGCTACGGATTGTTTTTATTTACATACATTCTTTCATACATTGTTAACAGTTAGGGGTGCGGAAAATTAAAGTGCGGGAATGTAAAGCTACGCTATTACAAGGCACGAGTCTATACATCGCCAAAAAACAAAGACCCGTTTTGGTAAAGTGCGGAAAGTAAAGAAAGCGGTAAACCTAATTACTATTACATTCTTAGGAGCAGTTACATAATAATCAAAATATAAAAATAACGTGCGAATAGAAATTAAATTGGAACGCCTTAAGGGTTTTGACCCTTTTAAGAAAAGAAATGAATTTTTTTGTCTTTTTTGTGATTAAATGAAATTAATAACTAATAATTAAACTAATTAATTAATTTATTAAAAGAAAATATTTTTTGTGTTTTTTATATTTTTATGAAATGAAATAAAAGAATTAAAATTCTAAGTTAACCTAATTCTAAATTATTTTAATTGTAAAGAAAAAGAAATTAAAGTTGACCTATTTAAACTAATTAATTAATCATAATTTTATTTACAAAATAAGTTAATAAATAATAAAACGTTTTCTTTTTTTGATTTTTTTATGAAAAATATTAATTATGTTAGGTTAATTAATAATAATGATAGTAATTAAAAAATTAGTTAAAAGAAAATAAAAAAAGGAAAAGAAAACAAAAGAAAATAAAATAGAACCATAGGGGTGTTGGGCCAAAATTGAGGGTTTGTTTAGCATTGTTGTGGCCCATTTGCACAAAGTCACGTTGACTCCTAGAATCATGTGCGTATGGTTGACTGAAAAGCATGGTGCTCATCATTTCCTGGCCACTGGATTGTTGTTTGTAGACACTTGGCATACTGAATCGTCAGGGCACATGGTGTACCACTTTTAGAAACCTGCACAGGAATACATTGAGAAAAAATGGAAACAAGGAAATTGGGGGACCTGGGAATACTTACAGTGCTTGATAATGGACCTTAGGACGTGGCAAGGGTTGCTTTAGCTTCAGGGTATGGCAAAGAAGAGAGTCACGTTCTCCTCTTGGCCTGAAAATGCTTGCAAAAACTCCTTTTGATCTCACACTTTTTTTGACAAATTTTGAACTTTGCTCTGGCCGTTTGTGCACTTTTTCTAGGTTCTGAATGAGGCTTGCAAGGCTTGTATATATAGTAATGAGTGAGAATAAGTCACATTTAGGAGCCTTTAACCATTGCAATTAAACTTTGGATTTCTCCATAACCACCATTAAAGCAAATTGCCAATTTTGTTCAAATTTGAATTTTTATGCTTAAAATGGACTTGGCACGGTTTTGGTATGTGTATTATGCTTCACCAAGGTCATTCAAACCACAAGATATCAATTAATTAATTTTTTTGATTTTTATTTGAATTTTAAGGATTTAAAATGAATTAAATCAATAAAATTAAATAAAAATAGAAAAAATTAATGTTTAATCTTGAAATTAATCATGGGACACGTGGGTGGCATGACAAGGCTGAACCAAGTGGAAAAAGTGGGCCCTTTTATCAAAAAATGAAGTTTCAAGGATAGTTGACTTTTGCCATTTCACAAAAATTTCCCAACTTCTCCAATGCATATCTTGCTCAATTTTTATCATATGAACATGTTCTTGGACATTTTGGAAAGGTCTTGAAGTCCTCTAACCAATGCCTTTGGTCCCATGTCATTTGAATTTACCAATCTCAAGTTATGGTCTTTGACTTAAAGTGCCTTTTTGTTGACTTTTGAAAATGACCTATAATGTTGAAATTGATAACTTTTTGTGAGAGCATTTCTTGGATTTGGAATGTGAAGATGAGTTGTAGGAAATGTCATCCCCTTAAAAATGAGCATTGGATGGGATTTTTCTGATGAACCATGAAAACGTTATGCCTTGGTCAAGTTACAGTTGACTTTTCAACTGTCCAAAAATAGAAACTTTTGACACCTTGATGATTTTTGAGCCATTCTTGTGAAATCATGGTCAAGATTTGACCAAATGATCATTGTGGCTTCAAAATAAGATGTTGACCAAAAATTTTGACTTTTAACTTCCAAATGACCATTTTGCCCCTACAGTTGATTGTGAAGCAATTAGGGTTTTTGACTGTGCAACTTGACCTTGTGAGCCTTGAAACTTGACATGTAGGTGCTTGACTATGTATATGAGCATATGTGACTTGATTGAGCCCTTGAAAACCTCAAATTCCTTGCAAGAAACAAAACCCTAATTTGACTGGCTTAGGAGGGTGTTTGAACTGTGCAACCCTTGAGTAGACTTGAGCAAATTGAGATGATGCTTGTCAAAACTTTGAAGAATATGGGAGGGCAAATTTTAGGGTATAACAGTAACTGTTAAATCTTTGTAATAGATAATTAGGATTTTATTGTTCTCTCCCTTATTCACACAATATGTGCTCCCCATCCCCAAAGCCATGTAATAGCGTAGAACATTTAAGTTCCGTGATTTATCATTTTCCTTAGTTTAATAGGATTGTATGGCAAGACATAAAATCAAACATAGAAAAACCCTGATTCAAGACAAATTAAATGAAAACAATACACTTTGCACACATGCACCTCTAGGGTTAACCCACACTTGTTGCCTCGGATAAAACAGTCATGTCCCTCGAACGTGGGATACTTTAGCAAAAAACACTCGAATATAAGATCATAGTCCCTCAATGACCCTTCAAATGTTGCCTTCGGTAAATGATCTTAGTCCCTTACGACAAATTGCTACGGTATCCTACAATGTTGTCTTTTATGACTGTACAATGACCCACGCATGTCCCTTCACATCCAATGATAAGGTTTCTTATCAACTAATGGTAAGATAACAATATCTAAAGGAGGAGGAAAAGAACAAAGACTTTCTTTTGAGTAGGTAGAACGCTCGTAGTTTCTTGCTCACAAACATTTCAAACAAAACATCTTTCAAACACACCAACACTTTCATGAAATATTTTCAAAAGTCAACACTTTGTATACATTCTTATAGAGACGAGAATCATTACAAAGTTCGCCTAAACAAAGGCACTTTTCAAAAATACTTTCAAACAAACACAAACACATTTACAAAGCATTTCAAAGTGAGATAGCAACTAAGAGCTCATAGATAACTATGAATGAAAAGGGTGCTAACACCTTCCCTTTTCATAACCTACCCCCCGGACTCAAGAAAATTCTCAAAAGGCCTTTCCTGTTCTTTTCACCATTTCCTTTATTGGATAAAATAAAAGTAGGTGGTGACTCTTGCTATCTGCAACAATTGCGATAAAATGCAAAACACCCAAGTCAGTTCTCCCACCGTATTACAGAACTGACGACTCTTCTGGGGAAGATGATTCTAAAAGTGGGTTTACCTTAAGAGCTAGATCACCTTTATTTGCTTTATTTGTTTGTCTTGTTTGCTTTACGATTATGGGTCATGTTTGGGTTTGTTACTTGTAAAGATCCTACACATGGATCTGGGGAATTTTAGGTAAGTAGTAATAGACTGTAGGGACTGTGCAGCGTAATACCGACACGTTTGAAGAGATGGCTACATTAGTGTGACACATTTGTTGGTACCGGTGTCCCTTGAGTCCATTCAAGGAGAATATGGGGCCGCTGTGTGGTGTCATGAAGCACTAACTGACCGTAGAACCTTAGTTGAACAACTTGGCCGTTAGAAATTAGTGAGATAGTTGGCTTTGGTACAAAACTAAAGTTGGTTGATACTCGATACTACACTCATTGAGATCGGACTTTCGGGATGTTTCAGTCGCTAATAAAGAAGCTTATGCTGAAACAATTCTCGATGAAGAAAGATCAGTGATATTGAGATTCCTTAGAACTCTGTTACTTTTGTTAGGACAGGTTGAACCAACTAAACATCAAGAGGGTACTTACCTATAAACCCCATGCAAGCCTAAACCTAAGACCTTGTGTGCTTGTTTGTGTGTGATTATTTGTTCATAAACATCATGACATCACGCCATTAGCACTTTCACTAACCATTTCAAAGGACTTGGGGATTTATATTTGTTCTATTTTGTAGGATATGGCTTCTACCCGCAGAAATACCATATGAATCAACTTCATAAGGGTACCTCCTCAACTCAAAGAGTTGGCGTCAAGGGTTCTTGAAAATTCTATGTTCACCAAAATATATGGTCGACTTCTCAACCTGGCTACCTCAAGCATTGATGAATACATGTTGAAGGTTCTCTTTCAATTCTTTGATCCCGTACATCATTGTTTCACCTTTCCTGATTATCAATTGGTACCTACAATGAAGGAATTTTGTCAACTACTAGGAGTGCCTATTCTTGATAAAATACCCTTCACTAGTCTAGAGGAAGTTCTAAGACCTGAGGTTATTGCCAAGGTCTTACATTTGAAGAGTTCTGACGTTATAGCTAATTGGGAAACAAGAAGTGGGGTCGAAGGTTTTTTGGCTAAATTCTTGATGGAGAAGGCTCTATTATTTTGGGAGGCCATTGACTTTCAAGCTTTTGAAGAAATTTTGGCCCTTCTAATCTATGGTTTGGTAGTGTTCCCTAACCCAGACCAACTCGTAGATGTGAATACCGTCAAAAAATTTCTTACCCACAACCTTGTGCCTATATTGCTTGGAGACATTTTGCACTCTCTTCATACTCACACTATGAGGAAACGAGGGACTCTTATGTGTTGCTTGCCTTTGCTGTCTATGTGGTTTATTTCGCACCTCCCTCGATCGGTATTGAAGAATGAGCAAGGCTTGAGATGGTCTCAAAGGTTGATGACGCTCTCTCATTCTGATATCCATTGGTGCTCTCGATCTCAAGAAGACATTACTATCATTTATCATTGTGGGGATTTCCCTAATGTTCCACTCTTGGGCATTAAGGGAGGTATCACTTATAACCCTTCTCTAGCCTTATGATAATTTAGCTATGCTCTAAGAGATGGTCCCTATGACGCGCTCGTTCAAGGAATTGTATTCGACTAGGAGAATGATGTTCAAGGTTATCATCAAAGGTTTGTGCATGCTTAGGGCATGGTAAGCAAGGTTGTTAGCAATACTTTAAGGCATAATAATTCCATCCCTCTTGAGCCTTACCTTAAATGGGTACGAACTCATGGTCAAAGTCTCATGATGGAGTATCCAGCCATCCTACCTGTGATTATGGAACCAGTTGCCGAAGGGGACGTTCGTTATACCATTCTCCATCTTGACATGCCTAAAAATCTTGAGGAGTTGCAAAGTTCGTGGATTCAACTCAAAGTAGAACGAGACACCTTTAAAGCTCGATTTTATGAAAGCGAGAAGAAGGTTTTGGAGTTCACAAGGCAACTTCACGAGGAGCGAAGCCTGAATGCCTATATTGCACCAAAGAGGATGCGTTCATGGGAGACTTTAGTATTTTTGTTTTAGGAGTTTACTTTGTCGTCTCTTTAAATACCATGTTGTTTTTGTAATCCCAAGAGGCATTTTTAATTAAGAAACTTATTAATGCAATTAATGTTTTTGTCTTCTCTTTGTCTAGTAAATTTAAATTCCTTAAAGTCCTTGAAAACATTGCATCCGCATAACATGCGTCATATCATAAACAGGTTTTCTGACACAAGTTTCCTCATCTTTTTACTATTTATTTCAGTATAAGATGGATCTCGAGAAAATCGTCAAGGACTTGCAGACTCAACACTCTCAATTTCAAGAGACTATGCTCAACTTAGCAAAGGGTCAACAAGAAATGACGGCGCTTCTAGTCACGAAGAAAAAGACCAAAAAGAAAGTTGTTATCAACATGGGGAAAAGGTTCAAAGGCCCCGCCCAACAAGTTTAAATTGAAGAGTTTTCCTCTGAAGAGGGTGATAATCAAGATGAAGATGCTAGAAGCACCCGTGCTAGGGGTGGAAACAATCAAATCTCTGAAGACGAGGATTATTCTGATGAGAAATGCCCATCAGACGACGACAAATACAAGCAGCTAGAAGACAAACTAAAGGCTGTAGAGATCCAAGTTATGCCTGGTTTGGACTTTGGAGACTTGGGTTTGGTTCCTGGGGTGGTCATTCCCCATAAATTTAAGATCCATATTTTTGCCAAGTACGATGGTGTCTCATGTCCGAAGCTTCATCTAAGATCATATGTCCGTAAGATTCAACCATACACCGCCGATAAGAAACTATGGGTGCACTTTTCTAAGAGAGTCTATCTGAAACACAGTTGGAGTGGTTTTACCAGCTGGAGGGGACAAACATCCATACATGGGAGGATCTGGCTGTTGCCTTGTACCGCCAATACTAATATAATGCAGATTTGGCACCAACCCGTGTGCAATTTCAAGGCATGACCATGGGTTCAAATGAGGGCTTCAAGGAATACGCTCAAAAATGGAGAGACTTGGCTGGCAGGGTGCACCCACCTTTAAATGATAGAGAATTGGTAGACATGTTTATGGGAACACTGACTGGTCCTTTCTTCAACTTACTGATTGGAAGTTCATCATCTAAATTTACTGAATTAATCTTGACCGGTGAAAGGGTCCAAAGCGGGAAGATACCCATGGCCTCCACCTCTAATGTTATGAAAAAATCATTTACTGGCAAAAAGGAAACTAATGTTATGTATGGATCAAGGAGCCATGCTAAGAAGGACCGTCATCAGTCAGTAAGTGCGATATTAATTTGTAATCCAACTTCCACTCAACAACCACAACAACAAGTTAATCAACAAAGGTTGAATGCTCCACCAAGACAGTACACCAAGATCTGTATGTCCTTCCTGCAAGCGCTACAACATTTATTGAAAGCCGAGCTCATTTCACTAAGAGATCCTCCACAAAATCCTAATACATCCTCACCAAAATACAATCACAATGCAAGATGCGCCTACTGTTGTACCCCAAAATTTGCCCTCCCTTTTTCAAGAAATCACAACGCTAGGGTTTTCTCAAATTTTCAAGATTGGCTCAAGAATCGATCAGACAGACTTTTATATGGCAGTAAATCAAGAATTAGGGTTTCTCTCGCATTTCTCAAAAGAAACTGAATTCTCAGAAATTCAGTTAACTGTCACATGTTTTCACACTTTTCAAGTTTATTGAAAGGTTATTGGTTGTTCTCAAGGCCTGATTATCTGGGATAAGAGATAGGAGCTGAGATGGTCATTTGGAATATTCAGGTTCTGTCTGATCCAGGTTAACCAGATGATGTGCGTTTGTTAAAGACGTTTTCTTGTTAATGGAATGAAATGTTTGCTTGTTTATTGGAATACCCAGTGCGTATTTTGATTGGAATGTTGTTGCAAGGTTACGAGACTACAAAGTTATTGGATTACTTAAAGTTTAAGTTATCTATATTAGAATTGTTGGAATGCAATTTCAATTATTTTGATATGAGAATCTTAAAGGATCAAGTGAAGATGCAGAGAGAGAATTGCAAAATATTGACAGTAGAAGGTTCTATTCAGATTGCCTCACAAAGATTTATCAGATGTTGATACAAAAATAATTTATTATTTGAATACTGTAGGTTTTACAACATATAGTACTTGAAAAAAATAAATTATTACAATTAATGGAAAATCTATCTAAGTTAAAAATCTAAGTCTAAGCCATTGCTCCATTGCTCCCATGCTCAAAGTCTTCTGCTTCTTCTGCTTTGTCATCACCCAAGTTGTGCTCACATGAAAGAAAAAACAAAGAAAAGAGGATTAGTACAGTCAGTTAAATAGAATTTTCAAACAAAAAAGAAAAGAAAATTTGTCATCATTAAAGTTTGCCGACTGGAATCAGAGTGCTATTTTTCATCACGTTTTTATTTTCCTCTTTGCAAATCACAAGAAAATTGCTCTTCTTGGTTCACAAAGAGAAAAATAAAAAAAATGCAAAAAGAAGAATGCAAACAAAGAAAATTTATTCAAAAGCATTAAGGCGCCAAACTACATTACAAAACATAGGCCAAACTATCAAGCAAAGCAAACTGAACAAAGCAAACTGGATGCCAGCAACCAAGACAAGCAACTAAAACATTGCAGCAAGTAACAAAGGAAAACTGCATTACAAAACATAGGCCAAACTATCAAGCAAAGCAAACTGAACAAAGCAAACTGGATGCAGCATACAAGGCAAGTACAAGTGCAGACACAACAGGCCAAAAGCAAAGCAGGAGGTAAACCATATAACAAGCAAAAAGGCTTGTCATAGCTTTTCATCATCTTCAAGGACTTTAGGCAAAACTTTTCAGAAAATAAGAAAAAAGCAAAAATTGCTTTGTCATTGAGAGAGAAAGAGAGAAAAGGGATCACCTTTTTAGTATTGTACAGTTGGCTAAGAAAATGGATCACAAGATATAATACCATAAAAACAGCAAGAAGAAAAGGCCCAACAGTTTCAAGCAAAAACTATAAGTCCCAGCCTGCTAACCAAAGGTAAAGAGATCTGTTATAAAACAGAAGTCAAAAACCTGTAACAGTTAGAAACCACAAAACTCCAAGCCAAGCCTAAAACTTCACCAAGTATCAAAACCTGTTAACAATTTCAAAACTAAAACAAGTATCAAAGCCTACTAACCAATTCTAAAACAGGAGCAAGCTTGCCAAACAAAAAAAACCTGCTATCAAACCAAAATCCCCAACCTGTTGTAAAACTATAACAACAACAAACAACCTGTTAACAATTTGGGCACAACATCAAAAATCTGTTAGCAGAATCAAGCTACAGACCTGAAACTACAACTCTCCCAAAACCACAAAAATACCCCAAACCTACAGTTCTCAAACAAACTCCAAGCCAACAGCCTAAAATTTCACAACCAGAAAAAAAAACCATATAGCAGTTCAAACCACAAAGCCTGTTAGCACAACCAAACTACCAAATCACAAAACCTGCAAAAGCCATTTCCAACTGCAACTATCAGAAACACAAGCCTGAAAACTCACAAAACAACAAGTATCCAAACCTGTTATCAAACTCAACAAATCGCCAAAAACTACTAGCAAAACAGGGTTTCAGAACTACAATCATCACAAACCAATCCAAACCAACAAAGTTTCAAAATCATCATCATTGTCAATCATTCACCAACAACAAACAAGTACAAAATCAGAAGCAATCATCATCCATATTCAAGTTCAGGAAAGAGGAAACAGAGTTTCAGAACACTCACCATCAACAAAAAAAATACCAATAACAAAGTTTCAGAACAATAAACAATCATCACCAAACCATTATCCAACAGGGTTTCAAGACTACAATCATCCAACAAAAACTACCAATAATCAGTTTCAGAGGCAAAATCATCATCAACAAAACCAACAAATCAAAACTCAGTTCAACAAATCAACAACAAAGTATCTGAAGAACAACCAACAAATAAAGTCAGAAGCTATCAAGCATCATCATTCAAGGTTCAAAAGGGACAAAGAAAAAGTTACCAAAGCCCACGTGTTCGTCATCATCTCTCCTCGCACCTCTAGCCACCAGGGAGCTCCATCTCTCCATCTCCTTTTTCCTCTCCATTTTTCTAGAAAATCTCACAGGTATATCCCTTTACTGCATCTTAGATACGTGAACAATAGATTAACAAGCCAAAACGTGAATAATAGATAAGCTTGAAAACTGAAAAACGCTAAATCAAACAAAGACGAATCATACCGTTTAAACAAAGCCATGGATCGTTAGGAAGAGTTTAGAGAGTGAGAGACAATGCTCTGGCGGCTTAGGGGAGAGGGAGATCAGAACCATAGAGTGAGAGAGATGAAGAGGGAGAACAAAGAAATGACGCCGCTGTGAGGAGTGTGCACAAACCCTAACAAAACGTTGCAACTTTGGAGTTGGGCCTATCTGGCCCCAAATACCTTAAGCCCATAACATTGCTAACTAGCGCACCCCCCCCCCCCCCCCCCCTTTTCCATTCCGACCTTTGTTCTTCTTTTAGTTTTTGTTTTGGGCCCAACACAAATCCCTAAAGCCCATCTCTCTTCTCTTAGTTTGTTTTGCTTTTATTTGTTTTTTTTTTTAATAAAAAATATACTAGTAAATATTTTCATACATTTTCTTTTTTAACCCTAAAAAATAAAATCATTTTTTTACATTTAATTTTTATAACTCTTTTTAATTTAATTTGTTACTAATAATAAAAATATCAAAGAAATTTTTAGTTTACTTTCTTTAAACCTTTTTTTAATTGATTAATAAAAATACCAAAAATATAGAGATTTTGTTTAATTAATTTTTCTTTAAACTTTTCTTTCATAATTAATAAAATACAAAAAGAAAAATAATAATAATATTTAATCTTTCTTTTTTAGAATAGATTTTATTTTCAAGTAAATACATGCATTTCATAATTGATTGATTTTTTTTATTTTATAATTTGTTATGGCTTTATATTGAATTGCGGCAATTCGATTTGGTTGTAATATTTGGACTTTACTATTCTTATGAGATTCATCCCCATTTGTAATAATTGTACCCCCATTCCCGGATACTTTTGTAATAGCTTAGATTTTTAATTCCCGCAATTTATTGCTTTCAATATACTGTTAGTAATTAGGCGTGTATGGCAAGATTCAAAAATCAATCGCTAGATGACCTAATCCAAGAATAAATAACTTGAAATCAATACACTTCTCACACGAGCACCTCTAGGGTAACCTCGCTTGTTGCCTCGGAAACACAATCATGTCCCTCGAATACGCGACACTCTAGAAAATGACCCTTCGATAAACAAAGATCGTAGTCCCTCGATGACCCTCAATGTTGCCTTCGATAAAACGATCTCGTCCCTTACAAAATTGCTAGAGCGTCCCACAAGTTGCTTTCAATGATTGTATACGATGACCCGTGCCTGTCCCGTTTAACATCC